>OZ014524.1:386861016-388061016 GCA_963966055.1 Lathyrus aphaca | reverse complement strand
AAAACAGCTTGATCTTACTTCACAGTTTCAATCAAGACACAAATACACTTTTGCTTAAAAGCTCATAAAGTGGTACACATAAAACAACCTGCTATTAAAACACAAAACACCCTATTTGGTCTTCTTAATTTCATACTCTATTCTGAGAGTTTCTGTTGCTTAAATAGGTGTTTGGATTTTGGGATTTCTGTAGGTTTATCCAATCCTGATACGCATGCAGCCATCACCTTGAATTAGGGTTTGTTACTTCCTAGATTCTAGGTGATTCAGTTCTTCTGATTATACTGAAGTCATATAACAATACTCCCTACAGATGCGCCTTCTTCTGTTTTATCCATTCATAATTAATTCCAGATATCTTCCCTTAACTTACTCAGTTCTGTTAGTCATTAATTAATTCTGGTAGCAGGTTTGAGATATCACAACATCTGGTGTGACATCCTGAAAACTGAACTTACTTCATTTACTGATACAATGTCATAACATCTGGTGTGACATCCTGTAAACTGAACTTACTTCATTAACTGATACAATGTCACAACATCTGGTGTGACATCCTGAATTAAGTTCATTTACTTATATTCTGTTTGATAATGTCACAACATCTGATGTGACATCCTGAACTAAATTCAACACTTCTTGTTGGTCAAAAATTCTGCCAATTCAAAACATCTACATCTTTGAACACTTATATGCATTTTTATGTCCATTACTTTGAGTATGTATGAGCTTATGACTTCCTCTTAACATGTTCAAATTGCCACATTTTTTTCATGTTAATATTAGGTCTTAGGAGTCTTTGGATGCATGCTATGCCTTTGAATGAATGCTTAGAACTAGGCCTATCTTTGAAGCTTGTGTGAACTTGTTTTGATGTGTTGATATTTTGCATGATTCGACACATGTTATAGGAAATTTAGATCACCATAAAAAAGCTTAGATATTAGGGATTGGCCATGATTGATGTGCACACTTGTCAATCATTGTTGATATGCCCATACCTTGTCAAATGTTTGCTTGCTTGTTAGGGTATTAAGACGCATTAATGCAACCTATTAGGGGTCATTGATATGCATTTGAGATGACATGAATTTAGTATTGCAGATGCATATTATAGGCCATTTTCCAGTGCTTCTTGAGTTTCAAATGTGATGTTTTAAGATGTGTTTGCTACTGCCTTAGGTTTATAAATGATAACTTGAATTGGTCTTCTCACTTATTCACATGATTAACGTTTTACAAGTTCATAGATTGAAAGTAGGGTAAACATTGACCTTTGTTTGCTAGTTTTTGACATTGCTTGACCATGACAACTTTGTGAAACTTAAAAGAGGTTTGTAAATATGGTTAATTGAGTACACTAGCTTGATTATGAGTTAGTTCCTCTTGATTGCATTTATAGGTCACTTACTTGGTTGCATTGATGCCAATTTTTGAACTACTTTGAACATGTCTACTTGTGCATTTTGGTGACACCTTTTGAGGTCATTTGCATACCATCATTGTGTAACACTTAGGAGACTTAATCATTCATAATTATAGAGGTATTTACCTACTTTCTTGGGTGCTTATACATGTACATGAATTTTGTATTTCACTTCTAACTTGACTTGTAAGTTACAAGTTCATAGGAAATGGTAAGTGCTTACTTGGAACATTACTTGTGTAACTCTTAAAGGTGCATTAACATAGTGATTTTGTGACAACATGAAGTGACTTTTAAACATTGAATACTTGTATTAGGTTCTAATAGACTTAACATGAAGTCACTTATGCATTGTATGATCACAAATGTTTGATGCATCTTAGGTGAAGTACTTTGGTATATAATTGTCTAAACTCTTGTACATGCTTTAGTGTGACACTTATGCTTCTTCCTTGACTTTATAACTTTGATATACATCAAGTATGACACGAATTCACTACTGGCCTCAACTCATATGTACGATTTAACTCAACTCATGTGGCTCTTAGAAGTAGGTATTGCCTAATTTTTGAAAAACATTTGTTTGTGCACTAACTTAGGGTATTACTTTGAATGGTTTGATCTTTCTTAGGACTTTGACGTAGATAGGGTTACACTTAGTTTAGCAACTGACATATATAGTATTTTACCCTTTTAATACCTATTTCATTGTTTTTATTGATTGGTGTTGCATTTAGAACACTTATAGGACATTTGCATTAGTGTTAAGATGTAGTTTTGCTCTGCATCTTCAACTATTGTTTAGAAGAGCTTATTTGGAGGAGATAAGTATACTTATGTTGTAATTCCAGTTTGTGTTTACATTTGTATAATTAATTTTCATCTCATCACTTGTTTCATATTCTTTTGTTATGCTCCCTTAGGAAACACTTATTCCAACTTAATTCCAGATTAAGTTTGAAGTAAGATAAATGTTAGGTACATACTCCAACTTAATATATGATTAAGCTTGGGGTAGGATAGAGATTAGGATAATATTTTTCATGCTAACTTAGATACTAACATCCCTTCAAACCTAACTATAGGAACAACATTGCATGACAACATTTGGATGATGTTAGTTCCCTTTAGTATTTTATTTTCAAACTTTGAGTCTTTCTCTTCTCTCTCTCAAATCAAAAACAAAAAAACATGAATAATAAAATGTGTATGGTGTACCATGAGCCTTAAGTACATGGGAAATGATTAGTGAAGATCCCCTTCACGCTTCTATAGTGCATTGCAAATGTTCCGTTCGGGGCAACCTTGTAAAGTATTTTCTCTTATGTCATAGTCTTTAGCACTATACATACAACAAATCAAAATAAATGAAAACACTTCTTAAAAAATACAATAAAAAAACCATCATCTTTTCTCTTCTCATCCCACTCTATTGTAGATGATACGACATGTCAAGTCCGTTCTACCACAAACAAGTAACGCGTAAGACTCGATTCAACGAGCAGAAACACCTAACTGATGGAACGCAAACATTGACACTGTCAGCCTAAAAAACACAAACAAACAAAGTAACCCATAGTGAGCTGAAGTATGGCACTTTTATTCTCATTCAGATGAGATACGTAGGCATGAAATGTGATGTCTTGGTGAGCATAATTATCCTTGTTCTGGTTAGAACTGTGTCGACTCTGATTCTCATTCCCTATGAGAAACATAGGCTGGGATGCGATATTCTCCCGAGTCAACTTCTTTCTTTCGCCCTTTCGTTTCGTTTCTCGTTCTTTCCTTCCAGTTAGCATATGGAACTTCAGGTGACTACACCCTTTGAGCAGGATAACAAGCGTGGATCCCATCGAGTACGATGGACACAAAGGGGTGTGAATATCTTCCCTTCGTGTAACAGACTCCCAAAACCGGACTTGGTTGCGATGACCTCGTCTTTACTTTCCCCCAGGCTTTCTTTGATAATTTCCTTTACTATTCAGGATAACAATGTATCAGTGGAGACTCATCTGTTGATTTTTTTCCGGTTGTTTTTCGTGTTGTGACAGGTACAATATAGAGAAATGATCTAAACAAATAACATGAAGTGATGGAATGTCATATTTGTAGAGAAATAACCATCATAGATATTACTCAAGAGATTTATAATGAATAAGTTTTTACATAACTTTATTTCTATGATGACAAAAACATTATTCACATCAGTTGTATAATATTAACATCCACATGTAATATAAAAATAGCCTTATAACCTTACAAAACATCTGCAAGTCGGCCATATATAAATGGTCACAAAAAAATGGCCAATTATCAGAACATGTTACAAAAATCCAATAAAAGCAGTAGAAATCTAAAATCCCAACTTAACTTACAAGGTCTCTTTGGTAACTTAAAGGAACAGTACATTCAAAGTAGGAGTCAAATATTACATACAATAATAACTCATTGTATCTACTTGGAAATTTGAAAGTATACATTGATAGTCGTCGAAGACAGAACCGAGGCATTCAAAGGCAAGAGTGGACAAATTTACTGACTTACCGACTTGCCTTTTCAAGGTAAAGCACCATATGGAACCAAGAATACAAAAAAAGGGACAAGAAAATGTTTATTAAGTGTTTCATAAGATACCATACAATTAATCAGCAGAATGGACCCATAAACCACAACATGAAAAACCTTGAATCTCAATTGGGATTATTAAAATTAAACCATACATGATAAAATTAAACAAAATCGTGGCTCATTCTTGATACAACATAAACCAAATCTGCCATTTATGCGACCAACAATTTCCTGATCCGGCTTCACAATACATTCAACCTATTTCCACAACAATGTTCATCAAATATAAATAATCATCAAACAAAAATAAGAAAATAATGATTAAAGATAGAAGTGAACAAAACCTCAAGAGAAACATTTTTGTGTTTCTCAGGGTTTGTCGGCGAGGTTATGAAACATACCATCCAACATCACGATCATGAGAATCAATGGAAAACAAAAATTTCAACCAAAGAGAAAAATGAAAAGGACCCAAACATATTTTTTAGTTAGGGTTGAACATAAAAGGCTCAGATTCCTCTTTTCTCAAACAATAGAGGAAGTTTGCAAGGATAAGTCAATACTATTTGTGCAAAGAACCCAGAAGATTTCACACAGACACAGAGCCACCATGACTGGATATAGATCTTCACTTATGTTTGAATACATTGTTGAAAACATCACTACCTTTCATTGAGATTTTCGCTCCCGGGATTTTCATCCTAGTACAAACGCGAAAGTGGCGCGGAAAGGGTAGAGTCGCCAGCCATGCATTTTTATCCCGAATGAATGGGAAAGGTAATGCTGCACAAACCTGAGGAAGAAGGAAAGGACAAGGCCTTGCGAACCAAAGATCTGGGTTCGGGAGTCAGTTACGACCTGGGAAGGTATTAGCACCCCAGATCGTCCGTCGTACCCGACGGGATCCATGCTTGCTTGTTTGTTTCAAAGGGTGAAAAATAACTGTTGCTGAACAAATGAACTGCTAAATGGAATGGAAATGGAAATGAGAAAGGAATTAGAAAAGAAAATGGGAAGTGAGGGGGAAATGTAGGGAAAATAAAGAATATGCTCGAACGGGCCCTACCCCGCTGCCTACGTACCTCATCGGGATAATAAGGATCAGAGTCGACGTAGTTCGCCTAACCAGGCGGGAATTATTTGTTTGTGTTTTTTATAGCTTGAACTGCGTATGTCTATGCTCAAGTGTTGCAGGCTCGTCTGGTACGAGTGCATTTACCATCTTGCATGCGAGACAAGTCGTCGCAAGTTCGCGTTGTGAGTGAATGAGATGAGAAAAGAAGTTCCCGCAGGATAGTCGTTTATTATTATTATTTTTTCTTTTATGAGAAATGTTTTGAATTTTTGTGTGAACATTCTCATACTAAGACCTATCCATCGCGGTAAGTATTTACACCTCGCCCCGAAACAGGACGCGTATAAACACTCCGCAACAATGTCTCGTGTCGTACAAGAAAGTTCGATTTTTATTAAGTGTTTTATTGCTTTTCTTTATGAGATGAGAAAAAAGGACTCAAGTTGCAAAAGTCAAAATCTAAGGGACTAAGACTCAATCCTAATTTTGTTTATTTATTTACAAGTGGTCCTAATGGTTTGTGTGGTTTTCTAATCCTAATGAATAAAGGAACTAGAAACTACTAGAATTCAACTTACTTCCTAATGAAGTTAAGTTGATTCTAAGAAAAATGAGAAACCTATTCAAGTAAAATATTCAAACAATAAGGCAAGGCATTAAAATGGACATAAGAAATAATATTCTAAAACAAAACATTTAAAGGTATAAAGCTAAAATAACTCTAAACATCTTCTAAGTCTATTTATTAGAAATGTCAAGCCTAAGTCCTAAAACTAAGGGAACTATCTAATATTATCACCCTAAAAATCAGTAATTAAACTATGCTAAGGCATTTTAATATCCTAAGATTAAACCTAAGTAGACTAGTTCTTAATGGATCTTAATATTCTAACCTAAACTAATTGAATTTTACATGTATGACTAGCCTAAAGATTAATACCCTAAAAATGTTAAAAGTCCTGGAAAATTATGGAATTAATTCTATAGGGTCCAAAGACTGATTATTACATTGTGCTAAAAATATCCTAAAAAATCAGAAGTTACTTATGTCTAAAAATCACTTAATTCTACTTAAGGATTAACTATCATTTTCTATGGATTAAGCTACTAAAACAGTGGATAAAATGGCCTAAAAATTCTACCAAAATTATTCTAGGTTCTCCTATTAGTCCTTTGAACATAGCAAAAAGAATGGGTAAAAAATCCTACTGGAAGTGGACAAAATAAAATGAACAAAATAAGGTGCAGTTAAAAGAAATTCAACAAAAGCTAATTAAAAGAAAAATCGAAATTAAATCGAAAATACCCAAAATTCAGAAAGTAAAAGTACCCAAAATTTCTAAAATGCATTATTGACCTACTGGATTTTTTATAGAATTTTATTATCGTTTTCACTATTTTTTGATGATTTATTCCTAAACTATAATAAAACCAAAATTAAATCTAAAAGAAAATAGGGAGGGGGTTCATTAAGTAATCTTTCTAATTCTTTTCTATTGGGCCTTAAAAAGAGAGGGTGCAGATAGCAATATGCTTTGGGCCCATGCGCAGAAAGCTTAGGGAGTGCATGGTGGACTATCAGTCAATTATGTTGACTTTAACATAGACCCTTTGATCTAGATTTTCCATTAGTATTCAAATCCTGGGTCTTACTGCGCATGCCTATGGAAACTATGGTGAACTGCCACCTATAGGAACGACCTCAGACACAACCTACCGGACGGTGACACGTGTCACCGCCGGTGTGGCTGAAATTCAAAAGCTGCCCCTTTCCTCTTCTAACGGCAAGATTAATGGGGAATTATGAAAAAATAATCATAATTAATAGTGGGTTAATTCATTTTAATGTCCATTACTTCCACAAGATTCTGATGATTAATATTAACTAATCATATAATAACTTAAATCAAAATCAAGGAAAAAAAACCTAAGAGGCTGAACGAACAAAAATCATCCAACCTAGGTCTTCACTCTCTTCTTCGTCACCCTCCTCTTCTCTCTCACTCCCACCGCCGCCGCTATCTTAATTACCTACCGGAGAGCCACCGCGCCATTACTCTCCTCTAATCCTAACCAAACCTGCATCCTAATTATGAATTCGAACGCGGCTTTCTCAAAATCCTAGACGAACACCATGAGAGGATCAAGATGCGTACCTGCAATTGACGAACCCGTAGCTCGCGGCGTCGCGAAATGATGTTTATTCCGAAAGTGATAACGAGTCACTTACAGGTATGGCTACGATCTTCTTTTTCACGTTTTCATTTTCGTTTACGAACGCTCCTCTTCTTCAATTTCGTCGCACTCGAGCTTTTTCCGCGTGAGTGGATTCTGAATCGTGGTTGTTGTTGATGCGTTCTTGGATGTTGCAGGTTACGGTTGACGCTGCAAGGAAGAAGATGACGTTAATGGTAATGAAGAAAGCATGTTCTTGTTGATCTTCGTTGTTCGAGCGAGTCCTCGTAGTTGATGGAGTTGCGAATTTTTTATTGATACACTTTGCTTATCGATTTTTCAGGTTTCTTATGGAAATGGATATGGTGATTGAAGAAGTTGACTGAAGATTCGTTGCGGTTGAAGATGGAGCTGAGCGAAAAAAGAAACTGCTGAATGATGAAGATATTGATTGATTCACGATTGCGGAGATTCAGAGGTTGAAGACAGTGTTTTGGAAATTGAAGATCCCTATTGAAGAGTTGAGAAGAAGCTGTGATGATTTGGAAAGAAGCAAATCGAGAGTGGATCCATCTCTCTTTTCCTATTATTACCCTTCCTATTTTTGTATCAATTTGATTTTTGCATCTCTCTGATCTATGCTTCTTCTCCCATCTTTCTGTTATTTCTGTTGCAGAGTTCGTTGGAGATAGAAAGGGATTTATGGCTGAAGAAGAATTAGAAATGTGAATGATGAAGATGAAATTGAAGAGTGGGGAGGTGAATCCGAAAATGGGGGAAGATCAGGAGAGCTTGAAATTGCAGCCATGGATCCGTTTTATAGATGATACTCATGAGGGTTAAAATGACATTTCCAGGTAAAGTCGGTTAGAAATTCGGTTATGAAATAATGGGAGTTTGTTGAGATTATTGATTTCTGTCAAGCTATCCTTTTGTGCATCTGATTTTTCTATGAGATTTTTCCTTTGAAGGTTTTTTATTGTGGAAGGAAATCTGAGTTTTTTTATAGTTTCTATTTAGAGTTTTTACAGATTTTTGTGAACTTATAACTGATCTTCTTCTGAATTTTTGCTATCAATTCCCTGTACTGAATTCTGTATCATTACTCCTTCACCGCCTATTATGTGAATCTTTGAAAGTGATGTTCTTGGAATGCTATTGTATTGCAGAATATTGTTGCTGTTAGAAGTTGACTGAGCCGACGTCGAGAAATTGGAACCTGTGAATTTACAACTTGACAACACTGCGGAAGTATCCACTTAGAATAGAAGAGTCTCTTTCGGAACTGATGCTGGCATTGGAACAACCGCGTTCGAGTTGATATCGGTGAAGATTATTGATGGCGTTGCGGATTGGTGAAGTGAAGACTTTGTTGCAGAAGATCGATGAGGAGAGCAGTTATTAACTACTACATTAATGAACGGAGATCGAAGATGAAAACAAGTCGTAGGATTTTTCCGGACTTTGTGTTACTTTTGTTTCCTTAATTCTGCTACATCAGCTTTTAGACCTATTTTCTTTTCTGACATATTTTCCATGTGATAATCGAATTTAGATTTGGTTTTTCCTGGTGTAAATATCATGACTTTGAGCCTTCTTTTCTGCATTCTATTGTGTATCGACTGAAGTAAAATTGTGCCATTATTATTTATTTATTTTTCCCATGAATTTTTATAGCTAATTTTTTTTGTTGATAATGGTTCTCTTAAAGCTGTTATTGATGATATTAAATGCTGATAAAATGGGATGTATATAGCGCAAGATGATTTGACCAAGGAAGTGTGTAATCATGACAATAATAATATTAAGAAAGAGTGGATTGATGATGAACTGAAGGAATGAATTATATGAACATGAATAATTTGAAATGAGGGTATAAAAGAGATCTTGAACCGAATAATTTGGGCTCAAGCCCAAATTTGAAATGAGGGTTTAAAAGATATCTTGAACTGAATATAGTGGTTTTGACTAATGAAATATATGGATATAAATGGATTGATAAAATTGGGCTTCTTCCCTTGGAATGGATATGGGCTTGAAATAAGTATGGTTTTAATGGATTAGTTTCTTGAATTCCACACTGTCGCTCCCGGGATTTTCATCCTAGAACAAACGCGAAAGTGGCGCGGAAAGGTAGAGTCGCCAGCCAGACATTTTTATCCCGAAAGAATGGGAAAGGTAATGTTGCACAAACCTGAGGAAGAAGGAAAGGACAAGGTCCTGCGAACCAAAGATCTGAGTTCGGGAGTCGGTTACGAACTGGGAAGGTATTAGCACCCCAATCCGTCCGCCGTACCCGACGGGATCCACGCTTGCTTGTTTGTTTCAAAGGGTGAGAAAATAATATGCTGCTGAACAAATGAACCGCTAACTGGAAACTGGAATGAAATGAGAAAAGGAACTGAAATAAGAAAATGGAGAGAAAAGGGGAAATGTAGGGAAAATAAAGAATGTGCTCGAACGGGCCCTACCCCGCTGCCTACGTACCTCATCGGGATAATGAGGATCAGAGTCGACGTAGTTCGCCTAACCTAGGCGGGAACTATTTGTTTGTGTTTTTTATGCTGGAACTGCGTATGTCTATGCTCAGGTGTTGCAGGCTCGTCTGGTACGAGTGCATTTACCATCTTGCATGTGTGACAAGTCGTCGCAAGTTCGCGTTGTGAGTGAATGAGATGAGAAAAGAAGTTCCCGCAGGATATTCGTTTATTGTTTGTTTTTGTCTTTTTAAAAGAAAGTGTTTTGAAATTTGTTTGTGAACGGTCTTGTACTAAGACCTATCCATCGCGGGAAGTATTTACACCTTGCCCCGAAACAGGACGCGTATAAACACTCCGCAACAAAGTCTCGTGTCGTACAAGATTGTTCGGTTTTTATTAAGTGTTTTATTTCTTTTCTTTTGAAGGGAGAAAGAATGACTCAAGTTGATAAAAGGTAAAATCTAAGGGACTAAGACTCAATCCTAATTGTTTATTTATTTACAAGGTGGTCCTAATGGTTAGTGAAGTCTTCTATTCCTAATGAAAACTTAGAAACTAATAGAAATCAACTTACTTCTTAATGAAGTTAAGTTGATTCTAAGAACAAATGGGGAATCCTATTAAAGTTGTAAGATCAAATGAAGCAAAAACAAAGAAATTAAACATAAGGAATAAAATTCTAAAAGGAATTCAATGACATGAATTAAAAAATAAATAGTCTATTTATTTATTCTACTTCTACATGGAAATGAATTTTTAAGCCTAAGTTCTAAATCTAAGCTATCCTAATATTCATTCTAAAAATTCAATTTAAACTAACCTAAGTCTAATATTAAATTCTAGGATAAAATCTAAACTAACCTATTATTTTTTTATTGAACATTATTTACATGGCTTAAAATAATGGGGAGTGTGCATAATTAGGCCTAAAACCAATATTCTTAAAAATATTAAAACCTCTAGAAAAATTATGAAACTTAAACTATAGGGTCCTAACACTATCTAAAATGTTGTGCTAAGAGGGATTCTAAAAAATCTCATTTTTTCTATGCCTAACAATTAATTATTTCCAGCTAAGAATTAATTACTATTTCCTAAGGATTATATCACTAAAACATACGATAAAGCTCCTAAAAATTCCATAAAAAATATCCTAAGAACTATTATGAATCCCCTAATTACAGAAAAAAGAATGGCTCAAAAAAGTTGCTGGAAACTACTTAAATAAAATAAACAAAATCCAACATAAATAATAGAAATTTAACAAAGCTAATTAAATGAAAAATTCAGAATTAATTCAAAAATAAACAAATTCCAGAAAATAAAAATATCATAACTTTCTAAATTCAATTATTAATCCACTTAATTTTTTTGGGAATTTTCTAATGATTTTTATTATTTTTTTATGAATTTAATTCTAACTATGATTAACTTAAAAAATAAATTCTAAAGAACTAATGCAGGGGGTATATTTAGTTATTTTTCTGGTTACTATTTTCCATGGGCCTAACAGAGGGAGTGCAGATAGCAATGGACTTGAGCCCATTTCGTTAGAACCAGGGGGGTGCTGGAAGTGACTTTTTATTTGTTTTTTCGCATGGGCCCTGAAACGGGGGTGGAAATAGAAAAGCAGAAAGCCCAAATCATAGGCCCTTTTCGCTGGCTGAGGGGGGAGGTGTAACAACATAGTTTTCTTAGTTATTTTCTAAATTGGGCTTAAAAGTGGGGGTGCCAAAATTAAACATATCTTTTAATTAATTTAAAGGATGAGTTGTACTAATCTTACAACAAAGGGATTAAATTCTAATCTTATAAAAAAAGGATTAAATTCTAATCTTATGATAATATTTAATTAAGAACTGAATTAAAAAATGAATTAAATCTTAATCTAATATTTTTATATAAACTCTTAATCTTAGAAAATGAATTAAATATTAATCTCATGATTATATCAATTAAGCTAATATTTTAACTTAAGAAAAATAATCAAATTAACTTATGATTATATTTTTTCTAAAATCTTGACTTAAGAAAAGGGATTAAACTAATCTTATTAAAAAAATTTCCCTAAAATCTTAATTAAAATATAGTTTTTTATTATAATATTTCTTTTTATAAATTCCTAATTTAGAAATCAATTAAACCATTAACTTATAATAATATTTTTCTAAAATCAGAATTAAACTAATCCTTATGATAATATTTCTAACAATCTTAATTAAATTATAATCTTATCACAACATTTAATTAAATCTGAATTAAACTATAATATGATTACAAAGTTAATTAAAATATAAATTGAATCAAAACCTAAATACATAACAACCCTAATTCCTCTTTCTTCTTCCTCCCTAGCGCCGTAACCCCCTGCTTCGTCTTCATCTTCTTCATCACCCTCACGAAACCCTAAGCCTTCTTATTCCTAGCCTCCGCCGCCGTTCACCACCATCTCACCGTGAACTTAAACCTCTAAGCCTCATCTTCCCTACTGACACAGAAACCCTAACCTAACCAAATCCATTCTTACCGAATCCGAAGCAAAAAATGAGCGAAAACAAAACAGCTCTACTATGAGATCAATGCATCAACAACAATCAACAATCTTACGCCTAAAGACACTCCAGATTCGTACCTGGATCAAAGAACTTTGACGATAGTTGCGAATGGTTAGGAGCTTCACTTATGGAGACGACGACACCGAATATTCAGATGGATGAAAGCGCAGCTTGAGAAGATCGTGTGCCAACAAAACGCTCAAATCCACACTTCAAAGAAACTGATTGAGGGCTCAATTGTTTTGGCGAAAAAGATGAAGATGCCGAGAACCCGAACTCTTGATGACGATGGTGAATTCCTCGATAAGAATCGAATTCGTCCTTCAGGTATGAAAATCTCGAACCCCTTTCCTCTTCTCAGCCATAATCCCGTTCCTCAGTCCATGGAGCATATCATGAGCTCATTATGGTATATGCTTTTGTTTATTCTTCCGCGCGAATCTGCACCAATATTAACTATTGTTCTTGCAGATGAAATTATGAGAAAGGAGATAAAGAGAAGAAGATGATGGTTGAAAGAACTTAGAGAAGGTGAGGATTATGGAGGGAGATTCAGATGGACAGTTATGGAAAACAGGAAACAGAATGGAAAACCAACCCAACTATGGTGAAGGATTGATCTATATAGGATATTGGATGAAGTTTCCAGAAGAAACTTATTGTAAGTTTGTTATTTTTCGGTTGTGATTCGGTTATGAGTTGGTTAGGACTAGTTATTTTCTGTTGTGAACTTGACTGAATTTTTGAAGTTATCTTTGATCGATGAATTCTGCTATGAAACTCTGTTATGACTTTGGATTCTCTTCTCCCCTTCTGTTATGAACCTCAGTGGTAAAATTAAATTCTGTCATGGTTTACCGTTAGCAATTAGTAACCGATTTGAGCTGCTTTAATCTTCATCACTTGCATCACGGATGGGATTTTTTCTAACTCACTTTTCTTTTATGACTACATGCTGCGGTTGGAATTCTTGCGAAGCACAATGGATGCAAAGAGCTTGCAGCTTACCTACAGAAACTATTTGCCTTGAAGCACTAGTGGAAGCGGAAGCCGGTAGTTTCGAAACACTCACCATACCAAGGAAGTTCCGAGTTTTGACAATAAAGAAATGAGGGATTATGCTTATGAATGTATAACATTTTGATGATTTTTATAACTTTAGTATGAACTTTTGGTGTATAATATTTTGTGAACTTTAGAACAACATTCTGTTTTGTATGAGATGAGCAAAAATGAGACTCAATCTAGACTTAGCCTTACTTTTGTAGTTTCTTTTGATTATTCTCCAAAGAATTCGGCCCACTAAAATATTCCTTGCTTCTGCCTTCATCGATCCATAATGTTTTAAGCTCAACGCGATCAGACTTGTAAAGCTTCGGGGGAAACCCAAATAGATATTTATACTTGATCTTCCTGCTAAGCTTTGTATTTCTCAATCTATTAAATAATCAGCAGGCATAACTTATTATTATTTGGAGTCTTTGCACTTTGGGATAACAATATAATATATAACCATTCCCCTTCTTTTTTTTATACTTTGAGGAGCTTTTCTGTAATAGTATTTGCTCTCTTAATACCTATATTCTTTGTTATAATACATAAACTCCAAAATGACAATACCATATTGTGTTAATGGGCATTAAATGGGCCAACCCAAAAAAAGAACAAACTTTAAAATATGCCTAGAAGTTGGTCATGGGATTGGTAAAGCATGGAATTCAAAAGAATGTTAACCGGAAATAAGAGATGTTATTAGACACGGACTTAGATTTAGTATGACTAAATGGAAATTAATTTAATGACCTGGATACTATGATGAAAACAAAAGGAAATGACTTCCTATTATTTTGGTAGAAATTTGTGATGGTTATAAAGCGAAATTCACCAATGAATTTAAATGGTGCAAAATGAACAAGGAGAGTACGTGAGTTTGACATGGGTTATGAAAATTGAGAGGTGGTTCAAAACAAATCACGGGAAAAAAGATAAATGGAAAACTGAAAATGAATTGATGGAAACGTAAAAGAAAATGGGAATTGAAGAAATGAAAGAGGACTAGGATAATCGGGAATGGCTTATGACAATGAGAATGAATGGATATGGTATCTCAATTTTGGCCCAAAGCTTATTTTGAATTCTTTCCAACAACACACACACTTCCGAGCCACTGAATAATTTTCCAGATTAGTCACACCTCTTTGAATCGTCTGAACCACGCCATGACCATTCTAATCCAGATGAAATCACTGATAAACTGAAAATTTGAAACAAACTTCACACCAAACACTGCTCGATATCCTGATAAATCATAACACACGGCAGCCCGAACTTTGAATATGCACCGTCTAAGAAATAGTCCAGTGGTCCAAAATAACCTTGCAAATTGCAGTGATCTTTTGATAATTTGACCAAAATCAGGTCAAACTCCCATCTGAATCAAAACTCAATTGAACAACCGCATTTGAAGTGAAATCATTGTCTAGTGGATATTCTCCATCATTTCAATCCCTGGCAGATACAGATAAGGTACGAAACCCTGACTTCCCAAGGCCTTGATCACATGCCCTATGAAACAACGAAATGAACTACTATGATGTAAATGATCTAGTGACAAATGCAGGTGAATGCAAAATGATGAGCCAATAGAGGGAATAAATATGAGGGCAAATTTTGAGGTATTACAACTGCCCCTATTCAATCAACTGCAGACCTGAACGGATAATTGCAGCGGCTTTTAGACGTTCAAGGTATAGAGTGATTGAATACTCGAATAAAACCTGAAAATTTGCACACTGAAGGCAATGGGAATGCCATCTGCCCATTTATTTATTTATGTATTTTTTTTTTTATTTTGACCTCTGAATAGGTAGCGGAAATAGAATCAATGCAATCAATGCGACTACTAAACGAATCAAAGCCACAACGAGGGTGCCTGTTGGCGAAACAAGACTTAACGCAACATCAACCGATTTGCGATTCAAATAAGATCAACCGATCTAACACGGAGATGGTATCAACCGATCCACCCCGGAAAGCGAGAATGTAATATCATCCGATTTACAACTCGAAGAGAAATGATATCAACCGATTCATGACTCAAATAAGATCAACTGATCTAACATGGAGATGGTATCAACCGATCCATAACCAAGAAAAACGAGAATGTAATATCATCCGATTTACAACTCGAAGAGAAATGATATCAACCGATTCGTGACTCAAATAAGATCAACCGATCTAACATGGAGATGGTATCAACCGATCCATAACCAAGAAAAACGAGAATGTAATATCATCCGATTTACAACTCGAAGAGAAATGATATCAACCGATTCATAACTCAAATAAGATCAACCGATCTAACATGGAGATGGTATCAACCGATCCATAACCAAGAAAACGAGAATGTAATATCATCCGATTTACAACTCGAAGAGAAATGATATCAACCGATTCATAACTCAAATAAGATCAACCGATCTAACATGGAGATGGTATCAACCGATCCATAACCAAGAAAAACAGGATCATTGTACTTAAATGATAACCCGAGACGCGACCGTTGTACTTAAACGGAGACGCGAAAAAATGAGACTGTTGTACTGAAACAAACCTCAAAGACGAGACCATTGTACTTAAATGGAGACTCGAAAGGAACGGGATCGCTGTACTTAAACGAGAGCCCAAGACGCAACCATTGTACTGAAACGGAGACGCGAACAAAATGAGACTGTTGTACTGAAACAAGACTCAAAAACGAGACCATTGTACTTAAATGGAGACTCGAAAGGAACGGGATCGTTGTACTTAAACGAGAGCCCAAGACGCAACCATTGTACTGAAACGGAGACGCGAATTAAATGAGACTGTTGTACTGAAACAAGACTCAAAAACGAGACCATTGTACTTAAATGGAGACTCGAAAGGAACGGGATCGTTGTACTTAAACGAGAGCCCAAGACGCAACCATTGTACTGAAACGGAGACGCGAACAAAATGAGACTGTTGTACTGAAACAAGACTCAACTGGGGATAACAACAAGACTTGGTAGAAGTAACCACCTTGGGAAATGAAGTTGCATTCTGTAGGGAACACTTCAATCTTATTGGAGATATAACGGGTCTTATGTAATACCTCAAAACTGGCCCATGCTGGTATGCATATGTTTGGATTTATGGCGTAATGCTCCATGAGGGAAATGCTACGCTTTGGAGGATGCAAGTGTAATGATGATTATGCATATGCAAATGCAAAGAGATCTCCTGATAAGGAGACTGCAGGTATCCCAGATAGCTTGACTGGGGAGGAACTGATGATCACTGCATTGATCTGATTGATCTTTGTGAGAAGAAGACAACTCTGCGGGGAAGGCTGTCAATGATACACCGGCTCTGAACTGCCGCCATTGCCAAAAATAAATTGGACTTTGAGATTGGAGAGCCAATACCCTGCTGGAGATGGACTCTTCTTGAACTCTGACGGGGAAGTGAGGACCTTCCTGACTTGGCTGAGAACCCAAGGTATGATACTGCTGAGGAAGCAATTGCTGGGGAGGCAAGACACTCCTTATACTGCTAAAAATTGCCCCTGTTTGAAGGGAAACTCCTGCTTGGGGATAACACCCACCTTCTGCTACCTTGCTGGGAGAAATTTCGACTTCCACATTACTGGGGATGACGGGTGATATCAATGATAAAGCTTCCTGCTGAAGATAAAAGCTCAAGCTGCCACTTGCTGGGGATAAGAGATAAATCCTCTCATGTTGGGAATGAGAGATGTAAGGCGTCTCATGCTGGTGATGAGAGACGATGATACCCTTCTGATCAAGAAGTAACTTTCGCTTTGCCATACAGCTGGAGAAAGGATTGTCTAATGAGACTAGCTAAGACATTTTGATCAATGAAGCTTGCTGATGAAATAACTCTTGAAGTACTATGCTGACAATGGCTTTGCCCCTAGCCCCGGGTTGATAGGTTGTCAACTAATCATGAGTGAACAATGGTTCTTTACAATCTTCAACTCGCCTTCTATTAGGATCTATCAAAAGATAATGTCTCAAGAGGATTTTACAGAAAACTGGCATACGAGATGCCTCAGTGTCTTCAAACTCTTGGAGAGATTCGTCGGATCTCGAAATAACTGCCCCAGACTGCATGGTTTGTGCAAGAATTTGCCTCGCAAGGATTCATGAAGAACCTCATATCGCTGTGAGATATTCTGCCCCAGTATATTGAACTCCGGATAGGTGCTTTTGATAAACCGTCTTCGGGAGAGAGTAACTTCTAGTGCTCTTGGGGTGGCCTGCCCCAGTACGAGCCTGGAAGTGATCACCTCTGAATGACTGCTTTGAAGAAAACACCCAGATCAACTGTTCTTTGAGAGATTGGATCTCGAAGTGATTGCCCCAGTTTGGTTGAAATTTGAAGAGATTGCTCGACATGATTGCCCCGGATTAGTTGGCTCTTACCACAACTGTTGGGAAAGTCCCTACTCAATGGAGTTTTCTTGAAAAGTGCACCTCGACAGATTGTCCTTCGGAAGTTTCAGACTTCTCAATTTGGCAAGATTAAGCTCCTGGACTGAGATTCCATACATGGACTTTTATGATGCCAAACAAATGTATGCAAGCAGAAAATGTTTATTTTAAGAATGAAAATTCTAATGCAACACACATATTAATCTTGAAGTTTTACTAAAAAAAAGATGTCGCAAACTTTTGTGAGTGAATCACTGGTTAAGATACGCCATTGATTTTTGATGAATGAAAGCATGCACATGCAACACCAACAAAGAACTTTTAGCACAACTCATGGGAGTCAGGAACGCGATCTTGTGGTAGTACGCTCTCAAAAATAACCCTGTTTCAGTTAGGACTTTTGAGGGTTGTATCGTGGCCTGGTTCACGGTTATAGAAACAAAGGATATAGGCTCGAAATTTATTTGTGCCCACCCATCTTCGTGATGTTCTCCATTCCTATGTTCAGCTAGCTTTTACAAGCGCTCACCTCTCAAAAAGGGTTTTGTGATGGTTAAGGAACCAATTACACTAACGGTTTAAGCACCAATCAAATTATTGTTTAGAGTCAGTCACCCATATTGTCTTTTGTGTCTATATCACACGACTTTGTTCCTGCTCAAGGGTCTTTCTTGTGTAGTCCTTTTCGTCTTTCACTTTTGCATTATTTTGTTTATCCCTAACTTTTGCCTGGACTGAATTCTTGTGAATCATTGATTGTGAAGTCCAGCGGGATGCCCTAATTTTTGCCTAAGTCGCTTGTTTTCAAGTTTCGACTTAGCGGGCTTTCTCATTCATTTTTCTTTTTTTTTGAACAAATCGTGTGACGCTAGTTGTCTTGATTGCTTTGAAAGGGTCGTGACTGCCTCATTTCCTGGTTAATGAGGAATAACCATTGTGGTCTCCGGTCTTTGGACCTCTTGATTGGGATAACCATTGTGGTTTCTGGTCATTGGACCTCTTGATTTGGTACAACGGAAGGTAATGGATCCTCAGATTTACACTCTTTTTTTGAAATTTGAACGCTCAATCAAACTAACTGACGCCTACCCTGCCCCTGGGTTAAATGCAAGGGTTTTTTCATGCGAAAAGAAACTCCTACTTCAAGGCTCAAATGGGTTGGCGAGGGTCTATCTCCCTTATATCTCCGGTGTTTAGGATTTGAAACAATGCCTGTACATCATCAACAGGGTCTTTCTCAAAAGCGCACAGTTAGAGATTTTTGCGTTTTCATTTCGTCATCCTCCTTCATAGAGTTTAAGCACGACAATTGGTGTTGCAATGCACAAACACAAAATCATGAGTGAATACGGATGGATTACTTCAAGAAAAACATGTGCATTTATTATGGTTAACATTCAAAAAAAAAATAAATTTCATACAAGTAAACAAATGTTTAGCATATAAAAGAAACTACAAATGGAAATGCAGTAAAGAAACTGAATATAGCCGTAGTTGAGGAGGCTTGGCTCCGTCTGGACCCGTCAGTCTCGGATACTTTCAGCGATCAACAACTCTTTCACGGACTTGTAGTCTTCAATTCGCAGTGGTATAATTACCCACGACAATCATACCTCTTCTTCTAGTTGTTCTGACTCCGACACGAGACATCTGAAGGGGGAAGTGAAGTTGAGGAGTAAAGTTTCCCCATAAGGTTGCTCGGAAAGACCTGACGATCTTCTGCCTACGTATCTCCATTGACCCAAGACCAATGAAGAATCAGAGCGACGTAGTTCCCCTCAACAGGGATGAAACTGCACTGCAAAGACGCACCATTACCAAAACAAGAGTATCCGAATTACTTCTGGCTTCAAAACTTCAAATCAAAGAAAGTATCCTCTCTCTCATATGTTTGGTGCGAAGTTGATAGCTTTCGAGTCGATTAAGTCCTGCACTGTGTGGTGAAAAGCTTTACATCTATCAATATGATGCCCTGGTGCCCCAGAATGAAAATCACAGTTGACATTGGCATCCCATCCCTCCGGTAGTGGAAAAGGAGGTGGAGACAGCTTACGAAGCCCAACCAACTTCAATTGAAGCAAATGCTGGAGAAGATCAGTGTAAGACATTGGCAAAGGGTCAAAAAATCTTTCTCTCTTTTGTTGCCGACCCTGTTGAGGACTATGCTGACGACGATTTTGCTGTTGAGAACGTGTGGCACTTGGGATGATCATAGATGCCATCTGGTGACGCAAACCTTGATTTCTCTTCTTTCGCTGGACACAAACTGCCCCTGCTTCTTCGTACTGCTTCTTTTGCTCATTGGATAACAACTTCCTAGTTCCAGAAGTGGAGACACCATTGACCTGAATCTTTCCTCGCTTCATCCAATTTTCAATTCTTTCACCAGTCAAGACAATATCAGAAAAACCGTTAGCTGAACAGCCTGCCAAACATTCTATGAAGTACCCCGGGAGGGTATCCATGAATAGGTCTACCATTTCTCTCTCCTGCAATGATGGTTGTACTCTGGCTGCGACCTCGCGCCACCTCTGTGCGTACTCCTTAAAGCTCTCGGAGTTCTTTTGTGACATGCTCTGAAGCTGGGTTCGGTTGGGAGCCATGTCGATATTATACTGGTACTGCTTGAGAAAGGCTTCCCCAAGTTCCTTCCAATTGCGGACATAGTTCTTTTCCAACTTTATGTACCATTCTAGCGAACCCCCGGAAAGGCTGTCTTGGAAGTGGTACATCCAAAGCTTCTCATCTTTCGTATGTGCAGCGATTTTGCGATGGAAGGCCTGCAAGTGCATCTTCGGGCAAGATCTACCACTGTACTTGTCGAAAACGGGAGGTCTGAACTTTGGAGGGATCACCAACCCTGAAACCAGCCCCATATCAGCAACATCAATGCCAAGGGTGTCTTTGCATTCTAAAGCCTTTACCTTCTCGGTTAGCATCTGAAAGTCCTGGTTATTGGCCCCAGAACCAAATCCCACATCTTTATTGAGAAAAGTAAATTGATCCTCCTGTAGGTCTGCTACACGAACAGGAATTGGACCAATGCCTTCAGGGATAGGAGGCCTATTATCCGTAGATGGGATGACTGTGTTGATCGGATTGCCTTCGGCGTCCAAGGTAACCATTGAAGGATCAACCTGTGGACGATTAAACCTCAGCATGGCGGTTCTCATCTCTTGTTGCCCCTGCACTATACTCTGCATTGTTACCATGAACTCCCCCATCTGAGTGCGAAAATCGTTCAACTCGGCTTGTACTGTATTCATGATTTGACTCGGGTAGCGTACTGGTACAGCTGATACTTCTCCTGAAATGGTCAAATAAATTAGGAAATCCAGATAACTCGTTAGTATGCAAAAATGATATGCGTGAAAATGCCATGTCACTGATCCCACTTCATTCAGATCAGGGGACAGATACCCACGGAGTGCCACATCATAAGATAAAACTCTGTGAGTGTGCAGGGAGAAAGTGCTGTGTATCGGGAATTCAAAATAAAATTGCCAGGATAGGAAAGTTGCAACAATGGTACCGACACACTTCCATAAAGCAAAGAATACACCAACATGAGAAACCTTATACAATTATTTGCCAACAATACTGAAATACAGGAAAATGTCGCAATCCACAACAGAAAAACAAAAGATTCCTTCAACAGCTCTGAAGGTAATCTAGAAACACAATAAAGCAAAATACATGTATCAAAGAAATCTACGTCTCCTGATTTGAGCTTTGTGCAGTCTGCATGGCCAGCTGGATCAAAGGCTTCAGCTCCTGAGGTATCCTTCTGGTGTAATGATCCCTGAATCAATTAGATATTGGACATTTTGCTTGAAGGCTTTGCACTCATTGATGGTATGTCCAAATGTTCCAGAGTGGAACTCACATCTGACATCCATATTGTAATCTGGGGGAATGGGGTAGGGTATTGGCAAGGCATTCCCTGGATGAATCAAAGAATTCTCGAGCAAACGGGCAAACACTTGACTAGGAGTAAACACTTCTTCAACCTGCTTGAACTTGAGTCTCCCCTGTTGTTGATAATTCTGATGATGAGATGAATTCGAACACCTAGAGTTCTTCTGCACTTTCTTCTTTATGTTGGATCGGTGAATGGGTAAAGGTGCCTGGCACGATGTCTTCAAAACCCAGATCGGAGGCACACACCCCTGATTGGGGATAATTCTTGTGGTAAGGAAAGGAGAAGTTCCTCCTAGTGATATGAAATCTTTTGACACATCCCCGCTGATCGGTGCGAACTCGATTACTTTTGCATCAATGAGCTCTTGAACTTGATGCTTAAGCCTTTTGCAGTTTTCCACATGGTGACCAGGTGCCCCAGAATGGAAAACACATCTGGCATTGGCGTCAAAATCTGGGGGAAGCTTTTTTGATGTGGCTGCTACGGTGACAAGTTCAACCAGATTAAGCTCGAGCAAACAAACAAGCAACTGTGCATATGACACCGGGATCAAATCAAACTTGGCTTTAGACGTCTTTGGCATTTGTCCGCAGCTTTTGCCTTTACCTTCCCTTTGATGAACTGGAAGAGTCTGCAAATTGAGAGGCTTAGCATCCCGAAGTTGAAGAGGGTTTCCGCGAAACGCTTCCTGATCTTGAAACAAAATCACCGAATTGGGATGACCACTAACTTCTGCAGTAATAAAGGGGAGGTGGTGCCCTTCTTGGAGCTTTGGGACTTCCCTGATCTGGTTCTCCTGTCTCTTCAGTTGGTAAACCTCCTCCATCAATAGCGTGTGGCCATGGCACAAGGTCTGCATGTCCTCCGAAAGTTGATCCATTCGGACTTTCATTTCAGCTATTTCTGCTCGGCATTGTTCCATATCCACCCCTTGATGACTGTGATTCAAATTGGCCATTCTGAAGAGTAAACGAATCAGGATGAGAATCTGTCCCCGGACACCTGTAATGAGAGTAAGGATGCATGCAAATGCCATGTTCGATTATTTCCAAGGGATCCATCTGCTTTGATTCCCATTTGGATATAGGAACATATAATGACATGGTTCAAACATATGATCTTTGGAAATAGCCGAACATGTATGATGGAATGCTATGATGTTATGTATGCAACAGGCATGTGATCAGTGAAGTGTCTGCGATGTTCCAATCATATAATCAGGTGTCGGTGCAAAGTCTCAGAATCCATATATCACAATAATCATCCCTCTGATCCGGGATCCATAACTTAAGAACAGAAATCCAGATCACCAAACTGAACCAAAGGCAAAGTGGGTATGCAGAAGGTACCAGGGTTCCTGCAAACCTGTAAACCCCTCCCAATCTCACGGGTGTGCTACTCGGGTCAACATCACGGACTCTCAAAGCCGAATAGCAATAATACGTTCACCATCTCCGAGAAATGGCTCATGACCAAATCAGGGAATCGGTTTGGTATTATGTACTACGCAGGGAGGTCTCAGTTGAGTCCGGAAAAACAAGCATCCCTCACAAGTCTCCAGCTTCAAGCACTGATTCGAGAAACAGTAGTACATTCATCCCGAAGGGTACAATACTATCGTCATACGATCAGTTTACTTTAACTGAATTCCTATGAGAGAACCAGGCCATCCTATGCGAGTTCCTAGTGGGCCCTCGGATGCGAGTGGGTTTGCCAACAAATGTGGTCTGCCACTGTCATCACTGGAGAGGGATGTTTCCACAAAGGTTCTCAATGATCGGTCCCTTGACTGCACATAACTATCAAGGTAGCGTATTGCCCCAGAAAGATTCCAGAACCAATACATTCCCGAGAAGGTCGCAAGTCAAGGTGTGGAACTCACTACTACCAACATAGCAAGATGCCATGAAGCCAAAGTGGAACCACTCTAAGTCCTAGGGTGCACTCGAGCCCCGGTTACGAGCTCATCTCACAGTAACCCCATCCCACAGAAAAAATGAAAACCAGCACAGCCAGACAGTCCAGTATAATATGATGCATGGAAAATAAAATACTGAAAGCGGTAAATAAATGCGATAAAGTAAAGTTGTTAAGTAAAACTGTAAATGAAACCAATAAAGCTAAACTAAAGCACACAACAACAAACATATAAACACCCAAAGAAACAAAACCAAACAGGAGCTAGGATTGACTCTACAAGGGAAACCGGAAGAATCAGGTTAGTCCCCAGCAGAGTCGCCAGCTGTCGCTCCCGGGATTTTCATCCTAGTACAAACGCGAAAGTGGCGCGGAAAGGTAGAGTCGCCAGCCAGACATTTTTATCCCGAAAGAATGGGAAAGGTAATGTTGCACAAACCTGAGGAAGAAGGAAAGGACAAGGTCCTGCGAACCAAAGATCTGAGTTCGGGAGTCGGTTACGAACTGGGAAGGTATTAGCACCCCAATCCGTCCACCGTACCCGACGGGATCCACGCTTGCTTGTTTGTTTCAAAGGGTGAGAAAATAATATGCTGCTGAACAAATGAACCGCTAACTGGAAACTAGAATGAAATGAGAAAAGGAACTGAAATAAGAAAATGGAGAGAAAAGGGGAAATGTAGGGAAAATAAAGAATGTGCTCGAACGGGCCCTACCCCGCTGCCTACGTACCTCATCGGGATAATGAGGATCAGAGTCGACGTAGTTCGCCTAACCTAGGCGGGAACTATTTGTTTGTGTTTTTTATGCTGGAACTGCGTATGTCTATGCTCAGGTGTTGCAGGCTCGTCTGGTACGAGTTCATTTACCGTCTTGCATGTGTGACAAGTCGTCGCAAGTTCGCGTTGTGAGTGAATGAGATGAGAAAAGAAGTTCCCGCAGGATAGTCGTTTATTGTTTGTTTTTGTCTTTTTAAAAGAAAGTGTTTTGAATTTTGTTTGTGAACGGTCTTGTACTAAGACCTATCCATCGCGGGAAGTATTTACACCTTGCCCCGAAACAGGACGCGTATAAACACTCCGCAACAAAGTCTCGTGTCGTACAAGATTGTTCGGTTTTTATTAAATGTTTTATTTCTTTTCTTTTGAAGGGAGAAAGAATGACTCAAGTTGATAAAAGGAAAAATCTAAGGGACTAAGACTCAATCCTAATTGTTTATTTATTTACAAGGTGGTCCTAATGGTTAGTGAAGTCTTCTATTCCTAATGAAAACTTAGAAACTAATAGAAATCAACTTACTTCTTAATGAAGTTAAGTTGATTCTAAGAACAAATGGGGAATCCTATTAAAGTTGTAAGATCAAATGAAGCAAAAACAAAGAAATTAAACATAAGGAATAAAATTCTAAAAGGAATTCAATGACATGAATTAAAAAATAAATAGTCTATTTATTTATTCTACTTCTACATGGAAATGAATTTTTAAGCCTAAGTTCTAAATCTAAGCTATCCTAATATTCATTCTAAAAATTCAATTTAAACTAACCTAAGTCTAATATTAAATTCTAGGATGAAATCTAAACTAACCTATTATTTTTTTATTGAACATTATTTACATGGCTTAAAATAATGGGGAGTGTGCATAATTAGGCCTAAAACCAATATTCTTAAAAATATTAAAACCTCTAGAAAAATTATGAAACTTAAACTATAGGGTCCTAACACTATCTAAAATGTTGTGCTAAGAGGGATTCTAAAAAATCTCATTTTTCTATGCCTAACAATTAATTATTTCCAGCTAAGAATTAATTACTATTTCCTAAGGATTATATCACTAAAACATACGATAAAGCTCCTAAAAATTCCATAAAAAATATCCTAAGAACTATTATGAATCCCCTAATTACAGAAAAAAGAATGGCTCAAAAAAGTTGCTGGAAACTACTTAAATAAAATAAACAAAATCCAGCATAAATAATAGAAATTTAACAAAGCTAATTAAATGAAAAATTCAGAATTAATTCAAAAATAAACAAATTCCAGAAAATAAAAATATCATAACTTTCTAAATTCAATTATTAATCCACTTAATTTTTTTGGGAATTTTCTAATGATTTTTATTATTTTTTTATGAATTTAATTCTAACTATGATTAACTTAAAAAATAAATTCTAAAGAACTAATGCAGGGGGGTATATTTAGTTATTTTTCTGGTTACTATTTTCCATGGGCCTAACAGAGGGAGTGCAGATAGCAATGGACTTGAGCCCATTTCGTTAGAACCAGGGAGGTGCTGGAAGTGACTTTTTATTTGTTTTTTCGCATGGGCCCTGAAACGGGGGTGGAAATAGAAAAGCAGAAAGCCCAAATCATAGGCCCTTTTCGCTGGCTGAGGGGGGAGGTGTAACAGCATAGTTTTCTTAGTTATTTTCTAAATTGGGCTTAAAAGTGGGGGTGCCAAAATTAAACATATCTTTTAATTAATTTAAAGGATGAGTTGTACTAATCTTACAACAAAGGGATTAAATTCTAATCTTATAAAAAAAGGATTAAATTCTAATCTTATGATAATATTTAATTAAGAACTGAATTAAAAAATGAATTAAATCTTAATCTAATATTTTTATATAAACTCTTAATCTTAGAAAATGAATTAAATATTAATCTCATGATTATATCAATTAAGCTAATATTTTAACTTAAGAAAAATAATCAAATTAACTTATGATTATATTTTTTCTAAAATCTTGACTTAAGAAAAGGGATTAAACTAATCTTATTAAAAAATTTTCCCTAAAATCTTAATTAAAATATAGTTTTTTATTATAATATTTCTTTTTATAAATTCCTAATTTAGAAATCAATTAAACCATTAACTTATAATAATATTTTTCTAAAATCAGAATTAAACTAATCCTTATGATAATATTTCTAACAATCTTAATTAAATTATAATCTTATCACAACATTTAATTAAATCTGAATTAAACTATAATATGATTACAAAGTTAATTAAAATATAAATTGAATCAAAACCTAAATACATAACAACCCTAATTCCTCTTTCTTCTTCCTCCCTAGCGCCGTAACCCCCTGCTTCGTCTTCATCTTCTTCATCACCCTCACGAAACCCTAAGCCTTCTTATTCCTAGCCTCCGCCACCGTTCACCACCATCTCACCGTGAACTTAAACCTCTAAGCCTCATCTTCCCTACTGACACAGAAACCCTAACCTAACCAAATCCATTCTTACCGAATCCGAAGCAAAAAATGAGCGAAAACAAAACAGCTCTACTATGAGATCAATGCATCAACAACAATCAACAATCTTACACCTAAAGACACTCCAGATTCGTACCTGGATCAAAGAACTTTGACGATAGTTGCGAATGGTTAGGAGCTTCACTTGCGGAGACGACGACACCGAATATTCAGATGGATGAAAGCGCAGCTTGAGAAGATCGTGTGCCAACAAAACGCTCAAATCCACACTTCAAAGAAACTGATTGAAGGCTCAATTGTTTTGGAGAAAAAGATGAAGATGCCGAGAACCCGAACTCTTGATGACGATGGTGAATTCCTCGATAAGAATCGAATTCGTCCTTCAGGTATGAAAATCTCGAACCCCTTTCCTCTTCTCAGCCATAATCCCGTTCCTCAGTCCATGGAGCATATCATGAGCTCATTATGGTATATGCTTGTGTTTATTCTTCCGCGCGAATCTGCACCAATATTAACTATTGTTCTTGCAGATGAAATTATGAGAAAGGAGATGAAGAGAAGAAGATGATGGTTGAAAGAACTTAGAGAAGGTGAGGATTATGGAGGGAGATTCAGATGGACAGTTATGGAAAACAGGAAACAGAATGGAAAACCAACCCAGCTATGGTGAAGGATTGATCTATATAGGATATTGGATGAAGTTTCCAGAAGAAACTTATTGTAAGTTTGTTATTTTTCGGTTGTGATTCGGTTATGAGTTGGTTAGGACTAGTTATTTTCTGTTGTGAACTTGACTGAATTTTTGAAGTTATCTTTGATCGATGAATTCTGCTATGAAACTCTGTTATGACTTTGGATTCTCTTCTCCCCTTCTGTTATGAACCTCAGTGGTAAAATTAAATTCTGTCATGGTTTACCGTTAGCAATTAGTAACCGATTTGAGCTGCTTTAATCTTCATCACTTGCATCACGGATGGGATTTTTTCTAACTCACTTTTCTTTTATGACTACATGCTGCGGTTGGAATTCTTGCGAAGCACAATGGATGCAAAGAGCTTGCAGCTTACCTACAGAAACTATTTGCCTTGAAGCACTAGTGGAAGCGGAAGCCGGTAGTTTCGAAACACTCACCATACCAAGGAAGTTCCGAGTTTTGACAATAAAGAAATGAG
The DNA here is from genome assembly GCA_963966055.1 of Lathyrus aphaca. NCBI lineage: Eukaryota > Viridiplantae > Streptophyta > Magnoliopsida > Fabales > Fabaceae > Lathyrus > Lathyrus aphaca. The sequence goes on along the minus strand of OZ014524.1, from coordinate 388,033,028 downwards.
GGATTATGCTTATGAATGTATAACATTTTGATGATTTTTATAACTTTAGTATGAACTTTTGGTGTATAATATTTTGTGAACTTTAGAACAACATTCTGTTTTGTCTGAGATGAGCAAAAATGAGACTCAATCTAGACTTAGCCTTACTTTTGTAGTTTCTTTTGATTATTCTCCAAAGAATTCGGCCCACTAAAATATTCCTTGCTTCTGCCTTCATCGATCCATAATGTTTTAAGCTCAACGCGATCAGACTTGTAAAGCTTCGGGGGAAACCCAAATAGATATTTATACTTGATCTTCCTGCTAAGCTTTGTATTTCTCAATCTATTAAATAATCAGCAGGCATAACTTATTATTATTTGGAGTCTTTGCACTTTGGGATAACAATATAATATATAACCATTCCCCTTCTTTTTTTTATACTTTGAGGAGCTTTTCTGTAATAGTATTTGCTCTCTTAATACCTATATTCTTTGTTATAATACATAAACTCCAAAATGACAATACCATATTGTGTTAATGGGCATTAAATGGGCCAACCCAAAAAAATAACAAACTTTAAAATATGCCTAGAAGTTGGTCATGGGATTGGTAAAGCATGGAATTCAAAAGAATGTTAACCGGAAATAAGAGATGTTATTAGACACGAACTTAGATTTAGTATGACTAAATGGAAATTAATTTAATGACCTGGATACTATGATGAAAACAAAAGGAAATGACTTCCTATTATTTTGGTAGAAATTTGTGATGGTTATAAAGCGAAATTCACCAATGAATTTAAATGGTGCAAAATGAACAAGGAGAGTACGTGAGTTTGACATGGGTTATGAAAATTGAGAGGTGGTTCAAAACAAATCACGGGAAAAAAGATAAATGGAAAACTGAAAATGAATTGATGGAAACGTAAAAGAAAATGGGAATTGAAGAAATGAAAGAGGACTAGGATAATCGGGAATGGCTTATGACAATGAGAATGAATGGATATGGTATCTCAATTTTGGCCCAAAGCTTATTTTGAATTCTTTCCAACAACACACCCACTTCCGAGCCACTGAATAATTTTCCAGATTAGTCACACCTCTTTGAATCGTCTGAACCACGCCATGACCATTCTAATCCAGATGAAATCACTGATAAACTGAAAATTCGAAACAAACTTCACACCAAACACTGCTCGATATCCTGATAAATTATAACACACGACAGCCCGAACTTTGAATATGCACCGTCTAAGAAATAGTCCAGTGGTCCAAAATAACCTTGCAAATTGCAGTGATCTTTTGATAATTTGACCAAAATCAGGTCAAACTCCCATCTGAATCAAAACTCAATTGAACAACCGCATTTGAAGTGAAATCATTGTCTAGTGGATATTCTCCATCATTTCAATCCCTGGCAGATACAGATAAGGTACGAAACCCTGACTTCCCAAGGCCTTGATCACATGCCCTATGAAACAACGAAATGAACTACTATGATGTAAATGATCTAGTGACAAATGCAGGTGAATGCAAAATGATGAGCCAATAGAGGGAATAAATATGAGGGCAAATTTTGAGGTATTACACACACGACTAATCATAATACGTACGATCAACGCCCAACTTGTACTCTTAATGAATCACAACTTTTAGTTAATAAAATCAATTTTCCAAACAACAAGCCACTGAGAGAACCTTAATGCCCTGATTACCATATAAATCCACAACCGAATCTCTTGCTTCCTGACCCATTACTCTGTAGGTTAAATCAATATGATATTTAGCCTTGAGGGCCCCTGATCTCTTTAACATGAAATTTTAAGTCACCTTGTATTGCACACTGATGATGAAGGCCGCCTGAGCTATTGAAAGAAAATAAACCCTTAATTCACGACCCGTATCAAGTAGAACAATGGTGAAACCCTAATCACTCGATACTCTCGAGAAATCTAAAAGTATATGACATTGGTGATCGATGAACTTTGATGAGAATATACACATAATGTTGAGGGCTCAAGCCATCGTCTTAATTTGAATGCAATTACCGGATAAACCACCTTCGAATGAGGAAAGCTTCAAATCACAGGAAAAAGCTTTAATACCACGCCTTAGGAGCCAGTGAAATGCATTATTGTGATGTTAATGACCTAGTGGAAAATGCAGATGAATGCGAAGCGATAAGCCAGTTAAGGTAATAAATAATGAGGGAAATTTTTTAGGTATTACAGAGATCTATCATCGGCTACCACAACAACATAGATGCAACGACTCTCAAAACAAATCCATACCTTGATAGAAAATAGAGAGAAAGACGAGTAGGAAGTGATAGAGAATAGTATAATATGATTTGGAATAGGAGAGAGAGTGAGAGAAAGACGAGGGGGAGAGTGATAGATAATAGGATAAGCAAATTATTTCAACTTTTCATTTTGGAGAGAGAAAGGAGTGAGTTGTAGTATTAGATTTTGCATTGGAGACGTGAAAAGGTATTAGAAGAGGTGTTGTAGAAAGTTGAGAGTCATCAGTTCCCAATGCATCCACTTGAGATTGAACAGTTCTCTAAGACCCAAAAGGTAACATGTTGATATGTCCAAATGGTCAATCACTAACATTTCATGTAAAGTATTCACCATAAAAAGAATGGAAAGTAAGTATATTAGTTGAAAACCAAATGAAGTGGTAGTTTAGTTACCAAACCCGTGGGAAAGTACACAAAATGCCCCCATTTGGCAACGTGGCAGAAAAGGGGAAAAGGTTAACAATGTGATTTCATAGGAACACATTTTTCTTATATCGTAGATTGAACAGTGTGAGATTCATTTTACTTTATTATCTTCTTTGCATAAGAATGAGTTAATAATATTTGATATATTTCACTACATTTTTTTTCACAAGGACGAATGAATAGTGTGTTAGAAGTAACTCATATTCAATAGTAGTATTAGTTTTGTTAAGCTTAATCTAGCTAGTGTAGTTTAGTATTTTGTCAATGTAGAATTATTCTTGTGTATATAAACAAGTGTAGTTGTCAATAATGGTAGCTTTAGTGAGTTGTGTGCTTAGCATGTAGGGGAGTAACCATTCACTGTAATCGTTTTATAAGAGTAGTGAAAGTTTGTTATTCTTTCTCTTCCTCCATATTCATCTTCATCTTCATCTTGTGCACTAATAATTGGTATCAAGAGCTCATATTCATATCCACGAGGAAACATAGGGAAACACGAGTGAACGGTGAGGAGTTGTGTGATTGATTTAGTTTCTTGAATTTGTGTTGAATTTTTTATCGAAATCGTAACAGAATCACATTTCTTGATTCTACAGGATTTGGAAACACTAGTGTTTGGTGGGATCTGAGGGAATTATACAAGGTTGAAGATGAATGGAAACGGTAATCTAAGTACTAAGCTTCCAGTATTCGATGGCAAGAATTGGAATTGGTGGATAATTTAGATGTGTGTGTTGTTTGGTACTCAAGATGTTCTTGATCTTGTCAATGAGCGTTATGTTCTGTTTTCACTTCAGGAAAATTCAACGGATGTGCAGAGGAATGCTTATTTTTATATGTGGAAGGAGGATCAAAAGGCGTTGTTCTACATGCATCAGTGTGTGGATATGGATGTGTTTGAGAATATTGTTGATTCGACGACGACGAAGGTTGCGTGGGACACTAGTACTGTGATACGGCGGTGATGCATCAGTAAAAAAGGTGAAGCTTCAGTCTTTATATAAACATTATGAGAATCTTAGCATGAGGAAAAATGAGAAGGTACCTGACTACATCTCTAGAGTGATTCTGATCACTAATGAGATGAAATCGTATGGAGAAAATCTTTTTGATGAAAATATTATTAATAAGGTACTTAGATCACTTACTACTCAGTTTGATTACTTTTTGTAGCAATTGAACATTCTAAGGATCTTAGCACCATAAGAATTGAAGAGCTAAAAATCATTTTAGAGGCACAATAGTTGCATCTGATTGAGAGAAACTCTAAAAGAAAGGAAGAGTCACAAGCTCTAAAGGTAGCTTATGGTAAGAAGTATTAGAAGCAGTCATTGTTAGAAGCCATGAAGAGATCTGATGGTGTTTAGAAGTCATAAACCTAAACTTATGAAAGGTAGAAGAATGCTCAGAAGGGGATGAGAAGTAAGACAAGAGAAATGTCTAATGCTACTATTGTAAGAAGTTTGGCCATTTCGTTGTTGTTAGTTGGTCAAACAAGGAAAGGAAGTAAAAAGAAGAAAACATAGCCAAAAGATATTCGAATGATGAATATGTGTTATTTATTGCTTCTAAATCTGATGATGGGTATTTGGTAGACTAGTGGTATATGGACATCGACTGCTCAAAATTGCAGACTTTGAATGCCTAAGTGCAATACATGTTGTGAAGTAAAGTGAGTTATGGCATAGAAGAATTGGTAATTTGAACTTCAGAAGCTTATTGCAAATGAATTCAAAGAAGTTGGTATAAGAAATTTTTGCAATTAAGAAGTCATGTAATGTGTGCATGAGAGGGAAGTACCCAAGACTGCCATTTGCATCTGAAATGCCACAAAGAGAAAAACATGCTTTAGGTGTCTTGAATTCTAATCTGTGTGGACCATTTATAATACCTTCACTAGAAGGGAATATACACTTTTTGTCATTTTTAGATAAGTTCACAAGGATGGCGTAGGCATCCCTTATAAAGTTCAAACACAAGGTTTTTGTTGAATATAAGAAATTCAGAATCAAGGCTTAGAATTAGAGTGGTCAGACACTAAAGATTCTCATAATTGATGGTGGATGTGAGTACCACTCTTAGGAGTTCAAGAATTACTGTGAGGAGAATGGAATTGAGCATGAGGTTACTGTTTCATACACTCCTTAATGTAATAGTCTTGCTAAAAGAAGAAACCGAACTTTGCTTTATATGACAAGGAGGATGTTGAAGGAGAAGAAGTTGTTGCAACTGCAACATATGTGCTCAATAGTTGTTCAACCAAGAAGCATAAGTAAATTGTTCCTTTAAAGAAGTGGACTACGGATAAACAAAGTGTGATCCATCTGAAGGTGTTTGGTTTTGTTTGTTATAAATAAGTTCCAGATGCTAAGGCAAGGAAGGAAGGATAACAAAAGAAGATTTATGTTGCATGTAGGGTACCACATTACAGATGCTTATAAGTCATGTCACTAATAAGGTTGAATTCAGAAGAGATGTTCTTGTGAAAGAATCAGAAGCATGTGATTGTAGTATGTCTCAATCCAACTCTCGTGTAGTGTCAACACATGAATTAACTTTTGAAAGATAATTTAGAATACGAAGGTTCTGAAGATGATTCAGAATCTGAAGATGATTATGAAAATATCTTTGAAGCTAAATAAGACTCTGAAGGTGAGTTAGAGTCTGAAGTTGAGTCTGACTCTAAAGGTGAGTATGATTCTGATCCAAATTCTGATAGTGATTCAAACTTTGGTGGAAATCCAGACTTTGGGAATATTCCAGATTCTAAAGGTTGTTATTCCTCTGAAGGTGGTACTTATTGGGTTCCATCATTTGATATTTTTTCAACGTCTAAAGAAGATTCTAAACATGTTTAGAGGTCACAAAGAATAAAAAAAATCCAAGATTTATAGAGTTTAACATGTTTCAAATTATTGAAATAGACTCCGAAGGGGAAGTCATTTTATGTGACATGTTTGTAGAATCTGACCTAATTAGTATAGGAGAATCTCTTAAGAAGAAAGTATGGATGAAGGCCATGAAATAAAAACTTAAGGCTATAGAAAGAAACAAGACTTGGGAGTTGACTAAACATCCAAATAAAAAGAAAGCCATCAGCATCACATGGGTTTTCAAGGTGAAATTGAAGCCAGATGGATCAATTGGTAAACACAAAGTAAGGTTAGTAGCAAAGAGGATTTCTACATAAAACTGGGATATATTACTTTGAAGTGTTTCCACCGGTAGCGAGATATGAGATAATCAGGTTGGTGATTGTGATACTTGCTAATAGGAATAGGCCTCTGATGCATTTAGATGTGAAATATGCATTTCTGAATGTTCCATTGCAAGAAGAGGTATATGTGTCACAACTTCTTGGATTTGTTTAAAAGAATCGGGAAGGGATGGTGTAAAAGTTACATAAAGCGTTGCATTGGAATATGAAAATTGATTCATTTTTCAAGCTCCAAGGATTCATAAAGTGTGAGATGGAGTATGGTGTTTATGTTCATCATACTTCTGATGGAAATATGATTTTGGTGTTGTTAGCTGGAATTTTTGACCAGAGAGGAAAATTAGGCCAACAAGTGTAGCATACATGAAAGTTATGGTTTGATCATAACATGGACTTAGAAACATATTGGTGTTGTTGAATATTTTTTCGACACCTATTCCTTCGACTAATGGACTTTGCGTCACATGTAAAATTAGTCGAAGAGGCTATTATTTGGGCGCGATTATGTCACGTTCAAAGTTTTGGTAACTGGCTAAGTTCTTATCGATGAAAGACACTTGGAGACCGACAAAAGGCGAGTCGCATGCATAATCACTCATGGTGTGTCAGAGAGAGGATAATGATTGATGGTAGTTATTGTAGGATTATATATACAGTAGTTCATTGATAGGATTAGAGGTTTTCATTAATTTACAAAATTCTCACTAATAAACTCAAAGTATCAAGTGTAAGAGAAACGAGAGAATGGTTGAGAACCTGTAAGCGTGATGAAACACCATTACTTCATTTTTCCATGCAAAGTCTTTATAATTCAATAAAGTCATTAGTTTTTGTTTCCTTTACTTTCCATTGTCTTTTTCCAGTTTTTTTTATCTTTATCTATAAGTTCCTCAAATACTTGTTGTTGTCACTTTAAAGTATTCTTGTAAGAAGTTTTAAATAAGTTATTCCCAGTGTCGTGTAGACACATACTATTCAACCAAGTCGAGCTAAATATTACTAAGAAACAAGATAATTACCAAACAAATAGGAATCTTAAGCACTATATCCTAGTATTCACTGGTTGATCATGCAAGTAAACTATAAGTTTGGAGATTATCGATTGTTTGCCATTTTTCAGGGTAAACAAATTGACACACCTGGTGGGATCTATGCTAAATTTCCATTAGTGTTTAGTCTTATCTCTTAGTTCTTATTTTATAGGATAATATTCTTAAGTCTGTTTGGGTATCTTTTCTATGCAGTTAAGGAGTGGTAGGCCTTTGTCTAGCATGTCTTGTCCTCCTATAAATAACATTAATTCCCAGAATAATCCACAAAATATAGGGCAACTATCGGCTACATTGACATAACTAGATCCAGTTCTTTCGATGTTGAAGCTAGCAAAAATATACCCAAGCGTATCACACGTTCAACAGTATAATAAATTCACCACCAAACTCTTTTTATTCCGAAAGGAAATGGAAAATATCGATAAAACCCAAGGGAAAGAGAAACGGGTAAAGGAGTAGGTTATGCAAGAGGAAGGTATTAACACCCCCTCACATCCGTCGTACTCGACAAGAACCATTTTGCTTGTTCTTTGCTCTGGTGGGTATTCTATTTAAAGGTTCCTTGCGAAGGGGGGAAAGGAAGAGGGAAAATAGATAAAGTGATTGCAGAGGATTGAGACCCTCGTGCCTACGTACCCTCATAGTGAAATGAGGAAGTCAGAGCTCCGTAGTTCTTGGAACTAAGGATAAAAAAGAAGAAAGGATGAAAGAAAATTGTGGAAGAAGTGTGAAAGAGAAGGATTGTGAAAGAAGGGTGCTTGCTAAGATCTTACGATCTTGTGCCTATGCATCCTCATAGTGCAAATGAGGAAATCAGAGTTCCGTAGTTCTTGGAACTAAGGATGAAAAGCTGCTAGAGTATGAACTCAAAAAGGTAAAAGAAATAATGGTAGGTTTCCATAGTATGGACTCCAAAGGACAAGAGAAGAAAAGAAAGTATTTCCAGAGTATGAACTCCAAAGGGAAAAGAAATAGGAGAAAAAATTGCCAGAGTATGAACTCTGTGAGGATGAAGAAAAGGTTGGAAATATTGCCAGTTTATGAAAGAAAGGATTGCTAGAGTATGAACTCTATAGGGGCACAAAACATATTAAACGGATCGCTAGAGTATGAACTCCAATGGGCAGAAGAAAGGATTGCCAAAGTAAGAACTCCAAAGGGAAAAAAAGAGGATAAAAGAGAAGTTGTTTGTCAGAGTATAAACTCCAAAGGGAAAATAAAAAGGGGAGAGGATATCCAGAGTATGAAATCAGAAGGGAAAAAGAAGAGAAGATTTTTAGTGCCAGAGTATGAACTCTAAATGGAAAAGGAAAGGGAGAAAATTTAAAGGATCGCCAGAGTATGAACTCCAAAGGGAAAAAGATTTCCAGAGTAAGAACTCCGAAGGGAAAGAAGGAATCACCAAAGTATGAACTCCAAAGGGCAGAAGATTTCTAAAGTAAGAACTCCAAATGGCAAGAAGGGGATTTCCAGAGTAAGAACTCCAAAGGGAGAAAGATTTCCAGAGTAAGAACTCCAAAGGCTAAGAAGGGATCGCCAGAGGAAGAACTCAGATGGGCGGAAGATTGCTAGAGTAAGAACTCCAAAGGGAAAGAAGGGATCACTAGAGTAAGAACTCCAAATGGCAGAATATTGAAAGAGTAAGAACTCCGAAGGGAAAGAAGGAATCACCAGAGTATGAACTCCAAAGGAAGGAATATTTTCAAAGTAAGAACTACAAAGGACAAGAAGGCATTTCTAGAGTAAGAACTCCAAAGAGCGGAAGATTTCCAGAGTAAGAACTATAAAGGGAAAGAAGGGATTGGCATAGTATGAACTCCGAAGTGCGGAAGATTTCCAGAGTAAGAACTCCGAAGGAAAAGAAGAAGTCACTGGAGTATGAAATCAGAAGGGAAATTCTTTCAAGGGTATTGATTCAAGAGAATGTGGGGGCAAAGGTGTTGGTTGGTCCAAGGTGTTGGAGAATACAAATGTGGTGCTCCAAGGTTTTCTGACTTGAGCTTGAGTCTTGAGTTTTGTTGACGCTTTATCATGCAATGTTGTATGGAGGAGATCTTGTCAATCGTCACTCAGACGTGTACTAAAGTCTATGGATAAGGGTGAATACTTGGGAACAGGGCCATTCAGTCCATACCCAAAGTAATCAGAATGAGGTAGGATCTCTCCAGCTCACTCATTCCCTATCACTTAAGGCTCATGGCGTATAGTGTGAATTGCGATTAACAAGCTTTGAGAAGAATCATCTTGTTGTCGTGCTTTGTACAGTTCTCCAGTCTTGCGTGACATCTCAAAGTTTGGCTTGAAAAATATTGTGGAGCAAGAGAGAGGATCTAATCCACTTAAGTTGTCAAGGACCAATTAGAATAGACATGTATCCTAGGGGAGAATGTATGTTATATTTGATCAATCAGTCAAATTAAAATTTTATCCACTAATCAAGGGATAAAACTATGTTATTAGGACTAATCTAGAAGTGATAATCTATATCTAATGGGAACATGGTTAGAAGTTAATTAATTATAACAAACTAGTTTGTATCTAATTAAAATTAATGTATTATTTTCTAGGCTAGAATTTAATATATTGATTAAACTAATACTAGAAATATTAATTTCTAAGCTAATATATATGTTTCTAATTAAAAATAAAGTATTAAAATTATAATGTTCCTAAACTAAAGTCTACTATTTTTTTCTAATTAAGTTATACTAATGTTACTATATGCTAACTAAGAAATATAGACATAATCTTAATTAAGCTATACTAATGTTTACCATATGCTAAATAGAAACATGTATCATTATCAAAGACATTATTGCATTAACGAAGATCCATCAGAAAATAATATCTTTGAAACGATCGCTTCTAGGCAAGGTCTTCGTATGAGCCTACGAAGAAGATTCCTCATAGGGATTTACTATATAACCATCGACACTAGGTTTCTTAGACATCATTGATCGAGTTTGATAATATTAGTGTCAAATAGTAATATGTTTAAGGGATCTCGTCTGATTTTGGTTTTCACATTAACCCATTGAGTCACAAAGATCTCGTAAGTTAACACTACTAACCACCATGGAATTGGTTTAAAGGTTCCTGGAGTCGACAACTCAACTTAGAAACATTGTCACACGATGAAGATTCATCGTACCATAATATCTCCAAGAGAATCTATTCCAAGTGATGGTTTTCGCATCGTCCCACGAGGAAGACTTCCCATAGTCCTCCACTACAGAACCATCTTCTAGTCCTACGATTTTTTCTAAGACTTGGGTAATGAAACTATCTCACACAACACCAATGATCAAATAATCACCACAAGCAACAAAAATAATAATATCAATGAACAATAATAGTGTAGATACAAAATCAAAAAGCAAATAAACAATAAAAGAAGACATGTAAGCAAAGCGATCACTCAAGCGCAAACTATCCTAAGTTAGGCTCAACTCTCTTATGCTTAAAGCATTGTCCCCAATAGAGTCGCCAAGCTGTCGTACCTCGAAAAAGTTACGATCCTTGCACTGACCGCGAAACAAACGAAACAACAGAGTCACCATCTAATTCTATTTATTCTAACGAAAGAAAAGAAAGATATAGATAAAACCTATAAGGAAATAACATGGTCGTTGGAGCCAAATTCTAAGTTCAAGAGTCAGTTACGTAAAGGGAAGGTATTAGCACCATTCACATCCATTATACTCAATGTGAACCTCTTAGGCTAGTTTGTGATCGAGTGATAAACTATGCTAATGTCTTCTTCTTAAGGGCAAACAATACGAAAAATGGGTAGTTTTGTTCCTAGGGTGCTCAGCAAGAATTAAGATCCATGTGCCTACGTATTCCCTCATGTAATGGGAAAGTCAGAGCCTCGTAGTTCGTGGTACTATGGTTGATCAATTGTAATTCATTTTATGAGATGTCATTTGTTTACACCTGGGTACGGGAACTCGCATCCGAATAATTGAGGAAAGCCATCGAAGATTCAATGTCTTTCTTCTTCACCTTGTTTCGATAGTTATTAAGTGTTTTGATTACCTAAGACCAGTTGATGTTGGATCAAGGGTTTGGATCTATAATTAATGTCTTGGTTAAAGGGAAGGTCGGTTGTGAGGCATGAAGCTCTCGACAAGGATGAATACATATGGAGTGTAAGGGTTGATTGGTTACATGATATTGAGTCCTAGTCCTAAGGAAGCCTAGCATGAGTGAAAACCACTTGGCGTTGGACCAATGGTTCGTATAAGAAGCAAAAACAAGTAAATAAATGACATACAACAGAATCGGTAGAGGGATACAAAGTAAGTTACATGGGATTACACAAAATAAAAGGGTTCATTGTATTGGCCCAAGAGGAAGCGTGTGTGAAAGCGTTCTAAGCTATACACGAAGTCGCATGACTTGAGATTAAGTTGAAAGTGTTGAAATGTAGCTCTTTAACTATCTTAGAATCAATTCAATGTTAGAATCATTCTATGAGAAGTCGAGCATCATTTTATGCATCCAAACGTTTTTCAAAACTTAACTTGAATTTTAACTTTGAAATCGTAATGCAAAGTTAATCGAATAATCGAGCAATTATTTAAATAAAAGAATGGTCTCGTCTTAGTCACAATTTCGTCAATTTGTCGACTATCATGATTTTTAACTTTCATCAACCTTAAAAAATAAAGAAAAGCGATAAGAAGAAGATTGGTCTCATATTGATCTAAATGACATCGATTTATTGAATTCGAACATTTGGATAATTTATTATATCATCAACCATAAAAATAAAGAAAATCGAGAAATTATAAAGAAAGTAAAGGAATGGCTTCACATTGGTTTAGATAACATCGATTTATTCGAAATCTAATATCTAACAGTTTATCATTGGCCGTAGTAAAAATAAAATAGGGACAAGAAAATAAAGGAAAAGAATGGCCTCATATTAGTTTAGATAACATCGATAAAATAGAATATGAATAAACCGTGTATTATATCATTAACCAAAATAAAATCGATAACAATGGATCTAAAATTTAATTAAAAATTATTAGACACAAAAGAAATAAAAATATGGTCTCATAACGATTTTGATAACTTCGATTCGAAATCGAATATCGAAAAATCATGGGTAATATCATAGACAAAAATAAAGTGTAGTGAAAAGAGATCTAGAAAAAATGAACTTAATAAAATAACCAACAAACAATTATCAAAAATAAAATCATTAAATAAAAATACATTAGATATTGAAAAGGAGGTGCCTAGTTGTCATACCCCAAATTTTACCCCAAATTTTACCCCAAATTTTACCCCTAACTTTCCGCATTTCGCATTCATCTCACCAACAACATACCAAAGTGCATACCATGTATCTGATGTTTTGCAGGAATGACAAGAAGAATTTATTGGTTTGTAACAAATATTGGAGGTCTGGTCTTTCGGTTCAAGAAATGAGGTAAGGGAAATCATTCTCTTAGCTCAGTTCCTTGGCTGATGAGGATTCAAGAAAGTGTCTGACTTTGGCAAGTGCCTTAACAACCAAAAGTAGAAGAGGGGTGCACAACATCTGACCAATCTTCCCCTCTGTTTTTCATTCCTTTATTGCACTGAGTAGTAGAAGTCTCCAAGCAAGGTAGGGACTGGGTTCCTCAACAGGAAGAGGTGGATAGCACTCTTGCTTACAACATTAGGCTCGTCTGCAAACAAGATGACTCTGTATATGCTAAGGGCCAGAAGAGCACAAACAGTGTCCCACCTCCCTGCTACAGCATGAAGGGTGGCCTGAGTAACCAGGAAGTCCAAGTGAAGGCATGGGATTCCAGCCTTGGTGGTCATATTCTGGTCAATGAGAGTGGACTCCAAGTGCAAATCCTTAGCTACATCTTCATTCTTAGGAGAAACCATCTCAGGGTTGAAGGGAATCCCTCTCCTGATGGGGACTCCTAACAACATGGAGAACTCTTCCATCAATGGTCCTAACTGAAAATCTGGGAAAGTAAAACATCTGAGAGGAGGATCATAGAACTGAAGACATGTGTGGATCATGCTCCTCTGGGATGCATCCAGGTCCATGATCATGTCCATGATGCTACCATAATGTTCCCTGAATAAAGGGAGATGATCAGGAGTGATGAGAGACCGAATCTGTCTGATGTCTGTCAGGGTGGGCTCAAAGAAATGATAGGTGATGTTGCTCTTCCTGGATGTGTCCATGCTGACAATGGATGCTGATGAAGAAGACTGAGGAGAAAAATGCTGAAGATAGCTGGAGAAGATACTGAAGAGGATCTCTGATGAAGATAATTGATGAAGTTAGCTGATGCAGATAGCTGGAGGAATCTGAGTAGTAGAACAGGTCAAAACCAAACCAAAGATAAGATGTGGATACCCTGTAAAACAAATAGACAAATGTTAAATGATGCAAAATGATGTATGCAGAATGATATGCAAAGGGTTTGTGATTGAGTGTTGGATCTGTTATCTGCCTTGATAGGGTCCATGTGTGTTCATAAGTCTGGATGAAGGCTTAGAAAACCAGTAACCAGGTAGGGGACTCAAATAAAGAGTCACAAGTCCAGGGTTTCATAAGACCAGTCCAAAATGGTACAACCTTAAAACAATATTAGTAACAAGGGTATGATGAGGCCAAGGGTTCCTGCAAACCTATAAACATCCCAACCCCCTCACATGTATTGTTCTAGAACAAGGATCCTCAGACTTGGATCAGTTATGAGAAGTGTAAACACTTCTAACCCGGAGGTACAGTGTTTACAATAATCATAAAGGATCCTCCTCTAATTCACCTCATATGCTGAAGGTTATAAAAAGGTCATCCAGACTTAGCAGGCTTCCCAGATAGCCCTAGTACTACAGGAAATCCGTAGCACAGAGTTCTCAAGAAGAAACCCATGTCTGAACCGTGTTTCATATTCCCGCACCAGATCGAAATGGAATGGGAAAGAATATGAAGCCACTCTATCCTATGTGTCACTCAGGTCCCCGGTATGGAACCTTACTCACTCAATGATCCCTCCCATCAAAACAGACAAGAGATCCAACACATATGATATGATGATAACAGTATGAAATACATATAAACAGTAAATGAAAGCAATAAATAAAGTTGTATAGAAAGAGATAAATAAAGCAATAAACAATAAGCACAAGTAGCACATAACACCCCCGTAAACACAAATCAAACAAGCTCTAGGAGAAACCCACAAAAAGAACTAGAAGCCCTGGTTGCAAGATAGTCTCCCCAGCAGAGTCGCCAAGTTGTCGCTCCCCCGACAAGACACTAGGTCAAGACAAGGTACAGACGCGAACGGTCGGCGAAAAGAGAAATGAGATGAACTGAAAAAGAGTCGCCAGCTAGGCATTTTTATCCCGTAAGAAAGGTAATGCTGCATAAACCTAAGAAAAGATGGATAAGACGGTTGCGGACCAGAGAAACTGAGAAAGCGGGATGGTTACAACCTGGGAAGGTATTAGCACCCAGATTCTCCGTCGTACTCGACGGGATCCACGCTTGAAAGATTGTGCTTAAAGGGGTAATGTATGTGATATCTTTGTGCAAAAGCTGGAAGAGGAAATATACAAGTGTCAGTGCAAAAGGGTGAATTGCTCAGGAAATGAGGCTTAAAAGAGAATGCTGAAAGAGGGGAAGACACAGGGACTTTTGTTCGATAACAGTTAAGTTATGCTTACGTATCCTCTCGTGCAGTGAGGAAGTCAGAACACCATAGTCCGACTCAAAGAGATTGAAAGAAAATGACAGTGAAATGCTTGCTTGCCTATGCTCAAGTGTATGACTCATCTGGCTCGAGTACTAACTGTCTTACATTAGACGGAAGAAGCAAATTCTCGTTTATGAATGAGTGTGATGAGAAAAGAATCCCAGAGGAGACGATTATTGTTTGTTTTTGTGTTTTTAGTTTTTGTTATTGCTTTTGGTGTTTTGCATAAGTTAATGAGCTTAAGCCTAAATCAAGGGCTTGTAAACTCATTATATCCTCCATGATTAGGGATAATGAGCCTACTTAAGAATGAGATAAGCATCTCAACTTAATTACCCTGATGATGTAGGATTAAGATCATTAACCTACTTGTGATTAATTAGATGTTTTTGGGTTTTTGTTTAGTGTTAATTAATGAGTTTAATCTCTAATCACAGATTAGTGAACTCATTACACCATCCTAATAGAAGGATAATAGATGAGCACACTTAAGCTGGGGAAGATACCTCAACCTAATCCATGGTTAGGGATTAAATTCATTATATAACAAGCCTTTATTAAGTGGATTTTAATTAAAGGGATGAGATTAAGAAATGGATTTTATGGTTTGTAAGACAACTTGAGGGGGACTTGTCCATTAAACACTAGGGTTAGTCCTTCCTAACCATAAGGAATAATTAGAACCCTAATGTAATGCCCAAGTTACAAGATAAAGTCTTAGTGATTATTCAAATGATTTGATTAAGATGTTTAAACAAATTAAAAGTTTAACATTTAGGATTAAAGTTATACACTCCATCCTAAGAGAAGGATGCAGGCATAACCCTAATTCCAAAGTCCTAAAACTTTAAGAGTTTAGTCTCTGATTATTGAGATGAGAAGAGAGACTCAAGGAGACTCAAAGGTAAAAAGCTAAGGGGGACTAATCACAACCCTAATTATTATCATGCTTGGATGTTCCTATGGTTTGTAAGGCTTAAGGAAGATCTTCAAGGAAGCCACCAATGGAAGAAGCAGATGAAAGGAGGAGGAAGTAGAAGAATAAGTTACTTACTTCCTAAGAAGATAAGTAACTTAAAGAAAGAAAGTGAGAGAGATGGAACATAAGTGAATCAAATTCACTTCAAATACAAGTTAAAATGCATATGAATGAGATAATAAGAAGTGAGAGGTGAAGGCAAATCCACCTCCCAAAATAACTTACCAAAACCTGAAAGTGTTAGGATGAATGCATAAAGTATAAAGCATAAGGAAATGAAATGAAATGAGATGATATGAGATGAAATGACCAAATTCATAAGTGTTTATGCAATGCAAATGTCATGTAAGATGATGCAAAGGCATACAAAGTGCATATGTATGATCATACAAGAATGAGATGCAAATGGAAGCATGCTTTGAAGTTTTGAAAACACATGAAAGTTTATGAAATGAAATGAATGAAACACATGACAAATGGATGAAGAAATGATTGAGCAAGGTTCTAACATGTCCTAATATGTTTAAGAAAACATATGAATGCAATAAATGTCATGGCAAGTTCATGTATTGATGCATATGCAAGGTGAATGCAAATGAACATGAGAAATTAGGGTTACATGGACATATGAGATGTAAAAGGATAAAACAGAAGCAAATGACAAGATAAAAAATTGAAATCAAACTCAAACAAACTCTAACCCCATATTAGGTCACACCTCAAAGGAGGAGGTCAGAAGCCTAACCAATCAAAAGTTATGATTTTCCTATGTTTTCTAGGGTTTTTGGGTGGTACAAAGGGAAAAATGCAAATCAAATTGAAAATGCAAGATAAATTCATGAGGGAAAAAACATATAAACTAAATGCAATATGTAACACAATGAAAAAAGAATCAACTTCAAACTCTTCTTTGTTAGGCAGAAATGATTTTTCAAAGTTTGGGTTCAAAAAATGTGATTTTTATGACCCTTAATTCAAAGAAAATTGGCAAACTATGATCAAACCTAAAAAGAAATTTGTGTGAAGAGTTTGAAAATTTGCATTGGGATGATTCATGATTTTTTTGGTGATTTTTTAGAAACCTAAATGTATTTTTAATTAATTAAAAGACTTTAATTAATTAAAAATAACATTTAAATATTTTAAAAATGATTTTTTAATTCAAAAAATAAAATAAAAATCATTTTTGGAATGAGAAAAATATTTAAAGTCAGAATGCAAAAGAAAATTTTTTTGAATGCTTTTTGCTATTTTAAATAAATTATGCAAGAAAATGCAATAAAATTGATTTAAATGAGAAATCAACTGATCCAGTGAGTGAGATTCAAAGGAAAAAGGTAGGATTAAATCTAATGGACTAATCTGTACCGTACAAGGCCTAACCCTCATCACCATCCAATGGTCAGAAACGCATCTGGGCAACTAAACATGGATTAGCCCTAATTAATTTCAGGTGGCCGGAGAAGACCTCCGGTCATCTTCTCCGGCCAACCCCTCACCTGAGTTTCCTCAAAACACCACCCCAAACCCCCAAAACCTCCAGAATCAATCAACCAACCTCCCTAAACATTAATCTAGCCTCAAAATTCATTTATCATTCATCATCAACAAGATTCGAACAAAAACATCAAAACGACAAAAGTTTCAGAACAAGCATACACACTCATCTCTCAACCATTTTCGAAGATAAACATATCAACATGATCAGCTAAACATGTAGAAGCATTTAAGGACTTAAAATAAGAGTTCTGGAAAAATTGTTCATCATAGCTACCTGAGTTGAAGCTTTGTGTTCTTGAGCTTTCTGACCTTTCCCTTGGTTCAAATCCACTCCAATGAACTTCTTGATGATGATGAGAAGCTTAAAGCAAGCTTGTGATGGCTATTTTGAGGTGTTTGGTTCTGAATATGCAGAAATCGTATTTCTGATTGAGGGTGATTTAGGCTATAGTGATGGGTGGGAAATGATCCTTAGGTCATGTGGAGATGATTGGTGAAAAAAGATTGAAGTTTCAGTGGTTGTGTGATGAGTTTCGAAGAGAGGATGTTTTTGACAAATTTTGTGGATTCTGAGTGTTCGGATGATTCAGGCTATTGTGTGTTATGAAATGGCTTGCATAATGTTTGATTAAGCCAATGGGATTGCTCAGATAGTTGTTGTGGCACAGGCTGATTGGTATGGGGTGTCTTACAAAAAAGTCAAGATTTGTGTACTTGAGGTATGGGCCATGGCAGGTCTGATTTCTTGGGGGTGTCTGGCCTCAGCAAGTTTCATGGAGAGCCATAAAATGGTTTTGATGCAGCTGGCACAAGTTGATGAGAGGATCCAATGCATTTTGCAATTTTGGAGAGTTTTGGCCCTTTTGTGATTTCTTGAAGTTCAAGTCATGAAAACCCTAGGTTTGATGCACAATTCTAATGTTTAGAGGCTCAATTGAAATATTGTGAAGTGTTTGTGTACATTTGAAGTCATTAGAATGCTTGAACATGCCAAATTGCAAAATCCCTCTTTGACATGAAACTGTAAATTATAGGATTTTTGCCAACTTTGAAAGGCCGTATCTTGAGTTCTAGGATGAATCAAGACATGTTATTGTACTTTTTGAAAAGGGAAAGACCTAATCTACAACTTTCATGACCAATAATTTTTCATTTGAAGCATTTTTTATCATGAAAGAGGAGGTTGAAAAACTTTCCCAAAATGGAAAGTTTGCATTTCAAGTCATTTCTATTTTTGGCAAGTTTGCAATTGGCACAAAATTCTTCAATCTTGTGAACTTCCAACCTCTTCTAAGATCAAATGAAGATCATAGAACTTAAATTTGATGAAAATACCCCTTTGGTTCCATTGTTGGGGGCCTCAGATGCCCTGATTTTGACTTAACTTGCTTAAGAAGTTACCCAGTGAACAGATGACTTCCACAATGCGTTTCTTCATCAAACTTGGTACACATGATCCTTATGACATATTAAGAACATTAGAAACAAGAATGGCCCAAAAAATTGGAGTTAAGGCCTCTGAATCCAAAACCCTAATTTTGGTCATCTGTGTAGTGAAACCTTAGCTCTGCTTCCATGCCTTTGCCAGTTCTTATGACCCCTTGACCTTCATGAACTTTGAGGAGCATAATATGATGATATAACACACATGGACCCTATTGGAAAGCTTTGAGGCCTTTGGGATGGCTCAGATGAAATCTTGGATTGCTCAGATCACAAACCCTAGATGCAGATGAACTTGAACTTATGCAGTGAAGCAAATATGCTAAATGATGTGAGATGCTTATGCTAACACAAACATGAAAGGTCACAAGCCATGGTGTGATAAAGAGTGAGAAATGACCATGTATGAAGGTTCTGAAATTTTTGACCTAGAACTTGATTGCTTCGATTCAGCCTTGTTATGCATGATAAATGATTTTTGTTTGTGGATTCATGATGTATGATGTTTGGGGGTCATTTCTGGGCAAGAAATTTGAGGTTTAGTGGCTTGTAGGAGATTCTGGAAATTTGGATGGCCGGAGAAGATGACCGGAGCTTAGATCCGGTCACCTGAAAATAATTAGGGCTAAGCCCTGATTAAATCCCCAAATTGGTTCGTAGCCCTTAGATCTTGATTAGGGTTAGGCAATGAGTGGTCCAGATGCGCCATTAGTTTATAATTCTGATTAATTAATATAAAATCAAATTAATTAGCCAGTTTAAATTCTGACCATAGGATTGCGCGCCAGTCAACTCCCTCCAATTTTGTTTGACTCTCGGCCTTTGGATGCGCTGACTTCTCATTAAATCATTTTTATTTCATTTAAATTTCATTTCTTTTGCATAATTTATTTAAAATAGAAAAAAACATTCAAAAAATATTTTCTTTTGCATTCTGACTTTAAATATTTTTCTTCATCCAAAAATAATTTTTATTTTATTTTTTGCATTAAAAAAGTATTTTTAAAATATTTAAATGTTATTTTTAATTAATTAAAGTATTTTAAATGTCATTTCATCTCATTTCACTTCATTTCTTTATGCTTTATACTTTATGCATCCATGCTAACTTTTCAGGTTTTGGTAAGTCATTTTGGGAGGTGAATTTGCCTTCACCTCTCACTTCGTCTTATCTCTTTCATTTGCATTCTACCTTGTCTTTGAAGTGAATTTGATTCACTTATGTTCTATCTCTCTCACTTTCTTTCTTTAAGTTACTTATCTTCTTCAATGAAGTAAGTAACTTATTCTCTTGCTTCCTCCTCCTTTCATCTGCTTCTTCCATTGGTGGCTTCCTTGAGGATCTTTCTCAAGCCTTACAAACCATAAGAACATCCAAGCATGATAATCTTAGGGTTGTGTTTAGTCCCCCTTAGACTTTTTTACCTTTGAGTCTCCTTGAGTCTCTCTTCTCATCTCAATAATCAGAGACTAAACTCTTAAAGTTTTAGGACTTGGAATTAGAGTTATGCCTGCATCCTTCTCTTAGGATGGAGTGTATAACTTTAATCCTAAGTGTTAAACCTTTAATTTTTTTAAACCTCTTAATCAAACCATCTAATAATCACTAAGACTTTATCTTGTAACTTGGGCCTTACATTAGGGTTCTAATTCTTCCTTATGGTTAAGAAGGACTAACCCTAGTGTTTAATGGACAAGTCCTCCTCAAGTTGTCTTACAAGCTTAAAATCCACTTCTTAATCTCATCCTTTAATTAAAATCCACTTAATAAAGGTTTGTTATATAATGAATTTAGTCCTTAACCATGGATTAAGTTCAGGTATCTTCCTCAGCTTAAGTGTTCTCATCTATTATCCTTCTATTAGGATGGTGTAATGAGTCCACTAATCTGTGATTAGAGATTAAACTCATTACTTAACACTAAACAAAACCCAAAAACATCTAAATAATCACAAGTAGGTTAATGATCTTAATCCTACATCATCATGGTAATTAAGTTGAGATGTTTATCTCATACTTAAGTATGCTCATTATCCCTAATCAGGGAGGATATAATGAGTTTACAAGCCCTTTATTTAGACTTAAGCTCATTAACTTATGCAAAACACCAAAAACAATAAAAAACTGAAAACACAAAAACAAACAATAATCGTCTCCTTCGGGATTCTTTTCTCATCACACTTATTCATAAACGAGAACTTGCTTCTTCTGTCTAATGCAAGACAGTTAGTAATCGAGCCAGACGAGTCATACACTTGAGCATAGGCAAGCAAGCAGTTCACAGTCGATTCATTTTCAGTCTCTTTGAGTCAAACTATGGTGTTCTAACTTCCTCGTTGCACGAGAGGATACGTAGGCATAACTTAACTGTTATCGAACAAAAGTCTATGTGTCTTCCCCCTCTTTCATTAACTTTTTGCACTGACACTTGTATATTTCTTTTCTAGCTATTGCACACAGATAGCACATACACTACCCCTTTAAGCACAACCTTTCAAGTGTGGATCCCGTCGAGTACGGCGGACAATCTGGGTGCTAATACCTTCCCAGGTTGTAACCAACCACCTTTCTCAGTTTCCCTGGTTCGCAACCGTCTTATCCATCTTTTTCTAGGTTTATGCGGCATTACCTTTCCCTCGGGATAAAAATGCCTAGCTGGCGACTCTATTCATCTTCATTTCATTTCTCTTTTGCCGACCGTTCGTGTCTACACCGGGATGAAAATCTTTGGGAGCGACATTAACCAAAGCATTAACCGGTTAACATTGTCAAAACAACAACAATTCCTGCAGAAAATCAGCTCAAAACCAGCTTATCCAAATAATCACACACTAGACCAGCAATCAATTATGCATGAAATAAATGGATCAATTCACATTAATTAACATCATTAAGCTCATGAACATTAGCAAACGGATCCAATTACATATCAACCAATCAATTCAAGCAACACAAGCAATTACACAAGCACATGGTGGATCTAAAACACAAGCATGTAAATAAGCTAAAATAGAGCTAGATCTGAATTAAACCAACCTACAAAGCCGAGGTATGCTTTGGTAACTGTTGTTTGAGCTGGAAATGAGAGATCTCGCAGAAAACTTTGAAGATCCGGTGCTAAGCTTCACACTCCATGCAAAGTAAATGCAAGCAAAAGGTCTTGATGCAGAATTTTGGATCCAAAAGCACTTCTAATTCCCAAACCAGATCTGAATCACCGATTAAACCAGCAAAATGATGCAAGGGGGCTATGGATGGAGGTCTGGTTCCAAGATCTACATACCTTAAGGCAAGGTTATGTGATCTTCAAAGAGGAACTCTTAGTGAATTTGGAAAATGTGGGGGAGAAAATAAGAGAATAGTGAGAGAGAAGAGTGAAAATTCAAAATGAAGAATGAAAAAAATGAGAGAGCCCCCTCTTGGTTTGGAGGAAAATGGATTAAATATGGTTTAGGTTTGGGGCCCAAAATTTAGGCTTGGGATCTAAAAAAATGGTTTGGTAAAGTGATTAGGATTTAGCAATGGAATTAGGCTCGGATTAATGATCTAGATCCTTATCCACAATTCAAATGAATAAAAAATCAGAAATTTGGAAATTTGGAGCCAAAGCACATGCTGAAATTGCTGCTGGAATTCAAAATTCGTAACCGTTAACCGGTTAACGCCAGTGAATTTTGAATTTTCCCTCCTTTTGGTGGGAAACCTCAAGAATAACCCGGCGCCAACCGTTTTGATCTGATTTTGATCCTTAATCCCTTTCAAGGTTTTGACCATGATATCAAACTTGTAACATGCCTTGTGAGCTTTGAATTTCCCTGATGATTGATCATATGCCTTATGCTGGAACATGCGAGTACTATGCTTCATTTTTCTATGCAATATGCTAAGGGTATGACATGCTGATGATGATTATGATATGATGATGATGCTAAACAGGAGAGGGAAAATTTGGGGTGTTACAGTTGCCGCTATTCAAACAACTGTTAATCTGAAAAGGACGGTAGCACGGCTATCGACCGTTCAAGATGAACTGTGATTGAATACCAAGTAGACCTGAAATTTGTACTCTGCTGGAGAATGCAAGGAATGGGAAATAAACCCAACCAAATGACGGTTTGGAGACCGAAGTGGGGACAAAGAAGACGAGCTCCTTCCAACCTGAATTGCTACTTTGGATAGAAAAACCCAGACAGACGAGTCTTCCTCGAACAAACCTGTTACGCCAGAGACTGGACATACGAGCCCTCATACATTTTTCAATATATGATCTGAGACAGACAAACCTCCTTCGGATAAACTTGTTACGCCAGGACCGGTGATGCACTTAAGTCTGTGGGATAGACATGCATAATCAAGATAGACGAACCCTCTTCATATATTATCCATAGAAATATGGTCTAACACAGACGAGCCTTCTTTGAGCAAACCTATTATGTCAGGTGCCACATTAGGAGTTGACGAACCCTCTTCAGAAATCTTGCGTAGATGAGTGGTGCTTGAGACAGAAGAACCTCCTTCAGATATACCTGTTACGCCAGGACCGGTAACCATTTTGACGTTTAATCCCACCGCCAGGACTTCAAACCTCTTCAATACAGACAAGTATCGGATGATCATCAAGAGAACATGGACGAGTGCCATAAGTCAATGATACAAACGAATATCAGACGATGATCCAAGACACACAAACAAGCGCTTCAAACGATGATATAGACGAATACCAGCCACTGATACAGACGAATACCAGAAATCTAACACAGACGAGCATTTGGGGTAGCAATACAGACGAGTATCAAAATGATTATCAAATCGGCATTCATATGGATATAAGTTAACACAGACGAGTGGGAAGGATGATACAGACGAGTATCCAACAATGCAAACAAGCTTCGAACAAATAACAAACATATACGAGTGTTGGAGAATGCATACGAGCATCAAACAATTTTTCAAACACGGACGAGTGCCGAGGAATGCGGACGAGCATCAAACAGATGTCACACACAGACGAGTGTTGAGGAATGCGGACGAGCATCAAACAGATGTCAAACACAGACGAGTGTTAAGGGAATGCAAACGAGCATCAAACAGGTGTCAAACATAGACGAGTGTTAAGGGAATACAGACGAGCAACTATGAAATAGATGCCACACACGGACGAGTGCTAAGGAATGCCTATGAGCAACAAAAAAATATCAAATACAGCCGGCTGCTGAGGAGTGCATACGAGCATCAAATGAGTATCAAACACGGATGAATGTTGGGGAAAGCAGACGAGCAACGACAAAATGTGAACACATACGAGTGTTGGGGCGATGCAGACAAGCAATAAACAAATGTCAAACACGGACGAGTGCTGGAGAGTGCAGACGAGCAATCAACAAATATCAAACATCAAACACAGACGAGTGTTGGGGATGCAGACGAGCAACCAATGCTTGGTAAGAAACACAATTCTTCCCGGGAGAATCAAACAAAGAAAAATTCACGACCGAGCGAGTGCTGGGAATGCAGACGAACAACCAACAGGTATCAAACATCAAACACAGACAAATGTTGGGGATGCAGACGAGCATCCTGCGAAATGCCCTGATTGGCAACAGAGAAACACAACTCTGCAGGGGAGAACCAGGTCAAGAGGCTCTAACACCTACCTCTGGTTGGGGAGATGAATAACTGCTTGTATCATTACCAAAGACAATAAATAAATTGGCGACTTCTCTGGGGAATACTTTAACGATGGGAACAAGTCCCAAACATGAACTCTACGGGGAAAATCATCTTCAGGCTCGGCTGAGGAAGAGGCTTGGTCAAGACTCCGGCTGGGGAGAGAATTCTGAAAATTTCAACTCTGTGGGGAAATCAGGCGCACATCTACTCGCTGGAAAGGACTTCACTTGTGCAAAAAAGATCCGCTTGGGGATGGAAGCTCTTCAATTACCCTTGGAATTCTGCTGAGGAAACATCCAAGATATCCTGGCGATACTTGATTGAGGATTGAAATGTGAACCAATGTCTGCATTACTTGGTCCCATTGGCCAAAAATAAATTGGCGGACTCGTTGGTGACTCACTGATGGGTATTTTAATGATGGCTGCAACTTCCAAACATGAAACTCTACGAGGAAAAGACGAACTTCCGACCCGTCTGGGGGATACATGGTCAAATGACCTTTTCTAATGAAAGAGTTCTAGCAGCTACAACTCTTAGGCATTCAGCTGCCTGCTGGGAATAGCCCATTCCGACATAATGACTCCGTTCAGAAGTGAGAATTGTTCAACTGGATTTTTTTTTGAAGTTTTGCTGGAGATACCACCCTACTCTGACTCAGTTGGGGATCGTGCCTTTCTACTCTACCGGGGATAACCAGGTCTTTCTGTGAAGAACAAACTCCGCTTGGGGAAGACATCATCTTTGATTAGATTTGAAATTCTGCTAGGCATTCCAATTTCCATAGCTCAGCTGGGGAACATTCTCTGCTTGGGGAAGTGCAACATCGCCCTGCAAAACCTGCAACAACAGTATACACACAGGTGCCCCGGGGATTTGCATGGTATGTTATGTTCATCCATTGTCACCCGACACCCAAAGATAATTTTAACTGTTTCCCTGCAATGCCAATTTTTTCAGAAAAGTCAACATGTTTCATATGCAATGCTCTTTTTTTGCCAAAAATTCAGGACATTTTTGCAAACAAAGTAAACACAATACCACGACTTTTGACTGAATATTCATTCATTGAATGGCCCTTGAATAGGAAAAGTTTTACATCAGGAAGTAACTACCTGGAAAGAGGTAGCTACCGAAAAATTCAGAAAAGAAACTATCCTAATGGAAATGTACACGACATTCCAATGAGTTTCCTTCCTGCTATGACCAGCATGTCTTCAAGACTTTCCTTCTGATATTTTCAGACTGCATGAAACGGTGATTTGGTTCAGATTACCCGGATCGCAATTGTTCGCTTATTCCCTTGTTTTGCGTGGATCACCCTTTCGGGTTTTCAATCCACCGGGATACCATTTTTTTGCCTGAGTTGTCCAATGTGGCTTTTCAACCTAGCAGGTGTACACATTTTTTTTATTTCCCTAATTTTTTCCCGAGCTTTTTATTCTGTTTTTAGCTTGCCGGGATGCCCTTTTCTTTCCTGGACTTTAATTCTGTTTTTGTGTCCAGCGGGTCTTTTTATGCGAAGTATTTTTTAACTGCGTTAACAGGAAACTGGAAATCTTCTCCATCCATAGTAGTGAGCATCAGCGCCCCACCTGAGAAAACTTTCTTCACTATGAATGGGCCTTCGTAGTTTGGGGTCCACTTGCCCCTGTGATCTGAACCTGGAGGAATGATCCTCTTGAGCACAAGCTTGCCTAATTGATACTCTCGAGTATGTACTCGTTGGTCGAATGCTCGCTTCATTCTCCTCTGATAAAGCTGACCATGACAGATAGCCGCTAATGTCTTTTCCTTAATTAGGCACAACTGATTGTATCGGGCACGTACCCACTCAGCCTCATCAAGCTTCACATCCATCATCACACGTAATGAAGGAATTTCTACCTCAACAGGCAAAACTGCCTCCATGCCATACACCAATGAGAAAGGAGTTGCCCCAGTTGACGTCCTGACTGACGATCGGTACCCATGTAGTGCGAATGGTAACATCTCGTGCCAATCTTTGTAAGTGACAACCATCTTCTGCACAATCTTCTTAATCTTCTTGTTAGCTGCCTCTACCGCGCCATTCATCTTTGGCCGGTAAGGAGAAGAATTGTGATGTTGAATCTTGAAGTCCCGACACAGTTCTTCCATCATCTTGTTATTTAAATTCAAACCATTATAAGTAATGATTCGTTCGGGCACTCCGTATCTGCAAATGATGTCTCTTTTCAGAAATCTGGCTACCACCTGGCGAGTGACATTGGCATAAGATGCTGCTTCAACCCATTTGGTGAAGTAATCAATCGCGACCAAGATGAAACGATGAGCGTTTGAAGCAGTAGGCTCTATCTTTCCGATCATGTCAATGCCCCACATAGAAAGGGACCAAGGAGATGACATGACGTTGAGCGGGCTTGGAGGAACATGCACCTTGTCTGCATAAATCTGGCACTTGTGGCACTTACGGGCGTACGAACAACAATCTGCATCCATTGTTAGCCAATAATACCCTGATCTCAATAACTTCTTAGCCATTGCATGTCCTCCTGCATGAGTACCGAAAGATCCCTCGTGGACTTCCTGCATTAACAAATCTACTTCGTGTCTATCCACGCATCTGAGCAAAACCATGTCAAAGTTCCTCTTATACAAAACCCTATTTGTATTCAAGAATAAGCTAGCAGCAAGTCGTCTCAAGGTCTTCTTGTCATTGGATGATGCCCCGGCTGGGTATTCTTGGTTTTCTAGGAAATGCTTGATATCAAAATACCAAGGTTTCTCATCAAACACTGCGTCTACAAAGAAAGCGTAAGCTGGTGCATCAAGCCTGGGAACGTCAATCCTGGGCACATAGTTCCAACATAAAACTTTGATGGACGAAGAAAGAGTAGCCAATGCATCGGCAAATTGATTCTCATCTCGTGGTATATACTGAAGCTTAACTGTTGTGAAGAACGTCAACAGTCTTCTGGCATAATCCCTATAAGGAATTAAGTGTTCTTGATGTGTATACCACTTGTCGGTAATCTGGTTGATGAAGAGGGTTGAATCTCCAAATATAACGAGGGTCTTGGTCTGAAGATTAATAGCCTCCTCTATTCCCATTATGCACGCCTTGTATTCCGCTTCATTGTTGGTGCAACCAAAAGTAATTCTGGCAGCGAAGGGAAAGTGAACACCTTCGGGAGTGATAAGAACATCACCAACTCCATGTCCGTTGATATTGACTGCCCCATCAAACATCAACTTCCATTTGGATTCAGGGTCAGGCCCTTCCTCCTGAAGTGGTTTCTCGCAATCTCTTGCCTTGAGGTATACGATGTCCTCATCAGGGAAATCAAACTTCATCGGCCGATAGTCGTCTTCAAGTGGTTTCTGTGCAAGATAATCTGACAATACACTTCCTTTGATGGCTTTCTGGGAAGTATATTGTATGTCATACTCTGTTAATATCATTTGCACCTTGCCACCCTTCCGGTTAATGCTGGTTTCTCAAAAATATACTTGACGGGGTCCATTTTTGAGATTAGCAATGTGGTGTGGGTCAACATGTATTGTCTCAGTCGGCGAGCAACCCATACCAAAGCGCAACAAGTTTTCTCGAGCAGTGAGTAACGGGGTTCATAGTCGGTAAACTTTTTGCTAAGGTAGTAAATAGCATGCTCTTTTCGACCAGACTCGTCATGTTGGCCTATAACATACCCCATCGACCCTTCTAACACAGTCAAGTACATGATAAGTGGCCGTCCTGGAACTGGAGGCATTAGGATCAGAGGCTCCTGCAAATATTCTTTTATCTTTTCAAAGGCTCTCTGACAACCTTCATTCCACCTGACTGTTTGTTCTTTCCTTAACAATTTGAATATTGGCTCGCATGTGGCTGTTAGATGAGATATAAACCGAGAAATGTAGTTCAATCTCCCTAAAAACCCACACACTTCTTTTTCTGTTTTCGGTGCAGGCATATCTTGTATTGCTTTTACTTTTGCAGGATCTACCTCAATCCCCCTTTGGCTAACAATGAAACCCAGCAACTTACCGGATCGCACTCCGAAAGTGCACTTGTTTGGATTCAACCTCAGTCTGTACTTTATCAATCTATCAAACAGCTTTTTGAGATTGACCAGATGCCCTTCTTCGTCCTGGGACATGGCAATCATATCGTCCATATAGCATTCAATTTCTTTGTGTATCATATTGTGGAACAAGGTTACCATTTCCCGTTGATACGTTGCCATGGGGTAATGAACGTCGTTTTCTCCATGTTCTTCGGTGCCATCTTGATCTGATTGTACCCGAAGAAGCCATCCATGAAAGAAAATATCGAGAACTGAGCGGTGTTATCTACCAGCACATCAATGTGAGGTAATGGAAAGTCATCCTTTGGACTTGCTCTGTTTAGATCCCGATAATCGACGCACATCCGGACCTTGCCATCTTTCTTTGGTACATGCACAATGTTAGCTACCCAAGGTGGGTAACTGGTCACAGCAAGGAACCCGACATCCCACTGCTTTTGAACTTCCTCCTTGATCTTCATAGCTATATCAGGGCTAGTTCTTCTCAACTTTTGTTTCACGGGAGGACAGTCTTCCTTTAGTGGTAGCTTGTGCACAACGATGTTAGTATCCAACCCTGGCATATCCTGATACGACCAAGCGAAGATTTCCACATATTCACGTAGCATACCAATCAACTTTCTCTTTACCTCGGCCTGCACACTAGCCCCAATCTTTACCTCTTTCTTCACTTCTTCAGACCCGATGTTGATGATCTCTATTTCTTCCTGATGAGGATGAATGACCCTTTCCTCTTGTTTCAACAACCTGACCAATTCCTCTGGGAGTTCACAGTCTTCTTCAATCCCTTCATCAGCTTGGTAGATAGGGTTGTCGAAGTCATGCATGGTCATAGCAAGAACGTTATCACGAGAATTCGAATGATCAACACTACACAAATGATGTGCTTACTTCAGAATCTTTTTTTTTCAAATGAGACACAAACACACAAAAACACAGGAAAGAAAAACATTGCCATTTTATTTTTTATTTTTTTTTGTGAAAATTTTTAAAATGAAAGAAAGTGAACACAATTTGCTTGAAAAAATGTCCTTTATTTCATGGAAAAAGTAAATGCATTAAAAATACGGTGGCCCTACAAATGGATCCATGCACCTTAGGCAGAGTGCATGATTTGACATGCAGTATGATAAAATGGAAACAAGAAAATTACATTGACTGCCAAGTAACTTGAACGAAATCTTCAGCAGACCAGTTCCGGAGCTCCTCCCCAGGTACGCATGGGTGAATCCAGTTATCCAAGTCGCAGTCATTATCCCCATCTGCATTTGTTGCACAAACATTGTTGTAGTCGAGCATTCCAGCACTTGTGAATGCTATGGGCTTCCTGCCCTGAGACCAGCTGGACTGACCAGGTTGATATCCGAGACCGAACATGTTATCCTTCTTTTCCACTTCTATCAGCTTGCCCCAGCCTTGGGCCTTTCCGGATTGGACTACTTTCTTAGCTTGCTTGTAGGAGTAGATAGGAGTCCCTTCATTCTCACTGCTCTAACCTGCAACAACTGGAGACAGCGTACCGACATTGACCATCTCAAAAGCTTGGCAAAGTGTCTCATGGATCTCTCCGTCCATTTCCACATACTTGAAGGTTGACAGATGGCTTACAAAAATATCCTCTTCTCCGCATACAGTAACAACTTGGCCGTCTACCACATACTTCAACTTCTGATGCAACGTGGATGTCATTGCGCCAGCAGCATCAATCCAAGGACGTCCCAACAAGCAGCTATTTGCGGGTTGAATATCCATAACATAGAATGTGCTCCTGAATACCTGAGACCCAATCTTTACCAGTAGCTCCACCTCCCCAAACACAGATCTTCGGGACCCATCAAAGGCTTTCACAATCAAATCACTGGGTCGCAAAACGATGCCATCAACATTCAACTTCATGAGGGCCTTCTTAGGGAGCACATTGAGAGAAGAGCCTGTATCTACCAGGACGTGTGATAGAACATCACCCTTACACTCCATGGTGATATGTAAGGCTTTGTTGTGATTACGTCCCTCAGAAGTTAGATCTCTATTTGTGAACCCCAACCCATGGTTGGCGTTTACGCTGCCTACCACAGCCTCCAACTGGTTGACAGTTATTTCCTGTGGTACATACGCCATTTGCAAAAAAAATAGCAAATCCTCTCAGTGAGCTTGAGAACACATCAGCAATGACAGAATAGATATCTTGGACGGGGTTTGATTCAACTGTTCAACCACCTTATAGTCACTTTACTTAATTATTCTCATGAATTCCTCGACTTCCTTTTCAAAAGTGCCTTGACTAGCAACAGGAGTTGTCACCTCTTCCATTGCTATCTGCTTACCCTTAGCCTTTGCAACAGCTACAACTTCAGGATCACCTCTAAGAACTTGAGGAGCAAAGATATACCCACTCTGAGTAAATCCTCCAACTCCCCCGACATTCACAACACTCGGGTCGATTGTCACCGCTTTACTCTTCACCTTCTGGCCTTCTACGTACACGTCTGAGCCATAATGCCAAGGGATGGCTTTGTCATTAGCATAAGGAACTGGTCCTGGAACAGTGATAGTTACTGGACTCACTTCTGGAACATAGATGGTCACCGGCTCTCTCCGGGAAGGAACTTCAGCAGGATCAAAATAAATCATCATTGTAGACACACAATCACTTATATGGTCAACCCTATCGAATTGTAGAGACCTCTCGTTAATCAAATACTGCAGCCCGGCTTTCAAATCCCCGCAACCATTAGTTGAATTCGAACAACTCGCACAGTCAAAATCATAACCTGGAAAAACCTGCCCTTTCAACAATCTGTCTTTTACCACTAACAACGAAATCTTCACTTCATCCACATCCAAGATCAGGTTAAACTTCTCGCCACTGCCGATAGCATTTATCCTGGCCCCTCCATGATTTGGAATGGGGTTTGATGTAACATTTGGATGTGGTGCAAAATTAATTGCTTTTGAATCAATCAAATCTTGGACTTTATGCTGCAATGCCCTGCACTTCTCCGTGGAGTGCCCGGGAGCTCCTGAATGAAATGCGCATTTTGCATTAGCATCATACCCCACTGGAAGCTCTCTAGGTGGAGGTGGTGCTAATGTCCTCAACTGAACCAAATTCAAGTCTTACAGTCTCTGGAGCAGAGATGTGTATGTCATTGGGATAGCCTCAAGCACCCTGTTAGCTGGACGAGCTTGCCTCTGTTGATAAGGCCTTTGCTGATATTTATTGCGTTGTGGTTGTTGTTGTTGTTGTTGCACAGGACATGTGGGGATGGTGACAGCTGCCACCTGCTCATAGGATCCTCTGTATCTGCGGCCCCGACCTCAACCGTACACTGCATTAGTCTCTCACTCCCTTCTTCTTGGAGGTCCACTGAAATCCTTTCTCACACCACTTGAGCTACCCGCACCACTGTCTTGGATCTTCCCCATTTTTAGAAGAGTTTCAACCCTTTCTCCAGCTATCACGATGTCATTGAACTTTGTCGCTGAACAAGACGCCAATCTCTCAATAAACACCCCTTGCAGCGTTCCCATGAACATATCTATCATTTCATTCTCCAACAAGGGGGGTTGCACTCGAGAAGCAACCTGACGCCACCTCTGGGCATACTCTTTGAACCCTTCTTTAGCACTCTGAGACATTTTCTGCAACTGGATACGATTTGGAGCCATATCCAAATTATACTGATACTGCTTCACAAATGCCTCAGCTAAATCCTTCCAACTTCAAATATTGACTCGGCTCACCTTCATGTACCATTCCAAGGAAGCTCCTACAAGGCTATCCTGGAAGTAATACATCCACAGCTTTTCATCATCTGTATTTCAGCAATCCTTCCCACAAACGACTGAAGATGAGTTTTCGGGCAAGTTGTGCCATTGTACTTATCAAAAGTAGGGACTTTGAATTTGTAAGGAATTCTCACCCCTGGCACTAAGCCCAGATCAGTGATGTTAAACCCCAGAGAACTCTGAGATTGAATGGCGCGAATCTGCTTAGCCATTTCTTCAAACATCCTATTCATGTCAACCCCTTGGCCTTCCGCCTCATCCAGCAAAGTAAACTGCTCGTCCTTCCCATCCATCTGCATATTATTCACTCCATCATTGATAATAGTGACCCCTGGTTGCACCACAGGGATTTCAATGTGGCGGGCGCTAGCCCCATTGCAATTGCCTCCATCTATTGTCCCATTGTTCCTGGCCTGATTGTTCTCTACCATCTCGCGCAAACAATCTTGAGTTTGACCATCCCCTCCATGAGGGTCATGAAATTTTCCATTCTCGTCCTCAAGTCAGCCAGATCTGCTTGCATCTGCTCCGTTGCTCTCTCTTTGTTCACCTTTGTAGGGTATTTGTGCACCGTTGACTGTCTCTGAACCTTCTTGGGAGCTATAATGCCTGAAAGTGATATGAACGTTAGAACACTGGAGAAATACTTGCAAAACAACAAACACGTTATATGCATGCAATACAATTGTTCATGTTTCCACGTTCAGGCATTAATATGTCCCAGTTCTGGTATTTTGACAAAAAATACTCCAAATTCCTTCGGAAAATAGCTTTTCAAACTCTTTCGAGGAGTATTCAGATCCTGGTGTCTTAAGATCAACAACTTTGCTCATTCAGAAACGGTAGCTGGAAAATATCATTGCATAGCATGAACAAACTACCAACAACCAGAGTCATAGACATAAACAAAATTCCTTAAAGGGTTATAATTCAGTACAAATGACAGAAAGATAAAGCAAGACTCCTACAACAAGCCTGTAGGTAGTCTGGATACAATCAACAATAAACTAAAACCCTAGGCTAAAAGGAAGATCCAGGCTCCTCTTCTACAGTCTCCACTTCTGTTCGGTTCTTCTTGACGCCTGCTCTCAGCTTAAGATCTGCAATCTCCTTCATTGCTTCCTTCAAGGCTAGTTGGCTCTGTTCCAATTGCTGAGTCTTTTCCCTTCATATCTTGTGAGCTTGTTCGACCTCTTCTTCCTTTTTTTTGTACATCTTCTGCTCCTGTTCTCTTTGGCCCTGTAACCAAGTAATGGATTGACGAGCTTCTCTAAGAGTCTTCACAATCTTCTTATGCTCCGCTTCTCATTTTGACTCTGTTAAACCCAATCTCTGAAAATGAGCTTCTCTCCCAGCAAACTCCTTTTCTTTAGCTTCTAAGGTAGCCTGCATCATCTGTAGCTTTTCTTCTACTTCTTGCTTAGCATGGTTGGCACGGTGATACAAACTAGCCATTTCAGAATTCTCTACCCGAACCTCGTGCAACTGAGCTTCCAACTTCTTGTAATCTTCAAGAGAAACAGTGGTTTGCACCGGTACCTCCTTTGGATATAGTGGGACCTCAACCGAAAATGGAAGGAAGAAGGTATCAACCCTACCTTGTATCCAAGCAGCAAAATAGGGATAAGTCTTAGGGTCTACCTTCCCAAATTCTTTCTTACCCTCCCTAACCTTTGTTTCCCAAGCTTGAGATACTTGAATGACCAACTACTCATTATTTTCATCCGGAAAATATAGAGTCTTAGCTATTTCTTCCTCTGACGGAGGATCCTTCAATGGATAACCAAATTTCTTTCTAGACAACACAGGGTTGTGACTTATCACTCCTTTTCTACCTAGCAAAGGCACATAGGGAAACTCACCACACCTTGTAATAAACTCCTTCCCCACTAAGTTTCTGCTACATCCCCAGGCTATGTCGTCAGATGTTAACCCCATCAATCTTCTAGCCCACTTCCAATCTTTCTTAAGATCTTTGAACAGTCCTGACTTCGGAAGCTTCTTAGCAAACCACTCAGCAAACACGGGAGCACAACAATTTACATACCCCTTTATCTTCTCATTTCTGTGATGCACACCGAAGTAAAAGTCTCCCAACAACATAGGCACCGGGTCCCCTTTAATGAAAAGGGTAATAACATCCAAGCTTACCCATCCTTTCTCTCCTGGGAAAAGACTTATCCCGTAGACCATTAATGCTAACAGCGCACTGAACTCTAAACATTTCCCTCCCAAAGAAAACACATGAGCTTATGTGGTAAGAAAATCCAGATTAAATCCCTTCCCTTTACTGGCTTCTAGCTCCATCTTCACCCTAAGCATACTCAAATGACAAGCACCTGCAATGTCCTTGTACGGGGGACACTTCTCTGCAGCATAATATGGAACACCATTCTTGATAGGAATCTTCAGGATGTCAGAAATCTCTTCCATAGTGGAAGCCAAGACGTAGTCAGCAAACACAGAAATTCTCAACTGAGGGTCATAAAACTGCAACAAAGAATGAAGACTATCTCTCTGATTGACAGTAGGTTTGTTCATGTAACCCAAAATCTTCCGATACTGGCTTCTGAAATCGTCTGAAACCTTGTCACTCATCAAGCCCACCAGTTTCTGAATCTCCTCAATTTCTGGTTGCGGGAAAGTGTAATGAGCATTCCTTTTCCTGGGTATCTCTTGGACTTCTGTCATATGAAGAAACAATTAATACTAGAACTGGGTACTGAGATGAAGGATAACTTGTAATGGAAACACAAATAGTTAATGCAAGTATGACGCGATGCAAATGCAATGCAGGCATATGATCAGCAACTGGGATTGTCTGGATACAAAACGCTGGACCCAGGTGACCAAGAACCAAGATTCTCTGAATAAATCCTCATGAACAAGAATTCAGTCTTAAAAGCCCAACATCAGATATCAGAAATCCAGGATCCATGTAGCCTTATCAAATCATAGAACTGTACTGGCAATGAGGTATGATGAGGTCAAGGGTTCCTGCAAACCTGTAAACCCCTCCCAATCTCACGGGTGTGCTCCGGGTCAAACATCACGGAATCTCAAAGCCGAATAGCAGTAATACGTTCACCATTTTCGAGAAATGGCTCATGACCAAATCAGGGAATCAGTTTGGCATTATGTACTACTCAGGGAGGTCTCAGCGTGAGTCCGGGAAAAATAAGCATCCTTTATAAGTTCCCAGCTTCAAGCGCTGGAATCGAGAAACAATAATACATTCACCTTGAAGGGTACAATACTATCGTCATACGACCAGATGCTTTGACTGAGCTCCTATAAAAGAACCAGACCATCCTATGCGAGTTCCCAGTGGGCCCTCGGGTGCGAATGGGTTTGCCAAGAAATATGATATGACACTGTCACCACTGGAGAGGGATGTTTCCACAAAGGTCCTCAATGATCGGTCCCCAGATGCACATAACTATCGAGGTCCTGTATTACCCCAGAAAGATTCCGGCATAAATACATTTCCAAGACGGTCGCAAGTCTGGGTGTGGAACTCACTACTACCAACATAACAAGATTCCATGAAGCCAAAGTGACTGTTCACTCTAAGTCCTAGGGTGCACTCGAGCCCCGGTTACGAGCTCATCTCTCAGTAACGCTCCCAATCCCACAGAAAAAGGAAACCAGCACAGCCAAACAATCCAGTATAATATATATGATGCATGAAAATAAATACTAAAAACTGTAAATAAAGCTGTAAATAAAACTGTAAATAAACAACAGTAAAATAAACACGCAACAGCAAACAATCAACACCCAACGAAACAATAACACACAAGCACTAGGATTGACTCTCAAGGGGAACCAGAGATACTCTAGTTAGAGCCTTCCCCAACAGAGTCGCCAGCTGTCGCTCCCCGAGATTTCCATCCTGGTACAAACGCGAAAGTGGCGCGAAAAAGGTAGAGTTTCCAGCCAGGCATTTTTATCCCGAAGGAACGGGAATGGTAATGCTGCACAAACCAGAGGAAAAGAAAGGAAGGACAAAGGTCCTGCGAACCAAAGAGGCTGGGTTCGGGAGTCGATTACGACCTGGGAAGGTATTAGCACCCCAGATCGTCCGACGTACCCGACGGGATCCACGCCTGCAAAGAAATATGTTTCAAAGGGTGAAGAAATGAAAGCTGCTGCAAAACTAAAACTGAAACTGGATAAGAAAAGAAACGAAAGGGGGAAAATGTAGGGAAAATAAAGGAGTGCTCGAACGGGCCTTACCCCGCTGCCTACGTACCTCACTGGAAATGAGGATCAGAGTCGCCATAGTTCCCCTAACTAGGGGTGGAAAAGATTGCTTGTGTCTTAAGGCTTGAACTTCCTATGTCAATGCTCAGGTGTTGCAGGCTCAGACGACGAGTGTGTAACCGTCTTGCAAAATGACAAGTAGGAGCAAGTTCGTGTATGGAGCGAAGGAGATGAGAAACGAATTCCCGAAGGAGACGCTTATTGTTTGTTTGAGTTTTTTATGAGCTTTTATTTGGCGTGGCACAAGAGAATGAAATCAAGCTCTTTTCCATGGAATGTGTACTTGTTACTACATTCCAAGATGGAATAATAGAACAAGCACACCAAGTAAGAAGAACTTATCCAAGACTTGTTTCCAAGGGCAAGGGCCTAAATTCATTGACTTGTTGAATTTATTAGGTGTTTTGGTGATTAAAAATGAAGAAGTATTTTTTAGGGTTTTTCTTGATGAAGATGACTTCATGATCCGACTTGTGCATCATGCTAGAAAAAAGCACTATTCTAAGATGGAATGAATACATAGGCCCCATGGAATAAGGCTATTACACAAAAAGTCACTTCTTTCTTTATTAATGTTTTTTAGGTTTTGTTTTGAGATGAAAAGAGAAAAAGAACCAAAGGAGCAAAAGGCAAAAGTACAATGGGGAAAGACTAAACCTAATATTAGCATGCAAAAGATGGTCCTAAGGTTAATGAGGTTTCAACTATTCTAAGAGAAAAGAAGAACCAAAGAGGGACGAAAGAGAGGAGAAGAAAGCTAGCAAGCAACTTACTCCTCTAAAGGAGATAAGTGGCTCCTAGAGGGGGAAGAAAAGAGTTGCATCACATGATGGCATAAGGCACATCAAAAAGCACAAAGTAGAAAGCAACTTAAGAAGAAAAGAAAAAGAGTTGAAATGTGGATAAACATCCACACTTCTCTTACCATAAGCCCCTGCAATGTTAGCAAAAATCCAGCATATGTTCATCAACACAATCATGGGATTGGCATGCTCAAAGTTCTAGAAAACCAAGTTAAACAAACATGCCAAGCTTTGCACATACAAGCATTTACGTGTCGAGAACATGGAAGCATGCATCAAACAGCAAGCAAATCAACCTAAACAATCATATTCAATGATCATACAATGATCCATGGCAATTAAAACATGTAAGGGGATCAAACAAGCTCAAAATAGCTCAAAAAAGTCATTCTGTTTCAGTGTTAACCGGTTAACCAAAGCGTTAACTGGTTAACCAATCCAAACCTGCAGCAAAACAACACAAAAACAGGTGCGTTAACCGGTTAACCAAAGCGTTAACCGGTTAACACTGTCAAAACAACAACAATTCCTATAGAAAATCAACTCAAAACCAGCTTATCCAAATAATCACACACCAGACCATCAATCAATTATGCATGAAATAAATGGATCAATTCACATTAATTAACATCATTAAGCTCATGAACCTTAGCACACGGATCCGGTTACAAATCAACCAATCAACTCAAGCAACACAAGCACATGGTGGATCTAAAGCACAAGCATGTAAATAAGCTAAAACATAGCTAGACCTGAATTAAACCAACCTACAAAGCCGAGGTATGCTTTGGTAATTGTTGTTAGAGCTGGAAATGAGACATCTCGCAGAAAACTTTGAAGATCCGGTGCTAAGCTTCACACTCCATGAAAAATAAATGCAAGCAAATTGTCTTGATGCAGAATTTTGGATCCAAAAGCACTTCTAATTCCCAAACCAGATCTGAATCACCAATTAAACCAGCAAAATGAGGCAAGGGAGCTATGGATGGAGGTCTAGTTCCAAGATCTACACACCTTAAGGCAAGGTTATGTGATCTTCAAAGAGGAACTCTTAGTGAATTTGGAAAATGTGGGAGAGAAAATGAGAGAATAGTGAGAGAGAAGGGTGAAAATTCAGAATGAAGAATGAAAAAAATGAGAGAGCCCCCTCTTGGTTTGGAGGAAAATGGATTAAATATGGTTTAGGTTTGGGGCCTAAAATTTAGGCTTGGGATCCAAAAAAATGGTTTGGTAAAGTGATTAGGATTT
This sequence comes from Lathyrus aphaca, assembly GCA_963966055.1. NCBI lineage: Eukaryota > Viridiplantae > Streptophyta > Magnoliopsida > Fabales > Fabaceae > Lathyrus > Lathyrus aphaca. The sequence continues at coordinate 387,994,561 of OZ014524.1, read as the reverse complement.
AGCAATGGAATTAAGCTCAGATTAATGATCTAGATCCTTCTCCACAATTCAAATGAATAAAAAATCAGAAATTTGGAAATTTGGAGCCAAAGCACATGTTGAAATTGCTGCTGGAATTCAAAATTCGCAGCCGTTAACCGGTTAACCAAAGCGTTAACCGGTTAACGCCAATGAATTTTCAATTTTCCCTCCTTTTGGTGGGAAACCTCAAGAGTAACCTGGCGCCAACCGTTCTGATCTGATTTTGATCCTCAATCCCTTTCAAGGCTTTGACCATGATATCAAACTTATAACATGCCTTGTGAGCTTTGAATTTCCCTGATGATTGATCATATGCCTTATGCTGGAACATGCGAGTACTATGCTTCCTTTTTCTATGCAATATGTTAAGGGTATGACATGCTGATGATGATTATGATATGATGATGATGCTAAACAGGAGAGGGAAATTTGGGGGTGTTACACTACCCCGCTACGTACGTACCTCATCGGGAATATGAGGATTAGAGTCGACGTAGTTCGCCTAACTAAGGCAGAAACTATTTATTTGTTTTTTATAGCTGAATTAATTATGTCTATGCTCAGGTGTTGCAGGTTCGTCTGGTATGAGTGTGTTACCATCTTGCAAATGAGACAAGTCGTCGCAAGTTCCCGTTGAGAGTGAATGAGGTGAGAAAAGAATTCCCGGAGGAAAAGACGATTCTTCTTTGTTTATTGTCTTTTATAGAAGTGTTTTTTGAGATTGTTGTTTGTGAAATTTCTCATACTAAGACTTGTTCATCGTGGTAGATGACTTACACCTCGCCCCGAAATGGAACATGTACAAGTAACCCACGGCAATGTCTTGTGTCGTACGAGAAAGATCAACCTTTATTAATTAGGTGTTTTTTATTATTTCCTTTGAGATGAGAAAGAAAGCAAAGCGAACCAAAGGCAAAAGTACCAGGGGAAGACTAAAATCCTAGTGTTGTCATACATGGATGAACCTAGGTTAGTGCGGTTTCTAATCCTAATGCAAAGAGGAAATAAAAGGGAAATAGAATACAACTTACTTCCTAATGAAGCTAAGTTAATCCTAAGGGGATTAACATGAAGTTGTGTAAACTAAGCAAAGGAATGCTAAAACACACACACTTTGAAAGTATGAAGTAATTGAAAGAGATTAAGGTTTAGGGACTTACCTCTACCTTCCTACAAAACAAGGGTTAGCATGATAACATGAATAAGAAATGAGGTAAAAAATTACCAAACAATTCCTAAGGGATCTATGACCTAAACTAGACTCAATCCTAAGTTTAAAGGACCTAAAATATATGCAAAGTGTCGCTCCCTGGATTTCCATCCTGTTACAAACGCGAAAGTGGCACGGAAAAAAGGTAGAGTCGCCAGCCAGGCATTTTTATCCCGGAGGAACGGGAATGGTAATGATGCACAAACCAGAGAAAAGAAAAGAAAGGACAAAGGTCCTGCGAAGCAAAGAGACTGGGTTCGGGAGTCAGTTAAAACCTGGGAAGGTATTAGCACCCCAGATCGTCCGCCGTACCCGACGGGAACCACGCTTGCAAATAAACCGTTTCAAAGGGTGAAATAATGAAAGCTGCTGCAAAAAGAAAGGACTGAAACTGGAAAAGGAACTGAGAAAGAAAACAAAGAGGAAAAATGTAGGGACAATAAAAGAGTTTGCTCGAACGGGCCCTACCCTGCTGCCTACGTACCTCATTGAACATGAGGATCAGAGTCGCCGTAGTTCCCCTAACTAGGGGTGGAAAAGATTGCTTGTGTCTTAAGGCTTGAACTGCCTATGTCACTGCTCAGGTGTTGCAGGCTCGGATGATGAGTGCATTACCGTCTTGCAAAGTGACAAGTAGAAGCAAGTTCACACATAAGGAGTGAGTGGGATGAGAAAAGAAGTCCCGAAGGAGAGACCCTTATTATTTGTCCAGTGTTTTTTAGAAGCTTTTTATGGAGTGTGGCACAAGGAACTGAATTCAAGTCCGTTTCCATGGAATGTGTATTTGCTACTACATTCCAAGATGGAATAATAGAACAAGCACACCAAGTAAGGAGAATTTATCCAAGACTTGTTTCCAAGGGTTAGAGCCTATGCTCACTAACTTGTTGAGGTTATTAAGTATCTTAGTGATTAGGTGAAGAAGTATTTTTTTATGATTTCTTGATGAAGATGAACTCATGATCAGACTTGTGCATCATTCTAGACAAGTGTACTATTCCAAGATGGAATGGATACATATGCCCCATGGAATAAAGGTATACACAAGAAGTCACTTCTTTCTTTATTAAGGTGTTTTTATGTTTTTGTATGAAGATGAGAAAGAGAAGAACCAAAGGAGAAAAAGGTAAAAGTCTAATGGGGAATGACTAACCTAATATTAACATACTTGGATGATCCTAGGATAGTGAGGTTTGAACTATCCTAAGAAAGAAGAGAAAAGAAGAAGAAGAGAGGAAGAAAGTTAGAGAACAACTTACTCCTCTAAAGGAGATAAGTTGCTTCCAAAGGGGGAAGAGGAAGAATTGAATCACAAGATTGCATAAGGCATATCAAAGATCACAAAATAGAAAGCAAAGTAATAGAGGAGATGAAGAATTGAAATGTGGATAACATCCACACTAGACTTACCATGAGCCCCTGAAATGGTTAGTACACAATTAAATGAACAAACTAAAACCCAAAAAGATCAAGGGAGGCATAAAAAAGCAAAGGATCAATTCCACACACCACAACCAGAAGTGATTCACCTCACTTATATACTAACATACCTCAAACAAAGCCAAAGAGAATGTAAAACAAGCATGGCATCCTAAGGCAGCATGAACTACTTATGAAAGAGGAAAACATACATGAGATTATACACATCATTCAAGCCTAACAAGCATCATATAACTCAAGACCAGAATCACATCCCCACAAGAATCTGCACAAACAACACAAAAGACCAAAGAAAAGATCACACAAGTTCAAACATAATCATCACAAGAATGAGAAATGAAGTGAACATGTGCACAAGTGTAAGGACAAAAAAGTGCAAATCAAAACAAAGCATAAGCATCATCTAAAGACCAGGGACCTAATCATGTTAAAATGTTCCTAAGAAGCATAACCAATCATGAGGTAGAAGTATACAAACTCAAGCATAAACACCATGGAGGGCAAATGGACAAAGAAGGTGAGGTGAACATGTATACATTTAAGAGAAACTTCAAAGACAAGTAACACAAAACTTTTCAAAACACAAACACCAATCAAGGACCAGGGTTCTATCCTCATACAAAAAGAGCTCTAAACATCCTATAGGAGTTGGCACAAGTGCCCTCCTAGCCTAAGAACTAAGCATGTAACAAGAAAGGGAAAAAACTAGGGCAAGCACCTATGAAAATTCAAATCAAATTAAAACCTCATTCAAAAACTCTACAATTAGGCACGAATATTCATTAATCATGTGATAACATCATACCAAAAGTACAAGATCATAATCAAAAGCAAACTAGGTCAAAGGACCTCATGAACACAAACTAGGGTTTTGAAACTTCATGCTCAAGTAACATACCAAACATATTCATGAAAGCTTCCAAATATCAGAAGAAAAATAAAAAATAAACTACATCCTAATATGAACCAGATGCAAAAAGAACCAACTCAAAACTCAAATTAATGCTCAAGATAGAAAATCCACAAGTCAGCATGCATTTAAAGTGAATAAAAAACAAATAATAAAAGTAAGAATTAATTCTAACGTGAAAAATAAAAATAAATGAAAACTAAAAATATCAAAAATTAGAGAAAATTAAAAGAAACAAACATGATTTATTTTAGAATTTTTGTGAACTTATTGCTATTTTAAAAAAATAAAAATCAAACTGGAAATAAAATGAAATAAAAAAAGAAATAAACCAGGGGTGCAATCAGCAAGTGGATTCAGTTAAAAACAATGGGCCTGGTAAAGAGGAGGTGCGTATAGCACATTAAGCCCAAGGATCCAGCGCATTCTCATAAGGCTTATGGTGGAAATTCAAAAATTCAGGAGAAATAATGGACCATCAGATCAAATGAACACACGGGATTAGGTCAAATCAAAAGAACAAGTCAACAATCTAAGCATCCACATGCGCGTGTACACCATAGCATTGGTAGGCTGGCAAACACACATAATTAAAATGTAAATATAAGCCACGTGAGGGAGAGGATGGTTTTTAATGTGCTGGCAACATCACAGCCCTCCAGATCAAAGGATCTAACGCTCATAACATCATCTCCTACCTCCAACTGATTTCCAGAATCCGGTGACCGGAGCCCTAGCTCCGGCACCGGAAAACTCAAAGCTATGAACACAATTGCACGGAAATACCTCAAAAGCTCCAAATCCAATAATTCAACCATGGAGATTCCAAATCCAAGCTAAAAAACAACAAATGATCATCACACGATGCAGATCGAAGGAAAAGAAAACTTCACGTCAAACTTTAAATCCATATAACATGCTTAATATTTACTCATTTTTCAATCTAAACATATCAGTGAGCTCAGAGAAACAGGTAGATCTCATTGCAAGCATCTAATTTCATTTTTAGATCAAAGAGTTTCAGAGCATACCTGAGATTGAAGATCCTCTAAACCTCCAAGAAAATGCTCCTACAGTTGCAGATCCACTCCTTCTAATCTCTCTTTGCAAAATAAATGCAAAAGAGAGCCTGAATCCTCCTAGATCTTGAGTTTCGAACAAAACTGCACTTGAATGGCAATGGGAGAAAACCTTGCTTTCAGCTTGAATTGAAGGTTGCTTGATGATCCTTACACTCTAAGGATGAAGAAACCACAAAAATCTGAGGCAATGTGTGAGGGAGTGAGGAGATTCGAAAGGAAATGCTTATGTGCAAGAAAATTTGAAGTTGAGGAATGAGAGAGAGTCTTCACAAATTCAGTGCATGGATTCCTAATATAGCACTAGTATTCACACCTGATTAGGGTTTTTGCACCAATGCACGCATGGGAAGTGTGATTGATAGAAATTTGCAAATTGGCAAGAAAAATGTGATGAGGCGATTTGCTCGTGCCATCTTGTATCCAAGTGCATGACCTGAATTTATTTCACTCAATGTTTACCTCTGAATCAATCTTGGCCATTGGATTTAAATGGATTATGATTTCCTCATGATTTTGCAAATATGCATTAAGTGAAATATCATGCATCCCATGCACGATTTTGGTGATTTTTCTTGAGCCCTATCACTTTCATGCAATGCATTGTGATATTGAGACCTCACTTTACCCATTGATCAGCTTAAAAATAACTTACAAGGCTTTTTACAACTTGGTGTAAAATGATAATTCATGTAAAATCCTAAGAATGACCAAACTTCCCTTGATCATAACTTTTCAACCATAAATGCTATGGACATGTTCTTGTACTTTTTAGAAATGGGAGACAATTTCCTACAAATTTCATGTGCAAATAATTTCCATTTGAAATCATTTTGGTCATGAAAGAATGCCTTGAAGATTAGGGCAAAAGTTACTAAATTTGGAAAGTTAGTTACATGCCATATTTTCAAAAATAGAAAGCCTTGCAAAAACCCTACATTCTTGACTTTTGACTTTGCCAAACCTCTTTTATGACCTTAAGAACATCCCTTGGCTTGAAAAATAGGATTGGAACCCTTGCATTGCCACAGTTGACTTTTCAAATAATCAGTTTGACCAATTTCTTCTTATGCAAGTAACTGATGAATTGACTGCCTTCCTCAATGATTTTTCTCCCAAAATTTCATCTATAGCATTCACATATCATATGAATGACATTGCCCACATGAAATGGCCAAAGTCACAAAGGATCCTTGCTTAAAAATGAAACCCTAATTTGAATGCCATTTGTGTAGGAGCTTGCCCTTTTTTGGATCATTTGATAATCTCCAAACCTTCCGGGCTCTTGCAAAGGATCTTGAGCTTTTGTATGCCATGTAGACAATTCATGGGACTTGGACAAGGTCACTTGACTTCTTTCTTTGAATTGTAAGGCTTCAAATGCACCCATGATTGATCGTATGCCCAATGCTAGAACATGAGAATGTTATGCTTCATTTTTCTATGCAAAAATGCTAAGGATATGTCATGCTTATGAGGCTTATTAATATGATGATGCTAAAACGAAGAGGGAAAATTTGGGGTGTTACACAAAGCAAAAATCAAGCAGCCTATTATAGCTCCTAAATGCACAAACATAAATGAAATGTAATGCAAAATGCAAAGAACTTTTTACAGCCAACACATAGCATGCAAAACAGGTGTGGAAAGTGCAAAAATGCAACACTCAGCATACATTTTACAGCTACTGCGAGAAAAGACAACAATGGAAAGTGAGGAAAATTTGACTTATTTTTCAATATGCACAAAAATGTTGATTTTAATGCATAAACATCACATAATATGATCAAATGCAACATTAACATGAAAGATTAACATGGATTATGGACATGATTATCTAAAAGGACTTGCTTGTTAAAGAATGCACAAACATAACAAATATGCAACAAGTATGCATTTAAGTTTTGAACAAATGTGAAACAACATGAAATGTGAACATGCATCAACAAGAATCACAAAATGAACATGCAACTTGATGCAAAAATCAGAATTGGCATTACATAGAAATGTGATCAAAAAGCAACCAAAATGCAAGAATGAATGTGCATATATGATCATACATTTTCAAGTGAATCATGGCATGGCATTAAAACACTCAAACAATTTAGAAGCATACATGTATCACAAAGATGATGCAAAAGATGATGCAAAACAGAATGTGAAACATTTATTTACATGCTAATTAATGCGATTCATCCTAGCAATAACATGTACAAAGCACTTTATGCATTAATGAACAAATAAACACAAAATATGAAAAAGCAATGAAACGCGCGTTGAAACAACTCGAAACAATGGAATCACGCACTTAAAATGGTCTTGAAAATTCCCTAAAATCATGATCTATCAAGCTATGAACATTAAAAAGGATGGTGAATGTAAACATGCCAAGAAACAAGCAAAAATCACAAATTCAAACAGCGTTAATCGGTTAACGCTATAGGCTAACCGATTAACTTCCTTGGAAAATCAATTTTCAGAGTAGTTTTCAACGTGTTAACCGGTTAACAATATGCGTTAACTGGTTAACACTGAACAGTATGCATAAAAAAGTTAAGAAATAAGCACTTTTGGTCATGAACCTACTTCTAAAAGCTCATATAGCATCTATGAACATGTTAACACGAATTTTCCACTTATCTAAAGTCTTCTAACACTTATTAGCACCTAGATTAAGCTACAATTCTAGCTATGAACAATCCAAAATAACCAATTGCAAGCAAACCGTAAAATTGATCAAAACACAATCAAAAAATAAGCAATCGAAGAATGACATACGACGAGATGATGATAATAAGTTAAAAGCGAAGAATTGGTATCGGATTCACCAACCTACAAAGAGGAGGCTTGCTTTGGTGAGTGTTGCGAGTCTATTGGTGTGCAAAATGAAGAGAAAATCGTGAGCTTCGATCTTCAATCTGCAAGAACGCAAAATAAATGTCGATGCTCCAAATTGCTTCCGATTGGTGAAATAAACACCGTAACCGCACCTGATCTTTGATAAACCTCTGAATTGGTAAAGAAGATGGAGGCTAAGCTTTCAATCGATCGAGTTTTGATGTGAAACTTTATGGATCGTGATGAAGATGAAGCTTTGATGAATTTGGTAATGGAAGAAAATTCAGAGAAAAAGATGAGAGAAAATGAGAGAGATGATGTGAAATGAAATTAATATTGTGAAAATGAGGACTAAGTTGTGAGGTTTGGAGTGAAATGGATTTATATAGAGATTAGGCTTGGTTTGAATCTTAGGCATGGAGCTAGCATAGGCATTATGTGAGGCGGGTAGTGACTTGTGGTGGGTATTACACTGAATCCCACAGGAAGTCTTTCCGAATTTAGGATTGTGGTGATATTACACTGAGTCCCACGGGAAGCATGTTTTAGGAATGCAGTGGGTATTACATTGAGTCCCATGGGAAGCATGGTTTAGGCTTGTGGTGGGTATTACACTGAGTCCCACGGGAAGCCTTGCTAGTGAAGTCTTGAGTAAGTCTTGAGGTGGGTCATGTTGATTCAATGGGCAGCATTCGTAAAGACTTAGGTAGTGACTTATGGTGGGTATTACACTAAGTCATATGGGAAGTCTTACAGATAACACTTATGATGGGTATTCCACTGAGTTCCACATAAGCTTTTGAGAGCGTGTATGGAATTTTCCATTTTGTCTTGGTTCCTTGTAGAGAAGCGACCAAATACCCGAGTAGTGGATAAATTCGAACCTTTAGAGCCGAGAGAAATCTAAGATAGGGAACTCACTGAGATTTTGATATCTCACCCCACTATTATTATTGCTTTTCAGTTTTTATTTGCAGGTTTGATTTACAAGTGGAGCTATGCTCGAGATGTTTCATGAGAAGCATAGATTTATTTTCTGTTGTGTATTTATCTTTGTACAAAAATGGATATTGTATTGATCTTAGTATTTTATTTTTAGTATAATTTCCATGTCTTGCACCATAGATAGTATTGTTTTTAGAATTGGTCAAGAATGTGAATTCTACTATTAGGCACTTATGATGGTGTTAGTACCAAATAAACACTTGTACGATATTATTCTAGATATATATTATAAGGCATTATAGTTGGTATCAGAGTAGGTCGTATCCTCAACCTAGCCTTGAAACATCATAAGTAAATCTTTCCTACCTCCTAAGTGTGTCTTGCGACATGATTCTTAATAACATATTATGTAGTATTGGGTCTGATCAACCTAATACTATGTATGTGATAGGTAGAATCTTGGTTGTGCGACCATGAGGACTCTGAAGTGTTGTTGTAACTTTTGTTGTGAGAGTAGGCTCAAGCCAGGAGTTAGCAAAGGGATCTTTGGTCAGCTCAGTTGGAGTTTTCTTAAGAGTTGTACTTCCTGTAACACGGAGTTGCTGAGTAGTGTGTTGTTCGAGAAATCCTTTGGAATGGATAGAGTCTGAAAGGTACATATATATAGGATGAGTGGTCAGTGTATCAAGGAATATGTAAAATCACTGGTAGATCAGTATTTGGTCACTGGTATAGACAAGAATTTTGAGAAATCTCATTCCACGAAAAGAGAGGATGCTTTGTGGAACGTGTGATGTAAGGTTCTGGAGTGAGTTAATTGTTAGTGTTTCAGTTCTAAAATCGCGGTGGCATCGTAGATGAGCGAGAGTACTTCAAGGAATGTATTCGGATAATACCTTATGGATGGATAGAAGTTACAAGTAAAGAACGTTTTTTTCTTATGGGAACCTAAAGTTGTGGTGAAGCGTGAAGAGAAACACAAGGATATTGTCGCTTCCGGAAAAGACACTAGGTCCCACGGTGAAAACGCAAACGGTCGGCGAAAGAGAAAAGTGGTTGAATTGAATAGAGTCGCCAGCTAGGAATTTTTATCCCGAAGGAAAGGTAATGCTGCATAAACCTAGAAAGAGATGAATAAGACGGTTGCGAACCAGAGAAACTGGGAAAGGGGGTTGGTTACGACCTAGGAAGGTATTAGCACCCAGATCATCTGTCGTACTCGACGGGATCCACACTTACTTAATTGTGTTTAAAAGGGGTAGGTGTATGTGCTATCTGTGTGAAAAAGCTAGGGAAAGAAAGTACAGGTGTCGGTGCAAAAGGGTAAATTTCTCAGGAACTGAGGCTTTAGAAAGAATGCTGAAAGAGGGGGAAGACAAAGAGACTTTTGTTTGATAACTATTAAGTTATGCCTACGTATCCTATCATGCAATGAGGAAGTCAGAACACCGTAGTTCGACTCAAAGAGACTAAATGCTTGTTGTGAACTTCTTATTTGCCTATGCTCAAGTGTATGACTCGTCTGGCTCGAGTGCTAACTGTCTTGCATTAGACGGAAGAAGCAAGTTCTCGTTTGTGAATGAGTGTGATGAGAAAAGAATCCCGGAGGAGACGATTATTGTTTGTTTTTGTGATTTCAGTTTTTTTTATTGTTTTTGGTGTTTTGCATAGGATTATGAACTTAAGCCTAAATCAAGGGTTATAGACTCATTATATCCTCCCTGATTAGGGATAATGAGCCTTCTTAAGTATGAGATAAGCATCTCAACTTAATTACCATTATGATGTAGGATTAAGATCATTAACCTACTTGTGATTATTTAGATGTTTTTGGTTTTTTGTTTAGTGTTAAGTAATGAGTTTAATCTCTAATCACAAATTAGTGAACTCATTACACCATCCTAATAGAAGGATGATAGATGAGAACACTTAAGCTGAGGAAGAGACCTCAACTTAATCCATGGTTAGGGATTAAATTCATTATATAACAAACCTTTATTAAGTGGATTTTAATTAAGGGATGAGATTAAGAAGTGGATTTTAAGTTTGTAAGACAACTTAAGGGGGACATGTCCATTAAACACTAGGGTTAGTCGCTATTAACCATAAGGAAGAGATAAAACCCTAATGTAAGGCCCATGTTACAAGATAAAGTCTTTGTTATTATTAGTGTGTTTTGATTAAGAGGTGTAAACAAATTAAAGGTTTAACACTTAGGATTAAAGTTATACACTCCATCCTAAGAGAAGGATGCAGGCATAACCCTAATTCAAAGTCCTAAAGCTTTAAGAGTTTAGTCTCTTGATTATTTAGATGAGAAGAGAGACTCAAGGAGACTCAAAGGTAAAAGACTAAGGGGGACTATATACAACCCTGAAAGTTATCATGCTTGGGTATCCTATGGTTTGTTGGGCTTAAGAGTAAGGATTTTCAAGGCTACTAATGGAAGAAGCAGATGAAAAGAGAAGGAAGAAGAAGAAGAAGTTACTTACTTCCTGAAGAAGATAAGTAATTAAAAGAAAGAAAGTAAGAAGAATGGAACACAAGTGAAGCAAGTTCACTTCAAAGACAAGTAAATATGCATATGAATGATGAGAAGAGATGGGGAGTGAAGGCAAATCCACCTCCCAAAAATAACTTACCAAAAGTTCCTGAAAATGTTAGTATGAATGCATAAGACATAAAGTAAAAGGAAATGAAATGAAATGAGATGTGAAGACCAAATTCAGAAATGAATGTGCAATGTAAAAGGCATATGAGATGATGCAAAGTCATACAAGATGCATATGAATGATCATACAAGGATAAGATGCAATGAAAGCATGTTTAGAAGCTTGAAAACACATGGATGTTTATGAAATGTAATGGATGCAAAGCATAGAAAATGAATCAAGAAATGATCAAGCAATGTTTAAGCATGTCCTAAGATGTCTAAGATGTCATACAAATGCTTGAAATGTCGTGACAAGTTCATATGATGATGATATGCAAAGATGAATGCAAATGAACATGTAAAATTAGGGTTTTAAGAGAACATGAGATGCATATGGCCAAAACAGAAGCATACTTCATGATAAAAAATTGAAATCAAGCTCAAACAAACCCTAATCCCATATAATAAGATCACACCCCAATGGAGAAAGTTAGAAGCTTAACCTAATGGAAGTTATGGATTTTCTAAGTTTGCTAGGGATTTTGGGTGATTCTTAAGGGAAAATGCAAATCAAATTGAAAATTCAAGATTAAAACATGAGATAAATAACCTAGAAACTACATGCAATATGCGAAATAATGAAAAAAGAATCAAGTTCAAACTCATCATGGTTAGGCAGAAATGAATTTTTCAAGTTAGGGTTAGAAAATGTAATTTTTAAGAACCCTAATTCAAAGAAAATTGTGAAATTGTGATCAAACCTAAAAAGAAATTTGTATGATGAGTTTGAAAATGTTTCTAAATGTATTGGAATGGTTCATGAATTTTTAGGTGATTTTCAGAAACATAAATGCATTTTTAATTAATTAAAATCCATTAATTAATTAAAAATAACATTTAAATATTTTAAAAATATTTTTTAAATGCAAAAAATAAAATAAAAATCATTTTTGGGTTAAGAAAACTATTTGGATCAGAAATACAAAAGATCATATTTTTTGATAAGTTTTGGTATTTTAAATAAAATGAACAAAATAAATACAAAGAAAATGAATAAAAATGAAATTAAATGAAAGGTATGAAGATCTGATGGCCAGGATTCAAACTTGGGAGAGAGACGTTGACTGGCGCACTATCCTATGGCTGATATTTAATCTGGCCTTTTTATTAATTAACCTAAATTAATTAAATTAATTAAAAGGATTAAAGTTAAGTGGACACATCCTAGCCCTCAAATCATGCGCTAAACACAATCTTATGTCTCACATTCAAATTGGGAGGATTAGCCCTAATTAAACCCTAATGACCCTCAGGTGACCGGAACAGTGTTCCGGTCATCTTCTCCGGTGACCCCCTTCCCTGAACTCTCTCAAAACCTCATATCAATGCATCAAACTCTCCAGAAATGAACAATAAACAACATTAAACAAGAATCCATGCATAATATCCATTTATATTGCATCAATAACAAGAATCGAAGCAAACAAATTTTATAGGAAAAATTTCAGAGAAAGCATACATGGCCATTTCTCAACCATTTTCAAAACAAATTACATCAGCGTGCTCAGGGGAACACATAGAACCATTTAGGAACTTAAAACAAAGCTTCTGGAAAAAATGTTCTTGAGGTATACCTGAGATGGAGCTTTCTGATTCTGGGCTTTCTGGACCTTTCCTTGATGCAAAATCACTCCAATGGATCCCCTTAGCCTTCTCGAATGCTTGAAACAAGTTTGTAATGGTTGATTTTGATGATTCAGTTCTGCTGCACCAGAAATCGTGTTTTGGTTTTGTGTGCTTTCAGGCAATTTTAAGGATTGCTTTGTGTTCTATGAGTGATATTGAGATGATTGGTGAAGTTTGTTTTGAGGTTTGATGGCTGGTTTTTGAGAATCGAAGAAAGGAAGTTTTTGACAAATTTTGTGAAAACTGAGTTCTTGGATCATTCAGGCCAATGTGTTGTATGTAATGTGTTCCTTAGGTTTTTCATAAGCTAATAGGAGTGGTCAGAAGAGTTGGTGTGGCCTATTGTGATTGGTATGGGAAAGTTGCAAAAACGTCAACAACTTTGTATTTCAAGCATGGGCCATGCCAGGATCTGCTTCAAGGGGTGTCTGGCCTCAACCTGATTCATGGAGGGCCATAGGATTGATTTTATGCAGCTGGTACAAGTGGATGGAAGGTTTCCAAGGTTTTTGCAACTTTCCCTCTTTGAGAATTTTGTGAAAATGTCTTGATGAATCTTGAAATCCAAGGCACAATTTTGGTTCAAATGCATTGCACTATGTTTGTATGATATTTAGCAATCAATTATAGGTCATGAAATGGCTTGAAACTTGAATTTGCAAAAAATCCTCTTTGGCATGAACTTGAAAATTATAGGATTTTTGCCAACTTTGAAAGGCCATATATTGAGTTATAGGATGAATCAAGACATGTTCTAGTACTTTTTGAAAATGGGAAGACATAATCTAAAACTTTCATGCCCAAGAATTTTTCATTTGAAGCATTTTTGGTCATGAAAGAATAGGTTGAAAATCTTTCCCAAAATGGAAAGTTTTCAATACAAGTCATTTCCAAAAAATAGCAAGTTTGCATTTGGCCCAAAATTCTTCAACTTTGTGAACTTCCAACAACTTCTAAGATCAAATAAATATCATAGAGACTCAAAATGATGATGATGACCCTTTGGTACCCTTGATGGAGGCCTCAGATGCCCTGATTTTGACTTTAGTTGCTCAAGAAGTTACCCAATGATCAGATGACTTCCACAGTAAATTTTTCATCAAATTTGGTACACATGATCCTGATAACATATTAAGACCATTAGAAACAAGAATTACCAAAAAAATTGGGGTTAAGGCCTCTGAAACCAAAACCCTAATTTTGGTCATCTGTGCAGGAAAACCCTAGCTCTGCCTCTATGCCTTTGCCATTCTTTGTGATCCCTTGACTTTTATAAACTTTGGGGAGCATATTATGATCATGAAACACACATGGACCCTCTTTTAAGGCTTCAAGACTTTTGGGATGGCTCATATCACTTCTTGGATCGCTCAGATCACAAACCCTAGATGCAGATGAAATGGAACTATGCAGTGAAACAAATATGCAATATGAGATGGTATGCTTATGCTAATGCAAAAATGAAAGATCACAAGCCATGGTGTGAGAAAAAGTGAGGGAAAATTTGGGGTGTTTACAGATATGATTCCGCGTTTCAAGTAAGACGAGTATACCTCAAACGAAGAGTAGAAGATTGGAGTTGTACATTCGGTTATGACCAAGGAGACAAAGTTGAGAGTAATACATCAGGGTGTTATATTTAGTAAGGCATCATTTCGAAAATATTGAATTACCCAAGGAATGGTATAAGGTATATTGTCAGAGAGAGAACAAGCTTCATTTAGTAGCATGGGGTGTATTTGATATGGACCATATGAAGTTGTGTTAAGTGTTAGAGTAAGCACCTTGGATTCGGGAGGACTCTAGTGTAACTCCCATATAATATATATCTAGAATAATATCATACAATATTAATTTTTGGTACTGACCCCATCATAAATACCTACTAGTATAATTCATATTCTCGTCCAATTCTAAAACTATACAAATATGGCACAAGACATGGAAATCATACTAGAAATAAAAGCTGAGAACAATACAATATCTATTATTGTACAAGATACAAAAATACACAGCGGAAGACTCAAACTATTCTTCACTTGAAACATCTCGAGCATAGCTCCACTCGTGAATCAAAACTGCATAGAAACCTGAAAAGCAACAACAATAGTGGGGTGAGATAAAAACATCTCAGTGGGTTCCCTATCTTAGAGTTCTCTCGGCTCTAAGGGTTCTATCAAAACCTAACTCAAGTCTTTATACGAGGAAAACGACTTTGAGTTCTCACATATCACCCTATGAGACATTATCACAAGTTAACAATTTACAATCTCACACTCATTTGGGACCACGTCCAAGAGTCCTATAAATCCTACTTTCACTAGCTAGGATATTACCTTTTTACTTCCCATGGGACTCAGTGTAACACCCATCTCAAGCCTAAGGTCACCTCTCTATAAGGAAACAAAACAAGATGGAATACCCATATAACATTCTCGACACTTCACATGGGACTCAATGTAATACCCACCTCAAGCGTAAACCATGCTTCTCGTGGGACTCAGTGTAATACCCACCTCAAGACTTATCATTTGCTTCCCGTGGGACTCAGTGTAATACCCACCTCAAGACTTATCATTTTCTTCCTGTGGGACTAAGTGTAATACCCACCTCAAGACTTATCATTTGCTTTCCGTGGGACTCAGTGTAATACCCACCTCAAGACTTATCATTTTCTTCCCATGGGACTCAGTGTAATACCAACCTCAAGACTTATCATTTGCTTCCTGTGGGACTCAGTGTAATACCCACCTCAAGACTTACACAAGACTTTTTGAAGAATACCGCGTATAACGCGTCAAGGATTCGCAACGACTTAGAATGAACCTAAGAACCTCATAAGTCACACCATTTAACAATTTCTAGTTACAATACTAGGCCACACTATTGGTTTATGGTAAGATTTCCTAACTCTTCCTCCATCCTTGATACTTTTGGTTATATAGTTTTCAAACATATAACACTAACATTCTAGTTTAATTATCATCATTAAACTAATCTCATTGTCTCTATTTCCATTCAATCCTCACGATTATCGCATATTTTCACAACTTGCACAACTAACATAATTACCACAATTCCTTAACTAACATAATTACGGTTAATCGGAAAAGTCAGGTAAAAGTCAGGTAAAAATAACATTTTTCGGCATCAAAAGATAGTTCATTCTTTTAGCTTTGAATCGATATGTGGAACGCTAAAAAAGGATACCCGGATCAAAAGTTATGAATTAAATACCAAAATTGAAACCTACAGGTCTCGCTTTGCGAGAAAACTTCTGGAACTCTCGTTAAGCGAGCTCTGCGATTCCAGAAAAATCTCAGGTTACGGGAAAACCTCCAAAACCTATCAAAACCCATTTAAAACACCAACCAACACATCAAAACAACTCTAAACATATCTATAGTCATAATGTGAGCAATCTAGTTAAGTCTTAATCGAGTTTTAACCGTTAATCCATTGTTTCTCAAGATTTCTACATAAAACCCTAAAACTCTTAAACTCCAAAACTTATAAAAAAAACTAAAATAAAAGTATCTAACTATGAACCCACCTCGAGAGTTGAAGATTGGCGGAAAGAATGAGCCGATTTGACGGACGGATGATGGAGAATGATGGATTGAAGCTCTAGGTTTTCTCTTCTTCTTTTCATTATCCTCCTTTTCTTTCTCTTCCTTTCTTTTCTTTATTTCCAATTCTCTTACTAACTTTCTCTCTTTTATTTTTCCTTTTATAATACTTAACTTATTTTCCTTATTAACTAAACAAATTATATCTATCAATTAGTAATATTAATGGGTCCAATTTGAGAGTATCCAAAACTGTCTCTGAGCTGAATATTTAATAAAGCATCTGCTTCAGATAATACTAATTAATCATAATTAATATTATCCAGAGTATTAACTAAAATACGGGGTATTACATCCTCCCCTCCTTGAATTGAAATTCTTCCTCGAATTTCCTTTACTCATCCACAACAACAGTTTACATCATTGTCTTAGATCCATACTTATCCTTAATTCTCTCACATATTCTGACATACACAAATTCCAATTTGACTTCGCGGCTCAAATCCTCGTTTCTCAACAAAATCCCACCTCGCGTCCTTACTCATACGCGCATTTCCAATATCGGGTTAACTTTCAAGTTACTATTTCCGTAACTTATCTGTTGCTTCATGCCGAACACTTAGTCTCATTCCTCATTCAGAGATGACATACCGATCTAATTCTTTTCATTGAATCACAACACAGAAAGTTTGCACTCAGTTCGCGGCGCGAACATAGCAGAAACTTAAAAAAAATGCTACGGAAAGAACTTCTCAAAATGACACAAATCCACCCCAAAACATCCAAAATAGAGAAAACAACTATCAACATGATTGTTATCACAACACAAAACATAACACTCTGGCTTCATTCCAGAACATTCAACACTTGACAATCTCTACAAGATATCTTGGTGAAAACTTAACCACATCTCATTTCCAACGAACTCTTATTACAATCCTTTGATCACTAAAGCCATTTCAAAAGTTTGTCAAACGAGTTCATTACCAATTCCACTTGGCCTTATATCAAACGGTAACCATTTACATCGGACACTCCGTTCTTTCGGTATCTTACCATAGGCAACCCACTTAGAACAACATTCTCTTACTTCGGCACTTATAAACTAATTCTCTTCAAATTCTCATAATCTGACTGAAGTCTTTTATCATTCCCCTTCCACTATGCTTCCAAAGCCTAACAGTGTAGATAACCTGAATTCTCGAGCAATACCAAGTATTGATAATCATCGAAGAAAACACTTATCCATCGGAGCTCTCACCAACCAATAGAATAAGAACTTGCAAACATGCAATTATAGAACAACTCACTTGTCTACTACATAATTAATAACATCGGTCCAAACTCTTCAATAACAAAGATACAGGGATGTACTGCTGCAATCACAATCAATGCAATTCCAATTCCATTCTAACTCGAAACAATTCATCCAATTAAACTTAACCAATCCGACCATGGTTACTATGCTCCATATCAATTCTCTTTATAAAATTCCATTCACTCAAGATTTCCGTTGACACAAGGTCTCCATTAGTAACAACGCAGTAACGCCATAGACTCACAACAACCAGTGAGTCACTAATACCAAACTCAAATGATTCTTAGTACACTTGCGGGTTTCCATAATACTTTCCTTTTGCATACCAAATTCCACTTACTCACCTTTTGGGACCACACAAAACCTATCATCCAAATCATTTACTATTTACCAAACATGCTCAAAGGAAAGTCCAATACTTTGTTCACTGACGCTTGACACGGAAACTAAAACGGACTTACAGTTCAGAAAGAACGATTCTCTAAATTCTCCATAAAAGTCGCGTGTTAATCGATTACCTATCCCGGGCTAAACGATCAAACACAACTAAACTCGTTCCTCTTTCTAACAAGTAATCCAAATCAAAATTACCAATATAGTCCACACTGACTTGTAATATGATTCTCACTTGCGGTCTCTAAATAGGCGCAACAATCGTTCACCATCCACAACCCAATATAACACAAACGGGTGCAACATGCAGATTATACTCTCTAACAAACGAATAAGTAGAACTACCATTTTGTTACAGTCACAATACGAATACTCAACGGAATAGTCTGATTCTATTCTTACAATGACGCTAGTAGGAATCGACCAGGACAACATCAAAGGGTTTTAGCTACAAGCTAATGTTTGGTTCGTCCGTAAACAAAATCCAATACACAATCCTTATCGGGTAAAATAAATAAAAACAAAGGAGATTTTATTTATAGTATACAACCTTGTCCTCTCTCTCTCTCTAATTATTTGCAAGAATTAGTATCAACAATAACATTCTTAATATCGCCATGGGTATAATCCAAATACTTTGATTATTCACAAACACATAGGTTTTCCCTTACTCTTGAAGACTGAGGCAAAGTACTATTCTGAAGAACCTTATTGTCTACACTTTCATAACAACCGAGGTTCCTTTACCCCCTACTGATCATCGTATAGAAAGTCTCCACAACTTCCCATCGGTAACAAGAATGCTCCACCCGGACACTCAAGTCCAAATGTATGCATCTTAGAAAAATCCAATTTTCCAAGGCTTAACAACAGTAACCGGTCACTACCAGGAGGGTAACTGATCACTCAGTACGATCTTGCACTTCTAGTAGTTGTAAGAGGTTTAGAAACACAATTTGGTAACCAGTTAATATCTAGAGGACAATCTGATTACTCAACGCAGAAGCAAACTTCTGGTCTTCATTGTTACCCAAACCTCTCAAACTTATTCCAATCACATCCAAAAGTTACGACCATACTAAACGACGATTCCACACAAAAGTAATCGTACCACCAGAGCCTTAATGAGCAAACCATCATTGCTTACACTTCTCAACCTTAGTCTTAACAATAACTTAACAATTCCATTGTACACTTGTCTAACACACATTCCGTTATCACTTTCTCATATTGTGCTACTAAGACCGTTTCCATACTGTATCAACTTCATGCTCTACGGTAATCTCCTCACACCCAAACCTAATTCATCTTACTAGAGTCCTCCTGAAACCAAGGTTCTTACTCTAACACTTAACACAACTTCATCCGGTCCATACCAAATGCTCCTCACGATACTAAATAAGGCTTACACTCTCTCTCTCTCTCTTGCATTATACCTTATACCATTCCTTAGGTAATTCAACATTTCCGAAATGATCCCTTACTAAAATATAACATCTTGATGTATTACTCTAAACTTGTAACTTCCTTCATATCCGGATATACAACTCTAGTCTTCTATCTTTCGTTCGGGGTATACTTGTCTCACTTGAAACGTGAAATCACATCCTCGTGTTTCTTCCCACGTTTTGCCACAACTTTAGGTTCCCAAAAGAAAATGAACATTATTTACTCGTAACTCCTATCCATATGAAAGGTATTATCCAAATACATTCCTTGAAGTACCCTCGCTCATCCAAGATGCCACTACGATCTTAGGTCCGAAACACTAACAATTAACTCATTCCAGAACCTTAAGTCACACGTTCCATAAATATCTTCTCTTCTCGTGAAATGAAACTTCTCAACACTTTTATCCGTACCAGTGACCAACACTAAACCACCAGTGACTTCACTTATTCTGTGGGACACCGACCACTCATCCTGTAGATACTTGTAACTTTCAATCACTAAACATTCCAAAGGATTTCTTGAACAACATACTACTTTGCAACTCCATGTTACAGGAAGTAAAAACTCTTATGAATACTCCAACTGAGATGACCAACGCTCCTTTTGTTAACCCTTGGCATGAGCCCACCCTCACAGCACAAGTTACAACAACACTTCAGAGTCCTCATGGTCGCACAACCATGATCCTACCTATCACATACATAGCATTGGGCTGATCAGACCCAATACTACATAGTATGATATTAAGAATCATGTCGGCCAAACACACCTAAGAGGCAGGAATGATTTACTTATGATGTTTCAAGGCTAGGTCGAGATACGACCTACTCTAATACCAACTGTAACGTCCATATAATATATATCTAGAATAATATCATACAGTGTTAATTTTTGGTACTGACCCCATCATAAATACCTACTAGTATAATTCACCTTCTCGTCCAATTCTAAAACTATACAAATATTGCACAAGACATGGAAAGCATACTAGAAATAAAAGCTAAGAACAATACAATATCCATTATTGTACAAGAAACAGAAATACACAGCGGAAGACTCAAACAATGCTTCACTTGAAACATCTCGAGCATAGCTCTACTCGTGAATCAAACCTGCATAGGAACCTAAAAAGCAACAACAATAGTGGGGTGAGATAAAAACATCTTAGTGGATTCCCTATCTTAGAGTTCTCTCGGCTCTATGTGTTCTATCAAAACCTAGCTCAAGTCTTTATTCAAGGAAAACGACCTTGAGTTCACACATCTCACCCTATGAGACATTATCACAAGTTAACAATTTACAATCTCACACTCATTTGGGACCACGTCCAAGAGTCCTATAAATCCAACTATCACTATCTAGGATATTACCATTTTACTTCCCATGGGACTCGGTGTAACACCCATCTCAAGCCTAAGGTCACTTCTCTATAAGAAAACAAAACAAGATGGAATGCCCATATAAGATTCTCGACACTTCATGTGGGACTCAATGTAATACCCACCTCAAGCGTAAACCTTGCTTCCCGTGGGACTTAGTGTAATACCCACCTCAAGACTTATCATTTGCTTCCCGTTGGACTCAGTGTAATACCCACCTCAAGACTTATCATTAGCTTCCCGTGGGACTCAGTGTAATACCCACCTCAAGACTTATCATTTGCTTCCCGTGGGACTCAGTGAAATACCCACCTCAAGACTTATCATTTGCTCCCCGTGGGACTCAGTGTAATACCCACCTC
Organism: Lathyrus aphaca; assembly: GCA_963966055.1. NCBI lineage: Eukaryota > Viridiplantae > Streptophyta > Magnoliopsida > Fabales > Fabaceae > Lathyrus > Lathyrus aphaca. Next base: position 387,973,306 of record OZ014524.1, on the reverse strand, counting down.
AAGACTTATCATTTGCTTCCCGTGGGACTCAGTGTAATAACCACCTCAAGACTTACACAAGACTTTTTGAAGAATACTGTGTATAACGCGTCAAGAATTCATAATGACCTAGAATGAACCTAAGCACCTCATAAGTCACACCATCTAACAATTTCTAGTTACAATACTAGGCCACACTATTAGTTTATGGTAAGATTTCCTAACTCTTCCTCCATCCTTGATACTTTTGGTTATATAGTTTTCAAACATATAACTCTAATATTCTAGTTTAATTATCATCATAAAACTAATCTCATTGTGTCTATTTCCATTCAATCTTCACGATTATCGCATATTTTCACAACTTACACAACTAACATAATTACCACAATTCCTTAACTAACATAGTTACGGTTAATCGGAAAAGTCGGGTAAAAATAACATTTTTCGCCATCAAAAGATAGTTCATGTTTTTAGCTTCGAATCGATATGTGGAACGCTAAAAACGGATACCCAGATCAAAAGTTATAAATTAAATACCAAAATTGAAACCTACAGGTCTCGCTGAGCGAGAAAACTTCTGGAACTCTTGCTGAGCAAGCTCTGCGATTTCAGAAAAATCTCAGGTTACGGGAAAACCTCCAAAACCTATCAAAACCCATTCAAAACACCAACTAACACAGCAAAACAACTCTAAACATATCTATAGTCATAATGTGAGCAATCTAGTTAAGTTTTAATCGAGTTTTAACCGTTAATCCATTGTTTCTCAAGATTTTCTACCAAAAACCCTAAAACTCTTAAACTCCAAAACTTATCCAAAAACTAAAAATAAAAGTATCTAACTACGAACCCACCTCGAGAGTTGATGATTGGCGGAAAGAATGAGCCGATTCGACGGACGAATGATGGAGAATGATGGATTGAAGCTCTAGGTTTCCTCTTCTTCTTTTCCTTCTCCTCCTTTTCTTTCTCTTCCTTTCTTTTCTTTCTTTCCAATTCTCTTACTAACTTTCTCTCTTTTCTTTTTCCTTTTATAATACATAACTTATTTACCTTATTAACCAAACAAATTATATCTATCAATTAGTAATATTAATGGGTCCAATTTGAGAGTATCCAAAAATGTCTCTGAGTTGAATATTTAATAAAGCCTCTGCTTCTGATAATACTAATTAATTTTAATTAATATTATCCAGAGTGTTAACTAAAATACGGGGTATTACATCTAGTAAGTTGAATTATGTTGGGTATGAGAGGATTACCGCAGAGCATGAAGTGAACAAGATATGGAAACAGTATTAACAGTGCATTATGAGAAAGTGATAACAAAATACATTTTAGACAAATGTACAATGGAGTTGTTAAGTTATTGTTGAAACTAAAGTTAAGGAAGTGTAATCGATGATGGTTCACCTATTAGGACTTGGTAGTATGATTATTATATGTGTGAAATCATCTGTTGACAATTGTTATAACTTTTGGTTGTGATTGGAATGAGTTGGGAGTTTTAAGTAGCAATGAAAACCAGAATTTTTGCTTCTACGTTTGAAGTAATTGGTTACCCTCTAGGTAGTAACCGGTTACCAAATTGTGTTTTTAAATATCTTTTAGCTACTGGAAGTTCAGTTTTGCTCCAAGTAACCAGTTACCCTCTTGGTAGTAACTGGTTACCACTGTTAAGTTTTGAAGAATTTTATTTTTCTAAGGTTCATACATTTTGACTTGGGTGCCCGATCGAAGCCTTCTTGGTACCGAAATAAAGTTGTAGAGACATTCTATGAAATGATTAGTAGAGGGTAAGGGAGCCCACGGTTAATAAGTAAGTAGAGACAGAAAGGTTCTTCAGAGGAATGTTTTACCTCAATGTTCGAGTGTGAGGGGAAAACTTCTATATTAGTGAATGATCGGAATATTTGGAATTTATCTCTAGTGGGATTAAAAATGTTGTTGTTTTAATTATCACCAAGGAATTAAAGAGAGAGGACAAAGTTGTATACTAGACATGAGATTTTAATTGTTTTGTTTTACCCAATAAGGATGGTGTGTTGGATTTTTGCTTATAGACAAACCAAGTGTTAGCTTGTGACTAAAAACCCTTTTTAACGTCGTCATTGTTGTTTTCCTACTAACGTCGTCGTATGAGTGGAATCAAACTATTCCATTGAATATTCGTGATGTGACCGTAACAGAATGGTAGTTCTACTTCGTCGCTTGTGGAGTATGTAATCGACACGTTGTGCCCTGTTCTGTGTTACCTTGAGTTGTGAACGTGTGAGCGATTGTCACACATGTTTAGAAACCGCGAGTGAGAATCATTTTTCAAGTTAGTGTGGACTGGATTGATAATTTTGAGTTGGATTGTTTGTCAACAAAAAGGAACAAGTTTAGTTGTGTTCGATCGTTTAGCCTCGGATAGGTAATCGATTGACACATAACTTTTATGGAGGACTTTTGAGAATCGTACTTTCTGAACTGTAAATCCATTTTGGCTTTTGTTCGAAGTGTCAGAGGATAAAGTGTTGAACTTTCTTTTAAGCATGATTGGTAGACGGTAAATGATATGAAATTTTGGTGTGGTGTTGTTGCGACTACTAAGGACCTAAATTGAGAAGTTATAAGAGACTCATGAAGTGTTGATCTTCCAGGAAACGTTTTGGTATCTGAATTATTATATGGATAAGAGATGAACAATTGGTCAGTTCTTGTATCGTTAATTCTTAACATCAAAATATGGACTCCATAAAAGTAATACCAGATGTGTGCAGTTGAGCCCTACTCAGGGGTATGGATTTTTAAGTTACCTTCTAGGTAAGAGTGAGAGATGAATGTTCTGAAGTTAAGCATGTAAGTTGGATCTTTTAAGGAATGAGACCCTTGAGAGAAGCGAAACTGAATGAGAGGTTTTATATGGTCTTCAAAGGTGAGTATATGGAATATTGTATGCAATAGGCAAGTGTTAAGGAAATCCGCAAGTATACTAAGGATGATTTAAGTTTGGTACTGGTGACTCACAAATGATTGTAAGTTTTGTGACATTACTACGTTGTTATTAATGGAGACCTTATGTCAACAGAAGCCTTGAGTGAATAGAATCATGTGAAGAGAATTAATATGGAGTATAGTAACCATGGAAGATTTTTTAAGCTGAATTGGATAAATTATTTCGAGTTTAGAATGGATTTGGAAATTGTACCAGTTTTGATTACAATAGTACAACCCCTGTATCTCTGTCGTTGGAGAGTTTAGACCGATGTTATTATTTGTGTGGTTGACAAGTAAATTGTTCTGTTGTTGAATGTATGCAAGTTTTTGTTCCTTTGGTTGGTGAGAGCTCCAATGGATACGTGTGTTCTTCGCAGACTACCAACTACCTAGTATTGTTGGGAATTCGTGGTATCCCCACTGTTGGATTTTAAAAGCGTATTGGAAGGAGACATATGAAAGAGTTCAGTCGGATTATTATGAATCAGAAGATAATTATTTATAAGGGTTAAGGTAAGAGAACTTCATTCTAATTATGTTGTCCTTAAGTAAGATACTGAAAGGATGAAGTGTCAGACGTATTTGGTTACAGCGAATAGCATCAAACCAAGTGGAATTGGTAAAGAGATCTTTTGACGACTTTTTTAGATGATTTTATTAATTGAAGGATTTTAATAAGAGTTTTGCTGAAAATTGTGCGTAGATAAGATTTCACTAAGATACCTTGTAGATTTTTGTTGAGAGTTTGTTATCCCCAAATCAAGTTGGAGTGTTATGCTTTTTGTTATGGCTCAATAGAAGGAATTAGAGTGGTATGCTACTCCGAAGGAGAGATGAGACTAAGTGATTCAGTATGAAGAAATAGATGAATTTCGGAAAGGTGAGTTAGAAGTTAACCCAATGTGGGAACAAGCGTATGAGAAAGGACGTGAAGTTTGATTTATTATGAAGCAAGGACTTCGAGCAGCGAAGTCAAGAGTTAGATTTGAGTATGTCAGAGTATGTAGCAGAAGTAAGGATAAGTATGGATCTAAAACAGTGCTACAAACTGTCGTTGTTGTTGAGTAAAGGAAATTCGAGGATGAATTTCAATTTAAGGAGGGGAGGATTTAATACCCCGTATTTTAATTAAATGCTCTGGATAATATTAATTAAGATTAATAGGGTTCTGGTGTGCTCTGAGAGTTTTCAATTAAAATAATTAGAGCAACCGACAAACTTAAATTAATTAATTAATTAGTATTATCTGAATCAGAGGTTTTATCAAATAATTGACTCAGATATATTTTTGGATACTCTCAATTTGGATCCATTAAGTTACTAACTAATTAATATATCAGTATAATAATTGTTTAGTTATAAAAGAAAAACAAGTTATTTGTTATAAAAGAAGAAAGTTAGTAAGAAGAAGAAGAAAAGGAAAGAAAGGAAAATAAAGAGAGGAGAAGAGAGAAATAAGTGAAAGGAAAACCTAGAAGAAGAAGAGAGAGCTTGGATCATCATGACCATTCTTCATCAATCTTCACCAAACTCCTCGTCGATTGCAAGGTGGGTTCTAGTTAGAAACTTTTATTTCTAGAAGTTGTAATGTTCTTCAGATTAGGGCATAATTCTAGAAATTATAGAATCGAGAGGTTGAACGGTTAAAATATTGATTAAATGCATGTGAATAATCATGTTATGTGTAGAGATGACCAACAACAGGTATTATGAGGTTACTAGCTGAAATGTGTGAGAAAATATGGTTTCTGTGATGAAAAACGCAACATTTTTTACTGATGTCCGCAAGTAACCGGTTACCCTATGTGTAGTAACCGGTTACCCATTGAAAAATTGAGTTTCTGGGCAAATTTTACACTGGTAATCAGTTACCCTCTGGGTAGTAACCAGTTACCACTGATGGAGGCAAACTTTATATCGTTGGAAAGCTAAGACAACGTATTATCCAATGGTAGAGGAAAATATTACTTTTGAAGTAGAAAATATTTATTTATTTTATGCAGACTAAAATTCCCTATATTATAAATATAATACGTGAACCATAAAACATGTAATTTAAAGTATTGTGAGGAAATCTTACCATAAACCAATAGTATGGCCTAGTAATGTAACTAGAAATTGTTAGATGTTATAACTTGTGAGATGATAGGACAACCCTAGGTTGATGCGAAACCGTTTGTGCGTATTACACGGTGTCCTCCGTAAAGTCTTGAGTAAGTCTTGTGGTGGGTATTACACCGAGTCCCGCGGGAATCATCCGTAAAAGCTTGAGGTATCATGGGTGAGGTGGGTAGTGACTTGTGGTGGGTATTACACTGAGTCCGACGGGAAGTCTTTCCAAGTTTAGGCTTGTGATAGGTATTACACTGAGTCCCATGGGAGGCATGTAGTGGGTATTACATTGAGTCCCACGGGAAGCATGGTTTAGGTTTGTAGTGGGTATTACACTAAGTCCCATGGGAGCATGGTTTAGGCTTGTGGTGGATATTAAACTAATTCCCACGGGAAGCATGGTTTAGGATTATGGTGGGTATTACATTGAGTCCCACGGGAAGCATGGTAGTGGCTTGTGGTGGGTATTACACTGAGTCCCACGGGAAGCCTTGCTGGTGAAGTCTTGAGGTGGGTTAGGTTGAGTCCCACGGGGAGCACCCGTAAAGACTTAGGTAGTGACTTGTGGTGGGTATTACACTGAATCCCACGGGAAGTCTTGCCGATAACACTTACGATGGGTATTCCATTGAGTTCCACGTAAGGTGTTGAGAGCGTGTAAGGACTTTTCCATTTTGTCTTAGTTCCTTGTAGAGAAGCGACCAAAGACCCGAGTAGTGGATAAATTCGAAACTTTAGAGCCGCGAGAACTCTAAGATAGGGACTCACTGAGATGTTGATATCTCACCCCACTATGTTATTGCTTTTCAGGTTTTATTTGCAGGTTTGATTTACAAGTGGAGCTATGCTCGGAATGTTTCAAGTGAAGCATAGATTTAGTTTCGACTGTGTATTTATCTTTGTACAATAATGGATATTGTATTGATCTTAGTATTTTATTTTTATTATAATTTCAATGTCTTGAACAATAGATAGTATTGTTTTTAGAATTGGTCAAGAATGTGAATTGTACTATTAGACACTTATGATGGTGTCAGTACCAAATAAACACTTGTATGATATTATTCTAGATATATATTATATGAGGAGTTACAGACGACCACTAGATCGACATTTTATGGTGATAAACTCCAAACCCAACTTCAACCTATTATTAGGTAGTGTCACACCCTAAATTTTGACCGAGATTTTAATTTTTATGCATCTGAAGCATTTTATCGCAACATCGATAGTCAATCATTTTCTTACATTTTTAAGTCAAACATCTTCATAATCATGCATTTTTTTATTTAATTTCACTAATTCAATGTCGCTTTTAATTTTATTCTTGATTGTTAGGATTTACTTTGATTTAAAATTATGTTTGTCTCGTTTTAATATCTTTTTATTTTAATTGTATAGTTAAGTATTTATTTTAGATTATTTAAAATTAGATTAACTTAATTTCTACTTTAGTTCAATTCTAATTTAATTTAATTTTTATTTAATTATGTTAACTAATTTTAATTTAATTTAATTTTAATTTAATCTTTTGATTTATATTAGTTTAATTTTTAATTTGAAATTTATGTTATCTCTTATTTAAATTTAGTTTAATTTAGATTATCTATTATTTAAGTTTATTGTTTCTAATTAACTAATTTAAAAAAATATATAACTCAAAAAATATAGTATTTGGTTTTTATTCTTGTTTCAAGTACACAACAAGCCAAAACACAGTAGACTCCATTGCTCTCCTGCGCAAAAATTGTACCAGCCTGTACACTCTGCACCCAACCACAACAAGCAACAGTTGCATTTCACCAATTTAACAACATTCAAACATACATCAAGAAAGAACCTTTTAGACAAACACAAATAAGTTTGAAAATTTGATTAAGCAAGAGAAAATTTTGATAAAAGGGGGGAGAGATTTTCAAAAGAAGTAACCCAACGCAGAGGGAGGAGGAGGCCAACAAAACAAATGTTCTGTAAAAACAAAAAAAAAGTCCTCTTCGGAACCCAGAACAAAGAAAAAGAAACGAACAAAAAATATGGAAAAAAACTCTTCATCGCTTTTCATCACTACCTCCAAAAACTCATCCAACCGCGAAAACCTTCAATCTTCAACCAGAACTCACCGCTCAAACCCCCACCACCATTTTTGCTGCGAGCCAAATCGTCGCCATCCACAAAGACGAACCAAACCCAAAACCATCACAAACTCTGAAAATCGCAACTACCTCCACACAAGACAAATCCACCGCTCAACCACCCTTTCCTCACTATCACCACAAAAATCATCACCGCGAAGCCACCGCACCACCACCGAAACCCTCTTTCAAAAGACCACGCCGCCACCACAACCACCGCATAAAACCCTTCACCACCAAAATCACAAACCGTAAACGAACATAGTGATTGACCGAGAGAGTTCTGACGATATTGCGAGCGAGAAAACGAACCACAAGAACACAAGCAGAACCACTAAAATTGTGAGCGAGAGAGATCTGAAGGAGAAGTGTTGAAATTCGAACTGTGAGCGAAAACGCGATTAAGGCTGAGAGAGCACCGTGAAAAAAAAGGTAGAACCGCAGCAAGTTTTTCTTTACAGTCGTTTTGAAACCTTGAGAGAGTAAATTGAGGATGAGCGTTTTATGTTTATTTTGAAAGATAATCCCCTGTTTCCTTTTTGTGATTTATTTTATTCCTTTTCCATAAAACCTTTTTTTAAAAAAAAATTTGGACATGGTTATTTCTCTATCTATCACCCCCTTGTGCTGAAATTTTGTATTATTATTTACGTTTATTATAAAAGAAACCTGACTATTGATTTGTTTAGAGTCCCCATGTTGTTGGACTTTGAGCCCAACGGGTTTGACACCCCTCTACCTTTTATTACACACACCTCATTTAGTTTCTTTTATTTTTTTAATTTACTATTAGTTTTGTTATTCTGTTTATTTAATTTGTATTTCAATTTAGAATTTTTCTAATTTTCTATTATATGCTTTATTTCATCTTTTATATGAATGTGTTAATTTAATTTTTTTTTTGGGGCCAATGATATAATAAAAAGTCACAATAAATCGATTACGATAAATCGACAAATTGTGACTAATATGAGGCCATTTTATTTCATTTTATTTATTTCATAATTTATTTTATTTTATTTAGTTTATTTATTTTTATTTTCGCATTTTATACAATATCAAGTTCAAACGGTTCTAAATAGCTAATACACTGCACACACACTTTCTCTTAGGCAAATTACAATGAGACCCTTTATTTCATTGCAATCTCGTGTAACTTACTTTTATCCCTCTCCCGATTACCTTGTATGTATTTATTTTCCGCATTTATCGCTTTTAATTCATTCGCGAACGCTCGGTCCAACACCGAGCAGTTCCAATCGTAAACTTGCACATTTCTTTCGATTAGGGTTTTCGTATTACTAGAAGCACCCTTAGGGACTAGGATTCAAATCCGTTTAATCAATCAAATAATCAACCTCCATTTGCATTTTACCCGTAAGTCGAGAGCTTCGAACCTCTCCATCTAATCATTCAAACTCTTAATAATTAACGAGGAACCGAACCAAGAAATCTAGCATTCCTCGGATCCTTTAATGAACCACTCTTAAGGCTAGCCTTCGAGTTGTGTTTCATTTACTCCTTCGTTTCTAAAATTATAAACCCTAAATCATCAAAAACAAACGCAAATACTTAATATACATATCAAATAGTAGAGGAACTGAATTCTGGAGTCTAGCACTCCATTTAGTTCTTGAATAAATCATTCTTGAGGCTAGCCTTTGAGTTGTAGTTTATTCGCCCTCTCGTTCCTAAAATACCTAATTCTTACAAATTAATTATACGAAAGAACTGAACTCAAGAATCTAGCATCTCTCGGGTTCTTGAATGAAATTACTCTTGGGCTAGCCCCACGTGTTGTGGTTCATTCGCCCTTTCATATTCAAAACACTTAACAACTCCGAAGATGAGACATGATTCATCTACATAGGAAAGATATTTCTCCAATTCCCACAAACACAAACAAATCAATTTTATCAAACAATTTCTATTAAGGAAGAATGTGGCAATCACTTGTTAATCATATATCCAAGTTTGAAGCTTCATCCGATTTTATTTCTAAAAGAAAAAATGTGGCATTTCTTGTCGATCCCCGTATCCAAGTTTAAAGCTTCTTTCGATTTCATTTCCTCAAATGTTTTTGGTGGAATAGGCGAGATATCTTCCTTAAAGATGAAGACTCGTCTCTTTCTTCAAAATACAACTTAAAACTTACCAACAAATACAAATCATTTTTATAATTAATTAACAAAGAACCGAACTCAGGAATCTAGCATTCCTCAGGTTCTTGAATGAAATCACTCCTGGGCTAGCCCCACGCATTGTGGTTCATTTTCTCTTTCGTTTAAAACACCTTAAGTAAGATCAAATATCATTCTCTAAACGAATATTGTTTAAATCTTTCTATCTCGCAAACAAGCTATCGCTTCAGTCTCCACCGTGAGTAAAAGGCAACGCTTCGCAGTTAAAAAGTGTTTTAAACAATTGTTCATTAAAAGCCACAAACCGTAGGTTCACGAACTACGAAGCTTGAACTTTCCCATTGCACAAGGGAATACGTAGGTACAGGGATTTTTATCATTCGCGAGCGCAATAATAAAAAATTTAATCATTTCTCCGTAATAATAACGAATAACTTTCTTTTCCTTTAGAACAAACATTGTAACAAACCATTTAGAAGACATGGGCATAAATCAACATTAAATCGCATAGTTAGACTAAGAGGTTCCCGTTGAGTACAACGGACGTGAGGGGTGCTAATACCTTCCCCTTGCGTAACCGACACCCGAAATTAGAATTTGGTTTCGTTGACTATTTCTTATCCTATTTAGGTTGTATCTATATCTCCCTCTTATTTAGTTAGAATAAATAGAATTAGTGGCGACTTTGTTGTTGTTTCCGCATCCCATCCTGAGGATTGTATTTTTCGAGGTACGACAGCTTGGCGACTCTGCTGGGGAGTAGCTCTATGCTAGAGAGGGTCGAGCCTAACTTAGCTTTATGCGTTTATTTTGTTTGATCTTGTCTTTTTGTCTTCTCTATGTTTGTTATTTATGTTTTGTCTATTTTTTCTTTTATTCGTTTTCTCTTATTACTTATTATAATACTTGTCTGTGGGATCCTGGGGATACATCACAAGTAAAAGTTGAGATGTGGAAAAAGAAGAGGGAACACCTAGGTTATAATTGGTAGTTATTAATGTTAGTCTCCAAGAACTCGCTTCTTAAGGGCCTAGCATGAAAGCTCCCCGAGATAGTTAGACTTTTCGTAGATCTTGTCGCAACGCAGCTAGCCTGTCTCGTGACCTGATTCATGAAAGGGTTGTGACTCTGGACCCCCTAGAACTAGTTTCACTATTGGTAGTTATGTAATGTTAGTCTCCAAGGGCTCACCCCTTGAGGGCTTAGCATGAGAATTCCACTCAAGGTAGACCTTATCGTCATTATCGTCATAATGCAGCTAGCATCCGGAGGGGAGTTAGTACGACAAACATTCGTGACCTTGAGTATCCTAAACATCACCAAGGAAATTATCCCGTGAGTGGGTTTTATGGGTACAAAATATAGAACCAATCTCTTACAGCCTACCAAATAGGAAGTTTTGAGTTTTTTCCAGCTTCTAAGTCTGTTTGTGCTTGTGATCCTAAGCATACTTGCATTGCATCCATTTGCACACCATTGCATCTGCATTGCATATCATTTCTCTTTCCTCAGAGTAAGCTCATCCTTTTCATGTGTCCATCACCCATAGTTGATTTCCCGACACCTACATTAGACTGGAAGTAGTTCTAGATTGATCATGGACCCTGAAGGACAAAAGTGGACTGTGTCAAGAGGAGACTTTGATTTGACAAAGGACCAATTGAACCAACTCATGGATGGTGTGACAACTTTGACGAGGAGAGGGGATAATGTTCAACGGGCTACCGTAACTGAAGACGACTTTCCACCTCAAGTGAACAACCTTGTTCAACCTCAGCCTGCAAGGACCCCAGTTGAGACACCAGTTATTTAAGAGCATACCGTCATTCGAGATGGAAACCCCTTACCTCACGATGTCGTTGAGTACCAAAGCTTTGGGTTCTCTGAGCCGTTTTCCCAAGGGGCAATCCTAGTAACGAAGATCAAGGGACCAAACATTGCTGAGATAACCAAGAAATGTCAAGCGTTGAATGAAATACTCAAAGCCATAGAGGGGCATAATGCTTTTGACCTGGATTCTCTAAACATGTGTTTAGTACCTGGTTTGATTATACCTCTGAAATTTGAAGCACCTAACCTTCAGAAGTACAAAGGGGATAGTTGTCCAAAGCACTATTTGGTGATGTTCTATCGAAAAATGACTGCATATGCTTTTGATGATAAGTTGATGATTCACTACTTTCAGGACAGTTTGAGTGGGGCACCGTTGAATTGGCACATGGAATTCGAAAGAAGTCATATTCAGTCATGGTTGGACCTAGCCAATGCTTTTTTGAAGCAATACCAATATAATTTGGAAGAAGCTCCCAGCCGCTTTCACTTGAAGGACATATCTCAAGAAAGTAATGAGTCGTTCAAAAGGTACGTCCATAGATGGAAAGAGTTTGCTGATAGTGTTCAACCGCCGCTCTCAGAAAAGAAGTTAGTTTACATATTTATGGATAATCTACAAAGCACATACTTTGAGAAGATGGTAGACACCGCATCAACAAGTTTCTCTGACCTAGTTAAAATGGGAGAACGTATTGAGAGTTATCTCAAGAGCAGAAGAATCCAAGGAGCCTCTAATCTCCAGAGCATTGAGAGTGAATCCCTTGTTGATTCCCAAAGGGAAGAAAAGGATTAGGCTAATTCAATCGAGGAATCTCCCCAAGCTCTGCATCCAGTGCCATAATATCAACATCCATATGTGTCAGCTGTTCAAAGTAAACAACCTTTTGGGTCTCCATATCTGATGCCATTTCCTCCACATGGTCGGTATCCTCCTATCTGTTATCAACAGCAGATGCCACAACAACAGCCACACCAACGGAAACGCACTCCTCAGCGACAAAACCAGTACACTAAGAAATCAAAAAGGCAGTTTGATCATTTGCTAATACCATACAATCACATACTGCCACGTTTGATCGATAGTGGATTGTTAGAGCCGAAGAAACTGAATCCAGTGACTCCTCCATACCCACCAAGCTTTGATCCTCATGCCCGATGTGGTTTCCATGCCAATACACTGGGACATTCGACTAAAGATTTCAAACAAGTCCAGAAAAAGGTTCGAGATCTGATTGAGTCTCAATCCATCTCATTTACGCCTCAAGGTCTTCACATCAACATCAATTATTCGTCTGGTCAGGTCGGTCCATGAGTCTTTGCTATGGAAGAAATTTTCAATAATGGGTATGAAGATGATGGGTGCACCGACACCAATGAGCATGACGACCTCTAACTCTGAAGAAGGAGGTTCAATTCCCTAAAGTTGGCATTCCCCTGTTTGTTTCAGCATTGTTGCATTTTCTTTGCATGTTGATTTTGTATTTGCTTAATATCATTTTTGTTTTTGAATTGGAAAGATTAATGAAATGTTTATGCATCTTTTGAATCGATCCATTCATATTCACTCATTTTCTTTCATTGTTATAGAAAAAACAAAAACATATTCCTATCGTTTTGTTTATCAAACTTTTGTTTTAGTAAAGATTGGAAGGAGGATGATGAAAACCAAATACCTGAATTCTCCATTTGTATGCTCTCAATTAAAATCTTGCCAATGATGTACATGAATTATTTCAAATTCCTAAACACTGGTGAAATAAGGATGATAATCCCTCGCTAGCCCCTTTGAGCTTAAAAGTAGGAGTTTTCTTTTCAAAATTGCAAAAAAACCCTTAATTTTTAAACCATGGGCAGGGTCGTCGGTTCAGTTAATCTGTTTGCATTCAATCTTCAAGAGATTCAGTTTGTCTTTCAAGAAGGATTAGCTACATATTTTCCTTCGCACATCAAAGAAGTCGTGAAGGGTCAAAAGTTTGTAGTATCCGTTCTCTATCCTCAAACAAAATGGAAGTCACAACTGTTCAACAAAGATAGAAAGAAAAAAGAAATACAAAGAAAAAGTCCGCTAAGTCAAAAAAGCAAAAAAGACGACTTTGGCGAAAATTAAGGAAGTCAAGAAAAGAAGTCAGCAAAGCAAAGACGAAGCAAGGTGGCTGCCATCTCATTTTAAATCCTGATCCTTACGCCGCCAATGAATTTTGAGATATGAATGCGTATGTCAAATTAACTGAACGTTAGATTGGAGTCATCACAAAGATGGGGTGGGTACAAATAAATTTTGAGCCTTTATCCTTTGTTTCATAAACCGTGAACCAAGCCACGTTACAACCCTTAAAAGACCTAATTGAGGCAGGGTTTATTTCGAGAGCATACTACAACAAGGTTGTGTTAACCTGACTCCTAACGATCTTTGATAATCATTTGTATTGATCACTTCATCTGCCATTCCATGATTGGCTAGATCTACTTTGTTGTTTCAATCAACTCCACTATATATCACTATCATACCAATAAATTGTGATTTCAAAAACGTGCATAAATGTTGCGTTAAAATTTCCAATTTTCTAAATGAATAATATTTATTTGAAAGTCAATTAAGTATCAAGGGAATCCCAACGAATGCTGCTAGTTAGGGAATTTAACTTGGTAAGAGAAGCCCATCCATGGGCAACCACTTCAAGGATCAGTCAATCTGAATCAATCTCTTCAAGAGTCATCTACTCAGAGATTGAACATTTTCTCACAACTCAGACTATAGTGAGCTATCACTGGGAATTCAAGATTTCAATGGTCAGTCAAATTAGAAGATTCTCACGGATCAGATAACCAGGGGGAAATCTCAGATATTCAAGCACTGATGCAACCATTTCGAGGCCATGTCCTAGCAAGTTATTTCCAAACCTTTTGTAAAAAGGATATGTTCAAGGACCCATTAATTAGGGGCAAGATCAATCACACTGGGGAAAATCCTCTCCATGCCTTCAAGCTTTTCAAGCAGGCCTTATGAAACAACAAACTTTGAGTTCAAGAAGGGTGTCGGGAATCATGTTGTCACTTTCACCTCCTTCAAAAAGAGTCGTCTTCCAAAAAGAACTTTTCCATCCAATACCTATGCAGGGGCATTTTTGAAACCATTGAGTCAGTGCATAAATTATTTCTCATTTGTTAGTCATGTCGATTTGCTCTTGGTGTTAAGCCATGCTACCGTCTTATCCATCGAGCATCTACCCATAGTAGAAAAGAGTCATACCTTGCAAAACAAGCCTCTTCTAACATGCAACCTTTTAAGTCCAATTGTCATTGGTACGAGTCCGTTAAGCTGATCGTGAAACCCCTTTGCTTGTAGTCTAAGTCCAATTAATTTGGCATACATCTGTGTTTTCCTGATGGTTCCCGAAGGTCTTCTTTGGACTCTTTGTTTAAGGAATTTCCAGAGGTTGGATGTTTTTATCCGTTTGAAAACTCCAACATTTTTTTCTTATTGCCATCCGGTCGCTTAGAGCCATTGATTTATATTTGAGTATGTTGCATTCAACTCCCGGTATCAATTGGTCACTTAGAGCAGCTACCGAATTATTGGTTTGTCTTCTTTATCCTCAGTTGCAACAATTACACTTGAACATGTTGATTTATCACTTTGGATACTTTGAATTTTTCTTTTTTCTCAACCGCCGAGTTGATGTCTTTTTATTTTCTCAACCACAGAGTTGAATTGTTTTCCCAAGTTCCGAGTCAATGTCTTCTACTTATTTCCTCAACCTCCGAGTTGAATTTTTTTCCCGACCGCCGAGTTGATGTCTTTTATTTATTTCCTCAACTGCCGAGTTGAACTGTTTTCCCGACCACCGAGTTGATGTCTTTTATTTATTTCCTCAGCCGCCGAGTTGAATTGCTTTCCCCGATCGCCGAGTCGATGTCTTTTATTTATTTCCTCAATAGCCGAGTTGAATGGTTTTCCCGACCGCTGAGTCGATGTCTTTTATTTATTTCCTCAACCGCCGAGTTGAATTATTTTCCCAACCACCGAGTCGATGTATTTTATTTTCTTAATTGTCGAGTTGAATTGTTTTCACGACCCGAGTCGATGTCTTTTATTTATTTACTCAACCGCCGAGTTGAATTGTTTTCCTGACCGCCGAGTCGGTGTCTTCTATTTATTTCCTCAACCGCCAAGTTCAATTATTTTCCCGACCACCGAGTCAATCTCTTTTATTTATTTCCTTAACCTCCGAGTTGAATTGTTTTCCCGACCGTCGAGTCGATGTCTTTTATTTATTTCCTCAACCGCCAAGTTGAATTGTTTTCCCGACCTCCGAGTCAATGTCTTTTATTTATTTCCTCAACCGCCGAGTTGAATTGTTTTCCCGACCGCCGAGTTGTTGTCTTTTATTTATTTCCTCAATCGCCGAGTTGAATTTTTTTCCCGACCGCCGAGTCGATATCTTTTATTTTATCAACCGCCGAGTTGAATTGTTTTCCCGACCGCCGATTCGATGTCTTTTATTTATTTACTCAACCGCCGAGTTGAATTGTTTTCCCGACCGTCGAGTCGATGTCTTTTATTTATTTCCTCAACTGCTGAGTTTGAGTTGTTTTCCCGACCGTCGAGTCGATGTCATTTATTTATTTCCTTAACTGCCGAGTTGACTTGTTTTCCCGACCGCCGAGTCGGTGTCTTTTGGTTATTTTCTAAACCCTCGAGTAATATCTGTTTATGCCTGACCCCCGAGTCAATGTTTTGTTCAACCCCCGAGTTGTTATCTGTTTTTGTTTGACCCCCGAGTCAATGTTTTGTTCAACACCTGAGTTGATATCTGTTTTTGTTTGACCCCCGAGTCATTGTTGCTTTTATGTTTGACCCCCGAGTCAATGATGTTGTCTTTTTCTCAACCCCCGAGTTGATATCTATTTTTGTGTGACCCACGAGTCATTATCTTTTGTTATTGACCCCCGAGTCATTATCTTTTGTATATTTGACCCCTGAGCCATTATCTTTTATATATTTGACCCCCGAGTCATTATCTTTTGTATATTTGACCCCGAGTCGATTTTGTTTTTGTTTGACCCCCGAGTCATTATTTCCTGTCTTTATGTTTACGAACCCTAAATCGATTATCCCTTCAACCCCGGGTTGATATGGTCATCCCCAGCATATTGTTATCCCTAGTGAGTCTTTACCCTTCATTTTGTGTGGATCACCATTAGCATGTATCTTCATCGTTTCGCCGAACATATTCATCATTAAAAATCAGCATGCTAGGTTTCATTGCATCTCATACCTCATATCCCCAGCAAAATGAAAAAGAGTCCCTCATGAATTCATAACATTGCATTTCATCTACATTCGGTCAAAATTTTAGGTATTTTAATATTTAATCCTCTTCTACCTCGAATGTCCAAAAAAAAGTTTGTTATTCATACATTCAGGTTCAAGATGATTAAATAGGGGCAACTTTCACACCCTAAATTTTGACCGAACTTTTTATTTTTATTCATCTGACGTATTTTATCGCAACATCGATAGTCAATCATTTTCTTACATTTTTAAGTCAAACATCTTCATAATCATGCGTTTTTTATTTAATTTCACCATTTCAATGTCGCTTTTAATTTTATTCTTGATTGTTAGGATTTACTTCGATTTAAAATTATGTTTGTCTCGTTTTAATCTCTTTTTATTTTAATTGTTTAGTTAAGTATTTATTTTAGATTATTTAAAATTAGATTAACTTAATTTCTACTTTAGTTTAATTTTAATTTAGTTTTATTTTTATTTAATTATGTTAACTAATTTCAATTTAGTTTAATTTTAATTTAATCTTTTGATTTATATTAGTTTAATTTTTAATTTGTAATTTAAGTTATCTTTTATTTAAGTTAAGTTTAATTTAGATTATCTATTATTTTAGTTTATTGTTTCTAATTAACTAATTTGAATTTACTAAGTTATATTTTCTTTAAAAAATATATAACTCAAAAAATATAGTATTTTGTTTTTATTCTTGTTTCAAGTACACAACAAGCCAAAATACAGTAGACTTCATTGCTCTTTTGCGCAAAAACTGTATCAGCCTGTACACTCTGCATCCTCATCTCAGCAAGCAATAGTGACATTTCACCAATTTAAAAACATTCAAACCTGCATCAAGAAAGAACCTTTTAGACAAACACAAATAAGTTTGAAAATTTGATTAATCAAGAGAAAAATTTGATAAAAGGGGGAAGAGATTTTCAAAAGAAATAACCCAACACAGAGGGAAGAGGAGGCCAACAAAACAAAAATTCTTAAAAAACAAAAACTTTTTCCTCTTCGGAACCCAGAACAAAGAAAAAGAAACGAACAAAAAATCTGGAAAAAAAAACTCTTCATCGCTTTTCATCACTACCTCCAAAAACTCATCCAACCGTGAAAACCTTTCATCTTCAACCAGAACTCACCGCTCAAACCCCCACCACCATTTTTGCCACGAACCAAATCGTCGCCATCCCCAAAGACGAACCAAACCTAAAACCATCACAAACTCTGAAAACCGCAACTACCTCCACACAAGACAAATCCGCCGCTCAACCACCCTTTCCTTACTATCACCACAAAAACCATCACCGCGAAACCGCCGCACCACCACCGAAACCCTCTTTCAAAAGACCACGCCGCCACCATAACTACCGCATAAAACCCTTCACCACCAAAATCACAAATCATAAACGAACAGAGTGGTTGACCGAGAGAGTTCTGACGATATTCCAAGCGAGAAAACAAAACGCAAGAACACAAATTGAACCGCTTAAATTGTGAGCGAGAGAGATTTGAGGGAGAAGTGTTGAAATCCGAATTGTGAGAGGAAACACGATTAAGGCTGAGAGAGCACCGTGCTAAAAAAGGTAGAACCACAACGAGTTTTTATTTATCGTCGTTTTGAAACCTTGAGAGAGTAAATTGGGGATGAGCGTTTTATGTTTGTTTTGAAAGATAATCCCTTGTTTCCTTTATGTGATTTATTTTATTTCTTTTCCTTAAAACCATTTTTTTAAATTTTTTTTGGACATGGTTATTTCTCTGTCTATCACTCCCCTTATGCTGATATTTTGTTTTATTATTTACGTTTATTATAAAAAAAACCTGACTATTGATTTGTTTAGAGTCTCCATGTTGCTGGACTTTGAGCCCAACGGGTTTGACACCCGTCTACCTTTTATTACACACACCTCATTTAGTTTCTTTTATTTTCTAATTTACTATTAGTTTTTTTATTCTGTTTATTTAATTTGTATTTCAATTTAGAATTTTTCTGATTTTCTATTATATGATTTATTTCATCTTTTATGTGAATGTGTTAATTTTATTTTTTGGGGGGGCCAATGATATAATAAAAAGTCACAATAAATCGATTCCGATAAATCGATAAATTGGGACTAATATAAGGCCATTTTATTTCATTTTATTTATTTCATAGTTTATTTTATTTTATTTAGTCTATTTAGTTTATTTATTTTTATTTTCGTATTTTATATAATATCAAGTTCTAACGGTTCCAAATAGCTAATACACTGCACACACGCTTTTTCTTGGGAAAATTACAACGAGACCCTTTATTTCATCGCAATCTCGTGTAACTTACTTGTATCCCTCTCCCGATTTCCTAGTATGTATTTATTTTCCGCATTTATCGCGTTTAATTCATTCGTGGACCCTCGGTCCAACACCGAGCGGTTCCACTTGCACACTTGCACATTTCTTTCTATTAGGGTTTTCGTATTACTAGGGGCACCCATAGGGGGCACCCATAGGGACTAGGATTTGAATCAGTTTAATCAATCAAACAACCAACCTCCATTTTCATTTTACTCGTAAGTCGAGAGCTTCGCGCCTCGCCATCTAATCATTCAAACTCTTAATAATTAACGAGGAACTGAACTCTGAAATCTAGCATTCCTCGGGTCCTTTAATGAACCACTCTTAAGGCTAGCCTTCAAGTTGTGTTTCATTTATTCCTTCGTTTCTAAAATTATAAACCCTAAATCATCAAAAACAAATACAAATACTTAATTCACATATCAAATAACGGAAGAACTGAATTCTGGAGTCTAGCACTCCACTTAGTTCTTGAATAAATCATTCTTGAGGCTTGCCTTCGAGTTGTGGTTTATTCGTCCTCTTGTTCCTAAAATACCTAATTCTTACAAATTAATTATACGAAAGAACTAAACTCGGGAATCTAGCATTCCTCGGGTTCTTGAATGAAATCACTTCTGGGCTAGCCCCACACATTGTGATTCATTTGCCCTTTCGTATTCAAAACACATAACAACTCCGAAGATGATAAATGATTCATCTCTATAGGAAAGATATTTCTTTGATTCCCACAAACACAAATAAATCAATTTTATCAAACAATTTATATTAAGGAAGAATGTGGCAATCACGTTTTGATCATATATCCAAGTTCGAAGCTTCTTCCGATTTTATTTCTCAAAGAAAGAATGTGGCATTGCTTGTCGTTCCCCGTATCCAAGTTTAAAGCTTCTTTCGATTTCATTTCCTCAAATGTTTGTGTTGGAATAGGCAAGATATCTTCCTTAAAGATGATGACTCGTCTCTTTCTTCAAAATACAACTTAAAACTTACCAACAAATACAAATCATTTTTATAATTAATTAACGAAGAACTGAACTCCGGAATCTAGCATTCCTCGGGTTCTTGAATGAAATCACTCCTGGGCTAGCCCCACGCGTTGTGGTTCATTCGCTCTTTCGTTTAAAACAACTTAAGTAAGATCAAATAACTTTCTCTAAACAAACAGTGTTTAAATCTTTCTATCTCACAAACAAGCTAGTGCTTCAGCCTCCACCGCGAGTAAAAGCCAACGCTTAGCAGTTAAAAAGCGTTTTAAACAATTGTTCATTAAAAGCCACAAACCGTAGTTGCACGAACTACGAAGCTCTGACTTTCCCATTGCATAGGGCAATACGTAGGCACATGGATTTTTATCCTTCGCGAGCACAATAATAAAAAATTTAATCATTTCTCCGCAATAATAACGAATAACTTTATTTTCCTTTAGAACAAACATTGTATAAAACCATTTATAAGACATAGGCATAAATCAACATTAAATCGCATAGTTAGAATAATAGGTTCCCATTGAATACAACAGACGTGAGGAGTGCTAATACCTTCCCCTTGCATAACCGACTCCCGAACTTAGAATTTGGTTTCGTTGACCATTTTTTATCCTATTTAGGTTGTATCTATATCTCCCTTTTCTTTAGTTAGAATAAATAGAATTAGGTGGCGACTCTGTTGTTCTTTCCGCGTCCCATCGCGAGGATCGTATTTTTTGAGGTACGATAGGTAGGGAGTGAATTAATGGTCTAATGGTTATGCCTTCTACCTTGCACCAAAGATTAAGTATTTGGAGAAAATATGGTATCGTCAAAATAATAGAAGCAGACCAAAGTTATTACAAGGTCGACGAAACCATAGGATCAAAGAGGTGAATCGATCAGCACTTGGTAAACGTGGCCCCATGGGTTTGTTTGGCATGATGTTGACATACCAATGGATCCAAGTGAAATACCACATGTAGGGTGGTTATAGGTCGTAGAGAATGACTTCTGAATCAGAAAGTATGATTCAAATTTCGGCCTACCTAGATTAAAACAAAAAAGAAATGGCTATGGAGACTATGAAACATCAAATTCTGATTGAAAAAGCCAAAATTTATGGCCTACCAGGCCAAATGACAACTTCAATCTTTGTTAGGAAAAGTTAACTTCCTGAGAAGGTTCATATCCAACCCAAGTGACAAGACAAGAATGCTCTCGCCATTGATTAAGATGAAAAAATACAGTGAAGTTCATTAGGAAGGAAGGCAGCGGAAGACATTCGACGCTATCAAAGAATATTTGATGAAGCCTCCTATATTTGTGTCACCTAGGATGAATAAAATATGATTGTATATTGTTGTGTCGGATATGAACATAAAAAGTGTGTTAGCACAAGAGGACAATGATGGTGTCGAAAGACCCATTTATTACCTTTGTAAAATGTTGATAGATGTTAAAACTAGGTATACTGTGATTACAAAGTAGTGCATATGATTGTATTTTCATGCATGGAAAAGAAATATATAACGCTTGTTTACGATTTGTAATTTGATGCCACAAAGCACATCTTATTTATACTTATTTTATACAATTGAATAGGCAAATGGGCACTAATGTTGATTGAATTGTAACTAATCTACAAGCCTTTGGAGTCTATGAAGGGTCAGATAGTGGAAAACTTCATTGTCGACCACGCGTTGGTCGAACATTAGGTGTTCGTAGTCAACTCACACCCATGGGAACTATGTTTCGACGAGTCAAATCATAAACATAAACTAATTTGCAGGAAGTTAGGGCACAAATGAAGACTTTCATTAAGTTAAGTGGCCCAGCAAGAGCAAAGATCGACATTGCATACATTAAAGATTATTAAAAAAAGGATACATTGGGTCAAAACCCTAGAAACGAGAAAAACCCAAGCGGGAAATTTAGTCTTGAAATCCTCAAAGAGTACTTTTCATGTAAGAGTTTGCTGGAGAGAATGGACCTTTTCGAGCGTATAGTCTCAATTATATCCTTGAGAGTGAGGGCCTTCTCGACATGGGAGATTCCTTGAGCCATTTCTTTGTCAATCTCCTCTTGGGAAGTCAAAGGCTCAACATAATCCAAATAAGCTTTTTGTTTTTCGACTTTAGCTATCTTGCGGTTCAATTTGACTATCTGAGCCTGATAGTCCGAAATTTGTTGGTCAAAGCTCTGGAATTTTTTGGAATGCTCCGCTTTCTGGCTTTCAAACTCGCTGAGTTTAGCCTCACAGCGATAACTGAAGTCCCATTTGAGGCCATCTCATTAATAGTTGTTTTAATCTGGATATTAGCCTGTGGAAAATCGACAAGTCTTTGACTAGTTAAGTGAAAAACGCTTCAAATTCGACCAGATATTGGGTTGTGCTAGCAGGGAGCTGGTACAAAGACAGTTCATCAATCATCTTGAAAACGTCTCTAGAAAGCTCAGAGCTAATGGCAACGGCATCCAGAAACCCTTCCTAAAATAGGCATTCCTTTAGCTCGTGAAGCTTGACATCAAAGGAGGCATCGTACTCTGAATCACGCAAGGGTATCAGGCCAGCTTCAGAGTATTCCCTAGAAGGAGGACGAAATTGTTGCACTTGTTTTAAAACCTCAACAGGGTTAGCCTTCTTCAGAGTGAGGAGATCCTTAGGGGTGGACACCTTATTTTCATTCAAAGTTGATGTATCGGCATAGGAAATAACCAAAGTTTAAGTAACCAAAGTTGTTTGAATGGTTTGAGCAGGGGGGTTTCCTTATTAATTATTTCTTCTCTAACACTGGCAGTCGACTGAGTGGCAACAATTCCAGTTTTATGTTGGAGGGTTGTTGTCAAAACCTGTTGTGTGGTGGGTTCACCTACAGTGGTAGCTGGTTGATCTTCAACATTTTCAGTATTGAGGGGTTATTGTTGTTGAAACCTTCTGAGGAGAGTCCTGGAGCTCATCAACCTTTTGAGGGTTTGGTTGAATGTTCGACCCAGACGGATTGTGATCCTGAGCCTCCAAAGTCTGGTTTTCGACATTGGCATTCGAATCAACCACCTTGCACTACCAGAACAAGATGAAAATGTAAGTTAGTGGAGCAAGGAAATGAGAAAGAGGTCGAAGTAAAAGGACCAGTCACCTCAGAAATGGTTCTAAGTTTAAAAACCTCGGTGAAGTCTATAGAGACTGTTGGAGAAGGTTTAAAGTCTATCTTTTTCAGTTTTTTGGTACCCATCTTCTTCTTTTTCTTGGAAGTCAAAGTGGAAGTTTCCACATTAGAAGGAAAAATGTGGGAATGGGTACTCCCATCAGAAGCATTCCCCTTCGGGGGTGGTACTCCTTCAACAATCTAGAAACAAAGAGACAGATAAAAAGGCGCTAACATGATCAATAAAAGAAGATTGGTTAGAAAAGACTCACACGTGATTCTTTGATTTTGGGTTTTTTCGCAACTGGGGTAGGAGCAGCAGTTAAACCTCATTTTGGGCCCTGAAAAACACACATATAAAAATTACATCTGAAAGGAAAGACAAGCTAGAAAAGAGGGAATGTCGAAAGTTACCCGTCGAAGAGTCACATCGACACTAGTGGCCTGAGTCTCAGTCTTGGAAGTCGAAGAAGGTGCACCATTTTCCAGGTTAGGAGGAGGCATCCACCGTGTTTTCCAGAAAGAGATCCCTTTGTAAATTCTCAGTCTGGTAGTTCGACCACCAAACGTCGAATTCCCGGGTTGTGTGAAACGATGTTTCGAAGGAAAACGTTGGCATATCTAGAAGTTGGTTCCTAGCAAATCAGTGGCATGCCCTATAACCCATGACATTAAGCTTCAATCCCGACCAGAGAATGTCTGAAGTATGCCTCACAAGAGACTTAGGCAACATTTGGCTCATGGCAAACTGTCGAGCTACCAAGTTGGGTTGGTAATTGGTGAAACCATAGGCCTCTGGGTCAGTTTGGTAGGAGAGCATGGTGGGGGTTAAAAAGGCTCTTCGAATAGCATTTGACTCTACTTCCACTGTCGAAGATGTGTCGGGATAGGGATTCCTAAACCAAGTGGGCCCAAATTTCTGTACAACAAAAGGCGTCATGCCTTCGACAAAGGTAGTCGTCTCAACAAACATGTTGAGATACTTCATGAAGAGGCTTTTGGAGGGACATTAAAGCTAGTCGAACCCCTCAATAAGGCGACTCTCGTTCACTCGATCAATCCTAGATGAAGGGGTAGCCCAGTTTATGTTCATAAACAGCGTTCAACCAATGCTGCAACAACCATACAGGTCCTGAAACATTTAGTGACCTATTAACCTTAACCAGATACATCACCCTAAGGGGGATAAATTGTTTGTACACTTGCAGGGAGCCTGAACAGAACAGATAATACAATAGCCATAGCGTCCGAAAAGCTGTGTGATCCTTATCAGACACTATTTCAGATTCAGCATCATGATGGTCTTCAATGTAGCCTTGAAGGCCAGCTCGACCGAAGTCAAAATTGTTTTTAGCTAGAAAAGAGGGCTCATAGGTCTTTCCCAAAGGTGAAATACTTGTTATGCCCGCTACGTCGAATAGAGTTGGCATTAACATTCCATATGGAAGATCGAAAATGTTGGTTGAACCTTCCCATAAGTACAAGGATGTCGAGATCATGCTAGGATTGACCCCGTGAGCATTCCTTAACATATTGATAGCCTCAAAAATACCAGCCCTTTTTCACTGGTCGCCACTGTAGACAAGGATTTTGGACGCCATGAAATTAAAGTCCAAAACAACATTTCGATCAGAGAATAAAAATGTTCTTAGGAGTTGATTTTGACCAAAGAAATTTGAAGAACGTTTTTGACAGAGTTTAGGAAATGTTGATGTTTTGATAATTTCGACGAAGTTAGGTGAAGTCAGATGGCAAGGGTTGTTTTCGACGAGTTTGACAGCTTTGAGGGGATGTGTTGCTTCAACGCAGAAGTTGGAATTTGAAATTCAAAGATGAAAGACGTTTGGCAGAAGGACGCGTGGATGCATTTGGTAGAAAGAAGACATGTCGAAGGCCAAGTGTTGTAATTGTAGGATTTGTCTGTTAGGGGCAGTTATTTAGTTTGTGTATAAATAGGGCAATTCTTGTCAGAATTGGGTGTGTGAAAATATTGTACAAATTCCTGTAATATACTACAAGTAACCGTGTGAGAGAAAAGAGTTTAAATTCTGGAAAAATGTACGTGTGAATACCAATTCTACATTTATTAAGTCTTATGATAGTTCAAGTTCATTTATATTTATGCATTCTTCCAATTTATTTTCGTTCAGAAATCTCTACTTTGTACTTTCCAGAATTTTCATTTCTTTTATGTTTTCGTCAAACACTTTTTACTTCTTCTTTTAATCATACAAACATATACAAAACCTTATAAAAATAGAAATCATGAGATTGTTAAGATCACTATATTGTCGACCAAAACTCGCACCTATGTGTCGCTCCCACCAAATGACACCTGGTCAAGAGGGGTACAGACGCGAACGGTCGGCGAAAGAGAAAGGATGAAAAGAGTCGCCATCTAGGCATTTTTATCCCGAAGGAAAGGTAATGTTGCATAAACCTAAGAAAAGATGGATAAGACGGTCGCGAACCAGAGAAAATGAGAAAGGGGGTTGGTTACAACCTGGGAAGGTATTAGCACCCAGATTGTCCACCGTACTCGACGGGATCCACGCATACCTGATTGTGTTTAAAAGGGGATAATGTATGTGCTAACAGTGTATAAAAGGCTAGGGGGAACTGAATGCAAGTGTCAGTGCAAAATAAGTGTGAAGTGAAATGAAAGAGTGTCAGTGTAAGAAAAGAATGGGAAGCTCAAGACTATGAGGCTTAAAGAATAATGCTGGAAGGAGGGGGGGTATACAGAGACTTTTGTTCGATAACTGTGAAGTTATGCCTACGTATCCTCTCGTGCAATGAGGAAGTCAGAACACCGTAGTTCGACTCAAAGAGACTGAAAGATAAATTGACTTGTGAACTGCTTACTTGTCTATGCTCATATGTATGACCTGTCTGGCTCAGGTGCAAACTGTCTTGCATTAGACGGAAGAAGCAAGTTCTCGTTTGTGAGTGAATGAGGTGAGAAAAGAATCCCGGAGGAGACGATTATTGTTTGTTTTTGTGTTTTCAATATTTTATTGCTTTTTGAAGTTTGTCATAAGAAAATGAGCTTAAGCCTAAACCAAGGGTTAGTAAAGTCATCACATCCTCCCTCTGATTAGGGGTAATGAGAATACCTTAAGTATGAAGTAAACACCTCACACTTAATCACCATGATGTAGGATTAAGATCATTAACCTACTTGCAATTACTTAGATGTTTTTGTTGCTTTTTTTTAGTGTTAAGTAATGAGTTTAAGCCATAATCAAGGATTTAATGGACTCATTACACCATCCTAATAGAAGGATAATAGATGAGAACATTTAAGCTGAGAAAGGCTCCCCAACTTAATCCATGATTAGGGATTAACCTCATGACAAAACAAACCATTATTAAAGTGGATTTTGGTTAATGGTAAGATTAAGAAGTGAATTTTATGGTTTGCAAGACAACTTAAGGGGGACTTGTCCATTAACACTAGGGTTAGTCCTTCTTAACCAATTAAGGAAGAATTAGAACCCTAATGCAAGGCCCAAGTTACAAGCTTGATGTCTTAGTGATTATTAAGATGGATTTATTACAGGATTTAAACACATTAAGGGTTTAACACTTAGGATTAAAGTTATACACTCCATCCTAATAGAAGGATACAAGCATAACCCTAATCACAAAGTCTTAAAACCTTAAGGGTTTAGTCCTTGATTATGAGATGAGAAGAGAAGACACAAAAGATGACACAAAGGTGAAACTAATGGGGCACTAATCAAACCCTAATTGTTATCATGCTTGGGTATTCCTAGGGTTTATGAGGCTTGCAAAAGATCTTCAGGAAGAGCCATCAAGGAAGAAGAAAGATGGAAGGAGGAGAAGCAGAAAGAAGCAAGACAACGTACTTCACTTAAGAAGATATGTTGCTTGAAGAGAGAAAGAGAGTAAGGATCATGAATGAGCAAGCTCACTCTAATTCACAAATAAAATGCAGCAATGATGCATAAGAGAGATGAGATGAGATTATGAGAAGTGAAGGCAAATTCACTTCTCAAACACTTACCACCTGAAAAGTTAGCAAAAAGAAAATGAAATGAAATGAAAATGAGATGAATGCAAAGATGAAAGTCAAAACCAGAAGCATGATCATGATGCTAATGATGCAAAGAGATGACATAAATGTATGTCATGGGATAAGGATGATCATACAAAGGATGGGAATGCAAATGAGACATGTAAGAAGTATGAAAGTTCATGAATGCATATGACATGAAATGAAAGCAAAACATGGCAAATGGATGATGCAATGATCAAACATGATTCCAATATGTTCTAAGATGTCTTAGAAGTCATGTGCATGCATAAAATGTCATTGCAAGTTCATGTATGCAAGCATATGGAAGATGGATGCAAATGAAGGCAAAAATTAGGGTTTATGCACGAGACACAAAGCAAAATTCAAAATCAGAAGCAAATGACAAGATAAAAAAATTGAAAATGGGATCAAAGGAACCCTAACCCTACATAAATTCACTGCCCAAAGGAGGGGACATAACTCTTAACCTAATGGGAGTTATGATTTTCTCAAGTTTGCTAGGGTTTTAAGACATTTCAAAAGGAAAAAATGCACAATAAATTGAAAATGAGAGATAAATTCAAACCAAATATATCCTAGAAACTACATGATATGAGGGATGCAATGCAAAAAGAACCATCATCAAACTCTTCAAGGTTAGGCAGAATGAATTTTTCTAAGTTAAGACAAAAATATTGACTTTTAAGAACATTAATTCCAAAGAAAAATGTCAAAATAGGTCAAGAACCAAAAAGAAATTTGTTTGAAGGGTTTGATAATGTTTCTAAATGTTTTAAAAAGCTCTCTGACTTTTTTTGGAATTTTTAAATACCTAAATGTATTTTTAATTAATTAATTCCCATTAACTAATTAAAAATAATCATTTAAATAATTTAAAAATAATTTTTAAAGCAAAAAATAAAAATAAAAATATTTTTGGTTTCTGAAAATAAATAAAAGCTTGGATAAAAAATTTCAGAATTTTTTGATATTGTTTGCTATTTTTAAAAATTCGTTCAAATAAATAGAAAACAAATAAAATTAAAATTGAATTAAATGAGAAAATGAGAAAGTCAGCCAATCCAAGGGCCCAGGTTCAAACTCAAAAGGGAGGGAATTGACTTCGCGCGCTATCCAAGGGCCAGAATTCAAACTACGTTAATTATGTCATTAACCCTAATCTGAACCCTAATCACTTTCAGGTGACCGGAACAGTGTTCCGGTCATCTTCTCCGGCCAGCCAAACGTGCTATCTCACTCCATACGCAACCCTAATCTCTCTAACTCTCCAGAAATGATCCCCACCCCGTTCTAAACAAGAATCAATCATCAAACAGGATTTATTTCACATGAACAGAGAGATTCGAAGCAAAACGGAAAAAATCACAGAAATTTCAAAAGTTTCATACATGCTTAAAACTGAATCATTTTCAAAACCAAAAGGTGCAGTGTGATCAGTGAAGCATGGAGAACAATCTAAGAACTTAAGAAATCATTTATGGAAAAAAAGTTCTTGATGATACCTGAACTGAAGCTTTCGAAAATGGTGCTTTCTGGCCAGTTCCTTGCTTCAAATCAGCTCCAATGATCCTCCTCAAGTGTTTGTAATGCTTAGTTAGAGTTTATATGGCCTCAAAATGAAAATGGCAGAAGCTCAGTTTGTGAAATGTGAAAATCGTATTTTTGATGGTGAAGGTTTTAGGGCAAAATGAAAGGTGGGAAATGATCAGTGAGGTTTATGGAGTTGAATGGTGAAAGAAGTTTGAAGGTTTGATGGTTGAATCAAGAGATTCGAAGGCTTTTGCAAATTTGGGGATTTTTGAGTGTGCTGAGTTCTTGGAGTTTCAGGCTTGCTTGTTGTGTGTATTGGCTTGCTTGAGGTCCACATAACATGTTCTGATTGGGCAGAGAGTTGTTGTGGAGCAGTTTGATTGGTATGGCTCATGTTGCAAAAAGTCAAGAAAGTTGTACTTGGAGGTATGGGCAAGTGGCAGGTTGGTTTAGGGGCATGGCTCGAGTCAGCTGGCTTTAGGGAGGTCCATGGAAACTGATTTAGTGAGCTGGCTCAAGTGGATGAAGAGTTATGGAGCATTTTGCAATTTTGTCCAACTTTGGCCCTTTTTGAATTTCTTGAAGTTTAAGGCATGGAACTTGAGAAATCTTTGGGCCAATCTGAAATTTAAGTCATGTATGATGTTTTTGTAATGTTTAGACATCAATTAGAAGTCACAAATTGCCTTGGTACAAGAATTTGCAAGTTTCCCTCTTTGGCACATAAGTGAATTTTTGTGATTCTTCCCAACTTTGACAAGCCATAACTTGCGTTCTATAATGAATTAGATCAAGTTCTTATACTTTTTGAAAATGGGAGGATCCAATCTACAACTTTCATGACCAAGAATTTTTCATTTGAAGCATTTTTGAATCAAAAAGAGGAGGTTGAAAAACTTTCCCAAAATGGCAAGTTTACATTACAAGTCACTTTCCCAAAATGGCAACTTTGCAAATGGCTTGAAATTCTTCAATTTTGTGAACTTATAACTTCTTCTAAGATCAAATAAAGATCATACACATTCAAAATGATGGAGAAAACCCTTTGGTTGGATGATTGGGGGCCTCAGATGCCCTGATTTTGTACTAACTTGCTCAAGAAGTCATCTTTTGGTCAGATGCCTTCCCCATTGAATTTCTTCATGAAAATTGGTATGTATGATCCTTATAACACATAGAGACCAATAGAAACAAGAATGAACAAAAAAATGGAGTTATGGCCTCTGAAATCAAAACCCTAATTTTAGGTCATCTGTGCAGTTAAGCTTGGCTCTGCTTCCATGCCTTTCCCAATTCTTGTGATTTTATGGCTTTCTTGATCTTGGGAGGATATAATATTATGCTTGAACATACATGGACCCTCTTGAGATGATTGAAGACCTTTGGAGTGGCTCAAATGGCTCAGGGATGGCTCAGATCACAAACCCTAGATGCAGATGACTTTGAACCAATGCAGTGAAGCAAAAATGTAATATGAGATGATATGATTGAACTTATGCATATGAAAGAATCACAAGCCATGGTGAAATGAGTGAGGGAAAATTTGGGGTGTTTACACTATGTCCTAGGACTTGTATGGTTGGTCTTGCAAGTAAACTGATTTAAACGTAATTAGAAACCAACGATTGTTCGTAAAATCCGACAGCTATCAAATTGGCACACCCAGTGGGACATTGGTGTGAAATTAAAAAATATCATAATCACTATGAACAAAAAAGGTTATACATTCTAAGAAACAGTAAATTAGTCGTAAATGACGTAGAAAGACCTAAGAGAACAAGAGTGAGAAAAATGGTGAATCCGCCAAATAGTCAAAACAAAAACACTACGATATTTAACCTTACTCCTTTAACTAGAGGAAATACGGGTTCAATATCTGTATCAGAGGCCAAACCTTCGTCATCAGGGTCAACACCAGCATTTGCAGCATCTCAAAATACACCCAGTTTCTCCACCATGGGCCACCAAATGCCCATAGGGACACCTCCTCCTATAGGGAGTGTTCATAGGCCTTTTGCGACAAATTTTATAATTCCTCCATATAGTAGGGAACAACCTTATGGAATTCCAACTACAATGATGGAAAGTTTGCAAAATGCATTGTCACTATATTCTGATTCCTTGGTCAATAGGTCAGGATCTGGTGGAAACTTAGGAAGATTAAATCATCCCCCACCAGGATTCCAAACTTATATGCCAACAATTACAAATAATTCTGCGCAAATAATTAGACAACAACTGGAGGAAAGCAATCACGACATGGTCCAAATGTTTACACCATATATGGGTACAATGTTCAATCCTTTAATACAAAATACCACCCAGACAAACCAATTACTGGCACAACAAATGATACGCATTGTTGATTTCTTTGGTGTTCCTCAAACTCGATAACCAGAACAAATAGTGCAAAACCCAAGATTAGGTGTCGAAGAAGAACCCACTATAAATCACAGACCTACAGACATTCCCCAGGAAAACCTTAGAAATCAAGAGGAAGTGGTCGAACAGCCTCGCATAGAAATCCCTGTTCAACAATAGCCTAGGGGATATTAGTCCAGAGGGGTCAAGATGTTGATAATATAGTGCAGCAGATGCGTTATAATAATTTGACTGCCAAAAATAACTTAGAAACCATGGTCGAAAGGATAATGGCACAAAATGGAGTAAACGTAGGATTACAAAGGCCTAGTTACATCTATCTATTATCAGAATATATTCTGCAACAGGAATTACCCCCAAGGTGGAAAGTCCCCAACTTCACCAAATTCTCTGGAGATACTAGTGAATCTACTATAGAACATGTTGCCCGCTACCTGATCGAAGCGGGAGAAATAGCCCACAATGAAAATTTGAGGATAAAATATTTTCCAAGCTCTCTGACGAAAAATGCATTTACTTGGTTTACATATTTTCCTGCAAGTTCAATATTTACATGGACCCAATTAGAAAGAATGTTCCATGAACATTTTTATATGGGACAAACCAAAATAAGTTTGAAAGAGTTAGCTAGTGTGAAGAGGAAGTTCTCTGAACCAATAGATGATTACTTGAATAAGTTTAGATTACTAAAAGCAAGTTGTTTCACCCAGGTGCCTGAACATGAGCTAGTCAAAAAGGCTCAAAGAGGGCTAGATTATTCTATAAGGAAGAAATTAGACACCCAATATTTGAGAGATATGGCTCAATTAGCAGACAGGGTGAGACATGTCGAAAGACTAAGAGCTGAAAAATTCAGGGCAGGTAAGAATAAGAAAGATAAAGTAGCTTATGTGGGAATATGCCAGGATAATGAAAATGACATAGATGAACTAGTTAGCCTCGACGAATAGGAAATTAACCTAGCAAAATTGAAACAAGGCCCACCATATTCTTGTAAAGTTTTAGTTCCGTCGAATGGAAATAATCCAGTCGAATCTGAAAAGAATGACAAAATGCCTAAGAGAACTTATACAGTCGACGTAACCAAATGTGACGAAATCTTTGATAAATTAGTCGAAGATGGTCAGATGATAGTGTCACCAGGCACTAAAGTACCTCCTATAGAACAGCAGAAAAAGAGAGGTTTTTGTAAGTACCATGGCTTTATGGGTCATAAAACATCTCAATGCTTTCTTTTCAGGGATCTCGTACAGAATGCTATCGGTAACGGAAGGCTGAAATTCAGTGACAAGCAAGAGAAAAAAATGACAATTGATTCAAACCCCATGCAAAACATCGAAGCTCAATATGCTGAACCGGCTACCATCAACATGGTGGAGGTCGAAGAGGGTTCTGAGGATTGTTTCAAGATGGTAGAAGCAACTTAGGGCTTCGACACCAACATAAACATGGCGGAGATTGCTGATAATCTTGCAGAACATGACAAAGTCACTGAATGGCAGAGTGTTGAACACGCTTTAGAGGGAAATACAATTGGTTGCACCAACAAGGAGGCTACTGAAGGCCTAGATGACACAAAAAGCTGAAATTGTTAAGGATGCAGATGAAACCGAAGATGGTGGAATCACTAAAGATTCAGTCTCAAAGAACACGAAGGTTGCTGACGTCCTTAATAACTCAAGCAAGGTCAAAGCCCCTGAAGGTTACGACGAAACCACCAATGATGAAATCGCTGAAGATTCCGTCGAAGAGGAAGTAGAGGTTGCTGAGAACCTTGAGGCAATAAAAAGTGCAATAACGAATGATAGTGAGATCAACACGGAAAAGGAGGTCATTGAAGGCGTAAATGTCAAAAAGAAGGTCACTGAAGACCTTATTGTCAACATTTCGACTAGTAAGAATGCTAACTAAATAAGGATGGCTAGAGTTTCTGAGAAGCCAACCAAGTATGGAATCTTGTGCAGAATAATGTAAGATCCCAAAGGAAAGTCAGCCGAAGGTTGCTGCCAAGACATCTGTGGAAATTTATCCCCAGATGGAAAAGGTGATTCAACGAGAGGGATGGGAGAGACTGAGCAAGCACTCATCGAAAAGATGAATAAACTGAACATTCATGGTGGAAAGGAAGCTGGTATTAACATGGTAGAAACGTCACACAAAAGT
The DNA here is from genome assembly GCA_963966055.1 of Lathyrus aphaca. Classification (NCBI taxonomy): domain Eukaryota; kingdom Viridiplantae; phylum Streptophyta; class Magnoliopsida; order Fabales; family Fabaceae; genus Lathyrus; species Lathyrus aphaca. The sequence continues at coordinate 387,940,236 of OZ014524.1, read as the reverse complement.
CCAGCACAGACCACCGAAGAGTGTCGTTGAGAGAAATACTAAAGACTGGCGTATCCAAAAGAGGACGAAAGTTTAATAGAGTTCATCCAAAAATGCCAAAGAAAGAAGGCAGAAGTAATGTTGTGCCCACATTGCAGCGCTATCTTCGAAAGAAAGGCAGCCAACAACCTGGAGGTGATAGAGAAGTCCAAGAGGAAAGGGAATTGGGGGTCAATCCCAACTGCCAAAGTAGAGAGGTATGATCCAAGAAGAAGCAAACACCACCAACAAAGGATTAGAGGAAGGAATTATAGTTCGTTCAAGCCAACAAACAATGCAGGTGATAACAGATGGGTACAACCCATCAGAGACGCTCAGGGACGAAAGGACTGGGGAAGCTTTGACGTGAAAAGAGGCCCTTCAATGGCGGAAAGAAGCGAAGTCGAAAAACACAAACCAAGAGCCTACCCTTTAGAAAACTACAAGGGTAAAAATCCCATGACGAAGTCCCAATGGAGAAGATTCCAGAGGCAGAAGAGAGCAGAAAAGGAGTTCGCATAAAGAAATATGGTCAAAAAGAATACCATCAAGAAAAATGAACCTGCAGCCAACAACATCATGCAAAGGGTAGACAAAAAGGAATCTTCCCAGATTGATAATCTGAGACACAGTGTTGAACAAATAAAAGCCAAAGGAAAAGCTCAAGACGATGAGGAAATGACTGATGATTTCCAATCCGACTCAGAGGCGTCTTTCAACATTGTCTGTAACGTAGTCTCAGTATTACCCAGAGATTATGATAGAGTGATGGAATTCGAAGATAAGGATGAAAGTATGGAGGAAGAACAGATGGCACATAGACCCATTTGCTACTATGTGATGAATAATGGCTGCGCGGAAGAGCAAAATGTGTTTTTCGAGAGGCCATACGAATCAATGAAAGGGCATCTAAAGCCTTTGTTCATAAAAGGAAAAATGGAGAATGTTGGAATAAACAAGATACTAGTGGATGGGGGAGCAGCAGTTTATTGGATGCTCCATATTATGTTAAAGAAAATTGGCAAGGATAACTCTGACGCCAAACCTCATAACATGGTGTTGTCAAATTATGAGGGAAAAATTGGAACCACTATGGGTGTAATCCAGGTGGATTTAACTGTCGGAACAATAACAAGACCGACAATGTTCATGGTGATTGTCTCAAAAGGAAACTATAATTTGCTTCTTAGGAGAGAATAGATACATGGTATAGGGGTTATACCCTCATCAATGCACCAGCGAATAGCTATCTAGCGCACATATGGTATAGTTGAAAACATAGAAGCAGACTAGAGTTAATTCATGTCTGAAGTAAACCATGTGGATCGTTTGAGTTTCGACAAGAATCTGGCTCACATACCCCCATGTAGTCCAGCAGATTTCGACCTCAAAGCCACTGATAATGCTTACTGCTCAATGTACCTTCACCCAACCTACGGTTTTCAGTGGGACAAAGAAGTGGTCGACGAATCAAATTATATATGGGGAACTGCCCATATAGAACCAACTGGGTGGGGAAGTGAATTCGACGATAATGACTGAAGCATCAGCGCTCGAAAGAATTACGGCTTACAAAGCCGAAAACAAACTAAAAGTGGCCTTGGAAGCCGAAGTAAAATATATGGATGTCAAAGCAAAACAAAAAGACTCAAACAATCAAAGTCCTCAGAAAAGCGTTGAAGAAAATGGTGAAAGCAGTCAGATGGGCGAATGGCAACATCAAAATCTTGACGCCATTTATGACGACGAACCTTTAGTGTTCGAAAAGGATCCACTGTCGACCAACATGAAGATGGTAGCACAAGATCCATTAGAAGAAATAGATCTAGGACTGGGGGCAGCAAAAAGGCCAACTTACATAAGTGCTAAGATAGACCTACAGTTCAAAGTCGAAGTAGTCCAATTGTTGCATGAATACAAAGACTGTTTTGCATGGGACTATGACGAAATTCCTGGTTTAGATAGGAACTTGGTCGAATTGAAGCTGCCAATATTGGAAGGGAAAAAACTAGTGAAACAGCTGCCAAGGCGCTTCGCACCAGAAATTCTGTCGAAAATAAAATAAGAGGTTGAAAGACTTCTGAAATGAAAATTCATCCGCACAACAATGTATGTTGATTAGATTGCAAATATAGTTCTCGTAATTAAGAAAAATGGAAATTTAAGGGTATGCATTGAATTTCAAGACTTAAATTCAGCCACCCTAAAAGAAGAATACCCTATGCCAGAAGCAGAAATGCTTATAGATTCGGCAGCAGGCCATGAGTACCTAAGCATGTTAGAAGGATACTTTGGTTACAATCAGTTTTTTATTGCCGAAGAAGATGTTCCCAAGACATCATTTTGTTGTCCTGGGGGGATTGGAACTTATGAATGGGTAGTAATGCCCTTTGGTCTTAAAAATGCTAGAGTAACTTATCAACGTGCTATGAATTCAATTTTCCATGATTTTATTGAGACTTTCATGCAAATTTACATTGATGATATTGTAATTAAGTCTGTTTCAGGAAAAAGTCATATAAACCATCCTCGATAGTCCTTTGAAAGGATGAGGAAGTTTCGTTTAAAGATGAACCCCCTAAAGTGTGCTTTTGGCGTGCAGGCGGGTGATTTCTTAGGCTTTGTGGTCCACAAGAAAGGGATCGAAATAAATGAAAACAAAGCCAAGGCCATAATGGAGGCGAAAGCGCCATCAACAAAGAAGGGATTGCAATCTCTGCTAGGGAAAATCAACTTCTTTAGGAGATTTATCTCCAACCTCAGTGGAAAATGCAAGCCTTCTCACCTCTACTTCGATTGAAGAAGGAAAACTTCGCATAGGGGAAAGAACAACAGACCGCGTTCGACAAAATAAAAGTATACCTGTCCAGTCCTCCTATTTTGATGTCTCTGTGTCAAAGGAAAAATATGAGGTTGTATATTTCGGCATCAGATAAAACACTAGGAAGCATGCTTTGTCAAGAAGATGAGAATGGCGTTGAAAGGGCCATTTACTACCTCAGCATAGTCCTGAACGATGTCGAAACTAGATATAGTGTTATAGATAAATTGTGTTTATGTGTATATTTTTCTTGTATGAAGTTAAAGCAATATATCAAACTTGTTAATGTATATATTTCTTCCCATTTCGAAGTAATAAAATATATGTTGTCAAAGTCTATTTTACATAGTAGAATTGGAAAGTGGGCCTTGGCATTAACTGAATATTCCCTGAAATACTTGCCTTCAAAGGCTGTAAAGGGGCAAATGGTTGCTGATTTCATAAAAGACCACTCAATAGACGAAAATGGAGTGGAATATGTTGAATTAGAATCATGGAGATTATATTTCGACGTTTCCAGTCATAAGAATGGAATAGATGTTAGAATACTGATAATTTATCCTAACAAAATTCCAACAAAATTCAAGTATAAAGTCGAAGGGATATGTTCTAATAATGAAGCAGAATATAAAGCTTTGATTGTTGGACTTGAAATCTTGTTAGAATTGGGGGCAACAAGAGTCGAAATCATGGGTGACTCTGGATTGGTGGTAAAACAATTAACCAGAGAGTACAAATGTATCAAAGATAATTTGATCATGTACTTTGTAATAGCCAACAGACTCCTTAAGAGGTTCGACAACGTGGCTATTAGGCATGTACCCAGGTTTGAGAACCAAGAAGAAAACGACTTGGCTCAAATTGCATCTGGGTATAAGGTGTCAAAAAAAATTTAGAAAAGGCTATTGAAGTCAGAGGAAGGGTCGTATCCACCAAGTTGTCTCCATCAGATTTGGAAACAATAAGGTTAGGATATGGTGACGAAGAAAATTTTGAAATCTTCAATGTAGATAATTCAAGAGTAGAAGATTGGAGAAAACCCATCAATGATTATCTACAAGACCCAAATATGAAGGTTGGAAGGAAAGTTAAGTACAGAGCTTTGAGTTATGTACTTTTTGGAAATGAACTTTTCAAAAAGACTTCAGAGGGAGTTTTGTTGAAATGTTTGGGCGAAGAAGAAGCTTTCATAGCCGTGTCAAATGTAAATAGTGGGGCTTGTGGTGCACATGAAGAAGGCCACAAAATGAAGTGGTTACTATTCCGACAAGGAATGTATTGGCCAACGATGTTGAAAGACTGTGTCGACTTCGCTAAGGGATGTCAAGAATGCCAATTGCATGCAGGCATACCACATAACCCTACAAGTGAATTGCATTCGATTGTGAAGCCTTGACAATTCAGAGGTTGGGCTTTAGACCTAATTGGCAAAATTCGACCAGCTTCTTCAAAATAGCAGAAGTACATCCTAGTTGGAATCGATTATTTTACCAAGTGGATCGAAGTTATACCATTAGTAAATGCGGATCAAGAGGCAGTGATCGAATTTATTCAAAAGCATATAATTTATAGATTCGGAATTCCAGAAACAATAACTACAGATCAAGGATATGTATTCACTGGAAAAAATATGAAATTATTTGCAAAAGAAGTAGGATTTAAACTCCTTACTTCAACACCTTACTATGCTCAAGAAAATGGTCTAGTTGAAGTAGCTAATAAAGTTGTAATTAATTTGATCAAAAAGCACATGGGCAAGAAACCTAGAAATTGGCACAAAGTTTTGGATCAAGCTTTCTGGGCTTGTCGAACTGGGCTTGTCGAACGTCTCCTAAAGCTACAAACTATACCCCATTTAGATTAACTTTTGGTCATGATGCAGTTCTACCAGTCGAAATTTATTTACAATCAATTCGAACTCAGAGGCATCATGAAATCCCATCAAACGTATATTGGAATATGATGATGGATGAATTAGTTGATTTAGATGAAGAGAGGTTGCGTGCATTAGATTTGGTACAGAGGCAAAAGCAAAGAGTCAAAAAATTTTATAATAAGAAAGTGAAATGCAAAACATTTTTAGTTGGTGACTTGGTATGGAAGGTGATCCTCCCTATGGAACGAAGAGATAAATTAATGGGAAAATGGTTTCCTAAGTGGGAGGGACCTTTCCAAATTTTGAAAGTTTTTTCGAATGGCGCATTTGAAATTGAAGAAATAGGAAAGGATATGAGAATCCTAAAGATAAAAGGAAAGTATTTGAAAAAATACAAACCAACACTACAAGAAGTCAAAATAAGCGCAGAATAACTTCATATAACATAAAATAATGGTGTTTCTTCTCCAGGAAAAATGGCATTAAGGTCATTACAAAAGAAAATAACATAAAGTTGCTAAGAGATAAATAAAGCAAAAAATTACTCCTATTACAATTGAATATTGCCAAAAGATTGCTTCAACTCGTCAAACTTCTTCTTCTGAATTTGGAGTCGACGTTCACAGAAACTCTTGTTGGTCGAAAGGGTCTCAATTTCTTGGGTAAGTAGTTGAGCCCTTTCAACGTGATGAACTCCCACCTTTATCTCTTCGTTGGTCTCATTTTGATTAGGCTTTTGAAAAGTTTCTTTGCGTTTCTTATCCTGGGAGATTTTCTTTTGAAGTTCAGCAATCTCCTTCTCCCGTTTCTGTATGTTGTCAGTGCATTCGACAATTTCTTTGGTGTAAGCCTCAGAAACCTGTTGCAACTCTATGATTTTGTTGGTCGAAACAGTTGTAGCATCCCATTCATAAAGTTGGGTTTCAGATTTTTTTGAGATTTTTTATGCAAAGTCCTTAAGACGATTCAGGTCGGCATTCACCATGTCGATCAGAGTAGTCAGGTCCATTACGAAGCTGCTCACTTCAGCAGGAGACTCCAAGACGTTGACTTGTTTTAGGATCTTCTTCAAGTCTAAGTAGGCATTTGAATTTGCATCTAAAACCTCGAACAAGTCCACATCAAGAATCTTCATCTTGATCTCAGCCAAGATAGTTTCAAGAGAATGCGCACTGGAAGTGGCTTCTGAAGTAGTCGAAGTACTTTGAGAGGAGTCTTGGAAGTTGTAACGGGTACTGAGTACGGATTTGAGGTACTCCAAGGGTTTTTTTACTTTAAGATTCTCAATCTCTTGACGAGAAAGATCTGTCGAACCAGTTGATCCTCCTTTCTGTGAGTCAGGATTTAGTTGTCTTGGTTGCCCTTGGTGTGACCCAATGTTTTCATCATTCGACTTGTCATCATCACCACCAGTTACTCCTTTTTTGACATTATCATCTTCGACCTCAGTGTCAGTTTTCAGGTTTTCACTCTGTTGGTGAGCATCTGCTTTTAGAGGAGGGGAAGGAGAGTGGTCTTCAGAGTATTGAGGAGAATCAGGCGATGGTGGTTCTTCCGCCTCTGGTCCCTTTGTCAGATTTTGAGGAGTAAAGGGTGGTGGACTAGCAGCTTGATGTGTTGGAACATTTTGTTATGCTTTCTTCTTTTCAGAAGTGTCGTCGAAATTGACCTGCGAATAGCCCAGAATTAAAAAAGAAAAAATACATTAAGAAGATAAAGGTTAACAGTCGAAACAAGAAATTACATGAGGAATATCAGTATGAAAACTGGAGTTCCCACTCTCTGCGTCCCTTATTTGCACGTTTGCAACTAGACTTGGTGGAGTAGTTTCTTTATCTACTTTGGCTTTGGACTTTTGAGCAAGAGCTTTTGTAAATTTCTTCTTTTTTAGGGGTTAGTTTGGTTCTGGTGATTCATCACCAGATTCTTCGCTAGGAATATTTTCTTCTGGTTATTTTCTTTTGGGCGTAGGTGGCGGTTTTCGAATTACCTGGATGTAGAAGTAAAGATAACTCAGTTTTAAGAGTGAAAAGTAGGTTAATTTAAGAGAAGAGGATTTGTACCTTGGTCGAAGTCTTCTTGGTGGTGACGGGTGGATCTTCTTCCATTATATCAGTAGTGCTTTTGACAGCAGCTTTCTTGGGTTGGACTTTGGTAGCTGAAGAAAACAAAATAAAATCAGAAATAAATACAAAAAAGAGACAAGTTTAGAATATCGAAATAAAGAAAATATTTTCGTTAAAACACCTTCAAGAATGGGAGTTTCCACGTGAACGTGTTCTATTCCAATATGAAGGTGTTCTTTGTAATCATCCAAAGTGAACTTAGTCGGAACCACCCGCTCAGCAGGTTTTTTTGATTGTTGTCGAAGGATTTTCAAAGAGTCCCCACAAACAAACCAATTTGGAAATGGAGGGCTTAACACCACGCCAAAGTAAGTAGAAGGAAGAGGGGGAAACCTTGGTGGATAAAGATTGAAAGCCAGTTCATATCGCTGTTTTGGTCGAACATACGAAGGCAATTTCAATTTATCCCATATTTCTGTAACTTATGTATTAAAGTCACTGTTGTTTCGCTTATGGTTTGCCTAAGTTCCTCTAGCCTATAGATGGTTTCAAAATATTTTTGAAACTTTTGTATTTCTTTAATATGTTGCCCTTTCCTTTTTTCATCTGATCCTGCACAAGAGTAAATGCATTTTTCAGGTGAGTTGTAAATGCTTTTACATCATAGAATTTGGTACAGTAGTACTCCTTCCACAAAACATCAAATTCATGGGTACAAAGAAAAGAAGATCCAAAAACCACTGGGAATATATCAACAGAACCATCGAAATATTTCTTCGCCAGTTGAAGGCTTTGTTCTTCAGAATGGTAGGAGTTGTAGAAGAGGATGGAGCCTTTCTTTCGAAAGATGAATTTTGGTTTCAGCTGGACCAATCCAAATTGTCTAGCAACTAAGTTGGGTTGATAAACGATTAAAGCAATTTTGGTCTTTTTCACATTATGGTGAGAGAGAAGGAGCCTAGGGACCAGGAATGATTCCCAAATGTCGATGAATTTATGTTCCTCCTCCTCCATCTCAAAGGGAAGTTGTATGGTGAACCATTCAGGACCAATTGTTCTGTTGGCGAAAGGTGTCATGGAAGGAGTAAAGTTATACCTCTTGGTGAACATCATGACATAACTTGTGAAAGCCTGTCAAAGACTGAGCCCTTCATCAGATGGCGTCCATTGTGCTAGCCTGGGCCATTCGACAGTCCTATTTTTTTACTTCTTCTTCATCCACCACATTCTTGGCAGAAATAGAGGTTTCAAAAGTGGCATCAAGCCACAATTGTAATAGCCAAAGGGGTTTTGATATGCTAAGTTTCCCTTTGTCAGTTGCAGTTTTCAAAAAGTCTACACTTTTGCTCAAGGGCTCATACAGGTTTGTCAGGATCATCTCGCCTAGACATAATCTGATTCCATCTTCAAGTTGATTAGCTATGGTGACGAATTTTTCTCCACTTGTAAAGAGCGGGAGCGGAAGACATACTTCGACAGCCACCGAGTTAAGAAGGTTATGTGCACTTCTTTAGACACTGTATCAGTCGTATTATTATTGTAGTGGTTGATGAAGACGGAGTAAAAGGCTTTGCTGGTGTCGAAACCAATGGAGTCATGGTTGTGAACAGTAGGATCGAAGTTCCAACCTAGGGGACTAAGTCCACATATTGTTGCTAGGTCGAAAAGGGTTGGTGTGACTATTCCACAAGGGAGGTGGAAATTGTTATAAGTGTTATCCCATAAAAAGAGGGAAGCTGAAATCATGTTGAGACAATAGCTATGTCCTATTTTCGACATCTGGATTAAGTCGAAGATTCCTACCTCTTTCCAAAAGGGTTCCATGAATTTTTCAATATTTTCTAACCAAGCAAGATAGTCAGAAGGATCTTCGCCATGGGACTGGTTCTAAAGATCCTAGCATTATCTAGATGAAGCAAATTCAGACCTTCATCAGTGGTCGAATTGGAACCTTCAGTTGGTTCTTCAGTTTGTTTGGGTTTAACCCCAGCTGCTATGGGTTTTAGGCGTTGATACGAAGGAAGGTATTCTTTTAACCTATCTAGGTTAGTGTCTGGGTTGGGAAGAGGTCCTAAGATAGAATGACAAGTACAAGAAACCAGTATAGGAATTAATACACGAGACTTATAAATGCTAGTATTTTCCTTTTAATTGGGAGGCTCTGGAATGTATTGTTGATTTCCAACAATGTTAGGTCCATTCAGCCTGTGTGCGTATGGGAGTGGAGTGGAGCTCTTGGTCTTTTTGCTGCTGGAAAATTTGATAGAGGCCATTGTTGTCTGGGATGAAGTTTTCTTTGCAGTTAGAAGGATGTATTTTTGCTTAGAGAAGAAGAAGATTGCTTAAAGGGTTTGATGGAAGAGATGAATTGGTATTTATAGACAAAAAGAATTAAAACGGTTAAGTTTAATTTGAATCATGGGCCACGTGGCGAAATTGTTTCATAAAGAAAGTGGGGTTGATGGCAGTTGGAAAGTCTATGATTTCCTAGCTTTTAGGGGATGATGGAGTAGTTGTCAGAAATGTGGGCTGAGTTGACATTTCTGAAAAAATGTATGATGATGATGATGATTTCAGAGGATTTGGGGTATCCAGATTGGAAAATGATGAAAATGATAAAGGTGATATGGCATCAAAGTAATTCTCAGCAGCAAATGACTTTTTCTCCAAAGTAGTCGAAAAACCTTTGTTGGGGGACAATTTGTAGACAGGGATTTTCGACGCCATGAAATTAAACTCCAAAACAAAATTTCGATTAGAGAATAAAAATATTCTCAGGAGTTAATTTCGACCAAAGAAATTTGAAGAACGTTTTCGACAGAGTTTAGGAAATGTTGATGTTTTGATAATTTCGACAAAGTTAGGTGAAGTCAAATGGCAAAGGTTATTTTCGACGAGTTCGACAACTTTGAGGGGATGCGTTTCTTCGACGCTGTTGTTGGAATTTAAAACCCATAGGAGCTGGGGTTAAACCCAAACATGCCGAAGGCCAAGTGTAAGCATTTGGTAGAAAGAAGACATGCCGAAGGCCAAGTGTCATAATTGTAGGATTTTTCCGTTAGGGGCAGTTATTTAGTTTGTGTATAAATATGGAAATTCTTGTCAGAATTGGGCGTGTGAAAATATTGTACAAATTCTTGTAATATACTCAAAGTAGTGAGAGAAAAGAGTTTAACTTCTGGAAAAATGTACGTGTGAACACTAATTCTACATTTATCAAGTTTTATGAAAGTTCAAGTTCATTTATATTTATGCATTCTGCCAGTTTATTTACGTTCAGAAATCTTTTACCTTTTTCCAGTCAATTTACTTTGTAATTTTCAGAATTTTCATTTCTTTTATGTTTTCGTCAAACACTTTTTACTTTTTCTTTTAATCATACAAACATATACAAAACCTTATAAAAAATAGAAATCATGAGATTGTTAAGATCACTATATTGTCGACCAAAACTCGCACCTATGTCCTAGGACTTGTATGGTTGGTCCTGCAAGTAAACAGATTTAAACGTAAATTAGAAACCAGCGATTGTTCGTAAAATTCGACAGCGAACAGCCACACTGGGCATGCACCCTGTCAAACCAAGCCAGAAAGAGGCTATTCCTAGGAGTAGGCATGAAGTGGAAGACTCTGGTTTTGGGAGCCATGAATCCAACGTCCAAGGTCACCCCTTTTTTGGAATGCAGGGGGCCAATATGCTCATAGCAAGGGAAGAATGCTCCAACTTCCTCGTGATGGTTTAGAGTTTCTAGTTGAGGACCATGAAAGGCGTAGAGCTTGTTGCCAATAAAGTAGGGAATCAACATCTAATGCCTCCAAAAAGAGACCTTTTCAGCATCGTCAGTTGGAGGTTGAGGGAGAAACTCTTGGACTTCTCCTTCCGAAAGAGAGAAGGCCAGAGGGTTGTTTCCAATGGTGAAGATGATAGCAGAAGACTGTTTAGTCATGGTGGCCATAGTTATGCTAGAGCGGAGATTGCTAGGATGTAGAAGAAGATGAATAGTTTGTTCGCAAAGGAAAGGTTTATTGGCAAAATGCAAAAATGGATTTGAAGAAAGTGGAAAAGTTTTCAACCAGAGAAAAAATGGTATCTATAGACAAATCCATGTAACTCAAGGGTTTTTGTTTGGGAAACTGCTCTATGCTAAAGTGAGGGTTGTTGAGGATCCCCACGTCCTAGGTCATCATTACTAACATTGGAAGTTGTGGCACCAAAAGTGGAATCATGACGGATTTGACAGGCTGTCTCAATCCGACAGAATATGAATAATTGATTAGTTCAAGTCGACGGACAAATATGCGTCGAAATCTCTCAGGAGAATCCAAAAGGCCAAGCTTCTTGATCGACCATGTCTCTTTCGAAACTGACCTTTTGGGGGGGGATTTGTTGGCTGAAGATTTCGACCAGGATAAAGAAATATATATATATATGTTTGAAGCAAATCCATAAAAACGTCAAAGAGGAGTGGTTTGACCCACCCAAAAAAGAGAAAATGTGACAATGGGTTGACAGGCAAAAGAAGCGAAGAAAAGTCCAGCCTATAGAAGGAAGACGTCAAAGCATTTCGACGATACCCAGGAGAACCAGTATGCATAATACCTTTCAACACGCCATTCAGAATTCTATAGAGAAACTATTCAAGGAAGTGAGGCAAAGTAGTGGGCAATTAACATAAGAGTGGGGTGACAGGTGTCAACGTCAGATTCGCTAGAGAGCGTCCGACGATTAATTTTTTATGAAAGTGAGGCAAAGTAGATTTCATTTTCAGAATTAAAGGTCGCATTTCTTTACATTGTTAAAGGGACACACTTAAAGTATCAAGCATTAAGAGAAACGAGTTAACCCCTACTCAAAATGTATGATAGTGTCCAAACATTTACCTTTTCAAGTCATTTTAATTCCAAGCAATTTTAATATTTGTCTTTACATTATCTTTTTTCCTACTTTTGTTTCTTTTCCCTTTATTTGAGCATTCCGCGAACATTTGCATAAACATAAAAACTCACAAAAAACCTCTTACCATCTGACATTATAAAAGTTCACCATATACTTGATCAGACAGAACGATCCTGGGACTCGTTTGGCCGGTCCCGCAAGTAAACCTCTTAGACAGGAGGTCAGCGACTTGTTCGTGCGAAATCCACGTGCGAACAAGGACAGAGGGAAAGCCGGTCCCCTTTAGCCTTGATGAACTGGATTTGGACTATTGGACCGTTTTGGATACATGAGTGGATTGAGGCATGTCTAGTCATTGGGGGAGTCCCAATCATTATCTATTTTATAATCTCTTGTAACAACTCTCTAAGTATAGTAAACTGGATAGGTGTACTCTTCCAAAAAGTATGTCTATTTGATTAAACTGAGTAAATAAATTCTGTGTACTCGTGAGTTCGTTTTCTTCTTCTTATTTCTTGCTCATGTGAATTTGTTTACATTGTTTGATAGAAAGATTAATTTTGTTGAAGCCATTTATGTTAGTAGTTACTGTTTTTTGTGTAACACATCAATATTCTTATTTTGTTGATATTATCATATTTCACAATAAAAAAAGTCTCAATTTTAAAAAATCATGAGAATAAAAAAATATTCTTCTTCAATTTGCGTCTGAACCAGAAAAAAAGAAATTCAAGTCACCAAATATTTAACTTACAATCTTTGAATGACTTTACCTCTTCTGAAGGAGTTAATTCTCATCTCACTTGAATGAAAAATTCACATCAACTAGTAATCGGAAGTATGTTTCAAAACACATGTATATACTATGTAGAAATTTGGATCAACTATATAAAATTCATGTTCCTTAACAAGTTCCAATCTACAATACCATGTCCTTTGAAGCACTTTCTTCGTTGCTCAAAACCACAGTTTGTTTTTGTATGTAGAACCATTTTTCTTGAAAAAGGTAGAAAAATACAATCAATGATATCTGAATAGTGAAAAGTAAATTCCAAGTTGTTATGCCTTTAGATGTTTTTTCATGGTAAGCTGCTAAACCAATATACACATTCAAAACACCCAAGAATGTGACTGCAGTTCCAAGTATCCAGTGTGCAAAAAACCACACACTTCTTCTTTTGGATCCCCTATGAACAAGAAGAAAATAAAATGAAATTATGAGTATGCATGTTTTCATCGACTTTAAGAGTCCCAATTTGATTTGCCACTGTTAAATTGTGGTTAATCTATACAGGATCTCTGAAAGCTTAAACGATAAGTAAATGTGCAATTTTGAAACAAAAGAGGATTCAAATGTACCTTTGGGGTCTAAAGATACCAAGTAGAACTTGTAGCCATATAATACCATAAAGTGCAACCCCTAATCTTTGATGATTATTGTTGAAGAGGTTGTTGAAATTTTTTATAGACATGATTGCTCCTACTGTGGCAAGAAGTACAGCAACCATCTGTTGAACACAAACTAAATATACATCACATTAACAAACAAAATATCATCTATGAAAATAAAAGTTTCATGTTATGCTAATTCTTTCTACTGGCCTTCACTTTGGTTAGTAACACAGACATCAGCATGATTTTGTCCTTAAAAAATGAAATGAAAAACACTACTAAGAAAGACTAGTTTTCAAAGACCGATATTTTTTTAAAATTACCAAAATTCCTAATAATAGACCAAATATATTGTCAATTTAATAAATCTAAAAAAAGACATGAATCTAATAAAAATGAAGGGAGGAAGTAATTTTTTAATGATTTATTTTTCTTATTTTCAAAGTATCCATTATAGTTCTTGTCAAAAAGGAGGCAATCACTATTGCATGATCTTATTAGTAACTAACAAGCTTTATGATAAATTAACTAAAAATAAGGATATCTTGCCAATCTAATGATCTTATTTTCATTCCATGCCATTATTAAAAAGTTAACAATGAAACAAACGATCTTATTAAAGTATTTTCAAAACATTGACAGATCCAAATGGGCCAAAGCAACCACTTCATAACTTTCACCACACACAGAATATCCTAATCTATGTCACTTAATACTGTCACTTATTCTGTACTCACTCTAACTTTTTTTTAATTACTAATTTAACACTTAATTTCTAGTTATACAGTCTACCCTATTAGAAAACAATAAATAATTAAATGTAATTGGATGTCAAGTTAAAGGAAAAAATGAAGTAATCTTTATAATCCTATTCACATTAAAAAAATTGTATATATTTAATCATTAATATAACGGAATAAAATAATATAAATTAGATAAATTGATTATTCAATAAATTTACAAAATTAAAAAATTTCTTATATATAAAATCAGTGAGAAATATAATATAGAAATTAGATATACTTGCCTGTAAAATTGTATGAAGATAGAATAAAATTCTAAGACATCTTGGATTTTCTTCTCTGTTTGATAGTCTAATTGCAAGTATACCAAGAGGCATCAAGAACCCCATTGCAGCCCAAAGAAGAAATCCATGTAATGTAATTTCAAATTGAAGTCTTGGACTCATCTTCATATATCAAACAATCACACAAAAAATGAAACAAAATTGAATAAAAAATTATTATTAATAAAAGTGACATTAACAACCATTTTACCATACTAAAAAATAGGATAAAACTCATAGGATTAAAGATTAAAAGAAGAATATGCAACAGAAGTGAGATAGATACCTTGATGTGGTTATCTTTAATTTTGTGGTGGCCATGTGAAGAACTAACAGTGGGAAATAAAAGCAAAACAAGACATGTTTGAAAGAGGAAAGAAATAAACTTTTTTTGATGGATTCTCATTAAATCTTGTATTTTATTTTCTTTCTGAAAATTGGAAGTTTGGTCAACTCAAACTCCAATTAATGGTAGTGGAGATATAAGAGAGAGAGAGAGAGAGAGAGAGAGAGAGAGAGAGAGAGAGAGAGAGAGAGAGAGAGAGAGAGAGAGAGAGAGAGAAAAAAAAACATTTCAAGAACACAATGTGGTGCAAAATAAAAGCACTGATAAAGGTTCTTATGATTCTCTTTTTCTCTCTCTTTTGCTATTTGATTGTGTGAGAGAATACTGAGAAGTGAGCACTCTTATCTTTGTTGTCAGAGAGAGCAATAAAAGAGTTGTCACATGTTGAAGAATGAGTGAGATCAATGTGATGTAAGAGTAAGCTCATGATACAATTTAGTTTACCCTTCCTAGTCCTAATTAAGTATCAATATTTCAAAACTAATAAAATGTTATTTTTTTAAAATAAAATGTTTGTTGTATGTGATTAGAAACTAGCTAGAAATATATAGTTAGGCAAAGAAGAAAGAAAGTAAAAGATCAGAGTCGAACACTGACTAAAGAAAAAATACTAACCTAACAAAACATGTGAGTGCACAAAATGAGATTTCAAACTTGTGGGGTTACCTTTGACAGGCTTTTTGTGATAATGGAAAAGAATGTGGACTTGCTGAGATATAAAGTGTGTGAAATTTCAATGTGGTGATGGTGGAGGGTTAAAATGCATATATTGAAAGACAAAGTGAGTAGTGTGGTAGATTTTGTTAGATAAACAGTATTTTATGCTTCCCACTATTGAGTACACATTATTGCATCTTCCTTCAATTATTCAGATTTTGGAGCCATTAATGTATCACATTTTTTTTAGCTAGCCAACTTAATATATATTATCATAATATCATAACTGATAATATAAATAATAACAGAATGTTACAATTTTTTTTTAATATTTAGAACGGAACAAATTTGGTTAGAACGGAATAAATTAATTTTTAGATCCGGTGTTTATAATGTTGATAATGTTTGTTGGTGTATTAAAATTTGTGTTTGGAAATGGAGGTATTTGAGAGATATTCCCTACACCAATCCTTCATTTTTAGATTTTTGTTCAAACCCTTTGTAGGGTCTAAGGGCATTAAACACCCCTAATATTCTATTAATTCAATTGCCTTTTAAAAATATATATATATATATCTAAAATTTTTAAACAAACTCATTCACAAAATTCACATAAGTTTTTTTATAAATAAATGTCATTTTAAAATTTTTACATTTTTAATTTTAAAATTTTTATCTTTTATATTAATTCACTTTCTTACTTTTCATTTTTCATCAATTTTTTTCATCTTAATTTTTTTTATTAAAATGCAGTTTAATCCCCATTTTTATATTTTTCTAAATTTTTAACCCCCTTTAAAACTAATAAGGTTTGCAATCCCTTGTTATGAATATTTTTGAGTTTATTTTGTCTCCTATTTAAATTTGGCTATGTGGCATGTTCAACTATTAGGTGGCAAATGAAATATTGATCCAAATTGGAAAAAAAATATAAAGTCATTTAAAAATCATTTTATATTAATCATTTTAAAGAAAAATATATGTAATTAATTTATGCAATTATAAAATAATAAAAAATCCTAGATTTTGATGTTCATCACAATTTGCACCTATAAATGGGGATTTACACGCAGATTGTCGTTTTTTGGTTGTGGGATGTAAAAGGTATTAGTTTGATTCGTAATTTCAATGAACAACGTTATTCTACGATTTTCAAAAAATTTATCATTTTTATTCTCTATTTATAGAATCAGGGATATAAGAGGTGTAGTCACTTCGTCTGGTATGATGAAGAGATTTCTCAACAAGTCAATATTGTAATATCTTTAACGCACCAAAAATTAAACCAAGAAAACGTCAAGTTTAATGAAGCCATTATTAGAGAGGATCAACTAAAGTTTAAGATCAAGTTATTGAAGATGACAAACAAGTTCTTGAGAAAGTCTTCCAATAGTTGTTGCACTTTGAGAATTATAGAAGAACCCCCGACAAGGACAATATCATATACACTACTTTTGACCATGTTAGCATCACGTAGACAACTTCTAACAATTTGCATACATTTTTCAAAGATTTTAATTTATGGAGGCATTACCAATCAAACCTCTTTGAATCAGCAAAAGCTACAATAGAAGGTGTGGTTTTATTGCATTAATCATTATGGATAATCTCAGTTCGATTGTTATTATCCCTCCACACTGCTACACAAGAATTGGTGGTGCTGAGGTGGATTCTGATAGCAGGTTCTTCATACTTTTGGTTAGACATAGTGCGCCTCACTCAATTTGGAGTAATCCAAGGATTAAGGAAAGTATGCTCAAACAAAAGTCAATATCAAAATGTATTAAGGAGGGTGATGCAAAAATAAGGTTCTTTCATGCCATGATGAAAACTAGAACATTGAGCAATTTCATTTCATCAGTAAAGGAAGGTTCAAATATTTTGGAGGATGTTGAGTTAGTGAAACACACAATTATGGAAGCTTTTGCAAAAAGATTCAAAAAAGTGGGTGTGAAGAAACCTACACTTGTCATGGAATATTTCCCTAAGTTAACTACAACTGATCAAAATAAGCTTGGGGATTTTTTTTTTTTAGCGTATGACATTTTACAAGCTATTAGTGATTGTGAGGGAAACAAGAATCCTGGGCCCGATGGATTTGTAACACCCCATTTCTACCCGACTTTAATATTAAATCAGAGTTATAAAAATTACTCAACAAACATGAGATATCACATTTTCAACTTAAAACCAAATAACATAAGCTTCATTAATAAAATACTTCCAAAACAACGCAGCGGATTCAACAAATTACAACTTTTAAACATTTTCAACAATTTCAACTTCAAACTACTTCAACATGGATTTCAAATAGAACAAACTAAAACAAGTATATAAACTAAATAAAATTCAACGTGAAATAAGACATGCATTTATACTCCCGAAGTGCTACGTATCAGAGCGACAAACACCAACTCGAAGCTACTAAGTGCTCGACTTTTGGTTACATGCATGTTAGCAACAAAGGTGTTGTACCCCAAAATTTTCCCTCCTATATTCAAGATAATGTGTCTCAATAGGTCTCTTAATAGTCACAAGATTCTCAATTGCTTAAAGGGATTCAAGGTTTCATCAGACAAAACCTCCTCCTAAGCAATGGATCTTAAATTAGGGTTTTGAGTTTCCCAAGGTAAAGTGGACTTCCAAAGCCTCAATTGAACTTCATGACATCCCATATATCTCAAATAATCCTCATGTCAAGTTTCAAGACTTTCCCTACAAGTTTGGTCAGTCAAATGCTTGGATAATCAAAAATCAGTTAATTTGGTCAAAAAGTCAATTGTGGTCAACACAAAGTCAAACTTTAAGCATTTTAGTCAACATCAATATTATGAGGTTAAATTCATCATTTGATCAAGGGTTCATCATGATTCATCAAGGGAACCTCAAAATCATCAGAATCAGGAGTTAGTAAATTAGGGTTTTGTGCAGGAAAAGTCAACTGTACTTTGACCAGCCACAACTTTCAGATACTTCATCAAAAATTTCCCATCCAAAACTAATTTTGAAGAAAATTCAATTCCCTGCAACTTTGTGTCTCACAAGCCAAGGCAAAAAAATGCTTCATTTGAGAGATATAAGCCAAGACATTACAGGTCCTTTGAAAAGTCAACAAAAAGTCAACTTTTTCAAAATCTCATAACTTAAAAATGGAAGATCAAATGGACATGGGACCAAAAGTAGTAGTTATAGGACACTCTAAGCTTTCTAAAAAGTCCTAGAACACATACATGGAATAAAAATTGAGAGATTTATGCATTGTTGAAATTGGGCAATTTTGAGGAGGTGTATGAAGCAAAAATGGCCAAAACTCAAGTTTCTTCCAAATGGGCTCATATTTTTCCAATCAAATATTTGATGTTTATGACGATTGTAAATGTCCAAATTCGTGTAAGACCAAAAGAGTATGATTTCATCTAATTTTTTGAGCAAATTGAAAACATCTTTTCTTCATCCTCAAGTAACCTCCCAATCGATCACAAAAGCCCAAAATATGACCTAAATTACACCCTCTATAAATACTTATCATCTCCACAAGTCAAGAGGACGGAATTTTTGATCAAAGAGAGCTTCCAAAACTTCAAAAAACTCAAGAGTAAGTTTGATTTGGTTTTAGGGTTGCAGCCATTCTCAAGGAGGTTTGAAGGTCCAAGAACATTCCTTAGACTCTTCTGAAGGCGTACCAATCATCACATTGCTCCAAAACCTCATAAAACACCATAATCGAATTTGTTTTTTTTTGTTTTTTTTCTTCAGTTTTTTGATTTCATATTTATACGCATGATACATCTAATCTCTTTGTATATTTGTGTTTTGTATGATGTGAGAAAGCTATTTGGGCGATCGAATTGAAGTTTAGGGTACCTGGAGAACTAAATTGTTGGTTAATCCGTTGTAATCTGTTTCCGCCGATACTTTGAAGGCTTCAGTAGTGATAAGAATTCCAGTCTGACAGGTAAGTCGGGTAAGTGCTACTGTTTCGATTTACTCCGAATTTTTTTCAGAAGTTCAGAAAAAAATCGAAGAACAATACTATTTTAGAATAGAATTATAAACGATTTTGACCCTCAAAATTGCAAATTCCTCTTTTTTCTGTTTTATTTGATTTATTTTCTATTTTCATATTTTCAAAAAAATCTGGAAAAAAAAGTGCGCTCTTTATTTGATTTTATGAGATTTTTAGCATCATTTTAATATTTTTTAGATTTTATCTTAATCGCTTTTCTTATTTTCCATTATTTTAAAATTTGAAGTCATTTTATATTACTCTGTTTATTTTTTTTATTCTTCTAATAGCATGATAAAAAACATGCCCTTCTCTCATCTCAAAGACTCAATATTCTTGCGATCTTTTCGTTTCGATTATTTTACAATTTCAAAAGATAATGTAACTGCTAAAGCCTTGTAATATTTTAGGTTTATTTTACGCACTTTACATTTTCTGTCAGGATCTTTTATATTTATGTATCTCTCCTAAAGCCATGTAATAGTTTAAACTAGGGTTTTATTTTTCTGCATTATAAACTATTAGATGTATGCTTAATAGGATTGTATGGAATGACTAAAATCAACTGTTAGCTAACCTTAATTCACAAGATAAAATATCTGAAATCAATTTTCACACACGTAAGTCGATCGTTTTACGATTTCCATATGCACCTCCTAGGGTTTCCTCTCTTGGTTGCCTTATAATAAACATGGTCAAGTCCCTCGAATATAGGGGTATCTTAGCAAGGTTGTCTACGAATAAAAATCATCAAGTCCCTTCGATATAAAGATCATAGTCCATCGTTATCCCTTCGAGTTGCCTACGAACAAATGATCTCGTCCCTCGATGACCCTACGAAAATGATTATAGTCCCTTCGAATTATTAAGATATCCCTACAAGGTTGCCTTCTATGACCATACGATGACCCTACACTCGTCCCGTTAAACATCAAAGGTAAAGACTACTTACTCACTAATAGTAAGGACAATCCTACCCTTAAAGGAAATAAATAACAAGAAAAACCATACAAACTTAGGGTAAGTAGTTCTTAAGTACTTGCTCACTTTTTCAAAAGACTCTTTACACCTCACTTTTCAAACATTTTCAAAACTAAACACTTTGTATACATCCATACGAGGATCATTGCAAAGTTAAAGACTTATGAAAATATTTTCTAATCACACACTACACAATTTTTCAAACAAAGTAAAGTGAGCTAAGTAGTTAAGAGCCCATGGATAACCATGGATACAAAGGGTGCTAACACATTCCCTTTGTATAACTTACCCCCGAACTCAAATTTTTTTAAAGGTCTTTCTTGCTCTTTTATTCCTTTTCTTTTTTTGGATAAAATAAAAGTCGGTGGCGACTCTTGCTATCAGCAACATAGTTTTGGAAACAAAAATGCCCAAGTCAGTTCTCCCACCATTTTACAGAACTGGCGACTCTGCTGGGTACTACTAAGTAAAAAAGGGGTTACCTTAGGATTAGATCACTATACTTATTTGAATTGTTTGCTTTATCTTTATTTGTTGTGGGGCTACTATGTGAAATATCCTAACCCGAATCTAGTGTGCCTTAGGTAAGTAGCAATAGACCAAGGAAATTGTACGACATATACCGATATGGTTGATCTAGTGGCTACAGTTAGTGTGACTTCTTGGTTGGTTCTTATGTTCCTTAAGTCAGTTGAGGATAACATGAGGTTGCCATATGTTGTCATTAACACTAACTTACTCTTAGAACCTTAATTGACCCATCTTGTCCATTAGAAAGTAGTGAGATAACCGGCTTTAGTGAAGTCTGAAGTTGGTTGATACTCGATGCTACACTCATTGAGATTCTAATCTTGGGGAGTTTTGGTTGCAAATCAGTTGCCATGATGAAAAATAACCTTTGAGAAGAATCAGTGATATTGAGATCCCTTAGAACCCGATTACTATTACTAGGACAGGATGAACCAACTAAAATTCAGTGGGGAGGGTACTTACCTATGGACTTCATGAAAGCCTTTAAACCTAAGGCTATTGTGTGACTTGTTTGTATGTTCCACTTGTTTGTGCATGAACATAACATCATAACATCATGACATCATAAGAATAGCATTCTCACTAACCATTTCAAGGACCAAAGGATTTATCTTTGTTCTTTGTTACATGTTATAGCTTCCACTCGTAGAAACACTATCCAGGTCAACTTTGTAAGGATACCTTCCAAGCTTAAGGAATTGGTCTCTAAATTTTCTAAAAGCTCTCAGTTCACCAAAAAGCATGGTCATCTACTTGATTTAGTCACTTCAGGGTTCAATGAAGATATGATGAGTGTTTTATTCCAGTTCTTTGATCCTAAACATCATTGTTTCACATTTCTCAATTATCAGTTGGTGCCTACAATGAAAGAATTCTCCAGACTACTTGGTATGCCTATCCTTGATCAGAAACCTTTCACAGGCTTAGAGAAGGAGCCTAAACCTAAAGTTATTGCAGCAGCCTTACATCTGAAGAAATCAGACATTGTATTAGAAACCAGAAGTGGAGCTAAAGGTATTCTTGCTAAGGTATTGATAGAGAAAGCTCTAGTTTTCTTGGATGATATGAGTTACGATGATTTTGAGGAGATCTTAGCCTTGCTGATTTATGGTTTGGTATTGTTCCCTAATCCAGACCAATTTATAGATGTACACGTGATAACACTAAATTTCATCGTATTTCTGACTCCGATTTCGCAAGAATTCTTAGTTTTTATTGTTATTTTGTTATGTTATTACTTTGTTTTCTTTATTTTTAGGTTTTTTATGTAATCGGGGCCTAAATCAAGAAAAGGAGCAAAAAAGGAGTTAAAACGGACGAAAACCAAGGAATTCACCTTTTTACACTTACGACATCAATCATGGATGGCGCCATGGGGTCAGCCATGACGTGGCCACGTCTTAAGATCACTCCACAACTGCCAAAGCCCATGATCCCCACTTTCTCCACCATTTTGTACCTATGGCGGGCGCACTGGCCTTGTGGCGGGCGCCACAAGGCAAAAGTGTTTCCCTCCACTTTTTAGTGGAGTGGGGCATCCTAGTCTTTTCTCATTTAATGTTTGCCTATAAATAGGACTTTAGAATTTCATTTTTATCATCCAAACTTAGAATCTCTTAGGCATATATCAGTTTTAAAGTAGTAATCACTTCACATCGGGGTGTTACTGCAATCGAGTGATCGAGTCTGTATACGTCTGTGTGATCGAGTTTTGGAGCACTCTGGGAGGAAGTTAATTCTGCCGCCATTTTAAATCCAGTTCGTATTTTATCTTTCCTCATTGCTTTACTTTATTTATTATCCGCACTCGCACTTTATTTTATTTATTTCCTGCACTCGCTTTACTTTTATTTATTTTCTGCACTCGCTTTACTTTCGTTTATTTTCCGCACTCGCACTACTTTTATTTACTTTCCGCACTCGCACTACTTTTATTTACATTCCGCACTCGCACTAATTACTTTTATGAAAAATAATAAAAAGAACTTTTACTTTACCATGTCTAACTAAATCCATAGAGGTTAGAATGTAAGGATCGTAATTGAACCGGTAATCCGTACGACTGTTCGTAGAAACACTTAAGGGCTATTTTAACTTTCAATATAAGTTTAATTATTTTTAACTATTTCAAAAACAGCCAAAAGCGCTTTGTCTAGTTCATTAGGAGTTTTTAGATTAAAAAGAAAAGGGATTTTAAAACGATTTTCGGACGCGTTAAGAAGTTTAGAGTCTGGTTCTTGAGAACCTCTTTTTGCTAAGAAATCCAGGTTAAAATACTTTTCAAATTAGTTAAGATACTATATTTCTTAAAAATAGGTTTACTACTCTAACGTAGTACGCACCTTTTTATCTGTGACAATAGGAGGGGTTTATTAGAGAGTACAACTCGGTCTGAATACGCGAAAGCGACAGTTCCTGTTAAATTAGTTCTTTTCAAAGTGGAAAACATTGCCCATAAGTAGTTCTATTAATAAGTACCAGAATATCTATTGATTACGTGAATTACATTCAAGCATGTCTTTATTAATTGTTTAAGATTACCATTTTATTTACCATTGCGCACTACTTAAAACCATTATATTCATTTGCCTTAGATACACACCATAACAACAGGTACGATAGATTGACACTTGGTCTTTGTGGATTCGACAATCTTTTATATTACTCTGACGTGTTCGTACACTTGCGAAAAACACACATCAAGTTTTTGGCGTCGTTGCTGGGGACCAATTTTGTCAAATTTCATACCCTGTAGTTATACCGTTTAGACTAAGGTTATTACCTGCTGGTCAATGCGAAAGACTCACAGTGCCGGAAGTTTAGTAGACCCTATAGCTGAACCTGAACGTTACGCTCGCGCACGTTTTTTTTTCCATAGGAATAGGAGAGCTATGGCCGAAGATCAAAACCGAAGACCTCTAGGACTTCGTCCAACCATCAAACGAGGAACCTAGTTCTAGTATAGTAAACCCCGTTATCCCAACCAATAATTTTAAACTTAAACCATCTCTGCTGAAATTAGTGCAATAGAGACAATTTGCAGGTCTTGCTACTGAGAACCCAAACCAACATTTAAAAAACTTTCTCGAGTTAGCAGACACCTTTAAAACTAATGGAGCTCCTCCTGAGGCGATACGCTTAAGATTATTTCCTTTTTCCCTCAGAGATAAAGCTCTATCATGGTTATATTCCCTTCCACCCAATTCCATAACAACTTGGGAAGACCTTAGAAAAGTATTCCTTGCTAGATATTTTCCCCCAAGTAAGACCGCTCTTTTTCGAAACCTAATAACCGGATTTACCCAAAACCAAGGAGAATCGTTGTTCAAAGCCTGGGAGAGATATAAAGATATATTAAGATCATGCCCACATCATGGCTTAGATAATTGGCTAATCATTCAAACCTTCTATAATGGACTTCATTATAACACTAAGATGACCATCGACGCTACCGCTGGTGGCGCACTAATGAACAAACCTTACCCTGAAGCTAGTGCCCTTATCGAAGATTGTAAACACACCAAATTTTCCCTCACCCATTCACACCATGGCTTGTGATATCTTCATATGCATAAGTTCAATCATAGCATCTCATATTGCATTTTTGCTTCATTGCATTGTTTCTAAGTCATCTGCATCTAGGGTTTGTAATCTGAGCTATCCCTGAGCCACTTGAGCCACTTCAAAGGTATTAAATCACTTCAAAGGGGTGCATGTATGTCCAAGCATCGTATTATATCCCTACAAAGTCAAGAAAGTCAAAGAATCACAAGAAATGAGAATGGCATGGAAGCAGAGCCAGGTTTAACTGCACAGATGACCTAGAATTAGGGTTTTGGTTTCAGAGGCCATAACTCCAAATGTTTTGGTCATTCTTGTTTCTATTGGTCTTTATATGTTATAAGGATCATGCATATCAAGTTTCATGAAGAAATTCCATGGGGAAGGCATCTAATCAAGAGTTGACTTCTTGAGCAAGTCAGTGCAAAATCAGGGCATCTGAGGCCCCCAATGACCCAACCAAAAGGTGTTCTTCATCATTTTGAATGTGTATGATCTTTATTTGATCATAGAAGATGTTAGAAGTTCACAAAATTGAAGAATTTCAAGCCATTTGCAAAATTGCCTTTTTGGGAAAGTGACTTGTAATGGAAACTTTCCATTTTGGGAAAGTTTTTCAACCCTTTCTTTTTGATTCAAAAATGCTTCAAATGAGAAAACTTTGGTCATGAAAGTTGTAGAATGGATCCTCCCATTTTCAAAAAGTACAAGAACTCATTCTAATTCATTATGGATCAAAAGTTATGGCTTGTCAAAGTTGGATAAAATCATTAAATTTTCACTTTTGCACAAAATGGAAAACTTGCAAATTCTCATGACAAGCCTTCATGTGACTTCAATGTGACCTCTAATCATCATACAAACACAACGCATAACCTAAAATTCAGTTTGGCCCAAGGAATTTCCCATTTCTATGCCTTAAGTTTCAAGTAACCATAAGCCATTCTTCATAAGAGTGCAAAGAGGATTTTCTTGCAAAATGATTCTCAAAGGATTGTATGATCTCTAGCTGGTCTCAAGGCATTGTCATAACTTCATAAGGCATCTCACACCAAAAATTCAGCAAGACTTATCACATGTTCATGGAAAAAAATCATGAAATGTAACAAGTTGCCAAATTGCAAAAACACTTCCAACTTGTGATCCAATGCACCCAGCTGTTTTCTCTTGATCCTAGGGTCTTCCTTGACTCAAGCTGAGGCAGGACAAACCATGAGATTGCCTCTGACCCGAGCCATACTTGAAGTACACAAGATCTTGACTTTATTGCATTTTGCCCATACCAATCCCACAGTGCCACCACCAACTCTCTGCCCAATCAGAGTCAAATATGTGGCCATCAAGCAATCCAAAAGAGACCACACACAAGCAAGAAGCTCCCACAT
Source organism: Lathyrus aphaca (assembly GCA_963966055.1). Taxonomy (NCBI): domain Eukaryota; kingdom Viridiplantae; phylum Streptophyta; class Magnoliopsida; order Fabales; family Fabaceae; genus Lathyrus; species Lathyrus aphaca. Next base: position 387,914,633 of record OZ014524.1, on the reverse strand, counting down.
TGCAGCATACACAAAAAACTGTCAAAACCTTTCCCTCTTCGAATCACTCAACACAGCCTTCAAACAACCAAAATTTCTTCACCCACAAACCATAAATCATTCATAGAACAGAATCCACCCTTTGAAACTGCCTGAATCATCACCTATAGAGACCCCCATTTCTGCTACACCAGAGTTGAATCACTCAAACCAGCCACTCACCAAGATTTCTAAGCTCCATTCCATCATCAGGAGGATCAAGGGAGAAGGTTTGCACAAAGCTTGAGGCCAGAAAGCTCAAAATCAGGGAAGCTTCATCTTAGGTAACATGAAGAACATTTTTCCCAGAAGTTGATTTTTAAGTTCTTTTATGATGTTATGTCTTCCCCTGATCATGAATATGTGTTTAGTTTTTGAAATGGTGAAGAAACCAGCATGTATGACATCTCTAAATATTTGCCCGTGTTTCATACTTTGCTTCGATTCAGGCTTGTGATTGAAAATAAATGAATTTGGGGTGAGGGGTTAGGTTTAGATTGATGAAAGGATCATTTTGGTGGAAGAAATTTCATGATTGGTAACCTGTAGCAGAATCTAGGGTTTATGCTCGCCGGAGAAGATGACCGGAACCACTGTTCCGGTCACCTGAAAATCATTAGCCCTAATTGTGTAATTAAGGAACTTTGAATATTGACCATTGGATTTGCCTTCCCGCGCGTGAATGAGTGGACATGATCTTGTCATTAAGCCCTAATCCTTAATTAATTAATTAAATCCAGTTTAATTAATTATAAAACTTAATTTAGCCAGGTTTGAACTTGGGCCATTGGATGTGGCGCCAAGTCAACCTCTCCTTGCCCAGATTCAATCTGGTCCCTTCATTGTGCATACTTCCATTTATTTTAATTTTTATTTTCATTTTCTTTGCATTTATTTATACGAATTATTTAAAATAGAAAAAATCATTTAAAAATTATGAAAATTTTTGTCAAAGATTTCATTAATTTTTATAACCCAAAAATATTTTTATTTTTATTTTTTGCATTAAAAATAATTTTTAAATTATTTAAATGTTTATTTTTAATTAGTTAATGAAAATTAATTAATTAAAAATGCATTTAGGTATTTAAAAATCACCAAAAAATTCACATTGCATTTAGAAACATTTAGAAACATTATCCAACTCTCAAAGAAAATTTCTTTTTTGTTCTTGATGCCTTTTGATCCTTTTCATTGGAATTAAATTCATTTTAAGGCAATATTTTGGTTCAAACTTTGAAAAATTCATTCTGCCTAACCTTTGAGAGTTTGATGATGGTTCTTCTTGCATTGCATCCTTCATGGCATGTAGTTTATAGGATAAAATTGGTTTGAATTGATCTTGCATTTTCAATTTGTTTGGTGTTTTTCTTGATGAGGTACCTTAAAACCCTAGTAATCTTAGGAAATTCATAACTTTGACTAGTTTAAGAGTTATGTCCCCTCCTTTGGGCAGTGAACTTGTATAGGTTTAGGGTATCTTTGATTGAATTTTCAATTTTTTATCATGTTATATGCTTCTAATTTTGAATTTTTCTTTGTGTGTTGATCATAAACCCTAATTTGTGCCTTCTTTTGCATCCATCTTTCATTTGCTTGCATCCAATGACTTGCCATGACATTTTGTGCATACATATGATTCATAATACATCTTAGGACATATTAGAATCATGATTGATCATTGCATCTTTCATTTGCCATGTTATATGTTCATTTCATTTCATAAACATTCATGAATCCTTATGGTTCAATGCATGCCTCATTTGCATCCTTATGCTTGTTTGATCACTCTCATCTCTTGTCATGTGTTTGCATCATTTCTTAGCATCATTAACATCATGTTCATGCTTCTGACTTTGTCTTGCATCATGACATTTCATCTCATTTGCATTACATTCCATCTCTTTTGCTAACTTTTCAGGTGGTAAGTTGTTTTGAGAAGTGAATTTGCCTTCACTTCTCACAATCTCTTTTCATCTCTTTCATACTTTCTTTGCTGCATTTTATATGTGTATTAGAGTGAGCTTGCTCATTCATGTTCATCTCTTACCTTCTTTCCTCCAAGCAACTTGTCTTCTTAAGTGAAGCAAGTTGTTTTGCTTCTGTCTGCTTCTTTCTCCTTTCATCTGCTTCTTCCTTGGTGGTTTCTCTGAAGATCTTCTTGCAAGACTCATTAACCCTAGGAACAACCAAGCATGATAACAATTAGGGTTTGATTAGTCCCCCCATTTAGTTTTACCTTTGTGTCATCTTTGAGTCTTCTCCTCTCATCCCATAATCAAGGACTAAACCCTAAAGGTTTTAAGGCTTTGTGATTAAGCTTATGCCTGCATCCTTCTATTAGGATGGAGTGTATAACTTTAATCCTAAGTGTTAGACCCTTAATGTGTTTAAATCCTTTAATCAATTCACCTAATAATCATCAAGACATCAAGCTTGTAACTTGGGCCTTGCATTAGGGTTCTAATTCTTCCTTAATTGGTTAAGAAGGACTAACCCTAGTGTTAATGGACAAGTCCCCCTCGAGTTGTCTTACAAACCATAAAAATCACTTCTTCATCTTATCATTAACTAAAATCCATTTAATAAAGGCTTTGTTTTGTCATGAGGTTAATCCCTAATCATGGATTAAGTTGAGGAGTCTTCCTCAGCTTAAATGTTCTCATATATCATCCTTCTATTAGGATGGTGTAATGAGTCCATTAAATCCTTGATTATGTCTTAATATCATTACTTAACACTAAACAAAAACAACAAAAACATCTAAATAATTACAAGTAGGGTAATGATCTTAATCCTACATCATGGTGATTAAGTGTGAGTTGTTTACTTCACACTTAAGGTATTCTCATTACCCCTAATCAGAGGGAGGATGTGATGAGTTTACTAACCCTTGGTTTAGGCTTAAGCTCATTTTCTTATGACAAACTCCAAAAGCAATAAAAGACTGAAAACACAAAAAAAAAACAATAATCGTCTCCTCCGGGATTCTTTTCTCATCTCATTCACTCACAAACGAGAACTTGCTTCTTCCGTCTAATGCAAGATAGTTTGCACCTGAGCCAGACAGGTCATACACTTGAGCATAGACAAGTAAGCAGTTCACAAGTCAATTTATCTTTCAGTCTCTTTGAGTCGAACTACGGTGTTCTGACTTCCTCATTGCACGAGAGGATACGTAGGCATAACTTAACAGTTATCGAACAAAATTCTCTGTATATTCCCCCTCTTTCAGCATTATTCTTTAAGCCTCATTATCTTGAGCATTCCATTCTTGTTCTTACAATGACACTTCTCTTATACACGTCACATTTCTTTTACACTGACACTTGCATTCTTTCCAGCTTTGATACACAGATTGTACTGACACTACCCCTTTAAAACACAAATCTTTTAAGCGTGGATCCCGTCGAGTACGGCGGACAATCTGGGTGCTAATACCTTCCCAGGTTGTAACCAACCCCCTTTCTCAGTCTCTCTGGTTCGCAACCGTCTTATCCATATCTTTTCTAGGTTTATGCAGCATTACCTTTCCTTCGGGATAAAAATGCCTAACCTTAGCAACAGCTTGGCGACTCTGCTGGGGACCCTTATACTGTAACCAGGGCTTCTGGTTCTTTTTGTGGGTTCCTCCTAGCGCTTGTTTGATTTGTGTTTACTGGGGTGTTATGTGCTATATGTGTTATGTATTTTATTTTTGCTTTATGTACAGTCTTGTTTACTGCTTTCCTTACAGTTTTATACATCATACTGTCATACTGTCATCTTGCTGGATCTGGTTTGTTGCTTTGATGGGTGGGTTTCTATTGAGAGTTTAAGGTCCTATACCTGGGACCTGAGTGACACCTAGGCTAGAGTGGTTCATGTTCTTTCCCATTCCATTTCGGTCTGGTGCGCGCATATGAAACACGGTTCAGATGTGGGTTTCTTCTTGAGAACTCTGTGCTACAGATTTCCTGTAGTGCTAGGGCTATCCGGGAAGCCTGCTAAGTCTGGATGACCTTTATTATGACCTTCAGAAACTGAGGTGAATTAGAGGAGGATCTTTTATGGTTATTGTAAACACTGTACCTCCGGGTTAGAAGTGTTTACACTTCTCATAACTGATCCAAGTCTGAGGATCCTTGTTTTAGAGCACTACCTGTGAGGGGGTTGGGCTGTTTGCAGGTTTGCAGGTACCATTGGCCACATCATACCCTGTTACTTGTTTGGTTTAAGAGTACTCCATTTTGGACAGTTCTTGTGATTAAACCCTGGACATGTGACTCTTTATTTGAGTCCCCCACCTTGGTTACTAGACTTCTAAACATCCATCTGGATTTCTTGAACATACATGGACTTATATCAAGACAGTTAATCAGATCCAGCTTGATCACAAACCCTTGCATATCATTTGCATACTCATCATTTGCATCATCTAACATTTGTTTATTTGTTTTTCAGGGTATCCACATTATATCTGGCTTGGTTTTGACCCCTTCACCTGCATAGACCTCTGTTCCATCTGGTATCTGCTTCAACTATCTTCATCAGTTGTCTGCTTCAGCTACCTTCATCATCACCAGCACTAGCCTGTCAGTGGCTCATCTCCAGCATTGATCTTGATCTTCATTAACACTTGTCTTCAGCTCTTCATCAACACTCATGTCTGCACCCAGGAAGAACAACATTTCATATCATTTCTTTGAGCCTGTGCTGACTGGTATCAGGCAGGTCCAAGCACTTATCACTCCAGACCACATCCCATTATTCAGAGAGCATTATGGAGGCATCCTTGATATGGTCATGGACCTAGACCCTTCTCAGAGGAGTATGATTCACACCTGCTTACAGTTTTATGACCCTCCTTTGAGATGCTTCACTTTCCAGAACTTTCAGCTAGGGCCTCTTTTGGAGGAGTTTTCATCATTAATTGGAGTACCTGTCAGGGGTGGTGTCCCCTTCAACCCAGAGATGACTTCTCCCAGCAATGGAGAGGTGGCAAAAGCACTGTACCTGGAGCCTATTTTGATTGAGCAGAACATGACAACAAAGGCTGGGATCCCTGGTTTGCACTTAGACTTTCTGGCTTCTCAGGCCATCCTGAAGGCCTCCTTGGGAGAATGGAGGGCAGTTTGTGCATTATTAGCCCTCAGTATATATGGGGTTATACTATTTGCAGATGAGGCCAAATTTATCAGCAAGAATGCCATTCATCTCTTCCTTTTAAGGAACCCAGTACCCACATTGCTGGGGGATTTCTATTATTCTGTTCATCAAAGAAATGAGAAGCAAAGAGGAAAGTTGGTGAGATGCTGTGCTCCTCTATTTCACACCTGGCTACTCAAACACTTACCTAAGACTGATGCCTTCCTGAATCCTCACCAACTGAAGAATTGGGCTAAGAGACTTATTGCTTTAACTTCAGATGACATCAGATGGTGCACCCAGAGCACCAAGGGCAAGGACATCATCACTAGCTGCGGGCAGTACCCCAATGTACCTCTAGTAGGAGTGAAGGGTTGCATCAACTACAATTCTTTGCTGTTTAAGAGACAACTGGGCTATGCTTTAGTATACCCTCCTAGAGTGCAAGATCTAGCTGAGACCCTGTATTGTGAGATAAAGCCTAATCTAGCTGTTGTCAGGAAAGCATCCTAGTCTTGGGACAACATCCAGACCAAAGGTATGGCCATTCTTGGGAGGTGCAATAATGTGGCTTCAGCTCAGTATTATGAATGGTCTCATGCTAGAGCTCAGATTTATGGGATGCCATTCACCATTGAGGACACACCTGGACCTTCCACAGTACAGCCAGCAACCACTGTCAGCCTGGAGGAATTTGAGAAACTGAAGGAAAGGAATGAGAATCTGTCTCAAGCTCTGAAGAAGACCCTCTGGGAGAGGAGTGATGGTCGTCTAGACATTGAGAGGTTGGAGAAGCTTAGGGTGGAGCAACTGGCCAAGATTGAGAAAGCAGTGGACTACATCAAGAAGTCAAGAGCTGGGGAGCAAATATTGAAGAATTCCTGTAAAGAGGCCAAGCTTCAGAAGGCTAGGACTGATCTCTATCTGCAGGAAAGTCAAGCTAGGTGGGTCAGGATCACTGAGGCCCGTACTCAAGAAGATAACAGAACTCAAGCCAGAATTGAGCAGTTGGAGGCCAATGAAAAGAAACAACAGGAAGCTTTGTTGGCATCCCAGAAGGAGATTTCAGAATTGAAGCTTAGGGCTGGTTTGAAGAGGTCAAAGGACCAAGACAGACACAAGAAGCTGACCACTGCTATTGCCACTAGGAACCTCCTCATCAGGACCATTACAGAGCATCCGGCTGGTCCTGTAACTGAGGCACTTTTGAAGGAGGTTCAGGAGGATGAGTTTGGACTTGATGTTTGACTTTTTGTTTGTTGTTGCTTCCATTTGATGTATTTTTCTTTTATGTTGTATTTTGACCCCTCAGGGGCATGTGTTGTAAAAAACAAAACTATGTGTTATGCACCATTTGTAATATATTTGTTAGTTTGTTTCCATTTGGGTTTTCTTTTCTCAAGCAACATCAAAGCATCTTCCTCGAGGTCTGGAAAGGTCAAAACCAAGAGCCAAGCCGGATACCTTGGAAAATAAATAAGCATACTGCATTGCATACTAACTTTTGTTTTGTTTTGTAGGTTTTGTTATCATTTTGTTTGTTTCTAACTCTGTTGTGATTCAGGAAATATTGCTCGCAGAAGAGTGTTCCCCGTCAACCGTGCACACCGGTATCCTACACGCAACAACCTTCCGGGTATTATAATGGAGCAAGTACAACAAGACCTGACAGAGGTCAGAACCCAGATGGCTAACGAAAGGGTGGAGATGAGAAACCAAATGGCCCAATTCATGACTGTGATGACTGGTTTGGCTCAGACCCAAGAAAGGTTAAGGGCATTGGTAGAAAGACAAACTCCCGAGGAACCTCATCCTGGCACTGGAGGAACAAGCAACAATGAGAGGGGTCAGCCTCATGTTAACCCACCTGTATTTGGACCTCATCTAGATCCGGAAGTCAACATCCCGGCTAATGTGCAAGGAAATACTACTGGGGGGAGGATCTTACAAGAAGACCCCCAAGAGGAGCAATTCACTGTCATGGGAGCTGGGGATGAAGTCTATGATAGGAGGTTTGATGAAATTGCTGAGAAGTTGAGATCTCTGGAGTCTCAAAATTCCTTAGGCTTCGATGTAATGGATATGGGGTTAGTGGATGGGGTAAGGATTCCCCACAAGTTTAAACCCCCGTGCTTCGAGAAGTACAATGGAACTTCCTGTCCACGAACTCACTTACAGTCCTTCTTGGGAAGACTTAAAGCATATACCATGGATGAAAAGCTGTGGATGTTCTATTTTGAAGACAGCTTGACTGGAGCTTCAAGGGAGTGGTACTCACACTTGACCAGAGCTACTATCAGGTGCTGGAAGGACTTAGCTGAAGCCTTCATCAGGCAGTACCAATACAATCTAGACATGGCTCCTAACAGGACCCTCTTGATGGGAATGTCTCAATCCTCCAGGGAAAGCTTCAGGGAATATGCCCAAAGGTGGAGACAGCTTGCTGCTGCTGTCCAACCACCCATGTCGGAAAGAGAAATGGCCGACATGTTCATGAATACTCTGCAAGGAACATATATTGATAGGCTGGCTGCCTTTTCTTCCACCAGTTTCGCAGACGTGGTTATAGCTGGTGAAAGAATTGAAAGTCTGCTAAAGATGGGCAAGATTTCTGATAATGGTGCGAGTTCGTCCAGTAATCCCAGGAAGCCTTTTGTGGGACCTAGAAGAACCGGTGAGACAAATGTCGTTCATGCCAACAGGGGCAGACCTCAGTATGTCCATAGATCAGTAGCAGCTGTCACTATTCCAGCTCCGATTCCTTAGCAACCAGCATACCAACAATAACAACAACCCCATTATCAACAGCAAGTTCAGTATCCGCCACAGAGAACATACAACAACACCAACAACAATCAACAACAAAGACCCTTCCAGCAAAGGCCATCACAGGCAAATAGGGTGATTGACCCTATCCCTATGCCTTATGCTGCCTTATTGCCACAACTCCTGAAGCTTAACTTGGTTGAGCTAAGGACGTTGGCACCTCCAGATCCCTCCAATCTCCCTAAGAATTACGATGTCAACGCCAGATGTGCTTTTCACTCCAATGCACCTGGCCACAATACGGAAAAATGTCGGGCTTTGCAAATGAAAGTTCAAGATCTGGTGGATTCTAAAGCCCTTAACTTCGCACCGCCTCCGAATGTCAACAGAAATCCTATGCCTAACCATGGTGGGCCGAGGATTAATGCCATCGAGGAAGACAAACCATCTACTTTGATCACCAGTGTTGCACAAATTCGAACACCTCTGGTCGAAATTAAAGCTCAGCTTCTAGAGTGCCAGGTGTTCCCCGGGTGTGAGCTCGGTTGTGGGTATTGCAACATTGCAGTCAACGGGTGTAATAATTTGAGAAGCGGCATAGATGGTCTTATCAAGGATGGTATCCTTCAGATCTCAACAACGGCGCCTACAAATCCAGCAATTCCTCTGACAATAATTCCTGAGTCTCTTACAACAACAGCAACAATCATTCCAACCGATTCGTCAATATCATCAACAATGGCTTCATCCATCACTTCAACAAATCAAATGTCAACAACCATTTCTTCTACAACATCAGCATCCTTTTTACCAGCAGAATCTTCTACAACGCCAACAGAAATTAATGAAGATGTCTCAGCTGTCACCGTTTACTATGATCCATCAGATGTTCCTCCAAACAACAATTTTCAGCAACAAGTAGTGGCACCTCCTGCCAGATCACCAGTTACAATTTACTACGATCCGCACACCATTACGGTACCCTCCTCTGCAGCAGTAAGTCCAGTTACCATCATAGTGCCTGGACCGGTTCCCTATGAAAGCAGTAATGTCATACCTTGGCATTATGGCTCTGATCTCTACTGCAACGGGGAGAAAATCACTTTGGATTCTTCAACCTCTTCTCCACAAATTGATAATGTTGGGGGAGGCGGAGGCTTCACCAGAAGCGGAGGCCTTTTTGCCTCACAAGTACAAAGACCTAATGCTGAAGTAGAAGCTGCTGCTAAAGCAAAAGGAAAGAGTGTGGTGCTTGAAGAGCCAACTGCCAGAGAAACTCAGAAGACATCTTTTGAACAAGATGTAGACGAGTTCATGAGAATCATCAAAAGAAGTGATTACAAGGTGGTGGATCAGCTTCACCAAACTCCCTCAAAAATCTCCATATTATCCATGTTGATGTGTTCTGAAGCTTACAGGAATGCACTATTGAAAGTCCTGCACGCAGCATACGTGCCATAGGAGATTACTGTTAACCAGCTAGAAACTGTGGTGGCAAATGTCAATACCAGTCATGGACTGGGTTTCACCAATGCTGACTTAACAACAGAGGGACGTAACCACAACAAGGCTTTACATATCACCTTGGAATGCAAGGGTGATGTTCTATCTCATGTACTGGTGGACACTGGGTCCTCACTCAATGTTTTGCCAAAGAAAGCCTTAGTGAAGCTGGAGTATGATGGCTTGGCATTGCGTCCGAGTAATTTGGTGGTGAGAGCATTTGATGGCTCTAAGAGATCAGTGCTTGGAGAGATTGATCTGCCTGTGATGATTGGCCCGCAGACTTTTAAAATTACCTTCTATGTGATGGACATTCAGCCGGCCTACAGCTGTTTGTTGGGTAGACCCTGGATCCATGCCGCTGGCGCTGTTACGTCTACCCTTCACCAGAAGCTGAAATTCGAGTGGGAAGGCCAGATCATCACCATCTGTGGGGAGGAAGATATCTTTGTTAGCCATCTGGCTACATACAAGTACATAGAAATGGATGGAGAAATCCATGAAACTATGAGCCAGGGATTTGAAGCCCTGAACATTAATGAAGCATCTGCTGTACTAGGAACCTCCATGACGTCTTATCAGCAAGCCCGGAAGGTTATTGAAGAGGGTACTGCCCAAGGCTGGGGCAAGTTGCTGCCCGTGGAAAAGAAAGAAGACAGATTTGGGTTGGGTTACAGACCAACTCAACAAGATCAATCAGAGGCTGCAAAGGAGCCCAATTTTGTCAGCGGGGGAATGCTCACCCCAGATGCTGTGAACAACTTGGAAGACGAGGAGAAAAGCGACCGCAACCTGGAGAGCTGGATACGTCCAAGGATCCCGGGGAGCCAAGTCCTTAACTGGTCTTCCCAGGAAATTATAAGGGTTACTCCTGCAGAGTAATTATTATTTCCTGTATTTTTAAGCATGCATCAAGTCTTGCATCTTGCCCAAGATGTCAATACTCATTTTGTAATCGGGCCATCTTGTAATTTTGTGCAAATGGATTAATCAATGAATATCGGACATCTTTTGCAAATGAGTCTTTTCCTTTTTCCACTCACTGTTTTTCATTTTTCTTTTTGTACAAGAATAAAATGGCAATGTTTTCCAAAATGATAACTTCATTTCACTTTTTCTAAACAAGATTAAAATTGATCACTAAAATGAACAATCTAAACCCTTGCAGAGAGTGCTTTTCAGATTGCACCGACAACAACACTGCTATGGCTTCGTATGACTTTGACAATCCAATCAATCAAGCTAATGAAGGGGTTGAAGAAGATTACGAGCTACCTGAAGAGCTAGCCAGGTTGTTAAGGCAAGAGGAAAAGGTTATCACTCCTCATCAGGAGGAGGTTGAAACGGTTAATCTTGGTATGGAAGAAGATGTGAAAGAAGTTAAGATCGGGGCCTGCCTACAAGACTCGGTGAAAGATCAACTGATTGACATGCTTCGGGAATACGTGGATGTTTTTGCTTGGTCCTATCAGGATATGCCAGGGTTGGACACCGACATTGTCATGCACAAGCTGCCTTTGAAAGAAGACTGCCCACTGGTAAAACAGAAGCTGCGCCGTACTCGCCCAGATATGGCAATGAAGATAAAGGAAGAGGTACAAAAGCAGTGGGACGCCGGTTTCCTTGCTGTGACTAGCTATCCTCCGTGGGTTGCTAATATTGTACCTGTGCCTAAGAAAGACGAAAAGGTGAGGATGTGTGTGGATTACCGGGATCTGAACAGAGCTAGCCCAAAAGATGACTTCCCTTTACCTCACATCGATGTATTGGTTGATAATACGGCTCAGTTCTCGGTGTTCTCCTTCATGGATGGGTTTTCAGGATATAATCAGATCAAGATGTCACCTGAAGACATGGAGAAGACAACTTTCATCACACCCTGGGGCACGTTCTGTTATAAGGTGATGCCATTCGGACTGAAGAATGCTGGTGCAACTTATCAACGGGCTATGGTGACATTATTCCACGACATGATCCATAAAGAAATTGAATGTTATGTGGATGACATGATTGCCAAGTCCCTCACAGAAGAAGACTACCTGGTGAATCTGTTGAAGTTATTCAAACGTCTGAGGAAGTACCAATTGAAGTTAAACCCCAACAAATGCACATTCGGGGTGCGATCCGGTAAGCTGCTGGGCTTTATTATAAGTGAGAAAGGGATTGAAGTTAACCCTGACAAAGTTAAAGCAATTCAAGAAATGCCTGCACCGAAGACAGAAAAAGAAGTTCGAGGGTTTCTAGGTAGGTTGAACTACATTTCATGGTTCATATCTCACCTTACTGCAACCTGTGAGCCTTTGTTCAAGCTGTTAAGAAAAGAACAAACGGTCAGGTGGAATGAAGACTGCCAGAGGGCTTTTGACAAAATCAAGGAATACTTACAAGAGCCTCCAATCCTTATGCCTCCAGTTGAAGGAAGACCTCTAATAATGTACTTGACAGTATTAGAAGAGTCAATGGGGTGTGTGCTGGGCCAGCATGACGAGTCTAGTCGAAAAGAGTATGCAATATACTACCTAAGCAAAAAGTTTACCGACTGTGAACAGCGTTATTCACTGCTCGAGAAAACTTGCCGTGCTTTAGCGTGGGCTGCTCGCCGACTAAGGCAGTATATGTTGACCCACACTACTTTATTGATTTCAAAGATGGACCCAGTTAAGTACATTTTTGAGAAGCCAGCGCTTACCGGACGTGTTGCAAGATGGCAAATGTTCCTCACAGAATATGACATTCAGTACACATCTCAGAAAGCCATCAAAGGCAGTGTACTTTCTGATTATCTTGCTGAGCAACCTATTGATGATTACCAGCCTATGAGATTTGACTTCCCTGATGAAGACATCATGTTCATAAAAGCAAAAGATCATGAAGAGCCTGTTCACACTGAAGGGCCTGACCCAGAAGAGGAATGGACTATGATGTTTGACGGGGCTGTTAACATGAATGGTCGTGGTGTTGGTGCAGTACTCATTACACCTAAGGGAGTTCACATGCCTTTCTCGGCAAAGCTCACCTTTAACTGCACTAACAACGAAGCTGAATACGAAGCTTGTATTATGGGTCTTGAGGAAGCCATTGACCTCAGGATCAAGACTTTGACTGTGTTCGGAGATTCAGCTCTGGTAGTTAATCAAACCAACGGCAAATGGTACACACACCAGGATCATCTGATACCTTACAGGGATTATACAAGGAGGTTATTGACTTTCTTTACAACGGTCAAGCTTGAGTATATCCCTAGGGACGAGAATCAGTTTGCAGATGCTCTGGCTACCATTTCATCCATGATCAAAGTTCAAGCTGCCAACTTTGTACCTCGGATTTCAGTGTCCAGACTTGACAGACCAGCATATGTATTTGCAGCAGACGTTGTAAAAGACGATAAGCCTTGGTTCCATGACATTAAGTGCTTCTTGGAGGATCAAACATACCCACCTGGGGCATCTTCCAATGACAAGAAGACATTAAGAAGGCTAGCTGGTAGTTTCTTCCTGAATACTGACGGTTCCCTGTACAAGAGAAACTTTGATATGGTACTTCTCAGGTGCGTTGATAGAACAGAAGCAGACTTGTTGATGCACGAAGTGCATGAAGGATCCTTTGGTACCCATGCAGGAGGGCATGCCATGGCCAAGAAGTTGCTAAGGTCAGGCTATTACTGGATCACAATGGATGCCGACTGTTGTGCCTATGCCAGAAAATGCCATAAATGCCAGATTTATGCGGATAAAGTGCATGTGCCTCCGAATCCTCTGAATGTGATGTCTTCACCCTGGCCCTTTGCTATGTGGGGCATTGATATGATTGGCAAGATTGAATCGATTGCTTCAAATGGCCACATATTCATCCTGGTAGCCATTGACTATTTTACCAAGTGGGTTGAAGCAGCTTCTTATGCAAATGTCACGAGGCAAGTGGTAGCCCGATTTCTAAAGAGAGACATCATCTGCCGGTATGGAGTGCCTGGGCGAATCATTATTGATAATGGTTCCAACTTGAACAACAAAATGATGGCAGAGCTATGCCGGGACTTCAAGATCCAACACCACAATTCTTCTCCTTACAGGCCAAAGATGAATGGCGCTGTAGAAGCGGCTAACAAGAATATCAAGAAGATTGTGCAGAAGATGGTAGTTACCTACAAAGACTGGCATGAAATGCTACCATTTGCCTTACATGGGTACCGTACGTCAATCAGAACATCCACCGGGGCAACACCGTATCAACTTGTGTATGGTATGGAGGCAGTCCTACCTGTTGAAGTTGAATTACCCTCCCTGCGGGTACTGATGGATGTTAAGCTAAACGAAGCAGAATGGGTCCGGTCCCGATACGAACAACTGGATCTGATTGAAGAGAAGAGATTAGCTGCAATCTGCCATGGGCATTTATATCAGAAAAGAATGAAGAAAGCCTTCGATCAGAAAGTCAGGCTCCGAGAGTACCAAGTAGGAGATCTTGTGTTGAAAAGACTCCTTCCTCCTCATACAGACCACAGGGGCAAGTGGACTCCGAATTATGAAGGACCATTCGTAGTAAAGAAAGTTTTCTCTGGTGGAGCACTGATGCTCAGTACTATGGATGGTGAAGACTTCCTGTCCCCTGTAAATTCAGATGCAGTTAAAAAATACTTCGCATAAAATGACCCGCTGGACATAAAAACAGAATGCAAGTCCAGGAAAAAATAGGGCATCCCGGCGAGTCAAAAATAGAATAAAAGACTCGGGCAAAAATAAGGGAAAATAAATGAAAAAATGTACACCTGCTGAGTTGAAAAGCCGCATAGGACAGCTCAGGCAAAAATGGGTATCCCGGTGGATTGAAAACCCGAAAGGGCGATCCATGCAAAATAAGGGAATAAGCGAACAACTGCATTCTGAATTCATTTGTATCACTTACGACTTGGTAAGCTTTGAAAGGATCAAGCTTCTTTCAGAATCAACCTTCTTCAGAAAGCAAGACGAGAAGAACGTCAAATGTCATACGAGTCATAGCAAAGGGGAAGCTCCTTGAAGCGTCATCAACATTGCCAACATCTTTTGTTTCTCAATTTGTAACAATCCCCCCATTCTAGGGGATTTGTTTCTATGACTGTATCTTGCCAATTCAGGGCACAAATTAATAAAATCAGATTTGCAGTCATGATTCGTCTCGCACATTTTATTTTAGTTTGCAAAATGTCCGATGTCATTAATTTATTGATTGCATAAATACAGATGCTTCCCTTCTAAAAATACGTGCCTGCAGGAAATATATTTACTCCCAGGAGTGTCTAAACTCCTATGACATAATCCGGTAAGGGATACCTCAGGATACTTGTACGTTTCTTTGTCATGCAGGATTGCAGGTGTTCAAAGCGCGACATGGGGCATGAAAGCTTCTCCCCAGCAAGCTGTCAAATAATTATCTACTCAGTCCGTCTTCCAGATTAGCACCGGAGGTGTTTTCTCCCCAGCTGAGTTGTCAAGTATCATCCTCAGCAAGATCCCCAGCAGAAATCTCCCAGAATATCTTCCAAGTGATCTTTCTTCTTCCCCAGCCAAGTGCCGACCAGGGAACTACCTCCCCACAGAGTTTCAACCTCTATCCAGAAGAGCAACGCCTGAAAGAAGTCACAACAGAGTGAAGAAAGCTTCTACAAACCCCAGCTGGGTCCCCCATTGCTGAGATGGGTCTATCAGTGATCTGTTTCCCCATGCAGATACATCATGTCAGATCCACCAATGATCTCATCCCCAGCTGGGATATCCACTTCAAGCAGATCAGCCAGAGATCTTCACAGCAACGGGATCCGAATCCCGGATCGTTATCTTTGCATAATCATAGCATTCGCATCATATCCTCCCCACAGGGCGTAGCATTCCGTCTAATACGGAGCATTACGGCAAAAATCAAACATATTGCATAATCATAAGCCATGTTATGAATACCGACAATTCATCAACAATATACAAAATACTCCCCAAATTCCCCGGCAGAGAGCCAGGACATTTCTCTTACAGATGCAAATACATGCTCCCTTCGGCACCCGTCTGTGTCATACTCCCAGCAGAAAGCCAAAGCGTCCCCTTTGCACTCACCATGTAAATACATATACATACAATTCCCTGACACCCGTCCGTATCACCTCCCCCAGTACAGTTATCTAAACACTTTGAAAATCATATATTTGTTTATAATACACTTTTTCAGACACCCGTCCGTGTCATGCTCTCCGCAGCAAGATAGACACTCGTCCGTGTCTTACTCATACTTTTTACTCATACAGATACTCGTCCGTATCTCGTATACACCACTTATCTTTCTTAGATTCGACACTCGTCCGTGTTCTTTGATAACCAGTTGGTACTCGTCCGTATCATCATCTCTGAACATGTGTCAGCATTTGTTTCTACTGATACTCGTCTGTATCATGGTCTTAAGGATGCTCGTTTGCATCTTTAATCCATACACAATGTCAGATACTTTTACCTCTTTTTTTAGAATTTAGACACTCGTCTGTGTCTATCATTCCCCAGAAGAGTCCCCTCAGATCCGACACTCATCCGTGTTCTTTGTTAACCAGTTGATACTCGTCCGTATCATCATCTCTGAACATGTGTTAGTGTTTGTTGCTACCTGATACCCGTCCGTATCACAGCCTTAAGGATGCTCGTCCGCATCTTTAGTCTATACACAGTGCCCAAACACTTATACCTTTCATTTCTTAGATGTAGACACTCGTCCGTGTTTACTTTTCCCCAACGAAGTCCCCAACGAAACTTGTTAAACTATTTCCTTTCTATTTGACATTCGTCCTATGTCATGATACCTTTGCGGCAGCCGTACCCTGCCAGGTGATCGTCCTTCACCTTCTTGATGATCGTCCTTCATTAGAACCCCTCTTTATCCGACATTCGTCCTATGTCATGATATTTTTAGCAGCCGTACCCTGCTAGGTGATCGTCCTTCACCTCTTGATGATCGTCCTTCATCGTTTTATCCGATGGTCGTCCCCATCATTGATCTTGTTATCTGACATTCGTCCTATGTCATGATAAACCCTGAGAGCAGCCGTACCCTGCTAGGTGATCGTCCTTCACCTCTTGATGATCGTCCTTCATCATGCTTATCCGATGGCCGTCCCCATCGTCGATTTTTCTATCCGGCATTCGTCCTATGTCATAATATTTTCGGCAGCCGTCCCCTGCCCGGTGATTGTCCTTCACCTTAGATGACCGTCCCTCATCTTATCCCCAACAGAGCAGCCGTCCCCTGCTAGGTGATCGTCCTTCACCTTTTGATGACCGTACCTCATCATTTATTTCATTTACCTATAATCCCCAGAGAGTCTCATAGCTTTGCTTGATGGCCGTCCCCATCACGATCTCTTACGTCCCCTGCTTATCGGTCGTCCCCGTCATTGCTTTATTTCCTGCATTTTCCCCAGCATGTCGGTCGTCCCCGTCATTGCTCCATCCCCAGCAGTCGTCCTCTGCTTGACGGTCATCCTCCGTCGCCCGCACTTTATAATCATACTTTATTATCTTTTACAATCTATATCCCTTTTCTTCTTCATTTTGTGAGTGCAAATTTTGGACTGTCTTTTGGTATCCAACCACAAGTTATCTTGTTTGACTGTTAAGCCGTTGCTTACATCCTGCACAGCTAACTCATGCTTGAATAGGGGCAGCTGTAAACACCCCAAATTTTCTCTCACCCATTCACACCATGGCTTGTGATATCTTCATATGCATAAGTTCAATCATAGCATCTCATATTGCATTTTTGCTTCATTGCATTGTTTCTAAGTCATCTGCATCTAGGGTTTGTGATCTGAGTTATCCCTGAGCCACTTGAGCCACTTCAAAGGTATTCAATCACTTAAAAGGGGTCCATGTATTTCCAAGCATCATATTATATCCCTACAAAGTCAAGAAAGTAAAAGAATCACAAGAACTGAGAATGGCATGGAAGCAGAGCCAGGTTTAACTGCACAAATGACCTAGAATTAGGGTTTTGGTTTCAGAGGCCATAACTCCAAAATTTTTGGTCATTCTTGTTTCTATTGGTCTTTATATGTTATAAGGATCATGCATATCAAGTTTCATGAAGAAATTCCATGGGGAAGGCATCTAATCAAGAGTTGACTTCTTGAGCAAGTCAGTGCAAAATTAGGGCATCTGAGACCCCCAATGACCCAACCAAAAGGTGTTATTCATCATTTTGAATGTGTATGATCTTTATTTGATCATAGAAGATGTTAGAAGTTCACAAAATTGAAGAATTTCAAGCCATTTGCAAAATTGCCTTTTTGGGAAAGTGACTTGTAATGGAAACTTTCCATTTTGGGAAAGTTTTTCAACCCTTTCTTTTTGATTCAAAAATGCTTCAAATGAGAAAACTTTGGTCATGAAAGTTGTAGAATGGATCCTCCCATTTTCAAAAAGTACAAGAACTCATTCTAATTCATTATGGATCAAAAGTTATGGCTTGTCAAAGTTGGATAAAATCATTAAATTTTCACTTTTGCACAAAATGGAAAACTTGCAAATTCTCATGACAAGCCTTCATGTGACTTCAATGTGACCTCTAATCATCATACAAACACAATGCATGACCTAAAATTCAGTTTGGCCCAAGGAATTTCCCATTTCTATGCCTTAAGTTTCAAGTAACCATAAGCCATTCTTCATAAGAGTGCAAAGAGGATTTTCTTGCAAAATGATTCTCAAAGGATTGTATGATCTCTAGCTGGTCTCAAGGCATTGTCATAACTTCATAAGGCATCTCACACCAAAAATTCAGCAAGACTTATCACATGTTCATGGCCAAATATCATGAAATGTAACAAGTTGCCAAATTGCAAAAACACTTTCAACTTGTGATCCAATGCACCCAGCTGTTTTCTCTTGATCCTAGGGTCTTCCTTGACTCAAGCTGAGGCAGGACAAGCCATGAGATTGCCTCTGACCCGAGCCATACTTGAAGTACACAAGATCTTGACTTTCTTGCATTTTTCCCATACCAATCCCACAGTGCCACCACCAACTCTCTGCCCAATCAAAGTCAAATATGTGGCCATCAAGCAATCCAAAAGAGACCACACACAAGCAAGAAGCTCCCACATTGCAGCATACACAAAAAACTGTCAAAACCTTTCCCTCTTCGAATCACTCAACACAGCCTTCAAACAACCAAAATTTCTTCACCCACAAACCATAAATCATTCATAGAACAGAATCCACCCTTTGAAACTGCCTGAATCATCACCTATAGAGACCCCCATTTCTGCTACACCAGAGTTGAATCACTCAAACCAGCCACTCACCAAGCTTTCTAAGCTCCATTCCATCATCAGGAGGATCAAGGGAGAAGGTTTGCACAAAGCTTGAGGCCAGAAAGCTAAAAATCAGGGAAGCTTCATCTCAGGTAACATGAAGAACATTTTTCCCAGAAGTTGATTTTTAAGTTCTTTTATGATGCTATGTCTTCCCCTGATCATGAATATGTGTTTAGTTTTTGAAATGGTGAAGAAACCAGCATGTATGACATCTCTGAATATTTTCCCGTGTTTCATACTTTGCTTCGATTCAGGCTTGTGATTAAAAATAAATGAATTTGGGGTGAGGGGTTAGGTTTAGATTGATGAAAGGATCATTTTGGTGGAAGAAATTTCATGATTGGTAACCTGTAGCAGAATCTAGGGTTTATGCTCGCCGGAGAAGATGACCGGAACCACTGTTCCGGTCACCTGAAAATCATTAGCCCTAATTGTGTAATTAAGGAACTTTGAATATTGACCCTTGGATTTGCCTTCCCGCACGTGAATGAGTGGACAGGATCTTGTCATTAAGCCTTAATCCTTAATTAATTAATTAAATCCAGTTTAATTAATTATAAAACTTAATTTAGCTAGGTTTGAACTTGGGCCATTAGATGTGGCGCCAAGTCAACCTCTCCTTGCCCAGATTCAATCTGGTCCCTTCATTGTGCATACTTCCATTTATTTTCATTTTAATTTTCATTTTCTTTGCATTTATTTATACGAATTATTTAAAATAGCAAAAATCATTTAAAAATTATGAAAATTTTTGTCAAAGATTTCATTAATTTTTAGAACCCAAAAATATTTTATTTTTATTTTTTGCATTAAAAATCATTTTTAAATTATTTAAATGTTTATTTTTAAATAGTTAATGAAAATTAATTAATTAAAAATGCATTTAGGTATTTAAAAATCACCAAAAAATTCACATTGAATTTAGAAACATTTAGAAACATTATCCAAATCTCAAAGCAAATTTCTTTTTTGTTCTTGATGCCTTTTGATCCTTTTCATTGGAATTAAATTCATTTTAAGGCAATATTTTGGTTCAAACTTTGAAAAATTCATTCTGCCTAACCTTTGAGAGTTTGATGATGGTTCTTCTTGAATTGCATCCTTCATGGCATGTAGTTTATAGGATAAAATTGGTTTGAATTGATCTTGCATTTTCAATTTGTTTGGTGTTTTTCTTGATGAGGTACCTTAAAACCCTAGTAATCTTAGGAAATTCATAACTTTCACTAGTTTAAGAGTTAGGTCCCCTCCTTTGGGAAGTGAACTTGAATAGGTTTAGGGTATCTTTGATTGCATTTTCAATTTTTTATCATGTCATATGCTTCTAATTTTGAATTTTTCTTTGTGTGTTGATCATAAACCCTAATTTGTGCCTTCTTTTGCATCCATCTTTCATTTGCTTGCATCCAATGACTTGCCATGACATTTTGTGCATACATATGATTCATAATACATCTTAGGACATATTAGAATCATGATTGATCATTGCATCTTTCATTTGCCATGTTATATGTTCATTTCATTTCATAAACATTCATGAATCCTTATGGTTCAATGCATGCCTCATTTGCATCCTTATGCTTGTTTGATCACTCTCATCTCTTGTCATGTGTTTGCATCATTTCTTAGCATCATTAACATCATGTTCATGCTTCTGACTTTGTCTTGCATCATGACATTTCATCTCATTTGCATTACATTCCATCTCTTTTGCTAACTTTTCAGGTGGTAAGTTGTTTTGAGAAGTGAATTTGCCTTCACTTCTCACAATCTCTTTTCATCTCTTTCATACTTTCTTTGCTGCATTTTGTATGTGTATTAGAGTGAGCTTGCTCATTCATGTTCATCTCTTACCTTCTTTCCTCCAAGCAACTTGTCTTCTTAAGTGAAGCAAGTTGTTTTGCTTCTCTCTGCTTCTTTCTCCTTTCATCTGCTTCTTCCTTGGTGGTTTCTCTGAAGATCTTCTTGCAAGCCTCATTAACCCTAGGAACAACCAAGCATGATAACAATTAGGGTTTGATTAGTCCCCCCATTTATTTTTACCTTTGTGTCATCTTTGAGTCTTCTCCTCTCATCCCATAATCAAGGACTAAACCCTAAAGGTTTTAAGGCTTTGTGATTAAGCTTATGCCTGCATCCTTCTATTAGGATGGAGTGTATAACTTTAATCCTAAGTGTTAGACCCTTAATGTGTTTAAATCCTTTAATCAATTCACCTAATAATCATCAAGACATCAAGCTTGTAACTTGGGCCTTGCATTAGGGTTCTAATTCTTCCTTAATTGGTTAAGAAGGACTAACCCTAGTGTTAATGGACAAGTCCCCCTCGAGTTGTCTTACAAACCATAAAAATCACTTCTTCATCTTATCATTAACTAAAATCCATTTAATAAAGGCTTTGTTTTGTCATGAGGTTAATCCCTAATCATGGATTAAGTTGAGGAGTCTTCCTCAGCTTAAATGTTCTCATCTATCATCCTTCTATTAGGATGGTGTAATGAGTCCATTAAATCCTTGATTATGTCTTAATATCATTACTTAACACTAAAAAACAACAAAAACATCTAAATAATTACAAGTAGGGTAATGATCTTAATCCTACATCATGGTGATTAAGTGTGAGGTGTTTACTTCACACTTAAGGTATTCTCATTACCCCTAATCAGAGGGAGGATGTGATGAGTTTACTAACCCTTGGTTTAGGCTTAAGCTCATTTTCTTATGACAAACTCCAAAAGCAATAAAAGACTGAAAACACAAAAAAAAAAAAACAATAATCGTCTCCTCCAGGATTCTTTTCTCATCTCATTCACTCACAAACGAGAACTTGCTTCTTCCGTCTAATGCAAGACAGTTTGCACCTGAGCCAGACAGGTCATACACTTGAGCATAGACAAGTAAGCAGTTCACAAGTCAATTTATCTTTCAGTCTCTTTGAGTCGAACTACGGTGTTCTGACTTCCTCATTGCACGAGAGGATACGTAGGCATAACTTAACAGTTATCGAACAAAAGTCTCTGTATATTCCCCCTCTTTCAGCATTATTCTTTAAGCCTCATTATCTTGAGCACTCCATTCTTGTTCTTACACTGACACTTCTCTTATACTCTTCACATTTCTTTTACACTGACACTTGCATTCTTTCCAACTTTGATACACAGATTGCACTGACACTACCCCTTTAAAACACAAATCTTTTAAGCGTGGATCCCGTCGAGTACGACGGACAATCTGGGTGCTAATACCTTCCCAGGTTGTAACCAACCCCCTTTCTCAGTCTCTCTGGTTCGCAACCGTCTTATCCATATCTTTTCTAGGTTTATGCAGCATTACCTTTCCTTCGGGATAAAAATGCCTAGCTGGCGACTCTATTCATTCCTTTTCTCTTTCGCCGACCGTTCGCGTCTGTACCCCTTCTGACCAGGTGTCATTTTGGTGGGAGCGACAAAGATATGGCCCAAAACCATCAATCATGGGGAGTAGAACGAGCGACAGTGGAAAAAAAGGAAACCCAATGAGGAATACTTGAGCTAAGATCTATGGACATGATGCAAGCTAAAATGGACGCGTTGGCCCTTAGAGTCGAACATATGTGTACAACCCCGAATACTGTAGCTGCAATTTTGCCGAATTGTGAGATATGTGGGACGCAAGGACACCAATCCATCGAATGCAATTTGTTAAATGAGACCAACCCTGAACAAGTGAACTACACCCAAGGGAACCCATTTTCAAACACATACAACCCTGGATGGAGGAATCACCCAAACTTCTCCTATAAAAATAATAACCATATCCAAAATACCACACCTCCGAGACAACAAGGTTACCAAGCCCCGAGAACAAATCAACCTATGCAACCTGTACCACCAAATCCGAGCCTTGAGAAAATTGTGGAAAATTTTATCACCGCTCAAACACAACAAAACAAAGAGTTCATGAACCAAAACGTCCATGTTATGAACTAATTACCCAGTTAGGAACCAAGGTTGACCAAATTATTACTCACAATATGATGCTTGAAACCCATATCTCTCAGGTAGCTTTAAACCAAGCCCCTCAGACTATACCTGGAGGACAGTTCCCTGGACAACCTCAACAAAACCCGAAAGGGCAAGCAAATTCCATTACTCTACGAAGTGGAACCGCTTATAAGGAACCTTCAAACCCTAGATTAAGTGATCCCGAAACTTCTGAGAGAAATGAAGAGAAGGAACCAGAGGAATCTGAAAACCCGGAAAGTCAAGAAAAAGGAGAAGAACCTAAAAACAAAACCTATGTACCACCACCGCCATACAAACCACCAATACCATGCCCTCAAAGACTAAAGAAAACCCAAATCGATAATCAATATCAAAAATTCGTTAAGGTTATAGAAAAAATTCACGTAGAAATCCCCTTTACAGAAGCCATCACCCAAATACCTTTTTACGCAAAGTTTCCCAAAGATATACTTACAAATAAACATAGACTTGAAGATTCGAAACCCGTGGAATGTAATTCTATTTCCGAAAATAGGTTAGCAAAGAAAGATAAAGATCCCGGAAATTTTTCAATTCCTTGTATTTTGGGGAATCATGTCATCGAAAAAGCTTTTCTAGATTTAGGAGCTAGTGTGAGCTTAATTCCTTTAGCAGTTTGTGAAAGATTAAACTTAGGAGAATTACAACCTACTAAGATGTCACTTTAATTAGCCGATATATCCGTTAAATACCCTATAGGCATAGTTGAAGACGTCCCTGTTAGGATAGGTAAGCTGTTTATACCTACTGATTTTGTTGTCATGGACATTAAAGAAGATACCAATCCTCCTTGGTAGACCGTTCTTATCAACCGCTGGAGCCATAATAGATATTAAAAAAGGGAAACTAACCTTTGAGGTAGGTGACGAGAAGATAGAATTTGTACTCTCGAAATTTCTTATGGCACCTGTAATAGGAGATGTTTGTTATGCCTTAGATATCATTGATGAGTGCATTAGGGAATTAGAACAAGAAGAAGAAACTGAATCTATAAAATTGCCATCAACCCTTATTTGGGAAGATGACAGTTATAAAAAACCCTACATTGATGATAACCTTCACGAATGTTTATCTCTTACCCCAGATCCTATACCTTGCCCTATGAAACCAACCATAAAACTCAAGGAACTGCCTAAGAACCTGAGATATGAATTTCTTGATGAAGAAATGAACCGTCTAGTTATAGTCAGTGTTACCTTGGACCAAGAGGAAACAAACCAATTGTTAGATGTTTTACAAAGGTACCCCTCAGCCTTAGGATATAAGATCTCAGATCTAAAAGGAATAAGCCCATCCGTATGCATGCATCGGATTTTGCTTGAAGAAGATTCAAAACCCTCTGGAGAACACCAATGAAGAATAAATCCTATGATGAGTGAAGTAGTCAAGACTGAAGTTCTTAAGTTACTAGAGGCAGGTATAATATATCAGATCTCGGACAGTAAATGGGTGAGTCATGTGCATGTAGTACCTAAAAAGGGAGGAATCACAATCGTGCAAAACGAGAAGGGCGAACCTGTAGCAAAAAGAACTAATGGAGGTTGGAGTATGTGCATAGACTATAGAAAATTAAATAAAGCAACTAGGAAGGACCATTTCACATTACCATTCATAGACCAAATGTTGGAGCGCCTAGGCAGACACTCTTACTTTTGTTACCTAGATGGATATTCAGGATTCTTCCAAATACCTATTGTTGCACCCCAAACTTTTCCCTCACCTAGACTAGACATTGTGTACTAAGGTATCCCAAGAGGTTCAAGAGGTTCACAAGGTTCACAAAGGTCCACAATTAGTCAGAAAGTTTGACAATTCCCTCAGACAAAGCCTCTTCCTAAGCTGTGCATCCTAAACTAGGGTTTTGAGTTTCATCAGGCTAAATGGACTTCCAAGGCCTCAAGTGAACTTCATAACATCCCACATGTCTTCAAGAATCCCTATGTCAAGTTTCAAGGCTTTCCCAAAAGGTTTGCTCAGTCAGATGATCAGATATGCAAAATTCAGTTAAAATGGTTAAAAAGTCAAACTGAGGTCAATTGTGGTCAAACCAAAGTCAAACTTCATGATTTTTTGCCAACATCAATTTTATGAAGTAAAATTCATCATTGGATCAATGGTTGATCATGATTCATCAAGGAGATTTCAAATCTTCAAGAATCAGGAGTTTCTAAATTAGGGTTTTCATAGGAAAAGTCAACTGAACTTTGACCAGCCATAACTTTCACATGCTTCATCAATAATTTTCCATCCAAAGCTCATTTTGAAGAAAATTTAATTCTCTACAACTTTTTGTCTCACAAGCCAAGTCCAAAAATGCTTCATTTGGAAGGTATGAGCTAGGACATTATAGGTCTTTTTAAAAGTCAACATCTTCCAAAGGGCATAACTTGAAAATGGTGAAAGATATGGACATGAGACCAAAGAGGTTTGTTAGAGGACTCTTTAAGCTTTCCAAAATTTCCAAGAACACCCTCATAGCCTTAAATTTGATAGAGATATGTCTTTGTAAATTTGGAAAATTTTTGAGAGGTTTATTGAGCAAATGGGATCTTTGAATAATTTCTTTCCACATGGGCTTGCATTTTTATGACCCAATCACTACCATGACATCATGCACGAACCAAATATCATTTATTCAGATTTTTATTAATTTTATTTTATTTATTTTGATTTTATACATTAAAAATCATTTTAAATCAAAATAAAATATGAAAATTCAATATTTGAATGTGATTCTTCTTCTAGAAAATCTTAAAAGTCATTTAAAGTTGATTGGAATCAAACAAATTCGGGCTAGCCTAAATTAGAAAGGTTTGATGAGATTTTTTCAATATTTGATAGTTGTGAAACTTCATGATCAAGCAATCAAGACAAAGCCCATAAATCCAAAAACTTTTGACCTAATTCAACTCCCTACATATACACAAACTGATCACAAGTGCAAGGGGACGAAATCCTGCCTCCAAGAACATTCATCAAACTTCAAATTTTCATCCAAAAAGTGATATTCGGTTTTTGACTTAGAGGCTATACCAAGAGGTTTTGAAGGTTGCAACACATTCCTTGATGATCACTGAACCTATTTGAATCATTTACAGCATTCAAATCATGACATATAGCATAAACCGAATCCATAATGTTCTTGTTCTTATTTTTTTCAATTATGATTATTTGTGCAATGATAATGAATTCTAATCATATATTTGTGTTAGTTGTGATGTTTAGATGATTTCTAGGCAAAAATATTGGAGAATCATGACCTAAACCGAAAGTTGTCATTGTTAGGGTTCTTCAACAAAATTTAGGGTTCTTCGATTTAGCCATTATAAATTAATTTTAAAGCTGTAAATGAACTGTATGATGTTTGTGGATCATGACCATGTGATCAATTCGATGAATCATTACGTATTGATGATGATATGAGATTTACAGGTTTCGAATGTAGGTAAATTCGCAGGAAGATTCGAAAGAAATTTCGCAGGTAATAGGTTGAAGATGAAGCAGCCTGGCGCCAAAGTCATATTCAAAAATTTGTTTTAAAATAAAAGGATTTATTGCTGAATCTATGTTGAACGCGCCCCATGTGGCTCAGATGGTTTGTGTGTTTGCTTGTGAGTATAATGGTCCTGGGTTCGATTCCCCCCCAGGCCATTTTGTTTTTGCGTTTTATTTTGATTTTTGCAGGTTAATAACAAAAGGATTCATACCTAGCATATAGTCACCAAGACACGCTTGGCCTGGTGGTGAGGTTGTTGGTCCAGCATGTGAGAAGCCTAGGGCCTGGGTTCGAATCCCAGCCCCAGGTATGTTTTTTTCAATTTTTCTTGTTTTCTTTTATATCATATTTATTTTATTTAATTAATTTCTAAACAACAATTTCTAAAATAAATGTTTATATTATTTCTTATACAAAAAAATTCATATTTTTAAAATTCAAACTTTATTTTTCCAAAAATCAAATTGTTATATTTATTTTATTTTATATTTATTAATATTGTATATATTTTGTAAATAAATTGATTATTTTGTAAATTAATAATTAAAAACCCTAATTCTCATGATTACAACCCTAACCCTAACCCTAATTTTTTTTCTTAACTTTAGAATTTAACTTAATATTTTTATAAATTATAATTAATCATTAATCCTTTGTTAAATATGTAAATAATTTAATATTTATTTATTATTATTAAAACTTATTTTCTTTATTAAATTTTTTAAATCTTTTCTAATATTAATTTATTTTTGCTAATCTCTTATTTCTCTTATTTTTACTTTTCTAACCTTTCATCTTAATTCTTATTACTAATTATTACTTATTTATTATTATTTATCTTTATTATATTTCTCGATTATATTGTAATTGTCCCGAAGCTTTGTAATAGTTTAGGTTTGAATTTTTGCTTTATTATTGCTATGAATATATTTACTGTATGGTTAGTAATTCTAGGGTGTGAATAACATACTTGTGATTAAAATTAACTTAGAATAATCAACTTTAAAAGATAAATATTTGAATATGAACACGCACACACGTAAGTCGGTCTTTGATCTCCATCTTGCACTTTCTAAGGTTACCTCTCATGTTGCTTCTTTCAAAAGGTCAAGTAAGGTTTCTTAAGCAAAGTCCCTTCACAAATATCATCAAGTCCCTTCAATTTATAAGATCAAGTCCCTTTGAGGTTGCCTACGATAAATGATCTTGTCCCTTCGAATGAAAGATGATAAGTCCCTACGAATTGCTAAAGACACCTTGCAGTTTCTTAAGTTCAGATGTCCCTACACATGTCCCTTAATTACATCCAAGGTAATGACTACCTATTCCTTAATAATAGGGATAGTCTTACCATTGAAAGAACATAAGAATAGTAAAGACTTTATATAGGGTAGGTTCCTCTTAATTACTTGCTCACACATTTCAAAATACTTTTTTTACACATCACTTTTCAAACAAATTTCAAAACCAAGTCTTTGTATACATCCATACGAGGATCATTACAAAGTACTTAGAAAGTTTCTAATCACACACTACACCTTTTCAAAACAATTCAAAGTGAGCTAAGTAACTAAGAGCTCATGGATAACCATGGATATAAAGGGTGCTAACACCTTCCCTTTATATAACCTACCCCCCGAACTCAAAATCTTTTAAGGTCTTTCCTATTCTTTTATGTCCTTTCCTTTTGGATAAAATAAAAGTCGGTGGCGACTCTTGCTATCCGCAACATTTATAGAAAGTCAGTTCTCCCACCGTGTTACAGAACTGGCGACTCTGCTGGGGATAAGATAAAAGAGGGGTACCCTTAGGAATTAGATCACTTTAAATTGTTTGCTTTGCTTGCTTTATACTTACTTGTGGGGCTCTTATGTGTGAAAGATCCTAACCCGGATCTAGTGTACCTTAGGTAAATGGCAATAGACCAAGGAAACTGTACAGCGTATACCGATATGGTTTATCTGGTGGCCATAGTTAGTGTGACTTCTTGGTTGGTGCTTATGTTCCTTAAGCAAGTTGAGGATAATATGAGGCTGCCATATGTTGTCAATACACTAACTGACTTTTAGAACCCTAGTCATCCCATTTTGGCCTTTAGAAAGTAGTGAGGTAGCCGTCTTTGGTGAAGACTAAAGTTGGTTGATACTTGATGCTACGCTCATTGAGATCCTAAACTTGGAGGGTTTCGGTTGGCAAGTAAGTTGCCTACTGAACAACCACCCTTGTGAAGGATCAGTGATATTGAGATCCCTTAGAACCTGGTTACTTTTGTAGGACAGGATGAACCAACTAAACTTCAAGGGAGGGTACTTACCTTTAAACCTCATGCAGGCCTTCAAACCTAGGGCTATTGTATGACTTGTTTGTGTGTGCCACATGTTTGTGATTGAGCATAACATCATGACATCATCATGCATCATAAGCATAGCATTTTCACTAACCATTTCAAGGACCAAAGGATTTATCTTTGTTCTTTGTTGCAGGTCATGGCTGCTGCTCGTAGGAATACTATCTGAATCAACTTTGTAGGGATACCTCCTAAGCTTAAGGAATTGGTCTATCAAATTTCTAAAAACTCCCAGTTCATCAAGAGGCATGGTCACCTACTGGATCTAGTAACTTCAGGGTTCAATGAAGACATGATGATTGTTCTATTTCAGTTCTTTGACCCTAAACATCACTGTTTCACATTCCCCGACTATCATCTGGTTCCTACAATGGAGGAGTTCTCCTAGCTATTGGGTATACCTATTCTTAATCAGAGACCCTTTACAGGCTTGGAAAAAGAGCCTAAACCTGAAGTCATTGAAGCAGCCTTACATTTGAAGAAATCAAACATTGTTCTAGAAATAAGAAGTGGAGTTAAGGGTATTCTTGCTAAGGTTTTGATGGAGAAAGCTTAAGTGTTCCTGAAGGCTGTGATTTATGATGCTTTTGAGGAGGTCTTAGCCCTATTGATTTATGGTTTAGTGTTGTTCCCTAATCCAGACCAGTTCATAGACGTACATGCCATCAACATATTTCTGACTCGCAATCCAGTGCCTACATTACTTGGAGACATCTTACATTCTCTCCATACCCGCACTATGAAGGCACGAGGAACTCTGATGTGCTGCATACCTCTATTATCCATGTGGTTTATTTCTCACCTTCCTCGATCAGTGATGAAGAATGAACAAGGGTTCAGGTGGTCTAAAAGGATCATGTCACTTTCTCATTCAGACATTCATTGGTGTTCTAGATCTATGGATAATGTTACTATCATTGACCATTGTGGGGAATTACCTAATGTGCCACTTCTAGGCATAAGAGGGGGAATTACTTACAACCCTTCCTTAGCTCTACGTCAGTTTGGTTATGCTCGAAGTGAAGGTCCTCATGACATGCTTATTCAGGGTATTATGTTCGACTACGACAACGATCTGCAAGGTTACCGACAAAGGTTCATACGAGCTTGGGGTAAAGTGAACAAGGTTGACAACAAGACTCTGGAACCAAAGTACACTATTCCTATGGAACCTTATCTCAAATGGGTACGAGCACGTGCTCAGACTCTTATGATGCCATACCTTGCTATCCTTCCAGTTACCATGGAGCCTGTTACTGAAGGAGATACTCCTTATATCATTCTTCACCCCGACATGCCCACTGACATGGAAGAGTTACAGAGGTCCTGGATCCAGTTGAAGGAGCAAAGGGATACTTTTGAGACTCATTTCAAAGTTAGTCAAGAAAGAATCCTAGAGCTGACAAGACAACTTTACGAGAAGAGGAATCTCAACTCATACCTCAACACAAAGAGGAAACGTCCATGGGAGACTTAAAACCCCATCTTTGTATTCATTTCATTTTTGTTGTAAGCCCAAGAGGCAAACAAGTTTATTGATTACTAATAAAAGCTTACTTTCTGGTTGTTTAAACAAATTTAAATCCTGCGGTCCTTGAAAACATTGCATATACATTTACATACCATGTCATTGCATCACAGGTTTCTTTTGAACATGTATCTTATCTTCTCGCTGTTTATTAAAGCAGAAATGACTCTTGAACAGACTGTCAAGGATCTCCAGGCTTATAATGCACAATTCCAAGAGCTGATCTTGAACTTGTCCAAGGGACAAGATGAGCTGAAAACAATACTGGCTAAGAAGAAGAAGAAGACTAGAAAATCAGGAGGTCTTATCAATTTGGGAAGAAGGTTCAGGGATCCTATCAAGATTAAGGAACAGGTTAAGGATTCTGAGTCAGAGAATTCTGAGAAAGAGGGAGGTAGTCTCCATGATACTGTGGAAGATTCTGATTCTGAGGCAAATTATTATCATGATCCTGCTAGTGAGGAGAAGTACAAGATGATGGTAGACAGAATGAATGCCATGGAATTGCATAAATCTTCTGGGCTTGATTTTGAAGATCTGAGTTTAGTTTCTGGATTGGCTATACCTATTGGTTTCAAGGTTCATGTTTTTGTGGTGTATGATGGTGTCTCATGTCCTAAGCTGCATTTAAGGTCCTATGTCCAGAGGATTCAACCACATACTGCTGATAAGAAGTTATGGATTCATTTCTTCCAAGAGAGCTTGTTTGGAGCTCAATTGGAATGGCACTATCAACTGGAAAGTGTCAATATTCGTGATTGGAATGATCTTGCTGAGGCCTTCTATAGGCAATACCAATACAATGCTGATTTAGCACCTACTCGCATGCAGCTCCAAAGCATGTCTATGGGTGCTAAGGAGAGTTTCAAAGAGTATGCCCAGAAATGGAGAGACCTGGCTGGCAGAGTTCAACCTCCTCTGACTGACAGGGAGCTAGTGGATATGTTTATGAGTACGCTGAATGGTCCTTTTTATAGTCACCTCATTGGAAGCTCATCATTTGGTTTCACTGAGCTGATAATGACTGGAGAACGCGTGGAAAGTGGTATAAGAAGTGGTAAGATACAAATGAGTGCCTCTTCATCAAGCACTGCTAAGAAGCCCCCTAGTGGAAAGAAGGAGTCTAATGATGTGTATGGTCAACATAATCGTAACAAGAGTCACCAATCTGTGGGAGCAGTTCACATCTCTAACCCTGCTCCTACAGCACCAGAGCAACAACAAAACAATCAACAGAAGCCTAGAAGACAGTTCACCAAGATCAACATGTCACTGGCCCAAGCCTTGCAACAAATGTTGAAAGGGGAACTCATTACTTTGAGGGACCCTCCTCAGAATCCTAACACTTCCTCTCCTCGATACAACCCTAATGCAAGATGTGCATATCATTCTAATAGTCTGGGACATGACACCAACAATTGCTGGGTGTTGAAAAACAAGATTCAAGACATGATCGAAGCTGGGGAAATTGAATTTGACCCTCCTGGGACCCCAAATGTGATTATTGCTCCTATGCCCAACCATGAGAAGATTGTTAATGTTGTTAATGAAGTTTCCTATGTTTCCTCAGTAGCAGATGTGACAACTCCTCTATCCATTATCAAGAAGAAGCTGGTGCAGGCTGGGTTCTTTCCAGTTGCAATGAAGACTGTGTCTATTGTGCTTACAAACCTGATAGCTGTTGGAGATTGAAAGATGGTATTCAACGCCTCATGGACAATTACACTATATTGTTTGAGAGGACACCTTCTGTTGAAAGTATGTGTGAACATCTGTACGAAGCTGGAAGACGTAGCTATGGTTGACAAAGTGCTAGTGAAGATTACCTCCAAAGGCCCTGTCAGGATCACTTCTAAAGGTCCTGTCAGGATTACTGCTAAAGGCCTTGTGAAGACTATTGCTGAAGTTAGGGTGTCTCCCATGATCATTACCACTCCTGGCCCTGTTCCTTATACTTCTGATAAAGCTATACCCTGGAATTATGGTTCTGATGTTTACGTCCATGGTGTTAAGCAAGAACCTCTGGCTGATTCACTTGTTACTGATACTAGTCTTGATGTTGATAATATTGCTAGATCTAGTAAGATCACCAGAAGTGGAAGAATCTTCTCTCCTCAAGCTACCTCCAAAAGTGCAGCTACTCCAACTACTAACTCCACTTCTAGGCCAAGTACTGATGCCCGGGGCAAAGGTCCTGTAATTGAACCTGTGCAAGCTGAGGCACCGACTGCTGAAAATCTTTCTAAACAAATGGAAGAGGTACTGAAGATCATTCGCAAAAGTGATTATGATATTGTTGACCAGTTGGGGCATACTCCTTCCAAAATCTATATGTTATCTTTGTTGCTGTGTTCTGAGGCTCATGCTAAAGCCTTAATCAAGTTCTTAAAGACTGCTCATGTACCCAATGAAATTTCTGCGGATCAATTTGAGAATTGTGTTGCACATCTGACTAGTGATAATGGGATGGGATTTTCTAATGCTGATTTGACTCCTGCCAAGAGAAACCATAACAGAGCTCTACATATTTCCATAGAATGTAAAGGAACTACCTTGTCTCATGTACTGGTGGACAATGGTTCTTCACTAAATGTGCTCCCTAAAGAGGTTCTGGACAAGCTCAGTCCTGAAGACGTTGTGTTAAGACCAAGTGATGTAGTGGTGAGGGCCTTTGATGGTTCAAGAAGAGTGGTACATGGAGAAGTAGATCTCCCGATCAAAGTAGGCTCTCAGGTCTTCAACTCTACTTTCTATGTAATGGATATTCGTCCTGTGTATTCTTGTTTGCTTAGGCGTCCCTGGATCCATGGGGCAGGTGTTGTGACTTCCACCTTGCATCAGAAGTTGAAATATCCGGTAAAGAACAAAATTGTCACTGTCTATGGTGAAGAAGAATACATGGCGAGCCACGTGAATACTTTCAAGTATGTAGAAATGGAGGGTGAAATGGTTGAAACTCCGTGTCAAACATTTGAAGTTGTTCCTTGCTCTGATCCTGTTCCTCAGTTTGTTCCTGTTTTTGAAAGGGTTCCTATAGTTACTAACATACCTCCTGCAATGGCCTCTCTCAAAGATTCTAAGGCTGTGGTTGCAAAAGGTGGTTCTGCTATTTGGGGTCAGCTCCCCAACATCCTTTAAAAATCTGACAAGTTTGGTTTGGGTTTCACTGCAGAATCTCAGAAGGTTGTTCGTCGTGCTCATGTTGTTCGTATCACCAATCAAGGGGTCATAAGAGGTCAAATCAATGTTGTGGGTAATTGTAATGAAGACTACAACCTGGATGATTGGATCTTTCCTACTGTGGGTGATGGGCTCAACAATTGGAAGACTGAAGACGTTATTCCTATCTCCTTTAGTCAGGAGTAAACACTATTACTGTGTTTTTATTTTTAGTTTGTAATTTCAAACAATCAAACTTTTAAGCCTTGTGTCTTACCCGGGGCACAATGGTATGCTTGTTTCGGGATGTCATTTCATTTGCATACTTCATTCAATAAAGATTCCGGTGAAGAAAAAAGATAGAGGAGCTGTCACCATTCCATGCACCATCGGTGACCGGTCATTCAAGAGAGCTCTCATTGATTTGGGAGCGAGCATCAGTTTAATGCCTTTATCCATTTACAAAAAGTTGGGTATTGGTGTTGTTCAAGATACTCGGATGACTCTCCAGTTCGCGGACCATTCTGTAAAGCGGCCATATGGAGTTGTCCATGATGTCCTAGTTAGAATGGACAAATTTGTGTTTCCGGTTGACTTTGTGATCCTTGAAATGCCTGAAGATGAAGAAATTCCTTTGATTTTGGGGAGACCTTTCTTAGAAACCGGGAGAGTCGTGATAGATATGGAAGGGGGGACACTCACTTTGAAAGTGTACGATGAAGAGTTGAAAATCGATGTTAGGAACACTTTGAAGTATAAAGATGATGTGGGCACTAGTAGTAACATACAAGTGTTAAACAAGTGGAAGCTAGTGAGCATTTAGAGATTTTATCCCAATTGCCTCTAGAAAGGGTACTGAGTATGTCTATTTTTGAAGATGATAAGGAAGTTGAAAGTAGTGATATGGAAGTGGTAGTTATGCTTGAAATTCAACCTATCCTGAAAAGAGTTAGAATGCACCGGTGGGAAGAGTTAAGACAACCTATAATGGTTGATGAAGGCAAAGACAAGCCAAAGATATCAGAATTGAAGCAACTACCCGAGAATCTCAAATATGTCTTTCTTGACACAGAGGAAAAATTTCCCGCTATTATTACCGCTAATTTGAAAAGTGTGCAAGAGGACAAGTTAATTGGAGTCCTTAAGAAATTTAAGGGAGAAATTGGGTGGAAGATTGAAGACCTTAAAGGTATAAGTCCTACGGTGTGCATGCACAAAATACTTATGGAAGAAGATCACAAACCGGTCGTGCAGCCCCAAAGGAGATTGAACCCGGTGATGAAGGAGGTAGTGCGAAAAGAAGTTGTTAAGCTATTGGATGCGGGATTGATCTATCCTATATCCGATAGTGCTTGGGTGAGTCCGGTACATCTGGTACCCAAAAAGGGAGGAACAACTGTTATAACTAATGAAAAAAATGAGTTGATTCCTACTAGAACTGTTACTGGATGGAGAGTTTGCATTGATTATAGAAGATTGAACTTGGCTATGAGAAAAGACCATTTTCCGTTGCCATTCATTGACCAAATGTTGGAAAGACTAGCGGGACATGATTACTACTGCTTTTTAGATGGTTACTCTGGATACAATCAAATTGCTATTGCACCGGAAGACCAAGAGAAGACAGCATTTACATGTCCCTATGGCATTTTTGCTTATAGAAGGATGCCATTTGGGCTATGTAATGCCCCCGCTACATTCCAAAGATGCATGACATCCATTTTTACGGACATGTTAGAAAAGCACATGGAAGTGTTCATGGATGATTTCTCCGTGTTCGAAACCTTATTTGATCACTGTTTATCTAACCTTTCACTTGTTTTGCAGCGATGTCAAGAAAGTAATTTAATCTTGAACTGGGAAAAATGTCATTTCATGGTACGAGAAGGAATTGTTCTTGGTCACAAGATCTCCCAAAAAGGGATCGAAGTTGATCAAGCGAAAGTGGAAGTGATCTCGAAGCTACCACCACCGATTAATGAGAAAGGTATAAGAAGCTTCTTAGGACATGCGGGTTTTTACCGCAGGTTCATAAGAGACTTCTCGAAGATAGCTAAACCTTTAACTACTCTGTTGGTTAAAGATAAGGCTTTTGTGTTCGATAAGGAGTGCACCGATGCTTTTGAAACACTTAAAAAAGAATTAGTGACGGCACCTATTGTTATCGCTCCAGATTGGTCCCTACCCTTTGAAATTATGTGCGATGCTAGTGATATTGCGGTAGGGGTTGTTCTTGGACAGTGAAGAGGAAAATTGCTTCATGTGATTTATTATGCTAGTCACGTTTTGAACCCCGCACAGATAAATTATGCAACTACTGAGAAGGAGTTGCTAGCTGTTGTGTATGCCTTCGATAAATTCAGGAAATATTTGTTGGGTTCAAAAAGTGATTGTTTACACTGACCATGCTGCTTTGAAATATCTTTTTGCTAAGCAGGATTCAAAGCCCAAGCTCTTGAGCTGGATTTTACTTCTCCAGAAGTTCGATGTCGAGATTCGCGACAAGAAAGGGTGTGAAAACACTGTTGCAGATCATCTTTCTCGGATGTCACCAATTGAGGAGACTGAAGAGCAGCGCCCAATAAAGGATGCGTTTGCTGACGAACACATCCTAGCTGTTATTGGAGTGCCTTGGTTTGCAGATTATGCAAACTACCTTGTTGGCGGTATTATACCTGACGATTTTGATTCTAACAAAAGGAAAAAGTTTGTTCAT
The DNA here is from genome assembly GCA_963966055.1 of Lathyrus aphaca. Taxonomy (NCBI): domain Eukaryota; kingdom Viridiplantae; phylum Streptophyta; class Magnoliopsida; order Fabales; family Fabaceae; genus Lathyrus; species Lathyrus aphaca. Next base: position 387,878,626 of record OZ014524.1, on the reverse strand, counting down.
GACTGCAGGTTTTACTTATGGGACGATCCGTTTCTCTACAAAAGAGGGGTGGATGGCCTAGTCAGAAGGTGTGTACCCGACGAAGAGCAAAAAGATGTGCTGAAAGCATGTCACGACCCTGAGTACGGTGGACACTTCAGTGGTGATAGGACAACAGCTAAAGTCCTTCAATCCGGGCTATACTAGCCATCTTTATTTAAGGATGCTCAAGAGTTAGTGAAAGAGTGTGACAGATGTCAGAGGACTGGGAATATATCAAAAAGAAACCAGATGCCCCAGAACTCTATTTTCATGGGGCCGTTTCCACCGTCATTCGGAAAAAACTATATTTTGGTTGCGGTGGACTATGTTTCCAAATGGGTAGAGGTTGTTGCATTGCCCACCAATGATGCAAAGGTTGTGGTGAGATTCCTGAAAGAGAATATTTTTGCAAGGTTTGGTGTTCCGAGAGCATTGATAAGCGACGAAGGAACACATTTCCTGAATCACCTCATGGAGAAGCTTCTGCAAAAGTACAATGTTAAACACCGGATAGCTACTCCATACCACCCCCAAACAAGCGGCCAAGTTGAGGTGTCAAATAGACAACTAAAACAAATTCTGGAAAAAACAGTGAATTCATCTAGAAAGGATTGGTCGATTAAGTTGGATGATGCTTTATGGGCGTATCGAACGGCTTTCAAAACGCCTATCGGTATGTCACCATATCAACTGGTATACGGAAAGGCATGTCACCTACCATTGGAACTTGAACACAAGGCTTTTTGGGCGTCTAAGTATCTTAATATGGATTTGTAAAAAGCTGGAAGTTTGAGGATTCTTCAACTTCATGAGTTAGAAGAATTCAGGAATCGGGCGTATGAGAATGCTAAGGTTTACAAAGAGCAAACAAACAAATGGCATGACAAGAGGATTCAAAGAAAAGAGTTTTGGGAAGGACAACTGGTCCTTCTGTACAATTCAAGGTTGAAGCTATTTCCAGGAAAATTACGGTCTAAATGGTCGGGACCTTTTGTAGTTCACATGGTATTTCCTCACGGAGCGGTCGAAATTAAAAATCAGACCAATGGAGATATTTTCAAGGTGAATGGGCAGAGATTAAAGCCCTACTTCAAAGGCCAAACTACGGGTGATGTGAATTTCATTCGTCTTACTCAGTAGGATGACGGACCGTCGAGCCATGCGACGTTAAACGCAACGCTAAGTGGGAGGCAACCCACGATTTTATCATTCTTACTTTTGTTTGTTTCAGTTTTTGTAGGTTGTGTGTTTTTACACATCACTGGTTCTGCTAAGGAAAGAGGGAAGTTGGATAGTCGGACAAGAATAATCAAGAAAGCCAGGAAAAGTGGAAAATCAGGTCCCTGACACGGCCCGTGTCAAGAGGATGGAAGTTAATTGATTTTTTTGAAAAATGCAGGGGTGCAACACGGGTGCCTGTGTTGTGCAACACGGCCCGTGTTGCGAGGTCTGAGTAGTCTTTGGTTCTGAAGTGGTTTTTTGAGAAATACATGGGTGCAACACGGGTGCCCGTGTTGTGCAACACAGCCCGTGTTGCAATGTCTGAGCAGTTCACTGTTTTGATTCAAATTGTGTGGAAATACAGGAGCCTGACACGGGTGCCCGTGTTGTGCAACACGGCCCGTGTCAGGCGTGCGGGCAGTTATCTTTTTTTAAATTTTCCATCTTCCCACTTTTTAATGCCATGGGGCCCACGTTTTTATTCTCTTAATTTATCATTTATTGGCTTCATTACCATACATTTCTCCTAATCATTCATCTTCCACAAACTTCATCCTCTAAAACCCCTAACCTCCATTTTTTCTTCTTCACAAAAGCTTCCATTTCTCCAACACCCACTCACTAAAACACCATACTCCTTTCATGAAAAGTGTTCTCCTCACCTCCATTGTCACTTCTACGGTGACTGATTTCACTAATCCCTCTATCAAATTGTGTGTCTATTTTTGCAGGTAATAACAATGCCTCCTCGCAGAGATATCGGAAAGAATGTGGCTGAGTCTTCTCGCCCCCGTAAGCGAGCACACCGCATGCCTAATGCCCACGACATTTTATTTGAGAACCCGGAGCACCAAGTCAAATACTCGAAGTTGGTAAGGCGTAAGTTGATACCAGCTAGGTATATGTGTAATGATACTCTTGAAAATCTAGGGCTTAAATTTGAGGTACATAGGATGTTTCACAATATTGGAATGCTCAATTTTATGCTTTATGAAGCGCCGACTTTCGAGCGCATAACATTGGAATTTTTGAGTTCTTTGCAATTTCAGCTTAAGCACAGGTGGACCGGGTCGGATACAGAGTACTACGGTACTTTGAAGTTTCGCCTTTTTGACACTGATCATGTGTTGTCGGTTGCTGAATTGGGAAAGATGTTAGATCTTCCAATCTACGGGCCTGGTGCACCGCCGAGTACATTTGTTGCAGGAGAATTCTGGAGGGATATCACCGGCAGTACCGACTATGTCGCATCAGCGGCGAAGGCTTCGGGGATTCATAACCCGTGCTTTAGGTATGCTCAGAAGGGGTTGGCTTATACCCTTTTCTGCCGAGGCGATAGCACAGGAGTAGCTACGCAGAGAGAGCTGTACTTTCTATATGGTATGGCTAATGATGAACTGATTAACGTTGCGGCCTTCGCAGCAGACCACCTCAAGCGGGTAGCCAATGCTGCTTCTAGTGAGATCTCTATAGGAGGGATGATAACGCAGATAACTGAAAAACATGGTTATGGTGAGAGGTTGCTTGAAGTACCTTCAGTGGTAGGTAAGAACAAAATTGATTTAGACACCCTAACCAACCAAGGTATGATTAAGAGCTTTCATAATTACTACTCTGTGCTTACTCGTAACCGGCATTTGATATCTTTGCTTGCTCCTAATTTGATTACCATTGACAATAGAGCTAATTGGTTGTATGAGGACCCTATGCAGGGCGGCAACGATCAGTTTGATGAATATTTTTCAGGTGAGGAGGATGAGGGGTACCAAGCTGAGGAGGTCCCTGTTCAAACTGTCGGCGACTCATCAAATCAGGAAACTGGTCAGTGGAGCTTGACCAAGGAAGAATGGGATGAAATGATAAGAGAGCATACCCGACAAGGAGACTTCATCGATGAGTTGCATGAGTGGATGCAGCAGATGAGGCTTCATGGATTTCCCCCGGCTCAGTGATGGTTGTGAGTTCCCTCCGACATTGGTTCTTCAACAGTGTGGACACTGTTTAGCTCAAGTGTGGGGGGTTTAGTTTTTCATGTTTTCCTTTTGTTTTTTTTTTATCTGTATTTATTTCTAGTAGTGTCGGCTTGAAAATTATAGTTATAAGTTATTTAAAAAAAAAACACCCCTGAGTTGACCTGTTGTGTTGTTGCGAGTGAATAATGAGAAAGTATATAGGATTTGAGTGAAAAGAAACCCGATGAGCAAAAATGGAAAATTTTTGATGTTTAGGTACAACACGAACACACTGAGTCTCCTGAATTAGGAACGAGTCTGACGTGTAGATTCATGCCATGGTACTTTGATCTGAGAAGTAAACCCGAAGTAGTTTCTACTAACATATCTGGCTTTATCTATAATAATTGTGTGTGCAGAGTTGATCAAAAAGAGAAAAAAGGCTTGAAGGCACCGAAAAAAATATGAATAAAAACATTAGAACGATCGATCCTTCTAAGTTAGGTAGCCCTCACCTGGTTATTCAACCTAACAGCGGTTGAACATAAATGTTTCCCTTAAGGGACAAAGAGATATCGGTGCCAACAATAAAAAAGGGATCAATTTTGTACACACGGTGAAAATCATAAGAAGCCTTAAATAGGATTGTCCGAATGAAAAGGGTGGAAAATCAAAACATAAGACCTAAGCCCGAAGCATAGTCGGAGAGGTTACCGAAAAGGAGATTCAGGTCCGGGGTTTTCCGCGGTTTAGTGTTTGTGTGATACCTTTGCAGAGAGAGAAGTACCAAAAGAACTTGTTGGGTGACTTGGAACGAAAATTCACGTATGAGTATCGTAATTCATCTCGCTAGTGTTTGAATGTATAAATGCAGGATCTTTGCTTGAGGTCAAGCAAAAGTTCAAGTTCGGGGGAGTTTGATCAGTGATCTTTAGTTGTAGTTTTCGTGGTCCTTTGCGTATAATTTTGTTTGTTTGAAGTATTTCTTTCACGTTTTCGTAGTAGTTTTCTTAATGTAACATGCAAGTTTAGTTTTAGTCTTTTTATCTATTTTTATCTTTGGTATGTGTTATGTGGTTGTTTTGTGATGTGTTTTCAAGTCAGCATCTAATCGGTTGTTTGAAGCATTCGCAAAGATGATCCGAGTGTTAAAAAAACAGCAAAATAGGGATATCAGAAGCACAACACGGGTGCCAGTGTTGTACAACACTGCCCGTGTTGTGAAGGCCTTTTGAGGAGGGAGTCTATGGAAGAAAAGGAGGAAACCAGTGGTATGACATGGGTGCCCGTGTTGTACAACACGGCCCGTGTCATGGCCTCTGAAGGAAGGGAACTCTTGAGAAGACTCAGAGACACAACACGGGTGCCCGTGTTGCACAACACGGCCCGTGTTGTGAAAACCAGAAAAAACCTGATATTTTTATGCTGCTGCGATATTTTCAGAGGGCATTCTGGACATTTCACGGTGTTTTAGAAGACTGGTATATATTAGATGATTAAGACTGAAATACAGACACTTTTGATTTGGGGATTTTGGGATTGAACGATAAAAGGAGAAGAAGGATTGATCAAGAGCGGAAGCGATTGACGATCCAACCGATTCTACGTTAATTGTAATGTCTCTATATTATTGCTCAGTTTTTATTTTTGTATTGAACATGAGTGGCTAAACCCCCCAATGCCAGGGGGGGTGTCCCTGATTTGCCTTATGTAATGACAATTTGAATTCTTGATTTTTGAGATTATGCGTTTAAACATGTTTCTTTATTTTATGCAACGTTCTTAATGCTTTATAGTTTTTGAAAAATTGGGTAATTGATCGTAGTTAGGATTTGGTCTGACCAACCATCCTAACTTTGTTGCATAATTTTTATCACGGTGAATATTACCGAGGAATTGGAATATTCTGTGAAAACCATTTTTATGTCAGAATTATTGCTTGATATTCTTCCTTGCCCATTGAGGAATTAAGGTCGAGGAAGAATACCAAAGGTTTTTCTCTAAAGGAATTTTGGAAAAACATTATTGAACATAGGAAAGAAACTTTTTGAAGCATGTCTCTGTAAAATTGAGATATTATTAAGTCATTGCAATGCAAATTATACACCGTCCCTGGCATTATTCTCATATCTGTGCAACCTCTGTTTTTGTTTACGTTTTAGTAATTTTAATTCTATTTCATCTAAAAACAAACTATCAACCAAAACTTTTGTCCAATTGAAATCAATTCATTAAAACTTATTCCGGTACGTAGTCCTTGAGATCGATATTTGGGATAACTCCCTTCTATTACTACATCGGTAAAAATAGTACACTTGCTATTTTTCCGATCACCTGCATACTGCAATGAGATTGATACTGAAGAAGTAGAGGGAAAGCCTTGATTATATGAAGTGAAAAGATATCTTGAAGCTCAGGAGTTTCCTGAAGGGGCATCTGTCAAAGATAAGAAGTTTCTGAGGAGGTTTTCTGCTAAATTCTTCTTGAGTAATGGGATTTTGTACAAACGCAATCATGATTCGACTTTGCTTCGTTGTGTGGATAAGAAGGAAGCAACAGAGATTATGGAAGACATGTATGATGAGATTTTTGGCACTCATTCTAGTGGTCATACCACGGCAAAGAAGATATTGAGAGCAGGTTACTATTGGTCTACTATGGAAGCTGACTGCTACCAACATTCCAAAACATGTCACAAGTGTCAGATTTATGCTGATAAAGTGCATATACCTCTAGCTCCATTGAATGTGTTGACTGCCCCTTGGACTTTTTCCATGTGGGGCATTGATATGATTGGTGAGATCAAACCTACTGCTTCTAATGGGCATCGTTTCATCCTGGTTGCCATTGATTACTTTACAAAGTGGGTGGAGGCAGCCTCATTTGCATCTGTTACCAAGAATGTTGTGGCTCGATTCATTAAGAATAGTCTCATATGTAGGTATGGCATCCCTGAAAGGATTATCACAAACAATGGCTCTAATATGAACAACACCATGATTACTAATCTATGTACGCAATTCAAGATTAAATATCACAACTCTTCTCCGTATCGTCCAAAGATGAATGGGGCAGTAGAAGCAGCTAATAAGAACATTAAGAAGATTCTACAAAAGATGATTGTTACGTATAAGGATTGGCATGAGATGTTACCATTTGCTCTTCATGGTTATCGTACTACAATACGTACTTCAACAGGGGCAACCCCATTCTCCTTAGTCTATGGTATGGAAGCAGTGCTACCCATTGAAGTTCAGATCCCCTCCTTAAGAATCATGAAGGATGCAGGCTTGGATGAAGATGAGTGGATTCAGACTCGACTGGACCAGATAAATTTGATTGATGAGAAAAGGTTGGCAGCTGTTTGTCACGGTCAGATGTACCAGAAACGGATTATCAAAGCTTTTAATAAGAAGGTTAAGCAAAAGGTATATCAGACTGGTGACTTGGTAATCAAGCGTATCATATTACCACAGGGTGATCCTAGGGGCAAGTAGACTCCTACATATGAAGGACCATTTGTAGTCAAGAGGGTATTCTCAGGAGGTGCCATGATGCTTACTACTATGGATGGTGAAGACTTCCCACAGCCTGTAAACGCAGACATAGTTAAAAAATACTACGCATAAAAAGAGACCCGCTAGGTTGACTGGCCTAGGCAAAACTAAGGGCATCCCGACGAACCAAAAGGGTTCGGGCAAAAATTAGGGATATATATATAAAAAAAATGTACACCCGGCAAGTCGAAAACCTGAAAAGGCGACTTGGGCAAAAAAGGGTATCCCGGTGGATTGAAAACCTGAAAGGGCAATCCAGGCAAAAGTTAGGGATTGAAGCGTATGACTATGTCTCGTTGGATCACCCATGTAACTCCAACCAGTTGTGTTACTTGACTCAATTTCAAACAGATAAAGATCAATCCAATCATTTCCATCTCGACAGCAGAGGATGAGATACTCGAAGATAATGGCAATAGTAGAATTGAAACTCAATAGGATTACTTCTCACATAGCTATTTTTCTTTGTTTTTGTAAAACTTTTTCGACGAATTCCTCTTACTAGTATTTCTGTCTCCTTATACAAATTTGCTTGTGTATATGCCACTTTCTAAAATAAATAAAGTCTCGTCTTTGAATCCAGATTTACTTTTACCCTGTTTACCTAAACGAAAACGTCCATTGGTTGTGTTTGAATGTATGTACGCTTTTGAATATGATTGATGTTTACCAGAAATGCATAAAATACAGTAATAGTATTTACTAAGGACGAACGAAGGTAGGAATTCAACGAAACTTCGTCGGTTCATCCCCACAGAATAATCATAAATCCCCACAGAGTAATCTTTATAGATGTTTCGGGTGACATCTCCCCTCGGATTTATATCCATCTCTTTTATCCTCAGTCGGGATACTAAGGAACTTATTCCTTCAATAAAAGTACGAAGAACGAAGACGAGAGGTTATAAGTACCATACTATCAAACAAGACAGGAACAAAGTCCTCATATTCTTCAGCAACGAACCGAGATTCATTTTCCCTAGCCAGCAATTGTTATACAGAGATACCCAGACACTTCAGGCTACGTGACTCATACATACATCAGTTTCATCATATCATAAGCATACGCATCCATGAATGCATAAAGCATTTACTTAGGTACATTGTGCCATATATACATACATATTGCATAAACTAACCTTTCCTTTTCAGGATATTTGCGGGCAGATAAACACTATCAATTCAAAACAGTTCAGAGACAATCTGTACGAAGATCTAGTACTGATACTTAATTCAGAGATAATCATTACGAAGATTCATTTCTGATGATCAATACTCAAGCTGTCCTTGGAAGGGTGCGTAAATGATCTATGCAAAGATCTAGTGCTTAATCTAGGATATTTCCAGAGGAGATAATCGTTACGAAGATTTATTTCTGATGGTCAACTATCTTTGGGATGGTGTGTAAATGATCTATACGAAGATCTAGCACTTAGTCCAAGAGATTCTTTCAGAAGAAGTTCAGGGATAATCGCCACGAAGATTTAATCCCGATATTCTTTCTATCCCTAAGAGGGTATATAAATGGTCTATACAAAGATCTATTACCTAATTCAGGATAATACCAGAAGAGATAATCATTACGAAGATTTGTTTCTAATGGTCTATGCAACAGTTTATCTATGGGATGGTACATAAAGGATCTATACGAAGATCTTGTACTTAGCCCAAAATATCACCAAAAGCAATTCAGAAAAGATCGCCATGAAGATTCGATTCTGATGCTTAAAATGATTCAGAGACGGCCTATACGAAGACATAGTACTGATATCCAGTGACAACCTATTGATATTATCACCTCATGATATTATGGATGGCATTTGTAAGCCCATCTCCAGTTCTTCCAAGTGGCATCTTCAAGCCCACTCAAGAATATGCAACCAATCAGCAGTGTTACATTACGCACCGGCGAGTGCAAATATTTGGGCTTTTGTGTTCAATCCCCTTCAACCTTCCAAGTCACGAATGGCACACAGGCCAATCTAACCCCTCAGGTTTCAAAAAATTGAATAGGGGCAGCTGTTGCACCCAAAAATTTGCCCTCACCTAGACAAGACATTGTGTACTAAGGTGTCCCAAGAGGTTCAAGAGGTTTACAAGGTTCACAAGGTCCACAATTAGTCAAAAAGTTTGACAATTCCCTCAGACAAAGCCTCCTCCTAAGCTGTGCATCCTAAACTAGGGTTTTGAGTTTCATCAGGCTAAATGGACTTCCAAGGCCTCAAGTGAACTTGATAACACCCCACATGTCTTCAAGAATCCCTATGTCAAGTTTCAAGGCTTTCCCAAAAGGTTTGCTCAGTCAGATGATCAGATATGCAAAAATCAGTTAAAATGGTTAAAAAGTCAAACTGAGGTCAATTGTGGTCAAACCAAAGTTAAACTTCATGATTTTTTGCCAACATCAAGTTTATGAAGTAAAATTCATCATTGGATCAATGGTTGATCATGATTCATCAAGGAGATTTCATATCATCAAGAATCAGGAGTTTCTAAAATAGGGTTTTCACAGGAAAAGTCAACTGAACTTTGACCAGCCATAACTTTGTGTCTCACAAGCCAAGCCCAAAAATGCTTCATTTGGAAGGTATGAGCTAGGACATTATAGTTCTTTTTAAAATTCAACAAAAAGTCAACATCTTCCAAAGGGCATAACTTGAAAATAGTGAAAGATATGGACATGAGACCAAAGAGGTTTGTTAGAGGACTCCTTAAGCTTTCCAAAATGTCCAAGAGCACCCTCATAGCCTTAAATTTGAGGGAGATATGTCTTTGCAAATTTGGGAAATTTTTGAGAGGTTTATTGAGCAAATGGGGTCTTTGAATCATTTCTTTCCACGTGGGCTTGCATTTTTATGACCCAATCACTACCATGACATCATGCACGAACCAAATATCATTTATTTTCAGTTTTTTATTAATTTTATTTTATTTATTTTGATTTTATACATTAAAAATAATTTTAAATCAAAATAAAATATGAAAATTCAATATTTGAATGTGATTCTTCTTCTAGAAAATCTTAAAAGTCATTTAAAGTTGATTGGAATCAAACAAATTCATGCTAGCCTAAATTAGAAAGGTTTGATGAGATTTTTTCAATATCTGAAAGTTGTGAAACTTCATGATCAAGCAATCAAGACAAAGCCCATAAATCCAAAAACTTTTGACCTAATTTAACTCCCTACATATACACAAACTGATCACAAGTGCAATGGGACGAAATCCTGCCTCCAAGAACATTCATCAAACTTCAAATTTTCATCCAAAAAGTGAGATTCAGTTTTTTACTTAGAGGTTATACCAAGAGGTTTTGAAGGTTGCAACACATTCCTTGATGATCACTGAACCTATTTGAATCATTTACAGCATTCAAATCATGACATATAACATAAACCGAATCCATAATGTTCTTGTTCTTATTTTTTTCGATTATGATTATTTGTGCAATGATAATGAATTCTAATCATATATTTGTGTTAGTTGTGATGTTTAGATGATTTTTGGGCAAAAAGATTGGAGAATCATGACCTAAACCGAAAGTTGCCATTGTTAGGGTTCTTGAACAAAATTTAGGGTTCTTCGATTTAGCCATTATAAATTAATTTTAAAGTTGTAAATGAACTGTATGATGTTTGTGGATCATGACCATGTGATCAATTTGATGAATCATTACGTATTGATGATGATATGAGATTTGCAGGTTTCGAATGTAGGTAAATTCGCAGGAAGATTCGAAAGAAATTTTGCAGGTAATAGGTTGAAGATGAAGCAGTCTGGCGCCAAAGTCATATTCAAAAATTTGTTTTAAAATAAAAGGATTTATTGCTGAATCTATGTTGAACGCGCCCCATGTGGCTCAGCTGGTTTGTGTGTTTGCTTGTGAATATAATGGTCCTGGGTTCGATTCCCCCCCAGGCCATTTTGTTTTTGCGTTTTATTTTGATTTTTGCAAGTTAATAACAAAAGGAGTCGTACCCAACATATAGTCACCAAGACACGCTTGGCCTGGTGGAGAAGTTGTTGGTCCAGCATGTGAGAAGCCTAGGGCCTGGGTTCGAATCCCAGCCCCAAGTATGTTTTTTCAATTTTTCTTGTTTTCTTTTATATCATATTTATTTAATTTAATTAATTTCTAAACAACAATTTCTAAAATAAATGTTTATATTATTTCTTATACAAAAAAATTCATATTTTTAAAATTCAAACTTTATTTTTCCAAAAATCAAATTGTTATATTTATTTTATTTTATATTTATTAATATTGTATATATTTTGTAAATAAATTGATTATTTTGTAAATTAATAATTAAAAACCCTAATTCTCATGATTACAACCCTAACCCTAATTTTTCCAACCCTAACCCTAACCCTAATTTTTTTTCTTAACTTTAGAATTTAACTTAATATTTTTATAAATTATAATTAATCATTAATCCTTTGTTAAATATGTAAATAATTTAATATTTATTTATTATTATTAAAACCTATTTTCTTTATTAAATTTTTTAAATCTTTTCTAATATTAATTTATTTTTGCTAATCTCTTATTTCTCTTATTTTTACTTTTCTAACCTTTCATCTTAATTCTTATTACTAATTATTACTTATTTATTATTATTTATCTTTATTATATTTCTCGATTATATTGTAATTGTTTTGAAGCTTTGTAATAGTTTATGTTTGAATTTTTGCTTTATTTTTGCTATGAATATATTTACTGTATGGTTAGTAATTCTAGGGTGTGAATAACATACTTGTGATTAAAATTAACTTAGAATAATCAACTTTAAAAGATAAATATTTGAATATGAACACGCACACACGTAAGTCGATCTTTGATCGCCATCTTGCACTTTCTAAGGTTACCTCTCATGTTGCCTATTTCAAAAGGTCAAGTAAGGTGTCTTAAGCAAAGTCCCTTCACAAATATCATCAAGTCCCTTCAATTTATAAGATCAAGTCCCTTTGAGGTTGCCTACGATAAATGATCTTGTCCCTTCGAATGAAAGATGATAAGTCCCTACGAATTGCTAAAGACACCTTGCAGTTGCTTAAGTTCAGATGTCCCTACACATGTCCCTTAATTACATCCAAGGTAATGACTACCTATTCCTTAATAATAGGGATAGTATTACCATTGAAAGAACATAAGAAAAGTAAAGACTTTATATAGGGTAGGTTCCTCTTAATTACTTGCTCACACATTTCAAAATACTTTTTTTACACATCACTTTTCAAACAAATTTTCAAAACCAAGTCTTTGTATATATCCATACGAGGATCATTACAAAGTACTTAGAAAGTTTCTAATCACACACTACACCTTTTCAAAACAATTCAAAGTGAGCTAAGTAACTAAGAGCCCATGGATAACCATGGATATAAAGGGTTCTAACACCTTCCCTTTATATTACCTACCCCCCGAACTCAAAATCTTTTAAGGTTTTTCCTGTTCTTTTATCTCCTTTCCTTTTGGATAAAATAAAAGTCGGTGGCAACTCTTGTTGTCTGCAATATTTATAAAAAGTCAGTTCTCCCACCGTGTTACACCTATTCACCCCGAAGATCAAGAAAAAACTACCTTTACATGCCCTGATGGAACTTTTGCCTACAGAAGAATGCCTTTTGGACTCTGTAATGCCCCTGCCACTTTCCAACGCTGCATGATGTCTATCTTTGCAGACTATTTAGATGGAATCATGGAAGTATTTATGGATGATTTCTCAGTTTGTGGATCTGATTTCAAAAATTGTCTTATCAACTTTGAGAAAATCCTGGAAAGATGTGTAGAGGTAAACCTTGTGCTAAATTGGGAAAAATGTCATTTCATGGTGAAGGGATTGTTGTAGGACATATAGTTTCCGAAAAAGGTATAGAGGTAGGCAAAGCTAAAATAGAAGTCATAGAGAATCTAAAACCGCCCAAGACTATCAGGGAGATAAGAAGTTTTCTTGGACATGCCGGATTTTACCGACGTTTTATCAAGGACTTCTCCAAAATAACAAAGCCCTTAACTGGTCTTTTAATGAAATATGTTGAATTGATCTTCGATGAAAAATGTACTGAAGCATTTAATCTACTGAAGCAAGCTCTGATTTCAGCACCTATAATGAAACCCCCTGATTGGTCAGAACCGTTTGAGATAATGTGTGACGCTAGTGACTATGTTGTAGGAGCCGTTCTAGGTCAGAGAAAAGATAAAAAGTTACACGTAATTTATTATGCCAGTAGAACCCTAGACGCTGCACAGCTCAACTATGCAACAACCGAAAAAGAGCTCCTAGATGTATTTTTTGCCATAGACAAATTTAGATCTTATCTAGTAGGAGCCAAAATTATAGTTTACACCGACCATGCTGCCATTCGTTACTTACTAAGTAAAAAGGATGCCAAACCTAGGTTACTTCGATGGATTTTGTTACTGCAAGTGTTTGATTTAGATATCCGTGATAAGAAAGGCACTTATAATGTAGTAGCTGATCACCTTTCTAGGCTAGAATACCTGAAACCTGACTCATTGCCCATAAATAACGATTTTTCCTATGATAGACTGATAGCCCAACTAGAAACTATTGAAGATGATAACCCAGACCCACATGAGCATTCTCATAAATCTTTAGTTATAAGTAATGTACCTTGGTATGCAGACTTTGTTAATCACCTAGCCGCTGACATCATACCCCCAATCTAAATTACCACCGGAAGAATAAGTTCTACAGTGATGTGAGAAACTTCTATTGGGACGAACCATTTCTTTTCAAGAGAGGTAAAGATGGAATTTTCCGTCGTTGCGTTCCAGAAGAAGAGGTACATAATATAATTGAGCATTATCACTCTGCACCCTATGGTGGACATGCAAGCACATCTAAGACCTACGCCAAGATTCTTCAAGTTGGCCTATTCTGGCCTACCATGTGGCGTGATGTCCATGCTTTCATTGTCAAATGTGACAGATGCCAACGTACAAGAAATATTTCAAGACGTAATGAAATGCCTCTAAGAAATATCCAAGAAGTAGAACTCTTCGACGAATGGGGTATAGACTTTATGGGACCGTTCCCACTATCTTTAGGAAATCAGTACATCTTAGTAGCTATTGACTACGTGTCTAAATGGATTGAAGTTATCGCCGCACCCACGAATGACACCAGAGTAGTCATCAAATTATTTAAAAACTATATATTTACCAGGTTTGGAACCCCCCGTTTAGTCATAAGTGATGGAGGATCACACTTCATATCTAGAATATTTGATAAACTTTTAAGCAAGTATGGAGTTAAGCATAGAGTAGCAACACCATACCACCCACAGACTAATGGACAAGTGGAAGTATCTAATAGGGAGATCAAATAAATTCTTGAGAAGATTATCTCTATATCTAAAAAAGATTGGTCGCAGAAACTTCAAGAAGCATTATGGGCCTATAGAACCTCCTTCAAAACCCCTATAGGAACAACCCTTTATCAACTGGTCTATGGAAAATCATGTCACTTACCTTTTGAGTTGGAGCATAAGGCCTATTGGGCCATCAAAACTTTGAATTTGGAATACCTAACTGCTGGTGAAAAACGTATCCTTGATATCCACAAATTAGAAGATCTCAGACAATCTGCCTATGAAAATGCCATCATATACAAAGAAAGAACAAAAGCTTGGCATGACAAAAGAATCATAAGAAAAGACTTCAAAATAGGCGATCATGTTCTCCTGTTCGATTCTAGGTTACGACTTTTTCTAGGGAAGCTTCGTTCGAGATGGACTGGCCCTTTCGAAGTATCTAAGATTCTAAGATCTGGTGCTATTGAAATCAAGAACCAAACATGTAAACTGTTCATCGTCAATGGACAGAGGCTGAAGCCCTATGAAGGAGGTGACATCCTAACAACATACTCCTGCCATACTCTGAGTGATCCACCAAATCCTTCGAATAATGTGTAAAATCTGGTCGTCGAGCTAATGACGTTAAACAAGCGCTGCATGGGAGGCAACCCATGGTTTTCTTATCTTACTTACCTTTTTATTTATTTTTACTTTATTTTAATTTTTTTACTTTGTTATTCTGTCAGGACTAACGATTGAATGTTTTTATGTGATTTCAGGACTTGTTTGCTAATCTTGTGCAAAATGCAGAACCCCGATGACATGCACGTGGCCTTCAGAGACGACGCACAGAGAGAGCGTTACTATGTCCACATGAGACACCCTATGGCACCTACCAGGTACCCAGACCAAGATTGCATGGATGCCTTGGGGATAGAGCCAAGCGTCAGATTCTTATGCCACCAACTCCATTAGGACCAGTTCGACAATATGAACAACACTTACAGGAACTTGACTCTAGAGTTCCTCAGCTCGTTTGATCATGATCCTTGGGCTGGACCCGATGGACATGTTGTTTTCAGGTTGTTCGGGACTGACTACTACTTCTCTCACAAAGAGTTTGGTGATTTACTAGGTTTCCAGACTACTCCTGATGCTATTCCAGAGACACCGATGGGGTATTTTATGAGCAGAGAAGTGGAGAAATTTTGGAGTAACATCTCAGGTGGAGGGAGCCAAGATCCTTCCACTCAGTTTTCTCATGTAATCCACAACCCTACGTTAAGGTACTTCCAGATGATTCTAGCACACTTTTTCCTCGGTTTTCCAGATACAGAGACTCTGCTGAGTGAAGAGGAGATTTTCCTAATGTTTTGTGCAACTCAATCACGCCCAGTTGCTTGTGGCAACTTTCTGTTGAAGGGCCTTGCCAGTGTCGCCAGGTCATCTGTAGGCATTATACACGTCGGTGGGATTGTTACACAGATTGCTACTGCATTGGGTTTGTCTCGCAAATTATTGCACCTCAGGACCTTCTGCTGCTACACCACCCTGGATGTTGACTTTTGTCTTGACAGAGGATTAATGAGGAGGGCCTCTTTTGAGCCCAACATGTTTAGATTACTGATCGACGACAAAGTGATACATTACTTTACATTACCTGACCCACTGATGACCAATTTCCACGACCCTGCTAATTGGAGTTATGCTTTAGAGGGTTATGGAGAGACTGTCGAAGAGCCAAAATCACCTCCCGCCGCTGAGTACACTCCTACACCTCTTTCTCCCCGAATCACTGTTATGTCTAACAATATGTCTTTGCAGCCGCCTGATCTACAGACCCAGATTTATGAGCTCCGCAAGGAGACTACCCTGCTCAAGCAGGAAGTAGCGAACTTGGCATTACAGATCGAGGTATCTGATCTCACTCATGCCTCAGAGGCTGATGCTCTATATCAGGAGATTGGAGAACTTCAGAGGGAGATAGCTGAGATTCGTGGATCGAACCAAGAAGAGACGCCTACCACATGATCGTTTTACACTGACATTATTACTCTAGTATTTAATTTTTTTCATGCTTTATTTTATTTCTCTCATCTCCAGACATATTTTATATTATCGCATATATTACATTTTTCATGTACTTTGATTTTTATCTTATATATTATTTCATGCACTAATCTCTTTTTATTCTCTCTTTTATTTTATTTTATTTTATTTTATGTCGAATAAAGAAAAAAATATATAAGGACAAAAATATTTTCATTTTTGTCTTCATAAAAAAATATGCAAGCTTCATGCCTTAGAAGAAAGAAGAAAACGCTATCCGGACCCCCCGAAGACCAAAGGTACGCAAAGCCCAAAAGGGGAATTGAAGATTTTAGGCCCAAAGGCAAAATGGCCTTGTGGCGGGCGCCATAGAGCCATGGCGGGCACCACACCGTCCTTCCCTATTTCGGGGCAGATTTATCTCCCCCACCATTTTCACACCTTCAAACTTCCAAAACCCATTTTTCCAACTTCCAAAAACCCCATTGAACCCCATTAAAGCTCCCACCTTTCCAAAACATTAACCATCTATAAATCCCATCAAAAATCCATTTTTATTTTCATCCACCACAAACCATAAAAATCCAACCTTTACCATTTCCTACATAAACCACTTTTCACCATATTCAACTTCTCAAGGAGCAACAACAATGGAGTTCAACGGATATCTTCTTCGCGATGGAAGACCGGGAGATAGGCAAAGGAAAATCATTCAAAGGCTTTAGAGTTGAGAAATTCTCTCGACTAGGTACATAGATGATAATTGTCTTTACTCTTTGGGTTTATATCATAGTGTTTTTCATTTATTAGATTTTTTAGGCTTGCATAATATTTTTGTTAATCAGGAACCTACCTATGAGAGGCTGACAGTTGAGTTTTTAAGTTCATTGATATACACTTTCAGTCCTAACACTACTAGCACAATCGGTACTGTTAATTTTAGACTGTTTGGAATTGAATACGAATACAGTATCGGCGAACTAACAGGCTTGTTAGGAATCCCTCATAGGGAAGGTGCTATATGTGAGGCACCTTTGGATTCGGAATGGTCGACCGAAGTATTTTCCTTTTGGCAGAGGCTGTCAAGTACTTCAATAAATTCTTTTGAAGGAATACTTGCGTCGACCATCCATAACCCGGCCATAAGAGTTTTCAGATATCTTTTGGCATGTACTATTTTTGGCCGGGAGAGTCCAAATAAGGTAAACGCTAAAGAGCTCCTATTTTTGCAAGGATGCCTCACTAATACTCATATCAATCCGGTCCCGTTTATGCTTGCACACATGGCTTTAACTGTTAATAAAACAGGACCGATTGTTATTGGAGGACTTGTTACGTCTATTGCTCGGGCTCTTAACCTGAACAATGAGATAGCTAAACTTGAACCCCTACCTCCTCGCACAATTAATTTGAAATTTCTAAAAGACATGAAATTGTGTCGAACAAGGAGAGCAGGTGGTTATGAGTTGATGGTTCATGGGGTAGCTATCCCATCTGTTGCTTTACCATGCAGTAGACGTACCGATGTACGTAATGAAAGGAACTGGACCTACGATCCGAATGCTCCACCTGTTTTGGGTCCACTTCCTCCTAATATTCCTGATGGGGAGGCACATGACACTGATGAAGAATATGATCGGAGAGAACATTCTCCCGTGCCTTACGTGTCCCCCATCATCCTTCACAGTCACACACTGCACCATCTTCCCCTAACCCTATTGCAGGTGCTACTCCTGGATTCTATGTCACTGAGGAGATGTGGCGTGATATGACGGCTAGAGAGGAAAGGAGAGACAGCCTACTCTCTACTATTTCACAACAACTGACGGACAACATGAGCTTCATGCAACAATCGCGATTGGTTTCGGATCGTGCCTACAGTAATGTTTGTCGCGCCTTGACCGTCATCACATCAGAGCAGGCCCGTCAGCGAGAAGTCAACCGCGCGGCACCACCAGCTTATGGAGGCCACTTAGGGTTCCATCCTAGGTAACCTTCGAGAGGTCCAGGGTGCCCAGGCTGCCTTATCGGCACGACTTGACCGGAGGGACCAGCAGCGCAGTAGATCCCGTCATTCCAGACCATCATAGCAGGACGGCGAGGGCACCAGTGCTCCTCCGCAGTAGTTTTCCAGGTTACTCTCCTTATCTTATTTCGAAACATTGGGGACAATGTTCAATTTAAGTGTGGGAGGGGATTTTATTACTTTCTGTCATTTACCTTATTAGTTATTTATTTGCTTTCTGTTATTTTCCTTTTTAGTTAGTTATTTAGTTTAAGTTTTCTTAGATAATGCATGAGTCTAACGAGTCACCAGTATAGTGTATCTTTAGTACACCCTCATTTTTTCCATTTCCTTAGCCTTACGAAAAAAAATTTAAAAAGAAAACAATGTTGTTTCACATGTTTTTTGGGCTTTGAGACAGGTTTGAATTAGGATGTGGTGACTTAGGTAAACTTTTTTAAACATCAATATCATTTTAGCACCATAGACCTCTTGAATATAGGAATCACTCCTAAAACCCCGCACACCATGGCCTTTATTATCCTTCAAAAAATTGTCCTAAGTAGTTTATTCTAGCAGTCAGCTCCGGCCTAAGCATGCTCTACGTAGGGGGCCGATGAACATAAGTGAATGATCCAGCGCTAATAAAAAAGAAAAAGGCAAACTTTGGGATAGGTGACCCTCACAAAGTCATTTAAACCGAAAAAAGAGAAGAAAAAAATTTTGCCACAAAAAGAAAAAAAAATTGCAGTCACCTATTGTTAGTTGGTTCAGAGGTATCTGGCACTGAACTTGGTAGGGAGGATTACGATCCGATCCCCTGCAGCTACATTTAGGTCAAATAAAACAGGTTTAGACATGCTTATATGCCAGAAACCCTATGTTTTGGATCAGAATCACTAACCGGTCACTCTACTATGAAGCATGTACGGATAACGGGCTTAATGTGATTGCGCCTGAATGAAAAGGACCCAAAAAGAGATGAGAAGATAGGCCTAGGTATTGTGGGATGACATGGGGTGGTTAATATAGGATTGAAGTCCATGTCTATGTTATTATGGTACCCTTGGTTTACTTAGTTAGTACCTGTCACTGCATCCTGACTTGAACTTAGAAGCCCTCTTAGCCCAAATCACGTGTTGACACCAGTTTTCTTCATTTTTAAGCTTTAAATGTTTACTTGAGGACAAGCAAAGGTCTAAGTGTGGGAGGATTTGATAACACTAAATTTCACCGTATTTATGACTCCGATTTCGCAGGCATTCTTAGTTTTTATTATTATTTTGTTATGTTATTACTTTGTTTTTGTTTATTTTCAGGTTTTTTATGTAATCGGGGCCTAAA
Source organism: Lathyrus aphaca (assembly GCA_963966055.1). Taxonomy (NCBI): domain Eukaryota; kingdom Viridiplantae; phylum Streptophyta; class Magnoliopsida; order Fabales; family Fabaceae; genus Lathyrus; species Lathyrus aphaca. Next base: position 387,859,154 of record OZ014524.1, on the reverse strand, counting down.
TCAAGAAAAGGAGCGAAAAAGGAGTTGAAACAGACGAAAACCAAGGAATTCAACTTTTTACACTTACGACATCCACCATGGCTGGCTCCATGGGGTCAGTCATGACGAGGCCACGTCTCAAGATCACTCCACAATTTCCAAAGCCCATGATCCCCACTTTCTCCACCATTTTCTACCTATGGAGAGCGCCATGGCCTTGTGGCGGGCGCCACAAGGCAAAAGTGTTTCCATCCACTTTTTAGTGGAGGGGGGCATCCTGGTCTTTTCTCATTTAATGTTTGCCTATAAATAGGACTTTAGAATTTAGTTTTTATCATCCAAACTTAGAATCTCTTAGGCATATATCAGTTTTAAAGTAGTAATCACTTCACATCGGGGTGTTACTGTAATCGAGTGATCGAGTCTGTATACATCTGTGTGATCGAGTTTTGGAGCACTCTGGGAGGAAGTTAATCCTGCCGCCATTTTAATTCCAGTTCGTATTTTATCTTTCCGTATTGCTTTACTTTATTTATTATCCGCACTCGCACTTTATTTTATTTATTTCCTGCACTCGCTTTACTTTTATTTATTTTCTGCACTCGCTTTACTTTCGTTTATTTTCCGCACTCGCACTACTTTTATTTACTTTCCGCACTCGCACTACTTTTATTTACTTTCCGCACTCGCACTAATTACTTTTATGAAAAATAATAAAAAGAACTTTTATTTTACCATGTCTAAATAAATCCATAAAGGTTAGAATGTAAGGATCATAATTGAACTAGTAATCCGTACGATTGTTCGTAGAAACACTTAAGGGCTATTTTAACTTTCAATATAAGTTTAATTGTTTTTAACTATTTCAAAAACAGCCAAAAGCGCTTTGTCTAGTTCATTAGGAGTTTTTAGATTAAAAAGAAAAGGGATTTTAAAACGATTTTCGGACGCGTTAAGAAGTTTAGAGTCTGGTTCGTGAGAACCTCTTTTTGCTAAGAAATCTAGGTTAAAATACTTTTCAACTTAGTTAAGATACTATATTTCTTAAAAATAGGTTTACTACTCTAACGCAATACGCACCTTTTTATCCGTGACAATAGGAGGGGTTGATTAGAGAGTATAACTCGGTTCTGAATACGCGAAAGTGACAGTTCCAGTTAAATTAGTTCTTTTCAAAGTGGAAAACATTGCCCATAAGTAGTTCTATTAACAAGTACCGGAATATCTATTGATTACGTGAATTACATTCAAGCCTGTCTTTATTAATTGTTTAAAATTACCATTTTATTTACCATTGCACACTCCTTAAAACCATTATATTCAGTTGCCTTAGATACACACCATAACAACAGGTACGATAGATTGACACTTGGTCTCTGTGGATTCGACAATCTTTTATATTACTTTGACGTGTTCGTACACTTGCAGAAAAAATGCATCAACACGCCTTCAACATATTTCTGACTCACAATCTGGTGCCTACCTTGCTTGGAGATATCTTTCACTCTCTTCACACTTGTACTACGAAGGCTCTATGAAATATGGTGTGTTGCATACCTCTACTATCAAGGTGGTTTATTTCACACCTTCCTCGATCTATGATGAAGAATTAACAAGGTTTGAGGTGGTCTAAAAGGATAATGTCACTTTCTCATTCAGATATTCATTGGTATTCTCGATCTATGGAGAATATTACTATCATTGACCATTGTGGAAGATTCCCTAATGTACCACTCCTTGGCATAAGATGGGGCATTACCTACAATCCTTCTTTAGCACTATGTCAGTTTGGTTATGCTCGGAATAATGGTCCTCTTTATATGATTATTCAAGGCAATGTGTTTGATTATGAAAACAATCTTCAAGGTTACCGTCAAAGATTTATACGATCTTGGAGCATGGTAAACAAGATCAACAGTAATACTTTGGAACCAAAACACTCAATCCATATGGAACCTTACCTCAGATGGGTGTGATCTCGTGCTCAAACTCTTATGATGCCATATCCTGCTATTCTACCAGTAACTGTTGAGCCAATTGCTGAAGGAGATGTTTCTTATACCATTCTTCATCCTAACATACCCACGGATCTGAATGAGCTGCAGAAATCTTGGATTCAAATGAAGGAGGAAAGGGATACTTTTAAAGCTCAGTTCCATGATTACAAAGAGACAGTGTTAGAGATAACAAGGCAACTTCACAAAAAGCGGAACCTCAATACATATATCAAGCCAAAGAGAAAACGTCCATGGGATACTTGAGTCTCAGATGTTCTTATTTTCTTTGCAACTTTTTGTTTCATTGTAAGCCCAATGGGAAATTATATTTTTAACTTACTGATAAAAGTTTTAAATTTGTGTTCCTTAACAAATTTAAATCATATGTGGTCCTTGAAAACATTGCATATGCATCTAAATACCATACCATTGCATAACAGGTTTTCGCGAAAAGTTTCTTATCTTCTCGCTGTTTATTTCAATGGAAATGGCTATCGAACAGACTGTCAAAGATCTCCAAACCCATAATGCTCAATTTTAAGAGGTGATCCTGAATTTGTCCAAGGGGAAATAAGAGTTGAAAGCCCTCCTCACTAAGGACATGAAAAAGAAGAATCCTAAAGACAACAAGGATGATCAGTTGGAACAACTACAAGCTGAGATGGCAGAGATGAGAATCCAGATGAATGGTCAGGTGGCTCTTATCCAAAACTTAGCCCATGGGCAAGAAGAGATGAGAGTCTTCGTCAATAAACTTCAAGACAACGGCGTCGGGAATCTAATCATCAATCAACCTCTAACGAAGCAAACTAACTTGGTTGAAAGGAAGATGAGGATTGTAATACCCCGTATTTTATTTAAAGCTCTGGAAAATATTAATTAGTAATAATATTATTCCGGAATACTCTAAGAAATTTTAATGGAACCAAATAGAGTAATCAGCGGGATATTATTTTATTAATTGATATTAGTTGACTCAGAGGTTTTATAAAATATCGAATTCAGAGACATTTTCGGATATTCTCTAATTTTGACCTATTGGTAAAAATATAAGCTTTTATATTTTTATATATATAGAAAGATTATGAGAGGAAGAGAAAGTTGGTAAGAAAGAAGAAAAGAAGGAAAAGGAGAAGAGAAGAAGAAGAAAAGAGAAAAACCCTAAAGCTCCAATTCCTCATTCCCGATCATCCGTCCGTCGAATCAACTCAATCTTTCCGCCAATCTTCGTCTCTCGAGGTGGGTTCTTAGTTAGAAACTTTTATCTTTGATTTTTGTTGAGTTTTAGAGATTTTGTGGTTAGGGTTAGATTGGAAAATCTAAGAGAAATCGGAAGTTTAACAGTTAAAACTAGATTAAAACCTACCTAAAATACTCATATGATGATAATGGATATGTTTGATTATGTCTTGTTGCATTGTTTGATGTTTGGGAGTGTTTGGGTGTGGAAAGAGTGTTTTCCCGTAAGGCTGGAACTTCCTGAACTGGTGTAGCTCACTCAGCGAGCATACCTCGCTCAACGAAAGTTCCAGGGTGATTTTTGCTCAGTGAGAAGGAGCTCGCTCAGCGAGACCTGTAGGTTCCAACCTTGGTTTTTAATTCGTAACTTATGATCCGGGCATCCGTTTTTAGCGTTCCACATATCGTTTCGACGCTAATGATGAAATCTATATTTTGAGATCATGAAATGTTGGTTCCACCCGAATTTTTCTCAGATGGAATTACCGTTAACTAAGCTTACTAGGAAGGACTTTTCTTATGAATGGGATTCCATTTGTGAGCAAAGTTTCATGTGGTTGAAGGAGAAATTGACGACTGCTCCAGTCTTGATAATTACCGATCCTAACAAATCTTATGAAGTGTTTTGCGATGCTTCAAAGATGAGTTTAGGATGTGTTCTCATGCAAGAAGGTCAGGTGGTGGCATATGCTTCCAGACAGTTGAGAGTTCATGAGAAGAATTATCCTACAATTGATTTGGAGTTAACGGCCATGGTGTTTACCTTGAAAGTGTGGCGGCACTATTTGTATGGTGTGCGTTTTGAGATGTTTAGTGATCATAAGAGTTTGAAGTACCTCTTTGATCAAAAGGAACTGAATATGAGACAGAGGAGATGGATGGAGTATTTGAAGGATTATGATCTTGAGTTGAAGTATCACCCCGAAAAAGTGAACAAAGTGGTAGATGCCTTAAGTAGAAAAGTGATTCATAGTGCCGAATTGATGGTATTGGAGTATGCATTGTTAGAAAAGTTTCGGGATCTTAATCTTCAGTTTGTTTGGAGTCCAAGTGGTGTAATCATGGGAAACTTGAATATTAATTCTACCTTTAGGAATGATATTCAACAAGCGCAAGTTTTGGATGAGAAGTTGCAAGGACTGTTACTCCAACCGGATTTCATGAGAGCATTAGATGGGATCATCCTATTTAATCAAACAATTTGCATTCCGGATGATGATTTGTTAAAGAGAAGGATTCTGGAAGAAGCACATAAAGGTTCTTTTACGATACATCCGGGTTCTTCGAAGATGTATCAAGATTTGAAGAGGGAGTATTGGTGGTCCGGGATGAAAAAGGACATTGCGGTATTTATGTCAGAATGTGCGGTGTGTCAGCAAGTGAAGATTGAGCGCCAAAGGTCAGGTGGATTGTTACAACCTTTGGACATCCCAATTTGGAAATGGGATAGTATCTCTATGGACTTTGCAGTAGGTTTACCGAGTACTCGGGGTGGCTATGACTCTGTTTGGGTGATTGTGGACCGACTAACGAAATCTGCGCATTTCTTAGCCATGAAGACTACATATAAGACAAGTCAACTTGCAAGGTTGTTTATTGCTGAAATTGTGAGATTGCACGGTGTCCCGTCCAGTATTGTATCAGATAGAGATCCAAAGTTCACTTCGAGATTTTGGAAGGTGTTCCATCAAGCCATGGGTACGAATCTGCGTTTGAGTACTTCTAATCATCCTCAAACGGATGGTCAGATGGAACGTACGATTCAAACAATGGAGGATATGTTGAGAGCATGTGTTTTAGAGAGTAGAGGAAATTGGAAAGAACTTTTGCCTTTGATCGAATTTTCATAAAACAATAGTTACCATGCAAGCATCGATATGGCTCCGTATGAGGCTTTGTACGAAAGAAGGTGTAGAACACCGCTGTGTTGGTTGGAAGTGTGTGAAGATAGGATCTTAGGACCGAAAATTATTCAAGAGACTACGGAAAAGATTCGTATGATCCGAGAAAAGATTAAGCAAGCCCAAGATCGTCAGAAGAGTTATGCTGACAATCGAAGGAGACCTTTGGAATTTGTTGAAGGTGATCATGTATACTTGAAAGTCACTCCGAGGTTGAGGTTGAATGGATTGTTTAAGTCGCGTAAGTTAAGCCCGAGATACGTAGGACCGTATCAGATTCTAGAAAAGATTGGTGAAGTTGCTTACCGTTTAGCCTTGCCGCCATCTCTATCCGAAATGCATGATGTTTTTCATGTATCTCAACTCCGTAGGTTCGTTCATGATCCTCTTCAGCCTATTCTGCCGGATTCTATCGAGATAGAAGCGGATTTCACCTTCAAGCCCCAACCGAGCCGTATCGTTGGAAGAGAAACCAAAGTGTTGAGAAATAAAAAGATATCGCTTGTTAAGGTGTAATGGGATAAGACGCATCCGGGCGATGCTACGTGGGAGTTGGAATCAGAAATGCAGGAATCATATCCTCACCTTTTCAGGTAATCCTTTAAATTCGTGGATGAATTTTATTTAAGGGGGAGGATGTAATACCCCGTATTTTATTTAAAGCTCTGGACAATATTAATTAGTAATAATATTATTCCAGAATACTCTAAGAAATTTTAATGGAACCAAATAGAGTAATCAGCGGGATATTATTTTATTAATTGATCTTAGCTAACTCAGAGGTTTTATAAAATATCGGATTAAGAGACATTTTCGGATATTCTCTAATTTTGACCTATTGGTAAAAATCTAAGCTTTTATATTTTTATATATATAGAAAGATTATGAAAGGAAGAGAAATTTGGTAAGAAAGAAGAAAAGAAGGAAAAGGAGAAGAGAAGAGAAGAAGAGAGAAAAGCCCTAAAGCTCCAATTCCTCATTCCCGATCATCCGTCCGTCGAATCAACTCAATATTTCCGCGAATCTTCGTCTCTCGAGGTGGGTTCTTAGTTAGAAACTTTTATCTTTGATTTTGGTTGAGTTTTAGAGATTTTGTGGTTAGGGTTAGATTGGAAAATCTAAGAGAAATCGAAGTTTAACGGTTAAAACTCGATTAAAACCTACCTAAAATACTCATTTGATGATAATGGATATGTTTGATTAGTCTTGTTGCATTGGTTGATGTTTGGGAGTGTTTGGGTGTGAAAAGAGTGTTTTCCCGTAAGGCTGGAACTTCCTGAACTGGTGTAGCTCGCTCAGCGAGCATACCCCGCTTAGCGAAAGTTCCAGGGCGATTTTCGCTCAGCGAGACCTGTAGGTTCCAACCTTGGTTTTTAATTCGTAACTTATGATCCGGGCATCCTTTTTTAGCGTTCCATATATCGTTTCGAATCTAATGATGAAATCTATATTTTGAGATCAAGAAATGTTGGTTCCATCCGACTTTTACCCGATTAAAAGGTAACGAAACATAATATGGAATTGTGAGTTAAAGATAAGGAATTGGTGAGACTTGTGAGACACCTAGGAGTTCGTAGACTAATAAGAATTGAGGATCGCGCTTGATTGTGTTCCCCTTTGTTAGCTTGAGGTGGGTATTACATCGAGTCCCACGGGAAGCGAGAGTTAGCTTGAGGTGGGTATTACATTGAGTCCCACGGGAAGCGAGAGTTAGCTTGAGGTGGGTATTACATTAAGTCCCACGGGAAGCGAGAGTTAGCTTGAGGTGGGTATTACATTGAGTCCCACGGGAAGCAAGAGTTAACTTGAGATGGATATTTCATTGAGTCCCATGAGAAGTCTAGTGGTTCATACTTGAGGTGGGTGGTCACTGATTCCCACGGGAAGTCTTGTACGATGTATTGTTAGGTTGTTCCGTTTCGAGTTGTTTATTTTTTAGAGGAACCTTGTACTCGTAGAATTTTTATGCTTGACCCTTAGAACCGAGAGAAATCTAAGATAGGGAACCCACTGAGATGTTTTATCTCACCCCATGTTGATGTTGTTATTTCAGGTACTTCAGGTTCCGCTAAGAGTAAGGATAATGCGACTTGATTATCCTTGCTAGTTGATGGCTTAGTCTTCCGCTGTGGATTTTTGAGATCTTCGGATCTAGTTATTAGATCTTTTTGTAGTTGAACATCTTGTACTATTTTATAGCCTTGTTTAGTACCTTATGTTGTAGCGGCTATATTTATACAATGTGTTGCTAAGAACTTATTTGTATTTCAGTACCAAATTATTAATATTATATATGAAAAATATGCTTCATGTATGTCTTTTGTATATGGGTATTATAGTTGGTATCAGAACAGGTCGTATCCTCGACCTAGCCTTGAAATATTATAAGTGTTTCCTTCTGTTCATTCACGTTGACTTGCGATAGGACTAAATGTTATGTTTATGGTATTGAGCCTGATCAACTTAATCCTGTTTTGATGACATTTAGGAATTATGGCTGGTAGACGTGGAACTCGTGCTCGACCCAGTGTCACTCCTCCCGGTAGCGATCAAGCAGGTAGTGATGGGAATGCTCCTATGTTCCAATTTATGCAGTAGATGCAGCAACAACAGCACCAATTCATGCAAGAAATGATGCATCAGATGAGTGGGGGCCTTCACCCTCACGTGGTTGCTCCTGGAGTTGTGGGAGGAACATTTAGAGACTTCTTCCGCATGAACCCCCAAGAGTTTCATGGCGGATTGGATCCGGTTAAGGCTCGTGAATGGGTGACTGGAGTAGAGAGGATATTCCAGATTGTGATTTGTAGTGAAGAAGACAAGGTGACTTTTGCGTCACATTTACTAAAGGGTCCTGCTGCTAGGTGGTGGGAGAGTACTTCCAATTTGATAATGGTGTAAGGGATTCCGAGGGTATGGCAGCAATTTAAGACAGTTTTTATGGATAAGTATTTCCCGAGTTCCTTGAGGACACAAAAGGAGTTCGAATTTCAACAATTGAGGCAAAGGAGTGTAAACACCCCAAATCTGCCCTCACCCATTTACACCATGGCTTGTGATATCTTCATATGCATAAGTTCAATCATAGCATCTCATACCACATTTTTGATCCATTGCATTGCTTCTAAGTCATCTGCATCTAGGGTTTGTGATTTGAGCCATCCAAGGGCCATTTGAGCCACTCCAAAGGTCTTCAATCACTTCAAAGGGGTCCATGAGTGTTCAAGCATCATAATGTATCCCCACAAAGTCAAGAAAGTCAAAGAATCACAAGAACTGGGAAAGGCATGGAAGCAGAAACAGGATTAACTACACAGATGACCTAGAATTAGGGTTTTGGTTTCAGAGGCCATAACTCCAAAGTTTTTGGTCATTCTTGTTTCTATTGGTCTCTATATGTTATAAGGATCATGAATATCAATTTTCATGAAGAAATTCCATGGGGAAGGCATCTAACCAAGAGTTGACTTCTTGAGCAAGTCAGTGCAAAATCAGGGCATCTGAGGCCCCCAATGACCCAACCAAAGGGTGTTCTTCACCATTTTTGAGTGTGTATGATCTTTATTTGATCATAGAAGATGTTAGAAGTTCACAAAATTTAAGAATTTCAAGCCATTTGCAAAGTTGCCTTTTTGGGAAAATGACTTGTAATGGAAACTTGCCATTTTGGGAAACTTTTTCAACCCTCTCTTTTTGATTCAAAAATGCTTCAAATGGGAAAACTTTGGTCATGAAAGTTGTAGAATGGATCATTCCCTTTTCAAAAAGTACAAGAACTCATTCTAATTCATTTTGGATCAAAAGTTATGGCCTTGCAAAGTTGGATAAAATCATTGAAATTTCACTTTTGCACAAAATGGAAAACTTGCATTTTCTCATGACAAGCCTTTATGTGACTTCAATGTGACTTCTAATTATTATACCAATGCAATGCATGATCTAAAAATCAGTTTGGCCCAAAGAATTTCCCATTTCTATGCCTTGTTTTTCAAGTAACCATAAGCCATTCTTCATGAAAGTGCAAAGAGGGATTTCTTGCAAATTGATTCTCAAAGGATTTGTTTGACCTCTAGCTGGTTTCAAAACTTTGCCATGACCTAGTGAAGCATGCCACACCAAAAATTTAGAAAGATTTCTCACATAAACATAGCCAAAAACCATGAAATGTAACAATTTGTCAAGTTGCAAAAACCCTTCCCACTCATGATCCAAATGCTGCAGTCCTTTATGAATCATCCAAGGGCCATCCTTGACTCAAGCTGAGGCAGGACAAGCCTCTAGATTGCCTCTGACCCGAGCCATGCCTAGGGTACACAATATCTTGACTTTTTGCATAAAGACCCATACCAATCCCACAGTGACACACCAACTCTCTGCCCAACCAGAGCATGATATGTGGACCTCAAACAATCAAAAACCACACCATACACAAGCTGAATCCTCCCACATTGCAACATCCAACAAAAACTGTCAAAACCTTTCCCTCTTCGAATCACTCAACACAGCCATCAAACTTCAATAATTCCTTCACCAATCAACCAAAAATCATCCATAGAACAGATCCCACCCTTCACAATGGTCTGAAACACAACACACAAGAACCTCATTTCCTGCCATATCAGAACTGAACCTCTTAAACTAGCCACTCTCAAAGCATTCAAAGCTTCATTCCATCATCAGGAGGATCAAGGGAGAAGGATTGCACAAAGCTTGAGGCCAGAAAGCTCAAAATCAGAGAAGCTTCATCTCAGGTAACATGAAGAACTTTTTTCCCAGAAACTGATTTTTAAGTTCTTTTATGATGCTATGTCTTCCCCTGATCATGAATATGTGTTTAGTTTTTGAAATGGTGAAGAAACCATCATGTATGGTACCTCTGAATATTTGCCCCTGTTTCATACTTTGCTTCGATTCAGGCTTGTGAGTGAAGATAAATGAATTTTGGGAGAGGGGTTAGGTTTAGATTGAGGAGAGGATCATTTTGGTGGAAGAAATTTCATGTTTGGTAACATGTAGCGAAATCTAGGGTTTATGCTCGCCGGAGAAGATGACCGGAACCACTGTTCCGGTCACCTGAAAATTGGTTTGATTTGATCTTGCATTTTCAATTTGTTTTGCATTTTTCTTGATGAAGTACCCCAAAACCCTAGCAATCTTAGGAAATTCAAACCTTTCACTAGGTTAAGAGTTGGATCCCCTCCTTTGGGCAGTGAGTTTGTATAGGTTTAGGTTATCTTTTATTGCATTTTCAAATTTTTATCATGTCATTTGCTTCTGGTTTTGGATTTTTGCTTTGTGTGATGCATGTAACCCTAATTTGTGCCTTCCCTTGCATCCATTTCTCATTTGCTTGAATCCATTGACTTGCCATGATATTTTGTGCATTCATTTGATTCATAAGACATCTTAGAGCATATTAGAATCATGTTTGATCATTGCATATTTCATTTGCCATGTTGAATGTCCTTTGCATTTCATAACTTTTCATGTATGTTCATGGTTCTAAGCATGTATCATTTGCATCTTTATGCTTGTTTGATCATTCTCTTGCCTTGCCTCATGTTTGTATCATCTCTTAGCATCATTAACATCATGTGTTTGCTTCTGACTTTGTCTTGCATCATGCCATTTCATCTCATTTGCATTGCATTTCTTTTCTTTTGGCTAACTTTTCAGGTGGTAAGTTGTTTGGGAAGTGAATATGCCTTCACTTCTCACAATCTCTTTTCATCTCCCTTATGCATCATTGCTGCATTTTATCTTGTGTATTTGAGTGAGCTTGCTCATTCATGTTCATCTCTTACTTTCTTTCTCCAAGCAACTTGTCTCCTTCAGTGGAGCAAGTTGTTTTGCTTCTCTTTGCTTCTGGTTCCTTTCATCTGCTTCCTTCCTGGTGGTTTCTCTGAAGATCTTTCTCTTAAGCCTCATAAACCCTAGGAACAACCAAGCATGACAATAATTAGGGTTTTGATTAGTCCCCCATTTAGTTTTGCCTTTGTGTCATCTTTGAGTCTTCTCTCCTCACCTCATAATCAGGGACTAAACCCTAAAGGCTTTAAGGCTTTGTAATTAAGCTTATGCCTGCATCCTTCTATTAGGATGGAGTGTATAACTTTAATCCTAAGTGTTAAACCCTTAATGTGTTTAAATCCTTTAATCAATCCATCTAATAATCATCAAGACATCAAACTTGTAACTTGGGCCTTGCATTAGGGTTCTAATTCTTCCTTAATTGGTTAAGAAGGACTAACCCTAGTGTTAATGGACAAGTCCCCCTCAAGTTGTCTTACTAACCATAAAAATCACTTCTTCATCTTATCATTAACTAAAATCCACTTTAATAAAGGCTTTGTTTTGTCATGAGGTTAATCCCTAATCATGGATTAAGTTGGGAAGCTTTTCTCAGCTTAAATGTTCTCATCTATTATCCTTCTATTAGGATGGTGTAATGAGTCCATTAAATCCTTGATTATGGCTTAATATCATTACTTAACACTAAACAAAAACAACCAAAACATTTAAATAATCACAAGTGGGTTAATGATCTTAATCCTACTTCAGGGTGATTAAGTGTGAGATGTTGACTTCTCACTTAAGGTATTCTCATTACCCCTAATCAGAGGGAGGATGTGATGAGTTTACTAACCCATTGGTTTAGGCTTAAGCTCATTTTCCTATAACAAAATCCAATAAGCAATAAAAGACTGAAAATACAAAAAACAAACAATAATCGTCTCCTACGGGATTCTTTTCTCATCTCATTCACTCATAAACGAGAACTAGCTTCTTCCGTCTAATGCAAGACAGTTTGCACCTGAGCCAGACAGGTCATACACTTGAGCATAGACAAGTAAGCAGTTCACAAGTCAATTTACCTTTCAGTCTCTTTGAGTCGAACTACGGTGTTCTGACTTCCTCATTGCACGAGAGGATATGTAGGCATAACTTAACAGTTATCGAACAAAAGTCTCTGTATATTCCCCCTCTTTCCAACCTTATTCTTTAAGCCTCATGATCTTGAGCATTTCATTCCTGTTCTTACACTGACACTGTACATACTACACTTTACACTTCTTTTACACTGACACTTGCATTCTTTCCAGCTTTGATACACAGATTGCACTGACACTACCCCTTTAAAACGCAAATCTTTTAAGCGTGGATCCCGTCGAGTACGGCGGACAATCTGGGTGCTAATACCTTCCCAGGTTGTAACCAACCCCCTTTCTCAGTCTCTCTGGTTCACAACCGTCTTATCCATATCTTTCTAGGTCTATGCAGCATTACCTTTCCTCCGGGATAAAAATGCCTAGCTGGCGACTCTTGTCTTCTGGTTCTTTTTGTGGGTTCCTCCTAGCGCTTGTTTGATTTGTGTTTACTGGGGTGTTATATGCTATTTGTGTTGTATATTTGCTTTATTTTACTACTTTATGTACAGTTATTTACTGCTTTCTTTAAAACTTTATATATCATACTGTCATATTGTCATCTGGCTGGATCTGTTTCTTGTTTTGGTGGGTGGGGTCCTATTGAGAGTTTAAGGTCCTATACCTGGGACCTGAGTGACACCTAGGCTAGAGTGTTTCATGTTCTTTCCCATTCCATTTCGGTCTGGTGCGGGAATATGAAACACGGTTCAGATGTGGGTTTCTTCTTGTGAACTCTGTGCTACAAATCTCCTGTGGTGCTAGGGCTATCTGGGAAGTCTGCTAAGTCTGGATGACCTTTACTATGACCTTCAGAAACTGAGGTGAATTAGAGGAGGATCTTTTATGGTTATTGTAAACAATGTACCTCCGGGTTAGAAGTGTTTACACTTCTCATAACTGATCCAAGTCTGAGGATCCTTGTTCTAGAACACCACCTGTGAGGGGGTTGGGCTGTTTGCAGGTTTGCAGGTACCCTTGACCACAGCATACCCTAATACTTTGTTTTGATTAAGAGTACCTCATTTTGGGACAGTTCTTGTGATTTGAACCATGGACATGTGACTCTTTATTTGAGTCCCCTACCTTGGTTACTGGACTCTTGAACCTCCATCTGGACTTCTTAGACATACATGGACTTATATCAAGGCAGTAATCAGATCCAGCTTGATCACAAACCCTTGCATATCATTTGCATACATCATCATTGCATCATTTAACATTTGTTTATTTGTTTTTCAGGGTATCCACATCATATTTGGCTTGGTTTTTACCCCTTCATCTGCATAGACCCCTGTTTCCTGCTTCAGCTACTTTTATCACCAGCCTCAGCCTATCAGTGGCTCATCTCCAGTATCAGTCTTCATCATCAGCCCTTGTTTTCAGCTCTTCATTAACAGTCATGGCACCCAAGAAGAGCAACATTTCATACCATTTCTTTGAGCCTGTGTTGACTGGCATCAGGCAGGTCCAGGCACTTATCACTCCAGATCACATCTCATTATTCAGAGAGCATTATGGAGGCATCCTTGATATGGTTATGGACCTGGACCCTTCTCAGAGGAGTTTGATCCACACTTGCCTACAGTTTTATGACCCTCCTTTGAGATGCTTCACTTTCCAGAACTTTCAGCTAGGACCATTGCTGGAGGAGTTCTCATCATTGATTGGAGTACCTGTCAGGGGTGGTGTCCCCTTCAACCCTGAAATGGCTTCTCCCAGCAATGAAGAAGTGGCAAAAGCAATATACCTGGAACCTATTTTGATTGAGCAGAACATGACAACAAAGGCTGGGATCCCTGGCCTACACTTAGACTTTTTGACTTCTCAGGCCATCCTGAAGGCCTCCTTGGGAGAATGGAGGGCAATTTGTGCATTGTTAGCCCTCAGTATATATGGGGTTATACTATTTGCAGATGAGCCCAAGTTTATCAGCAAGAATGCCATTCATCTTTTCCTTCTGAGGAACCCAGTGCCCACATTGCTGGGAGATTTCTATTATTCTGTTCACCAAAGAAATGAGAAGCAAAGAGGGAGGTTGGTGAGATGTTGTGCTCCCCTGTTTCATACCTGGCTGCTTAAACACTTACCCAAGACTGATGCCTTCCTGAATCCTCACCAACAGAAGAATTGGGCTAAGAGACTTATTGCCTTGACTTCAGATGACATCAGATGGTGTACTCAGAGCACCAAAGGCAGGGACATAATCACTAGCTGTGGACAGTTCCCTAATGTACCTCTGATAGGAGTGAAGGGTTGCATCAACTACAACCCTTTGCTGTTTAAAAGACAGTTGGGCTATGCTTTGGTTCACCCTCCTAGAGTGCAGGACTTGGCTGAAACCTTGTATTGTGAGATAAAACCTAATCTAGCTGTTGTCAGACAAGCATCCTGGGCTTGGGACAACATCCAGACCAAGGGGATGGCCATTCTTGGGAGATGCAATAATGTGGCTTCAGCTCAGTATTATGAATGGTCTCATGCTAGGGCTCAGATTTCTGGGATGCCTTTCACCATTGAGGATGCACCTGGACCATCCACAGTACCACCTCCAGCCATTGTCAGCCTGGAAGAATTTGAGAAACTGAAGGAAAGGAATGAGAATCTGTCTCAAGCTCTAAAGAAGACCCTCTGGGAGAGGAGTGATGGTCGTCTAGACATTGAGAGGTTGGAAAAGCTTAAAGTGGAGCATCTAGCCAGGATTGAGAAAGCAGAGGACTACATCAAGAAATCAAGAGCTGGAGAGCAGATTTTGAAGAATGCCTGTAAGGAGGCCCAGTTTCAGAAGGCTAGGACTGATCTCTATCTGAAAGAAAGTCAAGCTAGGTGGGTCAGGATCACTGAAGCTCGTACTCAAGAAGATAAGAGAACTCAGGCCAGGATTGAGCATTAGAGGCCAATGAAAAGAAACAACAGGAGGCTCTGCTAGCAGCCCAGAAGGAGATTTCAGAGTTGAAACTCAAGGTTGGTGTGGAAAGGTCAAAGGACCAAGACAGGCACAAGAAGCTGACCACTGCTATTGCCACCAGAAACCTTCTTATCAGAAACATTACAGAGCATCCGGCTGGTCCTGTAACTGAAGCACTTCTGAAGGAGGTTAAGGAGGATAGGTTTGGATTAGATGTTTGACTTCTTTGCTTGTTGTTATTTCCATTTCATGTACTTTTCTTTTTATGATTGTATTTTGACTCCTCAGGGGCATGTGTTGTAAAAAACAAACTATGTATGATACACCATTTGTAATGTATTTGTCAGTTTGTTTCATTTGAGTTTCTTTTCTCAAGCAACATCAAAGCATCTTCCACAGGGTCTGGAAAGGTCAAAACCAAGAGCCAAGCCGGATACCTTGGAAAATAAATAAGCATACTGCATTGCATACTAACTCTTGTTTTGTTTTGTAGGATTTTTGTTTTGTTTGTTACTAACTCTGTTGTGATTCAGGAATTATTGCTCGCCGTCGGGTGTTCCCTCTCAACCGTCCGCACAGGTATCCTACTCGCAACAATCTTCCTGGTATCCAAATGGATCAAGTACAGCAAGATCTGACAGAGGTCAGAACCCAGATGGCTAATGAAAGGCTGGAGATGAGGAACCAAATGACCCAATTCATGGAAGTAATGAATGGCTTGGCCCAAAGTCAAGAAAGGTTGAGGGCATTGGTAGAAAGACAAACCCCGGAAGAACCCCATCTGGGAACTGGAGGAACGAGTAACAATGAAAGAGGTCAGCCTCATGTTAACCCACCAGTATATGGGCCTCATCTACATCCGGAAGTCAATATCTCGGGTAATGTGCAAGGAAATACTACTGCACGCAGGATCTTGCAAGAAGATCCTCAAGAGGAGCAGTTTACTGTAATGGGAGCTGGGGATGAAGTTTATGATAGGAGGTTTGATGAAATTGCTGAGAAGTTGAGATCTCTGGAGTCTCAAAATTCCTTGGGTTTTCATGTCATGGATATGGGGTTAGTGGATGGGGTAAGGATTCCCCATAAGTTTAAACCACCGTGCTTCGAGAAGTACAATGGAACTTCCTGTCCACAAACTCACTTGCAGTCCTTCCTGGGAAGACTTAAAGCATACACCATGGATGAGAAACTGTGGATGTTTTACTTTGAAGATAGTTTGACTGGGGCTTCCAGGGAGTGGTACTCACACTTGACCAGAGCTACTATCAGATGCTGGAAGGACCTAGCTGAGGATTTCATCAGGCAGTACCAATACAATCTGGACATGGCTCCTAACAGGACCCTTTTGATGGGAATGTCTCAGTCCTCCAGAGAAAGCTTCAGGCAATATGCCCAGAGGCGGAGACAGCTTGCTGCTGCTGTCCAGCCACCCATGTCAGAAAGAGAAATGGCCGACATGTTTATGAATACTCTGCAAGGAACGTATATTGATAGGCTAGCCGCCTTTTCTTCCACCAGCTTCGCAGATGTAGTTATAGCTGGAGAAAGGATTGAAAGCCTGTTGAAAATGGGCAAGATTTCTGATACTGGTGCAAGTTCGTCTAGTAACCCCAGGAAGCCTTTTGTGGGACCTAGAAGAACTGGTGAGACAAATGCCATTCATGCCAACAGGGGCAGACCTCAGTATGTCCACAGATTAGTAGCAGTTATCACTATTCCAGCTCCGATTCCTCAGCAACCAACATATCAACAACCACAACAACCACACTATCAACAGCAAGTTCAGTATCCGCCACAAAGGACCTACAACAACAATAACAGCAATCAACAACAAAGACCCTTTCAGCAAAGACCATCACAGGCAAATAGGGTGATTGACCCTATCCCTATGCCTTATGTCTCTTTATTGCCACAACTCCTGAAACTCAACTTGGTTGAATTAAGGACATTGGCACCACCAGATCCCTCTAATCTCCCAAGAAATTATGATGTCAACGCCAGATGTGCTTTCCATTCCAATGCACCTGGCCACAATACTGAGAAATGCAGGGCTTTACAAATGAAGGTACAAGACCTGGTGGATTCTAAAGCCCTCAACTTTGCACCCCCTCCAAGTGTCACCAAGAATCCCATGCCCAATCATGGAGGACCAAGAATTAATGCCATTGAGGAAGACAAGCCATCTTTCTTAATCACCAGTGTCGGACAGATTCGAACACCTCTGGTCGAAATTAAAGCTCAGCTTCTAGAATGCCAGATGTTCCCCGGGTGTGAGCTCGGTTGTGGGTATTGCAACATTTCAGTCAACGGGTGTGATAATTTGAGAAGCGGCATAGATGGTCTTATCAAAAGTGGTATACTTCAGATCACAACAACGGCGCCTACAAATCCAGCAATCCCTTTGACAACACTCCCCGACTCTTCTACAACTGCAACAACAATCATTCCAACCAATTCATCAATGTCATCAACAATGGCTCCGTCCATCACTTCAACAAATTAGATGTCAACAACCGTTTCTTCTACAACATCAACATCCCTTTATTCAGTAGAATCTTCTACAACGCCAACAAAAATTAATGAAGATGTCTCAGCAGTCACCATTTATTATGATCCATCAGATGTTCCTCCAAGCAACAATTTCCAACAACAAACAGTGGCACCTCCTGCCAGGTCACCAGTCACCATTTACTACCATCCGCACACCATTTCAGTACCCTCCTCTGCAGCAGTCAGTCCAGTTACCATCACGGTGCCTGGACCAGTTCCATATGAAAGCAGTAATGCCATACCTTGGCATTATGGCTCTGATCTTTACTGCAACGGGGAGAAAATCACCTTGGACTCTTCAACTTCCTCTCCACAGATTGATAATGTTGGGGGAGGCGGAGGCTTCACCAGAAGCGGACTCCTTTTTGCCTCACAATTGCAAAGACCTAATGCCGAAGCAGAAGCTGCTGCAAAAGCAAAGGGGAAGAGTGTAATATCTGAAGAACCAATCATCAAAGAAACTCAGAAGACATCTTTTGAGCAAGATGTAGATGAGTTTATGAGAATTATAAAGAGAAGTGATTACAAGGTGGTGGATCAGCTTCACCAAACTCCCTCAAAAATCTCCATATTATCCCTGTTGATGTGTTCTGAAGCTCACAGGAATGCATTACTGAAAGTCTTGCACGCAGCATACGTGCCAGAGGAGATCACTGTTAATCAGCTAGAAACTGTGGTGGAAAATGTCAACACCAGTCATGGACTGGGCTTTACCAATGCTGACTTAACATCTGAGGGACGTAACCACAACAAGGCTTTACACATCACTCTAGAATGCAAGGGTGTTGTTCTATCCCATGTACTGGTGGACACTGGGTCTTCGCTCAATGTTCTACCAAAGAAAGCCTTGGTTAAGATGGAGTATGATGGCTTGGCATTGCGTCCAAGTAATTTGGTGGTGAGAGCATTTGATGGCTCTAAAAGATCAGTGCTTGGGGAGATTGATCTGCCTGTGATGATTGGCCCGCAGACTTTTAAAATTACCTTCTATGTGATGGACATTTAGCCAGCCTACAGTTGTTTGTTGGGTAGACCTTGGATCCATGCCGTTGGCGCTGTTACGTCTACCCTTCACCAGAAGCTGAAATTCGAGTGGAAAGGCCAGATCATCACCATTTGTGGTGAAGAAGACATCTTTGTTAGCCATCTGGCTACGTATAAGTATATTGAGATGGATGGAGAAATCCATGAAACTATGAGCCAGGGATTTGAGGCCCTGAACATTAATGAAGCATCTGCTGTACTAGGAACCTCCATGACATCTTATCAGCAAGCCAGGAAGGTTGTTGAAGAGGGGACTGCCCAAGGCTGGGGCATGCTGTTGCCCGTGGAGAAGAAGGAGGACAGATTTGGGTTGGGTTACAAACCAACTCAACAAGATCAATCAGAGGCTGCCAAGAAGCCCAATTTTGTCAGCGGGGGAATGCTCACCCCGGATGCAGTGAACAACTTGGAAGACGAGGAAGAAAGCGACCGCAACCTGGAGAGCTGGATACGTCCAAGGATCCCGGGGAGCCAAGTCCTTAACTGGTCTTCCCAGGAAATTATAAGGGTTACTCCTGCAGAGTAATTATTATTTCCTGTATTTTTAAGCATGCATCAAGTCTTGCATCTTGCCCAAGATGACAAGACTCATTTTGTAATCGGGCCATCTTGTAATTTTGTGCAAACAGATCAATCAATGAATATCGGACATCTTTTGCAAATGAGTCTTTTCCTTTTCCGCTCACTGTTTTCCATTTTTCTTTTTGTACAAAAATAAAATGGCAATGTTTTTCCAAAATGATAACTTCATTTCACTTTTTCTAAAAAACAAGATTAAAAATGATCACTAAAATGAACAATCTAAACCCTTGCAGAGAATGCCTTTCAGACTGCACCGACAACAACACTGCTATGGCTTCGTATGACTTTGACAATCCAATCAATCAAGCTGATGAAGGGGTTGAGAAAGACTATGAGCTGCCTGAAGAGCTAGCCAGGTTGTTAAGGCAAGAGGAGAAGGTTATCACTCCTCATCAGGAGGAGGTCGAAACGGTTAATCTTGGTACGGAAGAAGATGTGAAAGAAGTTAAGATCGGGGCCTGCCTACAAGACTCAATGAAAGAACAACTGATGGATATGCTTCGGGAGTATGTGGATGTCTTTGCTTGGTCTTATCAGGATATGTCAGGGTTGGACACCGATATTGTCATGCACAAAATGCCTTTAAAAGAAGACTGCCCGCCAGTAAAACAGAAACTGCGCCGTACTCGCCCAGATATGGCAATGAAGATAAAGGAAGAGGTACAAAAATAGTGGGACGCCGGTTTCCTTGTTGTAACTAGCTATCCGTCGTGGGTTGCTAATATTGTACCTGTGCCTAAGAAAAATGGAAAAGTGAGGATATGTGTGGACTACCGGGATCTGAACAGGGCCAGCCCGAAAGATGACTTCCCATTACCTCACATTGATGTATTGGTTGATAATACGGCTCAGTTCTCGGTGTTCTCCTTCATGGACGGATTTTCAGGATATAATCAGATCAAGATGTCACCTGAAGACATGGAGAAGACAACTTTCATCACGCCCTGGGGCACGTTCTGTTATAAGGTGATGCCATTCGGACTGAAGAATGCTGGTGCAACCTATCAACGGGCTATGGTAACATTATTCCACGACATGATCCATAAAGAAATTGAATGTTATGTGGATGACATGATTGCCAAGTCCCTCACAGAAGAAGACCACCTGGTGAATCTGTTGAAGTTATTCAAACGTCTGAGGAAGTACCAACTGAAGTTGAACCCCAACAAGTGCACATTCAGGGTGCGATCCGGTAAGCTGCTGGGATTTATTGTAACTGAGAAAGGGATTGAAGTTGACCCTGATAAAGTCAAAGCCATTCAAGAAATGCCTGCGCCGAAGACAGAAAAAGAAGTTCGGGGGTTTCTAGGTAGATTGAACTACATTTCACGGTTCATATCTCATCTTACGGCAACTTGTGAGCCTTTGTTCAAACTGTTAAGAAAAGAACAAACGGTCAGGTGGAATGAAGACTGCCAGAGAGCTTTTGACAAGATCAAGGAATACTTACAAGAGCCTCCATTCCTTATGCCTCCAGTGGAAGGAAGACCTCTAATAATGTACTTGACAGTATTAGAAGAGTCAATGGGGTGTGTGCTGGGCCAGCATGACGAGTCTGGTCGAAAAGAGTATGCAATATACTAAAGCAAAAAGTTTACCGACTGTGAACAACGTTATTCACTGCTCGAGAAAACTTGTTGTGCTTTAGCGTGGGCTGCTTGCCGACTAAGACAGTATATGTTGACCCACACTACTTTATTGATATCAAAGATGGACCCAGTTAAGTACATTTTTGAGAAGCCAGCACTTACCGGATGGGTTGCAAGATGGCAAATGATCCTCACAGAATATGACATCCAGTACACGTCTCAAAAGGCCATCAAGGGCAGTGTATTGTCTGATTATCTTGCTGAGCAGCCTATTGATGATTACCAGCCTATGAGGTTTGACTTCCCTGATGAAGACATCATGTTCATAAAAGCAAAAGATCATGAAGAGCCTGTTCACACTGAAGGACCTGACCCTGAAGAAGAATAGACTATGATGTTCGATGGGGCTGTTAATATGAATGGTCGTGGTGTTGGTGCAGTACTCATTACGCCTAAGGGAGTTCACATGCCTTTCTCGGCAAATCTCACCTTCAACTGCACTAACAACGAAGCTGAATACGAAGCTTGTATTATGGGCCTTGAGGAAGCCATTGACCTCAGGATCAAAACATTGACTGTATTCGGAGATTCAGCTCTGGTAGTTAATCAAACCAACGGCAAATGGTACACACACCAGGATCATCTGATACCTTACAGGGATTATACAAGGAGGATATTGACTTTCTTTACAACGGTCAAGCTTGAGTATATCCCTCGGGACGAGAATCAGTTTGCAGATGCTCTGGCTACCATTTCATCCATGATCAAAGTTCAAGCTGCCAACTTTGTGCCTCGAATTTCAGTGTCCAGACTTGATAGACCCGCATATGTATTTACAGCAGACGTTGCCAAAGATGATAAGCCTTGGTTCCATGACATTAAATGCTTCTTGGAGGATCAAACATACCCACCTGGGGCATCTTCCAATGATAAGAAAACTTTAAGGAGGATAGCTGGTAGTTTCTTCCTGAATACTGACGGTTCCCTGTATAAGAGAAACTTTGATATGATACTCCTCAGATGCGTTGATAGGACAGAAGCAGACTTGTTGATGCACGAAGTGCACGAAGGATCCTTTGGTACCCATGCAGGAGGGCATGCAATGGCCAAAAAGTTGCTAAGATCAGGTTATTATTGGATCACAATGGATGCTGACTGTTGTGCTTATGCCAGAAAATGCCATAAATGCCAGATTTATGCGGATAAAGTGCATGTGCCTCTGAATCCTCTGAATGTGATGTCTTCACCTTGGCCGTTTGCCATGTGGGGCATTGATATGATTGGCAAGATTGAGCCGACTGCTTCAAACGGCCACAGATTCATCCTGGTAGGCATTGACTATTTTACCAAGTGGGTTGAAGCAGCTTCCTATGCAAATGTTACAAGGCAGGTGGTAGCCCGATTTCTGAAGAGAGACAACATCTGTCGGTATGGAGTTCCCGAGCGAATCATTACTGACAATGGTTCCAACTTAAACAACAAAATGATGGCAGAGCTATGTCGGGACTTCAAGATCCAACACCACAATTCTTCTCCTTACAGGCCAAAGATGAATGGCGCTGTGGAGGTAGCTAATAAAAATATCAAGAAGATTGTGCAGAAGATGGTAGTCACCTATAAAGACTGGCATGAGATGCTACCATTTGCCTTGCATGGGTACCGTACATCAATCAGAACATCTACTGGGGCAACACCGTATCAGCTTGTATAATGGATGGAGGCAGTCCTACCGGTTGAAGTTGAATTACCCTCCCTGCGGGTACTGATGGATGTTAAGCTGAACAAAGCAGAATGGGTCCGATCCCGATATGAACAACTGAATCTGATTGAAGAGAAGAGATTGGCTGCAATTTGTCATGGGCAGCTGTATCAGAAAAGAATGAAGAAAGCCTTCGATCAGAAAGTCAGGCTCCGAGAGTACCAAGTAGGAGATCTTGTGCTGAAGAGGCTCCTCCCTCCTCATACAGACCACAAGGGCAAGTGGACTCCGAACTATGAAGGGCCATTCGTAGTAAAGAAAGTTTTCTCAGGTGGAGCACTGATGCTCAGCACTATGGATGGTGAAGACTTCCCGTCCCCTGTGAATTCAGATGCAGTTAAAAAATACTTTGCATAAAATGACCCGCTGGACATAAAAACAGAATGTAAGTCCAGGCAAAAATAGGGCATCCCGGCGAGTCAAAAACAGAATAAAATACTCGGGCAGAAATAAGGGAAATAAATAAATAAATGTACACCCGCTGAGTTGAAAAGCCGCATTGGACAACTCAGGCAAAAATGGGTATCCCGATGGATTGAAAACCCGAAAGGGCGATCCATGCAAAACAAGGGAATAAGCAAACAACTGCATTCTGAATTCGTCTGTATCACTTACAACTTGGTAAGCTTCGAAAGGACCAAACCTCTTTCAGGATCAGCCTTCTTCAGAAAGCAAGACGAGAAGAACGTCAAATGTCATACGAGTCATAGCAAAAGGGAAGCTCCTTGAAGCGTCATCAACATTGCCGATATCTTTTGTTTCTCAATTCGTAACAATCTCCTCATTTTAGGGGATTTGTTTCTTTGACTGTATCTTGCCAATTCAGGGCACATGAATTAATAAAATCAGATTTTCAGTCATGTTTCGTCTCGTACATTTTATTTTCATTTTGCGAAAATGTCCGATGTCTTTAAAATACTGATTGCATAAATACAGATGCTTCTCTCCTAAAAAAATACGTGCTTGCAGGAAATATACTTACTCCCGGGGGTGTCTAAACTTTTAGGATGGAATCTGGTAAGGGATACCTCGGGATTACTTGTGCGTTTCTCTGTCTTTTCAGGATCGCAGGTATTCAAAGCACAACATGGGGCATGGAAGCTTCATCCCAACAAGCTGGCAAATCATTATCTACTCAGTCTCAGCACCGGAGGTGCCTTCTCCCCAACTGAGTTGCCATTTGTTGTTTCCTCCCCAACCAAGTACAAAAGCCAGGGAACCATCTCCCCCACAGAGTTTCAGCCTCTATCCAAGAGAGCAACGCGTGAAGAAATCACAACAGAGTGAAGAAGGCTTCTACAAACCCCCAGTTGGGTCCCCCATTACAAGGATATGTCTACCAATGACCTATTCCCCAAGCAGAGTCACATATGTCAAATGTACCAATGATCTCATCCCCAGCTGGGATATCCATTTCAAGCAGATCAGCCAGAGATCTTCGCAGCAATGGGATCCGAATCCCGGATCGGTATCTTTGCATAATCATAACATTCGCATCATGTTCTCCCCACAGAGCGTAGCATTCCGTCTAATACAGAGCATTACGGCAAGAATCAAACATATTGCATAGTCATAAGCCATGATCTGAATCAAACACTTGTAAATGCTGACAATCCGTCAACAATATACAGAATGTTTCCCGAATTCCCCGGCAGAGAGCCAAGGCATTTTCCCTAAAGATACAGATACTCCCTGACACCCGTCCGTGTCATATCCCCAGTAGAAAGCCAAAGCGTCCCCTTTGCACTCACAGATACACATATATACAATTCCTTGACACCCGTCCATGTCACCTTCCCAGCATAGTCACCCAAACACTTTGGAAACCATACACTTGTTTATAATACACTTTCTCCGACACTCGTCCGTGTTACTCATCCTCTTTTTACTCATACAGATACTCGTCCGTATCTTATATATACCGCCTAAATCCCCTCAGATCCGACACTCGTCCGTGTTCTTTGTTAACCAGTTGGTACCCGTCCGTACCATCATCTCTGAACATGCGTCAAGCGTTTGTTTCTACCTGATACTCGTCCGTATCATAGTCTTAAGGATGCTCGTCCGCATCTTTAATCCATACACCGTGTCAAAAACTTATGTCTTCTTGAATTTAGACACTCGTCTATGTCTGCTATTCCCCAGAAGAGTCCCCGCAGAATCAATACTTGTCTGTGTTCTTTGTTAACCAGTTGATACTCGTCCGTATCATCATCTCTGAACATGTGTCAGTTTTTGTTTCTATCTGATACTCGTCCGTATCATAGTCTTAAGGATGCTCGTCCGCATCTTTAGTCTATACACAGTACCCAAACAATTATACCTCTCATTTCTTGGATATAGACACTCGTCCGTGTTTACTGTTCCCCAGCAAAGTCCCCAACAAATCTTGTTGATTTATTCACTTTCTATCTGACATTCGTCCTATGTCATGATACCTTCTCGGCAGCCGTACCCTGCCAGGTGATCGTCCTTCACCCCTTTTTGATGATCGTCCTTCATCATTCCCAGTGGAGTCTCTATTCATTAGAACCCCTTTTCTATCCGACATTCGTCCTATGTCGTGATATTTTCAGCAGCCGTCCCCTGCTAGGTGATCGTCCTTCATCATTTTATCCGACGACTGTCCCCGTCGTTGATCTTGTTATCTGACATTCGTCCTATGTCATGATAAACCCTGAGAGCAGCCGTACCCTGCTAGGTGATCGTCCTTCACCTTTTGATGATCGTCCTTCATCATGCTTATCCGATGGCCGTCCCCATCGTCGACCTTTTTTTCCGGCATTCGTCCTATGTCGTGATACTTTTTGGCAACCGTACCTTGCCAGGTGATCGTCCTTCACCTTAGATGACCGTCCCTCATCTTATCCTCAATAGAGCAGCCGTCCCCTGCCAGGTGATCGTCCTTCACCTTTGATGACCGTACCTCATCATTTATTTCATTTACCTATAATCCCCAGAAAGTCTTATAAGCTTCACCCGATGGCCGTCCCCATCATAATCTCTCATATCCCCAGCATGTCGGCCGTCCCCGTCATTGCTCTTTCCCCCAGCAGTCGTCCTCTGCTCTACGGTCGTCCTCCGTCGCCCGCACTTTATAATAATACTTTATTTTCCTTTTACAATCTATATCCCTTTTCTTCTTCATTCTGTGAGTGCAAATTTTGGACTGTCTTTGGTATTCAACCACAAGTTATCTTGTTTGCCTGTTAAGCCGTTGCTTACATCCTGCACAGCTAACTCATGTTTGAATAGGGGCAGCTGTAAACACCCCAAATCTGCCCTCACCCATTTACACCATGGCTTGTGATATCTTCATATGCATAAGTTCAATCATAGCATCTCATACCATATTTTTGATCCACTGCATTGCTTCTAAGTCATCTGCATCTAGGGTTTGTGATTTGAGCCATCCAAGGGCCATTTGAGCCACTCCAAAGGTCTTCAATCACTTCAAAGGGGTCCATGAGTGTTCAAGCATCATAATGTATCCCCACAAAGTCAAGAAAGTCAAAGAATCACAAGAACTGGGAAAGGCATGGAAGCAGAGCCAGGATTAACTGCACAGATGACCTAGAATTAGGGTTTTGGTTTCAGAGGCCATAAATCCAAAGTTTTTGGTCATTCTTGTTTCTATTGGTCTCTATATGTTATAAGGATCATGCATATCAATTTTCATGAAGAAATTCCATGGCGAAGGCATCTAACCAAGAGTTGACTTCTTGAGCAAGTCAGTGCAAAATCAGGGCATCTGAGGCCCCCAATGACCCAACCAAAGGGTGTTCTTCACCATTTTTGAGTGTGTATGATCTTTATTTGATCATAGAAGATGTTAGAAATTCACAAAATTGAAGAATTTCAAGCCATTTGCAAAGTTGCCTTTTTGGGAAAATGACTTGTAATGGAAACTTGCCATTTTGGGAAACTTTTTCAACCCTCTCTTTTTGATTAAAAAATGCTTCAAATGGGAAAACTTTGGTCATGAAAGTTGTAGAATGGATCATTCCCTTTTCAAAAAGTACAAGAACTCATTCTAATTCATTTTGGATCAAAAGTTATGGCCTTGCAAAGTTGGATAAAATCATTGAAATTTCACTTTTGCACAAAATGGAAAATTTGCATTTTCTCATGACAATCCTTTATGTGACTTCAATGTGACTTCTAATTATCATACCAATGCAATGCATGATCTAAAAATCAGTTTGGCCCAAAGAATTTCCCATTTCTATGCCTTGTTTTTCAAGTAACCATAAGCCATTCTTCATGAAAGTGCAAAGAGGGATTTCTTGCAAATTGATTCTCAAAGGATTTGTTTGACCTCTAGCTGGTTTCAAAACTTTGCCATGACCTAATGAAGCATGCCACACCAAAAATTCAGCAAGAGTTCTCACATAAACATAGCCAAAAACCATGAAATGTAACAATTTGTCAAGTTGCAAAAACCCTTCCCACTCATGATCCAAATGTTGCAGTCCTTTATGAATCATCCAAGGGCCATCCTTGACTCAAGCTGAGGCAGGACAAGCCTCTCGATTGCCTCTGACCCGAGCCATGCCTAGAGTACACAATATCTTGACTTTTTGCATAAAGACCCATACCAATCCCACAGTGACACACCAACTCTCTGCCCAACCAGAGCATGATATGTGGACCTCAAACAATCAAAAACCACACCATACACAAGCTGAATCCTCCCACATTGCAACATCTAACAAAAACTGTCAAAACCTTTCCCTCTTCGAATCACTCAACACATCCATCAAACTTCAATAATTCCTTCACCAATCAACCAAAAATCATCCATAGAACAGATCCCACCCTTCACAATGGTCTGAAACACAACACACAAGAACCTCATTTCCTGCCATATCAGAACTGAACCTCTTAAACTAGCCACTCTCAAAGCATTCAAAGCTTCATTCCATCATCAGGAGGATCAAGGGAGAAGGATTGCACAAAGCTTGAGGCCAGAAAGCTCAAAATCAGAGAAGCTTCATCTCAGGTAACATGAAGAACTTTTTTCCCAGAAACTGATTTTTAAGTTCTTTTATGATGCTATGTCTTCCCCTGATCATGAATATGTGTTTAGTTTTTGAAATGGTGAAGAAACCAGCATGTATGGTACCTCTGAATATTTGCCCCTGTTTCATACTTTGCTTCGATTCAGGCTTGTGAGTGAAGATAAATGAATTTTGGGAGAGGGGTTAGGTTTAGATTGAGGAGAGGATCATTTTGGTGGAAGAAATTTCATGTTTGGTAACCTGTAGCAAAATCTAGGGTTTATGCTCGCTGGAGAAGATGACCGGAACCACTGTTCCGGTCACCTGAAACTCATTAACCCTAATTGTGTCATTAATGGGAGTTTGAATGTGGACCATAGATTGGACTAACTTAGGTTGACTCGCGCGTGAACGTGTGGTCAGGATCTTGCCATTAAACCCTAATCCCTGATTAATTAATTAAATCCAGTTTAATTAATTATAAAACCAGTTTTAGCCAGGGTTGAACTTGGGCCATTGGATGTGGCGCCAAGTCAACCTTCCCCAGCCTAGAATCAATCTGGTCCCTTCATTGTATATACTTCTCTTTATTTTAATTTTATTTTCATTTTTATTGCATTTATTTGTACGAATTAATTAAAATAGCAAAAATCATTTAAAAATTATGAAAATTTTTGTCAAAGTTTTCATTAATTTTTAGAACCCAAAAATATTTTTATTTTTATTTTTTGCATTAAAAATTATTTTTAAATCATTTAAATGTTTATTTTTAATTAGTTAATGAAAATTAATTAATTAAAAATACATTTAGGTATCTAAAAATCACAAAAAAAATCACATAGGATTTAAAAACATTTAGAAACATTGTCCAACTCTCAAACCAAATTTATTTTTTGTTCTTGATGCCTTTTGATCATTTTCATTGGATTTAATTTCATTTCAAGGCAATATTTTGTTCCAAACTTCAAAAATTTCTTTCTGCCAAACCATTGAGAGTTGGATAATGATTCTTTTTGCATTATACTCTTCATAGCATGTAGTTTATAGGATAAAATTGGTTTGATTTGATCTTGCATTTTCAATTTGTTTTGCATTTTTCTTGATGAAATACCCCAAAACCCTAGCAATCTTAGGAAATTCATACCTTTCACTAGGTTAAGAGTTGGATCCCCTCCTTTGGGCAGTGAGTTTGTATAGGTTTAGGTTATCTTTGATTGAATTTTCAAATTTTTATCATGTCATTTGCTTCTGGTTTTGGATTTTTGCTTTGTGTGATGCATGTAACCCTAATTTGTGCCTTCCCTTGCATCCATTTCTCATTTGCTTGAATCCATTGACTTGCCATGACATTTTGTGAATTCATTTGATTCATAAGACATCTTAGAGCATATTAGAATCATGTTTGATCATTGAATCTTTCATTTGCCATGTTGAATGTCCATTGCATTTCATAACTTTTCATGTATGTTCATGGTTCTAAGCATGTCTCATTTGCATCTTTATGCTTGTTTGATCATTCTCTTGCCTTGCCTCATGTTTGTATCATCTCTTAGCATCATTAACATCATGTGTTTGCTTCTGACTTTGTCTTGCATCATGCCATTTCATCTCATTTGCATTGCATTTCTTTTCTTTTGGCTAACTTTTCAGGTGGTAAGTTGTTTGGGAAGTGAATATGCCTTCACTTCTCACAATCTCTTTTCATCTCCCTTATGCATCATTTCTGCATTTTATCTTGTGTATTTGAGTGAGCTTGCTCATTCATGTTCATCTCTTACTTTCTTTCTCCAAGCAACTTGTCTCCTTAAGTGGAGCAAGTTGTTTTGCTTCTCTTTGCTTTTGGTTCCTTTCATCTGCTTCCTTCCTGGTGGTTTCTCTGAAGATCTTTCTCTTAAGCCTCATAAACCCTAGGAACAACCAAGCATGACAATAATTAGGGTTTTGATTAGTCCCCCATTTAGTTTTGCCTTTGTGTCATCTTTGAGTCTTCTCTCCTCACCTCATAATCAGGGACTAAACCCTAAAGGCTTTAAGGCTTTGTAATTAAGCTTATGCCTGCATCCTTCTATTAGGATGGAGTGTATAACTTTAATCCTAAGTGTTAAACCCTTAATGTGTTTAAATCCTTTAATCAATCCATCTAATAATCATCAAGACATCAAACTTGTAACTTGGGCCTTGCATTAGGGTTCTAATTCTTCCTTAATTGGTTAAGAAGGACTAACCCTAGTGTTAATGGACAAGTCCCCCTCAAGTTGTCTTACTAACCATAAAAATCACTTCTTCATCTTATCATTAACTAAAATCCACTTTAATAAAGGCTTTGTTTTGTCATGAGGTTAATCCCTAATCATGGATTAAGTTAGGAAGCTTTTCTCAGATTAAATGTTCTCATCTATTATCCTTCTATTAGGATGGTGTAATGAGTCCATTAAATCCTTGATTATGGCTTAATCTCATTACTTAACACTAAACAAAAACAATCAAAACATTTAAATAATCACAAGTGGGTTAATGATCTTAATCCTACTTCAGGGTGATTAAGTGTGAGATGCTGACTTCTCACTTAAGGTATTCTCATTACCCCTAATCAGAGGGAGGATGTGATGAGTTTACTAACCCATTGGTTTAGGCTTAAGCTCATTTTCCTATAACAAAATCCAAAAAGCAATAAAAGACTGAAAACACAAAAAACAAACAATAATCGTCTCCTACGGGATTCTTTTCTCATCTCATTCACTCATAAACGAGAACTAGCTTCTTCCGTCTAATGCAAGACAGTTTGCACCTGAGCCAGACAGGTCATACACTTGAGCATAGACAAGTAAGCAGTTCACAAGTCAATTTACCTTTCAGTCTCTTTGAGTCGAACTACGGTGTTCTGACTTCCTCATTGCATGAGAGGATACGTAGGCGTAACTTAACAGTTATCGAACAAAAGTCTCTGTATATTCCCCATCTTTCCAACCTTATTCTTTAAGCCTCATGATCTTGAGCATTTCATTCCTGTTCTTACACTGACACTGTACATACTACACTTTACACTTCTTTTACACTGACACTTGATTCTTTCCAGCTTTGATACACAGATTGCACTGACACTACCCCTTTAAAACGCAAATCTTTTAAGCGTGGATCCCGTCGAGTACGGCGGACAATCTGGGTGCTAATACCTTCCCAGGTTGTAACCAACCCCCTTTCTCAGTCTCTCTGGTTCGCAACCGTCTTATCCATATCTTTCTAGGTCTATGCAGCATTACCTTTCCTCCGGGATAAAAATGCCTAGCTGGCGACTCTTCTCTTCTGAGTTCACCCTTGTGTGTTCTCTCTCTCTTTCGCCGACCGTTAGCGTCAGTACCCCTCTTGGACCCGGTGTCATTTTGGTGGGAGCGACAGGGAGCATGACTGTGGCTAGTTATGCTGAGAAGTTTGAGAACATGGCGGCCTACTCTAGGAAGGCTATGTATGCTCCTAATGAAAGGTGGAAAATTGACTAGTTCTTGTTTGGGCTAAGGGCCGAACTCTCGCATAGTGTCTCTCAAAGGGAGTTCACTACCTACTATGAGATGTTGAGACAATGCTATGTTGTAAAACATAGTTTGATGAAAGTGTAGACAAAAGCAAGTGCCGGAAGGGCGGTTCAAGGAGATAGGGGGAGAGCTAGTCAATCTTTTAGGCTGAGGCCTCAACCCTTCAAGGGGAAACAGGTGTCGAGTCCTAGATCCAGTGCTCCTCCTTCTTGCTCCCGATGGCATAAGAATTATTTTGGTAGATGCAACCCGGGTGCCGTGGTTTGTTTCCTTTGTCAGAGAGAAGGACATTTTGCTAGAGATTGTCCCCAGAAGAAGGACCAAGTGCAAGCAAGATTTTATACTATGGATGATAGGAAGGCGAATGGCGACAATTCCTTGATTGTGGGTAATTATCTTGTTAACAATCATCCTTGTCTTGTTTTATTTGACTGTGGAGATACGCATTCTTTTATATCTACTAGTTGTGCGAAGCGACTTGGGTTGCGACTATTTCCCTTGTCTCCTCCAATGGTGGTTACTACCGCTATGGATGAAACTGTCGATACGCCGCTTAAGTGTGAGAACTGTACGTTGTTCGTGGATGGTAGAATCTTTCAGATTGACCTCATTTGTTTGCCCCTTAAGAAAATTGATGTTATCCTGGGAATGGACTGGTTGTCTGCTAATTCTGTGTTTATTGGATGTGAAGAAAAGTTGATCCTCATTCCCTCTGTTGAAGCGCCTCCGAAAGATGTTTTGACAACGATCTTAGAAGGTACGGTTGGAATGGTAAGTTTTCTGTTTGAACAAGAGAAATCTGTTTTGCTTGTCCTTACTAATGAGGAGAGTAATGACCAGCAAGTTTTGAACATTCCGATAGTTTGTGAATTTCCTGATGTTTTTCCCGAAGATGTCACTTCCTTACCTCCGGTGAGGGAAGTTGAGTTCTCAGTCGACCTGATAACGGGAACGGCTCATATATCTGTTTCCCCTTATCGGATGGCTCCGCTCGAGTTGAAGGAGTTGAAGGATCAATTGGAAGATTTGATGGCAAAGCATTTTGTAAGGCCTAGTATCTCGCCGTGGGGAGCTCCGGTGTTGTTGGTAAAGAAAAAGGATGGTGGTATGAGGCTGTGCATCGATTATTGAAAGTTGAACAAGGTTACCATCAAGAATAAATACCCCTTACCAAGGATATACGACATTCTAGATCAATTGAAAGGAGCCTGCGTGTTCTTGAAGATTGATCTGAGATCGGGCTATCACCAGATTCGTGTGAAGAGTTCTGATGTTCCAAAGACTGCATTCAGAACCCGTTACGGTCATTATGAATTCTTAGTGATGCCTTTCGGTGTGACGAATGCTCCAGCTATTTTTATGTATTACATGAACCGGATATTTCAGAGTTATTTGGATAAATTTGTGGTGATCTTTATCGATGACATTCTTATCTATTCTCGTACTCCGCAAGAGCACGGAGAACATCTAAGGATTGTCCTATCGATACTGCAGGAAATGCAACTTTTTGCTAAATTTAGTAAGTGTGAGTTCTGGATGTCAGAAGTCAAGTTCCTTGGACATGTTATATCCCGGGGAGGTGTAGCTGTAGACCCGTCCAAGATAGAAGCTGTAATTAATTGGGAGAGACCGAAGAATGTTACCGAAGTGAGAAGCTTCCTAGGTTTGGCAGGTTACTACAGAAGGTTTATTAAAGGTTTTTCTCATATGGCATTACCGTTAACTAAGCTCACTAGGAAGGACTTTGCTTATGAATGGGATTCCAGTTATGAGCAAATTTTCATGTGGTTGAAGGGGAAATTGACGACTGCTCAAGTCTTGATAATTCCTGATCCTAACAAATCTTATGAAGTGTTTTGCGATGCTTCAAAGATGGGTTTAAGAGGTTTTCTCATGCAAGAAGGTCGGGTGGTGGCATATGCTTCCAGACAGTTGAGAGTTCATGAGAAGAATTATCCTACGCATGATTTGGAGTTAGCATCCGTGGTGTTTACCTTGAAAGTGTGGCGGCACTATTTGTATGGTGTGCATTTTGAGATGTTTAGTGATCATAAGAGTTTGAAGTACCTCTTTGATCAAAAGGAAATGAATATGAGACAGAGGAGATGTATGGAGTATTTGAAGGATTATGATCTTGAGTTGAAGTATCACCCCGGAAAAGCGAACAAAGTGGAAGATGCCTTAAGTAGAAAAGTGATTCATAGTGTCGAATTGATGGTATTGGAGTATGCATTGTTAGAAAAGTTTCGGGATCTTAATCTTCAGTTTGTTTGGAGTCCAGGTGGTGTAATCATGGGAAACTTGAATATTAATTCTACCTTGAGGAATGATATTCAACAAGCGCAAGTTTTGGATGAGAAGATGCAAGGACTATTACTCCAACCGGGTTTCATGAGAGAATTAGATGGGATAATCCTATTTAATCAAATAATTTGCATTCCGGATGATGATGTGTTAAAGAGAAGGATTCTGAAAGAAGCACATAAAGGTTCTTTTACGATACATTTGGGTTTTTCGAAGATGTATCATGATTTGAATAGGGAGTATTGGTGGTCCTGGATGAAAAAGGACATTGCGGTATTTGTGTCAGAATGTGCGGTGTGTCAGCAAGTGAAGATTGAGCACCAAAGGTCAGGTGGATTTTTACAACCTTTGGACATCTGAATTTGGAAATGGGATAGTATCTCTATGGACTTTGCAGTAGGTTTACCGAGTACTCGGGGTGGCTATGACTCTGTTTGGGTGATTGTGGACCGACTAACGAAATCTGCGCATTTCTTAGCCGTGAAGACTACATATAAGACAAGTCAACTTGCAAGGTTGTTTATTGCTGAAATTGTGAGATTGCACGGTGTCCCGTCCAGTATTGTATCAGATAGAGATCCAAAGTTCACTTCGAGATTTTGGAAGGTGTTCCAACAAGCCATGGGTATGAATCTGTGTTTGAGTACTTCTAATCATCCTCAAACGGATGGTCAGACGGAACGTACGATTCAAACGATGGAGGATATGTTGAGAGCATGTGTTTTAGAGAGTAGAGGAAATTGGAAAGAACTTTTTCCTTTGATCGAATTTTCATTAAACAATAGTTACCATGCAAGCATCGGTATGGCTCCATATGAGGCTTTGTACGGAAGAAGGTGTAGAACACCGCTGTGTTGGTCGGAAGTGTGTGAAGATAGGATCTTAGGACCGGAAATTATTCAAGAGACTACGGAAAAGATTCGTATGATCCGAGAAAAGATTAAGCAAGCCCAAGATCGTCAGAAGAGTTATGCTGACAATCGAAGGATACCTTTGGAATTTGTTGAAGGTGATCATGTATACTTGAAAGTCACTCCGAGGTTGAGGTTGAAAGGATTGTTTAAGTCGCGTAAGTTAAGCCCGAGATACGTAGGACCGTATCAGATTTTAGAAAAGATTGGTGAAGTTGCTTACCGTTTAGACTTGCCTCCATCTCTATCCGAAATGCATGATGTTTTTCATGTATCTCAACTTCGTAGGTTCGTTCCTGATCCTCTTCAGCCTATTCTGCCGGATTCTATCGAGATAGAAGCGGATTTGACCTTCAAGCCCCAACCGAGCCGTATCGTTGGAAGAGAAACCAAAGTGTTGAGAAATAAAGAGATATCGCTTGTTAAGGTGCAATGGGATAAGACGCATCCGGGCGATGCTACGTGGGAGTTGGAATCAGAAATGCGGGAATCATATCCTCACCTGTTCAGGTAATCCTTTAAATTCGTGGACGAATTTTATTTAAGGGGGGAGGATGTAATACCCCGTATTTTATTTAAAGCTCTGGACAATATTAATTAGTAATAATATTATTTCGGAATACTCTAAGATATTTTAATGGAACCAAATAGAGTAATCAGCGGGATATTATTTTATTAATTGATATTAACTGACTCAGAGGTTTTATAAAATATAGGATTAAGAGACATTTTCAGATATTCTCTAATTTTGACCTATTGGTAAAAATATAAGCTTTTATATTTTTATATATATAGAAAGATTATGAGAGGAAGAGAAAGTTGGTAAGAAAGAAGAAAAGAAGGAAAAGGAGAAGAGAAGAGAAGAGAAGAAGAAGAGAGAAAAGCCCTAAAGCTCCAATTCCTCATTCTCAATCATCCGTCCGTCGAATCAACTCAATCTTTCCGCCAATCTTCGTCTCTCGAGGTGGGTTCTTAGTTAGAAACTTTTATCTTTGATTTTTGTTGAGTTTTAGAGATTTTGTGGTTAGGGCTAGATTGGAAAATTTAAGAGAAATCGGAAGTTTAACGGTTAAAACTCGTTTAAAACCTACCTAAAATACTCATATGATGATAATGGATATGTTTGATTATGTCTTGTTGCATTGGTTGATGTTTGGGAGTGTTTGGGTATGGAAAGAGTGTTTTCCCGTAAGGCTGGAACTTCCTGAACTGGTGTAGCTCGCTCAACGAGCATACCTCGCTCAGCGAAAGTTCCAGGGTGATTTTCACTCAGCGAGACCTGTAGGTTCCAACCTTGGTTTTTAATTCGTAACTTATGATCCGGGCATCCGTTTTTAGCGTTCCACATATCGTTTCGAAGCTAATGATGAAATCTATATTTTAAGATCAAGAAATGTTGGTTCCACCCGACTTTTACCCGACTATTCAATTAAAAGGTAACGAAACATAATTATGGAATTGTGAGTTAAAGATAAGGAATTGGTGAGACTTGTGAGACACCTAGGAGTTTGTAGACTAATAAGAATTGAGGATCGCGCTTGATTGTGTTCCCCTTTATTAGCTTGAGGTGGATATTACATTGAGTTACACGGGAAGCGAGAGTTAGCTTGAGGTGGGTATTACATTGAGTCCCACGGGAAGCGACAGTTAGCTTGAGGTGGGTATTACATTGAGTCCCACGGGAAGCGAGGGTTAGCTTGAGGTGGGTATTACATTGAGTCCCACGGGAAGCGAGAGTTAGCTTGAGGTGGGTATTACATTGAGTCCCACGGGAAGCGAGATTTAACTTGAGATGAGTATTTCATTGAGTCCCATGAGAAGTCTAGTGCTTCATACTTGAGGTGGGTGTTCCACTGAGTCCCACGGGAAGTCTTGTACGATGTATTGTTAGGTTGTTCCGTTTCGACTTATTTATTTTTGAGAGGAACCTTCTACTCGTAGAATTTTTATGCTTGACCCTTAGAACCGAGAGAACTCTAAGATAGGAAACCCACTAAGATGTTTTATCTCACCCCATGTTGATGTTGTTATTTCAGGTACTTCAGGTTCCGCTAAGAGTAAGGATAAGGCGACTTGATTATCCTTGCTAGTTGATGGCTTAGTCTTTCGCTGTGGATTTTTGAGATCTTTGGATCTAGTTCTTAGATGTTTTTGTAGTTGAACATCTTGTACTATTTTATAGCCTTGTTTAGTACCTTATGTTGTAGTGGCTATATTTATACAATGTGTTGCTAAGAACTTATTTGTATTTCAGTACCAAATTATTAATATTATATATGAAAAATATGCTTCATGTATTTCTTTTGTATATGGGTATTACAAGGATAAGAGAAGGAAAGAGACAGGCTACTACTGACATATCTTCAATTAAAGGAGGAAGGTCTTATAGGGTTAATTTGCCTCAACACAAGGAATATAAAAGACAGTTTATCAAAATCAACACGCCAATGTCGCAAACTTTGCAATGCTTGTTGGAGATGAAGCTAATCACCTTGAAAAACTCTCCTCTGAATCCTAATACTTCTTCTCCTGGCTATAATCCCAATGCAAGGTGTGCATATCACTCCAACTGTCCTAGATATGACACTAATAACTGTTGGACATTAAGGAATAAGATTCAAGACCTGATTGACGAAGGAGTCCTCGAGGTTACCCCAGAAGACCAGGTTGAATTCTCCTATTGTTCATCAAACATCGAAGCTTCCAAACACCCGAAGTAACAAGTTTAGAGGAAGAGGCTTTGAGAACATTTGAATTTTCATTTGAAATTTCTTTTGTTGGCTTAGTCACTTACTATTATATCAGACTTTTGTTTTCACGATAATGCATTGCATATGTTTGTCTTGAATTAATCCATTTATTTTACTATATTTAAATTATGCTTCTTACTTCTATTTTATGATATTCGACTCATGTTAAAGCTGTAAGCCTTTAGAGGGAGGATGACGAAGACGATACCATAATTTCATATAGTATGCTTTTGAACAGACTATGCTGACGATGTGCATGCATTGTTTCTGTCGCGACTGGCTTAAAATCTAAGAGTCGCCATCCTATTTTTTAAGGGAAATAAGGATAAACCTAAATCCTAAGGTAGAGACCTTAAGTTCGGAAGTCGGTTAAATGAGAGGAAGGTGTTAGGCACCCCTCACTACTATTGTATCCAATAGGATCCTTTTTAAGACTTAGGATTGTTTGTTTATTTTTATAAATTCCATGATTATAAATTCCAAATAAATTCTAATTTAATAAATAAATAAAAAATCCTAATTTTATCCCTTATTGTACTCGCTAGAGTCTTTGTTCAAAAACCATATGCCTACGTACCCTCAAAAGAGGGATCAGAGCGTCGTAGTTCAATTCCCCTACCCCTAAATCCTAATCCTAATCCCTTTACTACCCCCTTAACCCAATTTTTAATCTTTGAAATAAAACCCCTTTAATCCTTATTATTAAAAAAACCCAAAGATAAAACCTCATAAATTAATATTTAAATCCCAAAACTATTAGATAATATTCAATCCCACATCAAAATTACATCCCCAAAATTATTTAATAAATAAAGTTTAATCACAAAATTTTAATACAAATATACCCAAAATATAGATTAAATTCCAAATAAGTAAATGTAATAACCCCAAATTTATTAATAAACTCCAAATATCTAATAAATCCTAAATTTATAAATAAATAAAAAATCCCCAAATTTAAACACCAAGTAGAATATCATAAACCCACATTTGTATAAAAATTAGATAAACCCATATTTTAAAATAATCAAATTAAATCGAGGATTATTTGAAATGCTACGAAACTTTACAGATCCTTAATATATGGTACGAGGAAATGTTATGATGGAAGTCCATGCAAAAAATTATCTCAAAATTAGATTCTATGAAACTTTTTGAAATACTAGTTAGGTCAAAAAATCGTAGTGTATTATACACAGTTTTATTGGTCAAATAATCAAATTAAATCGAAGATTATTCGAAATACTACGAAACTTTTCAGATCCTTCATATATGGTACGAGAGAATGTTATCATGGAAGTCCATGCAAAAAATTATCTCAAAATTTGATTCTATGAAACTTTTTTAAATAATAGTTTTGGTCAAAAATCGTAGTATATAATACAAAATTTTTTACTAGTTTTTGTCAAAAAAACCCAATTATACAAAATAAACCCCAATTATTTAAACACTAAATTGATCTAAATAAATTCAATGGAACCAAATTATTATTAATAATTTAAATAAATCCTAAGTATATAGAATAATCCTCCCTAAATAAATAAAACCCCAATTTATAAAAATAATCCCAATTAGCAAAATCACCATAATTACTAATATTAAGTTGATTAAAAATAAAAGAATAAACCCCTTTGAATATCCCTAATTACCAATAACGTTAAAAATAAACCTCAAGTATCTTGAACAAATAAGTAAAACCTCATAAAAATAAACCTCAAGTATCTTGAACAAATAAGTAAAACCTCATAAAAATAAACCTCAAGTATCTTGAACAAATAAGTAAAACCTCATAACTTAAATTTTATCATTTATGAAAATTAATTAAATAATGTTGTATTTTAAAACTAATTAACAAAATTAAATCCCAATTATTTAATTGTCCAAAGTAAATAAGTAAATTAAAACAACTAAAAATCCCCAAATACTTGATTATTATAATAAATCTGAATTTATTAATTAACCAAATTATAAATAAACATAAGTGAATAAATTTCAATTTATAGAAAAAATAAGTAAATCCACGTTTTTTTAATTATAAAAATAAGTTAAATAAACCCCAAAATTTAATTATAAAAATAACTAACCTATGAATCAAACCCATAGATTAAATGTAATATAATCCAATAATCCCTAATTTTAATTAATATATTAATTACTAAAAAGTATTTCTTAATCTCCAATTCAAGTTACAAATTAATTGACTTAATTTCTAATCCTAATAATTGTTATTCCTAATTATAATTTTGTAGTTTTACCCCCTATTTAATATAATCAACCATAACTATCTAATTTTTTTTTTTATAAATCCCTTATCCTTAAATTATTATGATTAAATATTTCAATTTTCAATCCTAATATTTCTTACCCTTATTTATATTAATCATTTAATCCCTAATCAAAATTATTTTAATCAATTAACTTAATTCATAATCCTAATAATTTATATCCCTAATTATTTTAAATTATCCCTAAATATAATATAAATTCTAATTATAAAACAATTAAAATGTTAATCAACCCTAATCGAATTTTTTCCTTATAGTTTATTGTTTTGTACTTTCCAATATTTTGTTATAGTAAAAAAAAATTTAAATAAGTAAAATATGTGTTTCAGGTAGAGAAAACCAATCCAATAAGGAACCCAATAATAAAAACAATAATTTTTAACAAATATAAATATTTTCATAATTCCCATTAACTTTTGCTTTTAATATCAATCACACACCCTTTATCTTCTCACTTTATCATCAAATTATTCTTATTTTGTTTTAATCCAAAATCCACCAATTAAAAACTGATAGCCACTTTACATTCTCACTTAACAACAACGTTTTCAATTATTTTTTCTATTTATAATAAAAACCAAATATCTATTATAATAAACCTAAAGCAAGAAAAATTTAGCTTCGTCCCCCAATTTCAATCATGACATGCATCTGAAACTCTTTACCTCAACCAACACAAATCAAAGTTATTTTCCAATAACTTAAAATCAAAGTTACTAGATAAACACAAATCGAAAACACGATGCAAGTGAAACGGAACCCTCAATCGGTGACAAGGGTGGGTCGAAATCGGCGGTGGTGGATTCGTGATCGGAGCTATTCCGGCAGCGGAGCTGTTTTTATTTGTTGCTACCGTTACGAATTTGCTTGATGTCGTTTAAAGGTTCTTTGTTAGATTTTTAACGGGGTCGTTGATGTCTTAAACAAGTTTCGTGTTTTAATTTTGAAATAGATTCTGCAGCTGGGTTTTGAAAATAGGTCTGTTGTTCGTTTGTGTTTAGATAGGATATACTGGTTTTAATGTTATTGATATTTTTGTGAAAAAAAAGAAGTCTCAGATGTTGTTTAATTATTTTTTCTGGAAAAATTTGTATAGGAAGTATTTGGTTTCTATTATATTAATGGTATTATATGTAATCATTAGTGAGTGAAGATTATGGATGATTAAAATCGGGTTCCTTTAATTCCAGATCTTCCTTATTTCCATATTGTTGTGGTTTCACTTAACAATGGTTTTGGATCCTTCTAATTTTACAGGGCATATTAAACCTTATAATAAACTGATTTGAAAAAAATGTTTATACCGTGAGTTTTTATTACCTAATTATGTTTTATGCATAAGGTGGTGCTAAAAAAAATGGACAAACTTAGTTAGAATATTTGCAACATTGCCTACGATCCTTTTTATGGCCAATTATAAAATATCTCAAAAAAAATTTAATGGTATGTAAATTGATATATTTTTTGTTGTTATGAAATTTCATATAATTAGATTAATGTGAATTATCAAGTTAACTATTAATTAGAACAGACAAAGGCAAAAACAAATTCAGTACTAATATATTCTATCACAAAGCAATAAGTATAAGTAAGATTAGGCCAACCTACGGGATAAACCCGGTGAACAAAGTGATTCCCTTTTGTTTCTATTTCAGTCCTTTTGTTTCTTTTTCGGTGAGCAAAATAATTTTCTTTTGTTTCTTCTTGTTCTTTTGATTCTATCCTCACGCAACCAATTTCAATATCTATCTCCTTAATTTGATCTTTATCCCTCTCAATAGGAGTTTTTAAATGTTTTTTTAGATGTTGTTGTTCTTCGATGTGAAGAACAACAACTTTTTCCCAGTAGATTTAATGAATTGTGGGTGCAAAAATAGGAGAGAATCAGATCTTATTTATAATCTTAAAATTAGGTCAACAAATTTGGAAATAAAATTTCATGATCAAAACTATTTAAAATAAAAATAATAATTTATTAGATTCTTACTAGAAATAGAATGAATCAGATCAAAAATTCAATTTGATTGACTTGAACAAAAAGTAACGTAAAAATTTACTCTATATATATTTTTTGTAATTTTTTACTCTTTTTGATAAAAAAACAAGAAATAATTTAAAAATGATTATTTAAAAAATGCCTAAAATAAAAAAAACGAAAAATTAAATTTAAGTAATAAAAAACAATTTTTTTTAATAAAAAATGAAAATAAAGTTAGAAATAAATAAACACTAAAAATGAGAAAGATAAGATTTGAACCCGGGACCCTATGCTTATAAAGCTTACATATGCTCTCTTACCAATTATGCCATTTTGTTTATTCAAGGTAGAATGACATTAGAAAACATATGGAAGGTGGTCAAAATTTAGGGTACGACAGCTGTCCCTATTTAATCGGCTTCGAATTAGAATGGTGATGTCCACAAGCCTTCATCCTTCTGAAGAGGAGACGATTAAATATAAGAGGACCCCTAATTTTGACCGTGGAACCGGTAGGTTCAGATAGGACTCTTGCGAACCTGATTCTGTTTGGATGAAACCCCGATGGAACCTCTAATGAACTTTTAAATTGATAGAACCCCGTGATACTCCTTGGTGGAATCCCTGATGACATTTCCCGATAGAATTGCTTGATAAAACCCCGATGGAACCCCTTGACGTAAAATCTTAATTGAATTAACCCTGATGGAACCCCTTACTAACCCCTAATAGAACCCTTTATTAATATCTGATAGAACCCCTTATCAATCTCTGATAGAACCCCTAATCAATCCCTTTTCAACCCTTTTGGGTGAATATTGCCTATAATTCCTATGATCCTCTAATCATGCTGCTGGAATAGGATATGACTTTTAGTGATACCTTAATCACTCTGGATACAAAATCCCTGGTGGAACCCCTTAACTCCGAATTAGAACCCCTTGGACAAATATTAGATATAACCCATTTTCGTAGAACCCCATCAATCCCTTTCATATTATCCCTCTTGATGAACATCTGGTAGAACCCCATATAACCCCTAACTGGTGAATTCTTCCTGAATCCCTGATACAACCCCTGATGTAACCCCTTTTGAGTAATATTATAGTAGAACTCTTTGATAAATCCTTTAGTATAAACCCCTTAGTGAAATTATTTTGATATATCCCTTTGAAAAATTTCGTTGATGGAATACAGTGCAACCCCTTAAGGAAATTCCAATAGAACCCTTGTTGATGAAAATCTCTTAAAATCCTTTGCCGAAACTTGTCAAACCCTAAATAAGTATTTAATAAAACCCTTGATGAAAACTCTTTTGGTAAATCCCTTGTTGAATACCTTATATAATCCTTTTGACATATTTCGTTGGTGGAATCCAGTGTAACCCCTAAATAACATCCTTAGATGATAATCCCTTGATATAATTCTGGTAAAAGCTCCCTGATAAAATCTAATAGAACTTCTTTTGGATAAAAATCTCTTGATAAAATCCCTTGGATAAAACTCTGGTAGAACCTCCTTGAAAAAATTTTGATAGACCCTTTTTTTGAATAAAAATCCCTTGATAAAATCTCTTTGTTATAAATCCGGTAGAACCCCCTTGACAAAATTCCGATAGAATCCCTTTTTGGATAAACATCCCTTGGTAAA
This sequence comes from Lathyrus aphaca, assembly GCA_963966055.1. Classification (NCBI taxonomy): domain Eukaryota; kingdom Viridiplantae; phylum Streptophyta; class Magnoliopsida; order Fabales; family Fabaceae; genus Lathyrus; species Lathyrus aphaca. Next base: position 387,816,272 of record OZ014524.1, on the reverse strand, counting down.
ATCCCTTTGAAAAAAATATGGTAGAACCCCCTTTGAAAAAAATTCCGATAGACCTCATTAGATGAAAATCCCTTTTATAAAATCCTTAAAATTCTTTGAGAACCCGTGAAGGACCTTTGATAAAACCCCTTTGGGAAATCCCTTGGTGAAACCCCTAGGTAAATCCCTTGGTAAAAACCTTTTGGTAAATCCCTGATGAAATCATGTTTTGATAAGTCCCGAATCAAACCATTAAAAATTCTTGGTGCAATCCTATAGATAAATAATTCCTCTAAAAAAATCCCTCGATGGAATCTCCGATGAAAATCCTTTAATAAAATTTTGATGCAAACCCTTTGATGGAACCCCTTGGATGAGACTTCGGATAACAACCCTTTTGACGAAATCCCTTGATAGAAAACCCCTTGATAAGACCCCGATGAAACCTTTTAATAAAATCCTTTGATAAAACCCTGATAAATCCTCATGATAAGACATTGGTGAAACCCTTTAGTAACATTCTGGTAGAACCCCTGAAAGAACTTATCTGGTAGAACCCCTTAAAATGCCTTATTAACACCCCTTAATAAATCCCTTGGATAAGAGTCTATAAACCTCTTGATACAATTTTGATGAAATCCCCTTAGTGAAAATTCCTGGATAGAATCCCTTATTTGGATAAAAATCCGGTAAAACCCTTTGACAATATTTTTTTTGTAGAATCCCTTAATGAATCCCCTGATGAGACTCATGATAAAATCCCTTTGATTAAAGCGCTTAATGATAAAACCTTGGTGAAACCCCTTAATAACATTCTTTGATCAACCCCCTTGATAAGACCTTCTTTGGTTGAATTCCTTGACAAAACCTTTGACAAAACCTTGATAAACCCCCTAATGAAACCATATTTGATAAATCCCATTGATAAACTCCCTTGGATAAAATTCCTCGATAAAATCCATTTTGATAGAATCCTTATGATAGAATCCATTGATGATAACCCCGATAATCCCTTTTGATAAAACTTATTGATGATATATGGTGAAACCCCTTGATATAATCCTTTGATGACAATCCCGATAAACCCTTTTGATAAACTCCCTGATGAGATTATAGGGAAACCCTTTGATAGGAAATTCCGGTGAACCCTTTGATAAATCCCTGATGAAACCCCTTAATACCACTTTGTTGAAACGTTTTGTAAAACCGTAGCGAATCCCTGGTTGGACCCTGTGGATGACGTTCTAATAAAAAATCCTTTGATAGAACCCCCTTTGGTAAAACGCCCTTGATAAAATTCCTTAATTGTACCCCATCGATAATACTTCCTCGATAAAAATTTCTTAGTTGTACCCCATTGATAATATTCCCTTGATAAAATTCCTTGATTTAATTCCTTGACAAAACCCTTGATAAGACCTCTAATGAAACCCCTGTTGAAAATTCCTAATGAAACCCTTGATAACAAACCCTTAGATGCTTGATGGAAACTATCCCTTGTATTGGGTAGATTCATAAGTTGAGGATTTGAACTCTATGAGTGGTCTCAAATCCCATGTTATATATGTATGTCCATGTATGCATGTGATGTCATGTTATATATGCATGCTTAGGTACTATAGTATAACGACATGATTAATGCATGACAATGATTTAAATGTCTCAACAGTACTCTTGTGATGAGCAAAATAAGGCTATTTGTAAAAAAAAATGATAATGGGTATTAAGCTAGCATGATCTACCAATACTCATTTTGAACTTGATGATTGTTGATGACAGATAGAGCTTGCATGTGCATCTCGAAAATGATGAGAGGTCTTGCCCCAGTAGTATCCCATGGTTGCCCCAGTCTATTGGGTCTTCTAAGTGATCCACCTCAATATGCATTTTGAAGCATCTTGACTAGATCATGCCCTTAAAACGTCTTGCCACTGCATTAACCTTGGAGAGATTCTTCCTCAACTAATTAACCCTTAGGATGATATGCCCCAGATGAAACCTTGTTTTGAAGCGGTTTCGTTTGATTAATCCTTGCAGTAGTTTGTCCCTTATTAATTGTGCTTCAGAGGGTATTGCCATTGATTGATTGAGTTTTGCAAGATTATGCCTGAAAAGGAACTTAGATCCTACCATGCCTTGATACTACCTTGAGATGAATTGTCCCAGTATTTGAGTCATGAAAAGTATGCCCCTGATTATTAGGATCTGGAGGAGTATCTTGAGACAGAACTTGGATCTTACCATGTTATGACCTTGACAAGGACTACCCCCAAGATTCGGATCTTGAAAAGTGTGCCTCAATGTTTGAATCCTTTGAAAGGTACTCCCCTTATTAGATTGACTCTTGGAATGATTTTTTTCATTGTGATTTTGAGGTGGCCTGTCCCAGTATAAGCCTCTTGAAAAGATCTAACCCTTATCATTAGAGTCATGAAGGTATAGGTGTGTCAAATCTTGAACTATTTTACCCTTAATCAGTAGGATCTTCATATGATGTGCCCCTAGTATCATAAGGATTTGCCTCTTAATTAGAATGATTTCTTGATAATTTCCCCTAGTCAAAATCGTCTTGAATTGATATGCCTTTTATTAAACCCTTTTGATATTCCTTCAATGCTAAGTATTGATTTGTATGTAAAATTATTCCCTTTGAAAAGTAATTAAAATGTCATGTTCATGCAAGTTTTCGAAATTGAAAATAGGAGTGGAAACAAGTATGATGATACCTAGCCATGAGGTTGGCACACATCAAGATGAGAAAATAATGATTTAACAAACCTTCAGATTTTGAGTCACTTTAACAACGCTGGGTGATTTATTCACATTGATTGTGTGACTGTGTAGGGTGTGAGAAATCGGATTATGTGCCCGTGTGGGGTGTGAGCAATCCATATACATTGTGTGCCCATGTGGGGTGTGAGCAATGGGGAACATCGTGTGCCCGACGGGGAGTTACTTTAGGTAACAAGCGATGATTCCATTTGGTTCCTGAGTGAACCTGCTAAAATGTTGAGTCGGTACCGCATTGCATCTGCATAAAGTCGTGTGTCGGTCTCTATGAGTTGCATTTTATCATTTTAATTATGATATGCAGAAATAAACATGAATGTGCATATGTTTATTTGGAGTATTATGGAAATGAATAGTATGTGTGATAAGACATACTTGTTTGTATATATGCATGTTTGATATATGTATATGTATGTGATTTATTCATTTGTAATGTATATGTGTGATTAAACATAGCTAGACGTATGTTTATGCGGAATGAATAGAATTGAAGAATAAACATAAATAATGTAAGTTTATATGAATTAGTGAATTGATGCATGATGAATATGCTTGATTTGTGTATGTACACGTTGCGATGTGTATAGGTGATAAGGAATGATTTGTGGTGAGAATATGTTTTATGTGCATTTTATATGTTGAGATATATAGTTATATGCAATGTTATTATGATAATGTTTCTCACCCTTCTGTTGTTTTATGATGCTCTACGAGGAATTGCAGAATAGGTTGCTGGATGGTATTTTTGTGAAGCTCGTCTTCATCTTTTGGTTGGTCGGCTCTGATATGTAGCACCGGGTAGTTAGGTTGGCTTAGCGCCATTTTTGTGATGCATTGTGTACATGTATCTTTTGGATGAATGTTTTGTATAGACATGAATATTGTTGTTGGCATCAAACTTGTTGATATATATATATATATATATATATATATATATATATATATATATATATATATATATATATATATATATATATATATATATATATATATATATATGAATGGAAATATATATGTTTGATGTTGTTGAAATGTTTCCGCTGTGTAATTATTTATCGTTTGGAAATTACCCTATTGTTGCATATCTATTATGAGCAGGTGTAATGTGGTTTGATTTCAAGTATAATGTGGCATTGCTCTTTTATACCGTGTTTCAAATATACTCTGATGGAAAATTTTAATATGTGCCTAAGTGATTAATTGTTTATTGGGGTATAGAAAGGGGGTGTTACATTAAGTGTTATCAGAGCCAGTGTTCGAGTCAATTGTATCTGTCTTGATGTTATGATTAAACTTTTGTTTAATCTTGTTGTTGTCTTTGGGAACAATCAGAATATGGCTGTTAGAAATGACAATGCTATGGCTGCTGCTTTGGAAGCAATGGCTAGGGCGATGCAGGGAGCGCCGAATGTGAATGCTAATGACGAGTTCAGGAAGAATCAACCGCCGGTCTTCAAAGGAAGATTCAATCTTGATGGTGCTCAGAATTGGTTGAAGGAGATTGAAAGAATCTTCAGAGTCATGGACTGTGCTGAAGAGAGTAAGGTGAGGCTTGGTTCTCACATGCTGAAGGAAGAAGCCAATGATTGGTGGGTCGGTAGGAGTCAAGCTCTTGAGGATGATGATGAAGAGATAACTTGGAAAGTTTTTCGTACTGAGTTCTTAGGGAAGTACTACCCTGAGAGTGTGAAGGGAAATAAGGAGATGGAATTCCTTGAGCTGAAGCAAGGTAGTATGTCAGTGGTTGACTATACTTCTAAGTTTGTGGAATTGGTTCAGTTTCATCCTCATTATGCTGCTGCTACTGCTGAGTTTTCTAAGTGCATTAAGTATGAGAATGGCTTGCGTCCTGAGATTAAGTAAGCTATGGGATATCAGAGGATTAGAAGGTTTTTAGATTTGACAGAATGTTGTCGAATTTTTGAAGAAGATAACAAAGCTCGTTCTACACATTACAAGTGTGTGAATGAGAGGAAAGGGAAACAACAAGCTAGAAGTGTACCTTATGTGACGCCCGCTGATAAGGGAAAACATAGGGGAAACTTTGATAGGAGATCTGGTGGAGGGAGTTCTGGTCCCGTTAAGTGTTACAAGTGTGGCGATTTAGGCCACAAGTCTTTTGAGTGTGGGAAGAATATTGTGAAATGTTCAAACTGTGGAGGTCTTGGACATGCTACTACCGAGTGTAGGAGGAACATTGTGAAGTGCTTCAATTATGTGTAAGTTGGTCACATTAGTGGAAACACCCCAAATTTTCCCTCACACTATGGCTTGTGATCTTTCATTTTTTTTTGAACATAGGCATTACATCTCATATTGCATATTTGTTTCATCTGCATAGTTCCATTTCATCTGCATCTAGGGTTTGTGATCTGAGCAATCCAAGAATCAATATGAGCCATCCCAATGGTATTGAAGCTTTACAATAGGGTCCATGTGTGTTCTATAATCATATTATGCTCCCCAAAGTTCATGAAAGTCAAGAGATCACAAAGAATGACAAAGGCTTGGAAGCAGAGCTAGGTTTTCACTACACAAATGACCAAAATTAGGGTTTTGATTTCAGAGGCCTTAACTCCAAATTATTTGGTCATTCTTGTTTCTAATGTTCTTAATATGTTATAAGGATTATATGTACCAAGTTTGATGAAGAAATTCATTGTGGAAGTCATCTGATCATTGAGTAACTTCTTGAGCAAGTTAAGACAAAATCAGGGCATCTGAGGCCCCCAACAATGGAACCAAAGGGTCATTTTCATCAAATTGAAGTTCAATGATCTTTATTTGATCTTAGAAGTGGTTGGAAGTTCACAAGATTGAAGAATTTTGAGCCAATTGCAAACTTGCCATTTTTGGAAATGACTTGAAATGCAAACTTTCCATTTTGGGAAAGATTTTCAACCTCCTCTTTCATGACCAAAAATGCTTCAAATGAAAACTTCTTGGACATGAAAGTTGTATATTAGGTCTTTCCCTTTTCAAAAAGTACAAGAACATGTCTTGATTCATCCTAGAACTCAAGATATGGCATTTCAAAGTAGGCAAAAATCACATAATTTTCAAGTTCATGTCAAAGAGGGATTTTTGCATATTGGCATTCCAAGCTTCTAAGTGACCTCTAATATGCTCAATTATGTCATAACATGTTCAAACAACCTTCAAAGATCAGAATTATGCATTGAACCTAGGGTTTTTGTGACTTAATTCTCAAGAAACATCAAAGAGGGAAAATTGCATAAACCTTGCTATCTCTTCATCTAAGCCTTCCAGCTGCATACTAATGATCTAAGGGCTCCCCATGAACCATTCTGAGGCAATCTATGCTCAGAAATCGTTGTTGCACAAGCCCATACCTCAAGTACACATAATTTGACATTTTTGCATTTCCTCCCATACCAATCAAACTGAGCCACCACCCACTCTCTGACCAATCACAACCTCTTATGCAAACCCTAAGGAGACCATTTCATAACACATTGAAGCCTGAAACACCTTAGAGCTCAGAATTCACAAAATTATCAAAAACCTTCCTGTTGCGGTGAGAATCGGATATCAAGCTATCAATTAACTTGTATCGCAAATCATAAAATTCACCACCGAACTTTAATTTATCCAAGGGAAGGGAAAAAGATCGAGAAACCCTAAAAATATGCTAAGCTAAAAGACGAGGCTAAAAGCTAAGCAATCAGAGATCAAAGGTACGGGGGTTGTTTATACCTAGGGAAGGTGCTAGCATCCTAAGTATCCGTAGTACTCTACGGGAACCTCTTGTAATATCTATGTTTGTGCTCAATTGTCAGCTAACTAAATGGGAACTAAAACGAGAATGATGAAAAAGAGACAAATGAAAGATGAAGAAAATAAAAATGTGAAAGAGAAAAGAATGTGAAAAAGAAAACTGTGCTCGCCAAGGATAAACCTCGTGCCTACGTATTCCCTCGTGCAATGGGAAAGTCAGAGCGTCGTAGTTCGGAAAACTACGGGTAAAGAAGAAAAAGCTTGAATTGCAAGGCTTGTGAAATAAGATTAAAAGGCGAAGAGATTAATTGCCATCTCTGATGAAGGAAGGAATGAATGGTCTAAAAATGAGAAGACTGAGACAAAATACACAAGCGGTAAGCGAAGTGACAATAAGTCAACAAAGCGTCCACTCTCCCTTGGATCGGGTCAAAAGTAGAAAAAAAGGCTAACGCCTATCTAATATATTTTTTTTTTAGTTTTTACTTAATATTAAAAACAATATAATAACTAAAATAAAATAAAAGGTCTAACAAACTAAAATGAAAGTAAATGAATAAAAATGTTTTTTTTTAGTTTTTAGTTATTTAGACACTATTCTAAAAAAAAATTAACTAACTTACAAAATATTTAATAAAGATAAAATAAAAACAATAATAAAAAAAAATCTACAATATTATACTAAACTAAATTTCTAATAATTACTAAATAAATTATTCGGAATATCTAATAATTACTAAATAAATTATTTTGGTTTTTATTTGGAATTTCTAATAATTACTAAATAAATTATACTAAACTAAAAAATCTACAATATTTTCTTAAAGAAAATAGTTTTAACTAAACCAAAAAAAAATATTTCTATTATTAATTTTAAAATTCTAATTTAAAATGATAAAACTAACCTAATTTAATAAAAAAATATATTTTTAAAGTATGAAAGGTCAAAATCACAATTCTTAAGCAAATTAAAACTTAGCTAAGTTATATTAACGAAAATCCTAAATCTAATTTAAAACCAAACCAACTAAGCTAATTGATATTTAAATTAAAGAAAATCTAATAACAATAAAAAAGAATTAAATAAAATGAAAATGTTTTTTGGTTGAGTTTATATTTTCTACTACACTATTCTACACATTAGATTAAGAAAATCCAAAAAGGAAGAAACTAATTAAATCATAAAATAAAGAAAATAAATGGAAATAAATAGACTTAATGACATAAGATTCAAATTAACTAAACCTAATAATAATAGTAAGAAATTAAAACAAAATAAAGACTATCAAGAAAATAATAGAACACGGTTAGTAAAAAGTTACCCTTTTTTTAGATTTTTATTTTATAATGATTAAACTAAAATTAATTCTAATAAAACCTAACCTAATTATTTAAATTAAACAAAACTAATTATAAGATTACTACAGTAAGTTAACCAAATTAATTATAGAGCTAAGAAAAATAAAGAAACAAAATTTGACTAATTAACTTAAATAAAAAAACAAAGAGGTTAAGAAAAATTAAGGAATTTAAACTAAATAAATTAAATTAAATAATTAAAATTAAGGAATGAAATCAAATGAGAAAATAGCGGAGGTGAGGTACAAAAAAAATCTGATGGGCTTAACCCAACACTACCCTCAAATTAACCTAATTTAAAATAAATATTAAAAAAGAAACATAAAAAACAAATAAAAGGAAAAGGAAGTTATGTCTACCAACAAGATTACTCTTCTTCCCAGATAAAAAGACGGTGAGTGCAGTTGTTCTCTCCTTGTTGTCTCGCGGATCTGCTTCTCACACGGCCTCTTCCTCTCTACAAGTCTCCGCCTCTCTCCGAATCTCCCTCGTTACCAAAGGCGGCCTTTGCGGTTTCGACCTTCTTCCTCACCCGCGGTGGTTCTGCGGTTATGGAGGTTTAATTGATGATGAAGGCTGAAAGTTGAAAGGTTTAATGGTGGATTTTTATGGTTTGTGTTTTTTTTAGAGTTGTTTTGTTATTGCAATTTTTGTGTGTTTACAGCTTGTGTGAGGGAGGGATGAAGAAGAAATCGTGTGAAAGTGGGTGCTTATGGTAGTAACAAGAGGTTATGTGTTTTTTGAAGAAATTTGAAGGTGATTTGTGATTATGATTGGGATGGAGGATGAGTGAAGAATTCTCTCCGTAAGTTTCTTTGTTCCAAGATTTTTTTTCAATTTTCCTTCCTCCTTCTATATGTTATACTTCTCCCTTCTTAAATCAAATTTTTAAAATTCTTATTTTTAATTTTTCTGAAAACTCTTTTTTGATGCAGGTTTTTGTAATGGATAAATTGGTGTAATTGTCCTTATTGCAGGTTTGTGTTTGTAGTGTTGGAGTAATGGAGCAGTATGTGGCTTTATGGTAAGATGCAAATAGCCGTTGGTTTGTCCTTGTTGTAGGTCTATTTTGGTGAAAGGTCTTTGTGGCTTGTTGTGGTGAGGGTGTAGTGGTAGCAGGCTGTGTTTGGCTTTGTTGGGTTGTACGGTAGAAACGTTGAAGCATGAGGTTGGGTTTGTAAATTGTTTTTTTTAAAAACTTTGGTAAGAATTTCACAAAGATGTAACAATATTTTTTTTAATTGATCTTAACAAAAGAGAAAACAAAACATTAAAACGAAAGAAACTATAAACTAATAAAAGTAATTTAATTAAAATATCTAATTAAAAATAAAAAATTATTAAGACTATTAAAATTGTACTAATTAAAATACAACCTAAATACAAATTAAACTAACTATAAATAATTAATCAAGACTAATCTAATCAAAATAATCTAATTAAAATAATTTAATTAAAATAACTTAATTAAAATGTTAAACTCAACTTAAAAATTAACCTAAATAAAAGCTAAACTGAAATAAAAATTAAACTAATAACAAGATTAAACTAAAATCAAATATGAAAAATCTAATATAGTTAATTAACTAGAAATTAAAATTAAACTATAAAATTAGATTAAAAAACTTAATATTAAACTGAAACAAATTCTAAAAATCAAGAACACAAATAAAATGACGTGAAGTGATAAAATTCTATAAATGCAAAAATGATCGATTATGTACATTGTGTCGCGGTGAGAATCGGATACCAAGCTATTAAGTGAGCTTGAATCGCAAAACATTTATGTTCACCACCGACTTTAATTTAATCCAAAGGGAAAAGGGAAAAAGATCGTAAAAACCCTAAATGAGGAGAAACTAGGTTCGGGGGTTGATTATACCTAGGGAAGGTGTTAGCATCCTAAGCATCCGCAGTATCCTACGGGAACCTCTTGTTAATATTTGCATTATTGTTGTTTATTGCTTGCTAAAATTAAGGGAACCTAAAGTTTTATTTCTAATGGTGCTCGCACAACATCGCATCGATGCCTACGTATCGGGTATAGAATCAGAGCACTCGTAGTTCTCCTAAGGATTAACGAACACTTGGTTACGCTCAAGGTTCGCGGGGAAGGTAAGTGTTATGGCAAACACTCACGTGACTTTAAGAGAGTCACAAAAAGTTATAAAATAAAAAGCTAAGGACCTAATGGCTAAGGACCTAAGGATGAGGGACCTAATTGCTAAGGTCAAAATGGAACTAGGGATTGCTAAACTTCCTATGACATTGAGTCAACTGCAGGAGTCTTTCCCTTTTGGATCAAAAAGCATAGACAAAAATAAATAAAGGTGCAAGCTCCTAAGACTAGGCAAAGGTTGCAACTTGCAAAAATAAATGACAGCAAAGTAAATGGAATGCAAGGATAAAAGGCTTAATAACTGGGCTATGGCTCGATATATGGATCGAGGATGCGGGGGTGGAAAACAAGCGCGGTGCGACAAATTGCTTAAGTTGGAAAGCTGTGCAGTGTAAGGAACTGTGCAGATGGCGATCGTAAGACGACCGACTTACGTGTGTGAGTGAATGTGAAGTGAAGTTCACTTGGCGTTGGACCAAGGAATTATTATCTTGAAAATTATTGAATGGTGTAAACTTGCGAGAAATAAATAAAAAGTAAAGTGAAATAAATTGAAAATAGAATGAAATAAATTAAATAAATTAAATAGAAAAAAATAATGAAATAAATGGAAAGAAAATAAATATATGGAATAGAAATAAAATGCAATGGCCTCATATGGGTCACGATTAATCGGAAACGATTTATCGTGACCTTCGTGATATCATCGGCCCCCTAATACGAGGGAAAGCGAATAGGATGAAAAACTCTAAGAAAACTAATATGATTATTTTTTAGAAAATCTAAAGAAAATAAATAAATAAATAAAAAGAGAAAGGGATTCAACTTATTTTTTTTATAAAAAAAAGTACTTAACAAATATGCGACTCAATTGACTAAATCCCAAAAGAAAAAAAAATCAAGGAGAATAAAAAATGAGATAAACAAAAAATAAAAGGAAAACAGGGGTGGGTTGCTAGCAAGAATCGGTGTGTGTCTATCAGGTAAACAGATGGGCCCATGAAAAGCCCAAGAGAAAAAACAAAAGAAACTAAAATTAATCCCTTTTATAGAAAAAACAAAAACCAGTAAAGTGCTCAATGACCACACGATCCAGAAACCAAAACAGGGTAAAGGCAAGAGCACATCCCAGCAACTAACAAAATCAATTTCAAAAAGAAAGCCCTCAACTCACGATTTTACGGTGATGCTCGGATTCTCACACGCTCGCGGCCTCAGACTCACTCCTCGCGCTGAAGCTCTCGGTCCAAACTCCCTGATTCAGTGGTGAATTGGGTGTTCGGTGAACTTCTCACAGTGATGTTTAAATGGTGAGTTTTGGATTCGGATTTACGGAGGTGATGGGTGGATTTTCGTGGTGAGGGTTTGAGGTTCGTATGTTTCGGTTGAAATGTTGGGGGTGGTTGGCGGCTGTGAAAGGGTTTGCGGTGGTAGGCGATTGAAGGAGGTGAGTTCGCGGCTGGGTCTCTCTCTCTCTCCCCTGTTTCTGGTTCGGGTATGTGGGTGTTTGGGTTTTTGAGGAAGAAGAGTGAAGGTGGTGGCTGGTTAGAATGCTTCGGGTTTGGTTCTTTGCTCACGATTTTCTCATCTGCTTCTCAGTTTCTGTTTTGATTTTTGAATGCTTTGTTTGTGTAGGTTTGGGCTTGAAGAAGGGTGGCGGAGGACGGCGACGGATTGATAGCCCTTTTTTCGGTTCAGTGGGTGTGGCTTGTGTGGATGGTTTCCGGTTTGCTGAGATGGGTGATCTTCGGAGGTGAGCGGCTTAGGCTTCGAAGGTTTGGTTTCGGTTTGGCTGGGTCAGGCGTTTGAGGGATGAGTGTTTTTTCAATTTCCTTTTTTTGTGTTTTCACGGCTCAGAAACAGTGATGGAAGGTGAGGTCCGGTAGGGTTTTGACGGTGGCTTGGATGATGGTGGCACGGCGGGTTTGGGTTAATGGTGGTTTCGGATTGATTGAGGGTTGCTTGTTGAGGGAGTTGGCTTACTGGGTTTATGTCGCCGTTTGGTGTTGAGTTGGTTTCTGTGGTGAGGTTTACAGGTTTCGGAAAGGGGGTGGCTGGCGAATTCGGTTGAAGGTGATGGCTTTGAGAGGTTGGTTGCGAATCTGAATGAGGAATGGGGGTGACGAGTTTAGTTTGAACAAAGGTTGAGGCGTGATGAAGTGAGTTGATGATGGTTTGTATTGGTTTTGAAGGAAGTTTTATGATGCAGGTTGGTGAGTTTGATGGGTTTTGTATTGGTTTTGAAGGAAGTTTTATGATGCAGGTTGGTGAGTTTGATGGGTTTTGGGAATATTTTGCGGTTAGGACAACGGTTCCGTCACGGCTTCGTCTGGTTCACAGTGGGTTTGGAGTTGTGGATTTGTTTGCGGGTTAGTGAATGGGGGTTTCGGTGCAGCTGGGACAGTTGTTTTTTAGTTTGAGCTCATAGTTTTTTTTTTGGTGTGGTTTGTTTACTCAGGTTTGAAGATGACTGTGGCTGAGATTGGCTAATGGTGTTTTGTGTGTTTCTTTGTATTCTGGTGGTTACAGGTGATGAAACGGTTCTGAAAAGTGAGTAACACTGAGTTTTGATGGAGGTGAATCAAATTATTTGCGGCTGTGTTTTCTATTTGTGAGGGTTGGGTATGAATTTGTGAATTGGAATAAAAGGAAAGCTGTGCGAATGGTAAGTCCTGACTTTGCTTTTTTGTGTTTTTTTTTAGTTTAGTGTTGATGACGAAGGAAAATTTTACAAGTTTTCGTTTGGCTTTTTGAAGTTTTAATATGCAGTTTGTTTTATGAATGCAGGTTTATAAATGAAACAAAAAGAAAAGAAACTAAACAAAGGACAACATGATGAAAAGAAGCGAAAGGAAATAGAACAATACCGACCCGAACGTTATCGGGGGGAAGAATCCACAAGTAAGCTTCCTTCTTCTCCTGAATTTTCTTGCTTTCTCCTTGCTCCTTTTCTTTTTTTTTGTGGCTTTTTGGTGCTGATTTTTTTGAATGTTTGTGACTATTTGTGGAGTTGATTTTTTTTGAATGTTTGTGACTGTTTGTGGTGTTGTTATGAAGGCTGGTTTTGTAGTGTTTTAGGGGACTGGTTTGGTGTTATAATGAGGGCTGATGCAGTGTTGTTTGTGAGCTGTTTGCAATGGTTCTAAGTTTTTTTGATGCCGATCTTGTTTTGAATATAACAGTGGTTTATATGGCTGATTTGTGTGTCTTGCTTGTAGGTGAAGGGTTGGAGGAAAGGGGACAGCAGTCTGAACTTTGTAGCAGTGGAGTGGAGCAGGAAAATGCAGCTGTTGGTGGCTGCATGCTTGTCTTGTGGGACTGATTTGGAGCTGTTGCATTTGTATTGTAGTGCTGATTTTTTTTTGTCTTTGAGGGGCTATTTGGCAGATTTTGGATGTAATGGTTTTTAGTTGTAACATAAACAAATACTTGGAAATAAAGTTGATTATTTACATTATGATTATCAATTGAACTTGACATTTAATATTTGAAATAAGAACTTACATATAACTTAAATTAAAAGTGAATTACAAAAAGAAATAAACTTAAAATTGAAAATAACTTATAAACTTAAATAATTAAACTTGGAATTAAAATTAACTTAGAATTTGAGAAATAAATTTGGAATTTAGAAAATAAAAATGTGGTTATAAATTGAAATGGAATTTAAAAGTAACATCTTGAAAATGAAATAAAATTAAAAAAAATTGAACAATAGAAAATAAATTCAAAAAAATAAAACTTGAAAAAGAAATAAAATTAATTTAAAAATGAAAAGAAGTAACAAATAAGTTTAGAAAAAAATTTGAAAATTGAACTAAAAATTAGAAATAGAAATTGAGATAAAATTTTAAAATAGGATCTTACAAATAGAAACGAAAATAGAAATTAGAATAAAAAATACGAAAATGAATTAAAAGGTTATACATAAGAAAAAGAAATTTAATTAAAAAAGGAAGTTCATAAATGAAAAGAAATTAAGAATCCAAAATTACAAATAGCTAGAAAAAGAGAAAAAAGCAACGGAAAATAAATCCGGAACCTCCCTGCTAAATGCGATGAATTTATGATGCGAGCAGTTAGGGGTAAAATTTGGGGTGTGACAGTTGCCCCTATTTAAATAACTTTACCAGATGGCGTGAATGACGATAGGCACTCATGAGATCATGGTGAAAGGTATTTAAATACATAAATAACCGGAAATTTTCCCCCTAAATGCAATGTTATGCTGGACTACAAATCTATCTAACTCTGCAACCACTACGCAATGAAATGATGATTATGGTATGAATGATTAGAATGAGAATAAATCGACGACCACAAGCCAAGACTCACTGGGGATGACAAACACTGGGGATACAGAAACGAAAACGGGAAGTATTCAAAGTGATAAATCAACAGGTTCAAGTGTAACTGTCGACACTAAGAATAACACAAGACGGGAACAAAAGGAAATCCAAATCGTTGGATCAACGAACACAGATAAAACAAAATAAAATTCAAAATGACTGCACAGTGGCTCAATGCGACCAACTGACACCGAGAATACAAACAAGACGAGGAAATAAATCGAAGTGGTTGACCAATGGATCTTATGCGACCAAATGACTTGAGAAATAAAAAGCAACAACATATTCGAAGTGAATGCGCAGCGGCTCAATGCGACCAACTGACACTAAGAATACAACAAAATAAACATTCAAAGCGAAATGTGTAGTGGCTCAATGCGACCAACTGACATCACGAATAATCAACAAAAATATTCAAAATGAATACGCAGTGGCTCGATGCGACCAGCTAGCATTGGGAAAGACAAACAGCTTATTCAAGGTGAATGCGCAGCGGCTCGATGCGACCAACTGACACCAAGAATAACAAAATAAAGACTCAAAAAGAATGTGCAGTGGCTCAATGCGACCAACTATCACTGGAAATAGGAATGGCACAAAATTCAAGGTGAATGCGCAGCGGCTCGATGCGACCAACTGACACCATGAATAACAACAAAATAAACATTCAAAGAGAAATGTGCAGTGGCTCAATGCGACCAACTGACACTGAAAATGATAATCATAATATTCAAAGTAAATGCGCAGCGGCTCGATGCGACCAACTGACACTAAGAATACAACAAAATAAACATTCAAAGCGAATGCACAGCGGCTCGATGCGACCAACTGTCACTGAGAATAACAACAAGCTCATTCAAGGTGAATGCGCAGCGGCTCAATGCGACCAACTGACACCAAGAATACAACAAAATAATCGAAATGGAAGCGCCATAGGTTCGAAACCTATTGACACTACAAAAGAAAGCCAAGATACACTCAAAGTGAATGCGCAACAAGTTGAAAAAACCGGTTGACACTAAGAATGATAAAAACAAAGTAGTCAAATTAATCAATAATGGTAAATTAGCAGGTTCAAATGTAACTGCCGACACCAAGGATAAGGAAGGAAAACACAGTGATTTAGTAGTGGCTCTATGCGACCAGCTAGCATTGGGGATAGAATGCAAATCACCCAAAGATAGATCAACGGCTCTAAGCGACCGTCTAAAACGGGAAGTAACAACAAAATATGTTGGAGTTTTCAAATAAGATAAAACATCCAACCTCTGGAAATTCCTTCAGGAACCATCAGGAGAAAGGTACAAGTATGTGCCAAAATCAAATGGACTTGGATTTTAAGCAAAAGGTTCCAGGACCTGCTTAACAGACTTTTGCCAATGACAATTGGACTTCAAGGAGACATGGTGGTCATAGAGACCAATACCAATCACAAATAGAATCCCACGGTGAACACCCGCAATTACTGGGGACAATAACAAATAGTAAACCACTTCGGGTTCCAACAACAATGAATTCTCAAATCGAACACTAATGATATCTGGACTTGGAGTTAGACAGACGCCAACTGGGGAAAGACAAATGCTAATGTCAAATGCGCATGATTGAGCATGATGCGGATGATCATGATATGCAAATGTTGACTCTAAAGAGACGAAGAGTTTTGACAAGACTCAAAGAGGAGTAGGCTCTCAACACCAATACTCAGGCGAGCAACATGAAAAACACTGGGGGGATGTCTTCGAGCTTGGAAATCATGCTGGCTCAAAGATCCATCCAAGAGTATTATCAGTTTTGAACTTCTATGGGAATTTCTGAAGTAAACACATAAAAGTGTTGTTGCAAACCAGGACTTCTTGGGGAAACAGAAGGTCTTTTTCAATTTTCCAAAGTCAAAGAAACTTAAAAGTTTTTCAGTGTGTTTTCAAAAAACATTTTCTAAAAAACTTGTCATTTTCAGAGTTAAATTGTAATCAAGTGATGGCATTTTGCATAACAAAAGAAAATAAGAAGCTGAACAACAAAATTCATAGGGAAAGTTTGTATTTTATTCAAGAATGGTAGCTTGCCAATGGCAAAAACTCCATGAGAAATTACAATTTGAAAATGGCAATGGGGAAAGGTCTACATTGAATCCAACGACCACTACGATCCCTAATAACTAAGACTGCCCGACACCTTGCTTCCGACGAGAGCAATTGGATCGATCTTCCAGTATGATTCTTCAGTAATGGTAAACACCATCTGCTACAGTCAAATGCCTTTGTCCCTAACTTTTGCCTGGACCGCCCTTTCGGGTTTTCAATCCACCGGGACGCTCTTTTTTGCCTAAGCCGCCCTTTCGGGTTTTCAACTTAGCGAGCTCTTATTTTTTCATTTTTATCCCTAACTTTTGCCTGGATCTCCTTCATAGGTTTTGATCCACCGGGATACCCATTTTTGCATAGGTCGCCATTTCTGGTTTTCGACCTATCGGGTTTTATTTAGGCATAATATTTTTTGACTGCATCAGAATTCACCGAGTGTTTCAGCTGTTCACCATCCATAGTTGTAAGGATTAAGGAACCTCCGGAGAATGCCATCTTCACAACATATGGGCCTTCATAGTTAGGACTCCATTTTCCACGCATGTCTTTGTGGACTGGCAAGATTTTCTTAAGTACAAGATCTCCTTCTTTGAATTCTCGGAGACGGACTTTCTTGTCAAATGCTCTCTTGATGCGCTTCTGGTACAACTGGCCATGGCACATGGCGGTCATTCTCTTCTCATCAATGAGGTTCAGTTGGTCGTATCTGCTCTGGACCCACTCAGCTTCTTCCAGTTTGGTTTCCATCAAGATTCTCAAAGATGGTATCTCTACTTCAATAGGGAGAACTGCATCCATCCCATACACCAGAGAGAAAGGGGTTGCCCCTGTTGAAGTGCGAACTGATGTTCTGTATCCATGTAAAGCATATGGCAACATCTCATGCCAATCTTTGTAAGTTTTTACCATCTTCTGCAGAATCTTTTTGATGTTCTTGTTTGCAGCTTCAACAGCTCCATTCATCTTCGGACGATACGGAGAAGAGTTATGATGTTCAATCTTGAATGTCTCACACAGCTCTTTCATTGTTTTGTTGTTCAAATTGGTCCCATTATCTGTGATGATTCGGCTTGGGATTCCATAACGGCAGATAATTTGATTCTTGATGAAACGGGCAACCACTTGCTTTGTCACATTGGCGTAGGAAACTGCTTCTACCCATTTGGTGAAATAATCAATTGCAACCAAGATAAACCGATGACCATTGGAAGCTTTAGGCTCAATTGCCCCTATCATGTCAATGCCCCACATTGAGAAAGGCCAAGGTGATGATAGAACATTCAAAAGTGTTGGAGGTACGTGCACCTTGTCGGCATAAATCTGGCATTTATGACACTTCCTGGCATACTTGAAACAATCTGATTCCATGGTCAACCAGAAATATCCAGCTCTCAAAATCTTCCGGGACATGGCATGTCCATTGGCATGTGTTCCAAATGATCCTTCATGGATTTCCCTGATCAGTAAGTCTGCTTCGCGCTTGTCCACACATCTGAGCAGAACCATATCATGATTTCTCTTGTAAAGCACATTGTTGCTGAGGAAAAACTTGGACGCTAATCTTCTCAGAGTCTTCTTGTCTAGAGTTGTTGCGTCAGCTGGGTACTCCTGATTTTGCAAATAGTTCTTGATGTCGTAGAACCACGGTTTCTCATCAGTTTCTTCTTCGACCAGTAGACAGTAGGCTGGTGCAGTTCTTCGCTCGATTGTAATGAGTGGAGCTTCATTAAGAAACCTGACTTGAAACATAGATGCCAACATAGCCAAGGCGTCTGCTATTTGATTCTCTGCCCTTGGAACGTGATGGAAAGTGACTTCATCAAAGTATTTGATCAATTCCACAATGTGGGCACAGTATGGGACCAACTTCTCGTCACGGGTCTCCCATTCACCTTTGACTTGGTATATTACCAAAGCTGAGTCTCCATATACATCAAGGATCTTGATTCTGGTATCAATTGCAGCTTCGATACCCAAAACACAGGCTTCATACTCTGCGATGTTGTTTGTACATTCGAAACATAATCTGGCTGTGAAGGGAGTATATCCACCATCAGGATTCATCAAAACAACTCCTACACCATGCCCCATGTAGTTAGAGGAACCATCAAACATCATCTTCCAACGAGAACCTAACTCGGGACCTTCATCTGGACCTGGAACTTCATAGTCCTTTATCAACATAATGTCTTCGTCCGGGAAATCGAATTTCAAAGGTTCATAATCTTCGACAGGATGATCAGCAAGGTATTCAGATAGAACACTGCCCTTGATAGACTTCTGGGTTACATATTGGATGTCGTATTCGGATAACAACATGTGCCAACGGGCGAGCCTTCCATTCAAAGCAGGCTTCTCAAAGATGTACTTTATTGGATCCATTTTCGAGATCAACAAAGTAGTGTGACAAATCATGTACTGCCTGAGGCGTCTGGCCGCCCATGCCAAAGCACAGCAAGTCTTCTCTAAAAGTGAGTATCTGCTCTCACAATCTGTGAACTTCTTGCTTAAGTAATAGATGGCGTGCTCCTTACGACCAGTTTCGTCTTGTTGGCCTAATACACAACCCATAGAACCTTCAAGTACAGTGAGATACATGAAAAGAGGCTTTCCTGGAGTAGGTGGGATCAAGATAGGAGGTTCTTGCAGATAAACCTTAATCTTCTCAAAAGCCAGTTGACAATCAGGACTCCACTCAATTGCTTGATTCTTCCGGAGTAACTTGAATAAAGGCTCACAAGTAGCAGTCATGTTGGAGATAAATCTGGAGATGTAGTTCAATCTTCCAAGGAAACCTCTGACTTGCTTTTCTGTCTTTGGAGCTGGCATCTCTTGAATTGCTCTGACCTTATCTGGATCTACTTCAATTCCTTGCTGACTAACAATAAAACCAAGTAACTTCCCTGATCGGACACCAAAGGTACACTTAGCTGGATTCAGGCGCAGTTGGAACTTTCTGAGACGCTCAAATAACTTCAAGAGATGATTCAAATGATCCTCCTCACTCTGTGATTTGGCAATCATATCATCCACATAAACTTCTATCTCTTTATGCATCATATCATGGAATAGGGTGACCATTGCCCTCTGATAGGTGGCTCCTGCATTTCTGAGACCGAATGGCATAACTTTGTAACAATAAGTGCCCCATGGTGTGATGAATGTAGTCTTTTCCATATCGTCAGGATCCATTTTGATCTGGTTGTATCCTGAAAACCCATCCATGAAGGAGAAAACAGCAAATTTAGCAGTGTTGTCAACCAAAGTATCAATATGCGGGAGAGGGAAATCGTCCTTCGGACTGGCTTTGTTCAAATCCCTATAGTCCACACACATCCTGACTTTGCCATCTTTTTTAGGGACTGGCACAATATTAGCTACCCACTCAGGGTACTTTGCAACTGCGAGGAATCCAGCATCAAACTGTCTTTTGACTTCTTCTCGAATCTTCAGAGCCATGTCTGGTCTTGTTCTTCGAAGCTTTTGCTTTACAGGAGGACAATATGGTCGAAGAGGTAACTTGTGGACCACTATGTCTGTGTCTAATCCGGGCATATCTTGATACGACCATGCAAACACATCTACATACTCTCTGAGAAGCTTGACCAATCTTTCTCTGACATCTGCCCCAAGTGTTGTACCAATCTTGACTTCCTTCATGTCTTCATCAGTGCCAAGATTTATGGTCTCTACCTGCTCCTTATGTGGCTGAAGATCTGTGTGCTCATACTCAACTAATCTTGCCAGTTCTTCAGGAATGTCACAATCTTCCTCACTTTCCTCTTCCGCTTGGTAGATGGGCGAATCAAAGTTAGGAGAGAATGTAGAGTCATTGGATTCAACAGGGTTTTCGTTTATTCTGCATATGATAATGATTTGCTTTTATTAAAAGTGGAAAATAGAGAAATGCAAGAGAAAAAGCTTTTTATTGGTTTTGAAAGATTGCCATTTTCTTTTAAAAGTGAAAAGAGAGAAAAACAGTAAATGATCAAAATAAGAGTTTAACAAAATGCCTTCATTGATAATAACTTTAAAAATGAGAAGGGGCCCTACAAAATACTCCTATAGCCTTGGGCAGGGCTAGGGAACTTGAAAACATTGAAAAAACAACAAATTACTTTGACAATGGAAAAAACTCTGGGATCTCGACTGCCTCCCAATTGTCCAAGGCTTCTTCACACTGATACACCAAGTGATTCACATCTTCATCTTCAGAAACTCCATCAATTGCGTTGACCTGATAACCAGCACTGGAAAACACTTCTTGGATGGTCTTCAGACGGCCTTTAGCGGAGGTTGATGCTCCTTCCTTCACATGAGTTGGTTTGTAACCCAACCCGCAGCGATCTAGCTTCTGTTTGACCTCGATGACATCACCCCAACCTTCATAGCTTCTTTCTTTAATGGTGGAAATGGTACTCTTCAGCGATGCAAAAGATGGGATACCCTTCCCTTTCGGTTCCTCTACTTCCAGAAGGACAGCATTAGCTATCTCAAGAGCTTGGAAAGAAGTTTCCAAAGCATCTTCATCAGCCTCAATATAACTAAAGGATGAAAGGTTGCTAACCATGAGATCTTCTTCTCCAGACACGGTCACCAGCTTGTTATTGACTACAAACTTCATCTTTTGATGCAGGGTAGAAGTGACTGCCCCAGCCGCATGGATCCAAGGTCTTCCCAGCAAGCAACTGTAGTTAGGATTGATGTCCATAACCTGGAAAGTGATTTTGAAGACCTGTGGCCCGATCAGGATTGGTAGGTCTACTTCTCCAATAACGGTTCTCCTCGACCCATCAAATGCTTTCACGATCAGTGCGCTGGGTCTCATCTCTGCCCCTTGATAAGATAACTTTGCAAGTGTTCTTTTCGGCAAAACATTTAATGAAGATCCTGTATCCACAAGAACTCTTGCTAAAGTATCCTCTTGACATTTCACTGATATGTGGAGCGCACGGTTGTGGTCCAAGCCCTCCTTTGGAAGATCCTCCATACTGAAACTGAGGTTGTTACACGCAGTGATATTGGCAATGACACCATCAAACTGGTTCACTGTTATATCATGCGTAACATGTGCTTGAGCTAGCAACTTCTGAAGCGCACTTCGATGAGCCGGAGAATGCATAAGCAGTGATAGGATAGATATTTTGGAAGGCGTTTGATGTAGCTGATCAATTACCTTATAATCACTCTTCTTTATGATTCTGAGGAACTCTGCATCTTCTTCCCCCAAGACTACCTCTTTATCTTTGTTGGCGACAGCTGGAATGACTTCTTTAGGCGGAGCCGTATGGGCTTGCTGGGTATAAACACGACCACTACGGGTCAAACGACCTGCACCCGCTATATCAGTACTTGCAACCTTTGAACCTTCCTTCTGATTAGCTTTATCGATCTTCTGATGAACTTTCCCTGTATCATACCTCCATGGAACTGCTTTGGTGTCTTCATAACGGAAAGAGTTACCCCTTTGTTCAAATCTTGGCTCAGGTACATTGAAGATTGGCACCACAGATTCTGGAGTATTGAAGATAGGTTGAGCTCCTGAAGATTCAGGCAGATTGAACACTGGCACCCAAGTAGAATTAGATTCCGGCAAGTTGAAGATGGGTTCAATTACTGCCACTTAATTCTTCTTCATATGACTGCTCACCTGTAGGACACCTTCATCAATCAAATCTTGAACATCTTTCAAGACCGATTCACATCCCTTTGGACTATCAACACAATCTTCACAATTCTGATGACAACTCTTTAGTATACCCGCCTCTACTAACTTCGCATGGAAGTCTCTGAGCGGGGTCTTGATCTCGGTGGCATTGAAAATCAATCCTTCTTCGGACTCATCAACAATAGCATTTATAGACCCATGCTTGGGTAAAGGATTATCTTTGACATTCGGACCAGTATTCCCAAATGACAGAATGTTCTTCTCCATCAAATCTTTCACGATGTACTTCAAAGCATAACAACCCTCCAAATCGTGCCCCGGGGCACCTTCATGGAATAAACAGTGAGCATTTGGGTTGTAATTTGGTGGAAGCGGACTTGGTGGAGGACCCAAAGGCCTGGGAATAACCAAACCCTTCTTCAGCAGTGAAGGATATAACTCAGTATAAGTTATAGGGATTCGAGGATTAGGAGGCCTTCCACCTGGTCTTCTGTTCTGAAAATTGGGATTTGGATGAGGAGCTGGAGTCCTCTGCTGGTAGGCTGAAGCATTGGGTGCTTGTTGATAGCCCGGATTGTTGATCATTGGTTGATAAGGTTGAATCATTGGAGCCGCTTGTTGGTACATCGGTGCTGCTTGAGCTGGCCGATACATGGGGACTTGTGGATTAAATGCTGGTTGAATCGCCGCTACATAAGGATGTTGGGCATACTGTTGTTGATGAGCATACTGCTGTTGACGAGCATACTGCTGTTGAGCCATAGGTGAAGGTCTCTGCCACAGCGGATTTCTTCTTTGACCTGTTATTATGGCATTTGTCTCACCTTCTTTCTTCTTGTGAAAGTTGCTGGTAAATTTCTTGCCAATATTTCCACTACCAGTGCTAGAACTGCCAGATGCACCACTCATCTTTCCACTTTTCAAACCGAGTTCTACCTTGATTCCCACAGCCACTAAATCGGAGAAACTTGCAGTTATGCTCCCCACCATTCTCTCATAGAATTCTGGTCGCACAGTGTCAACAAACCAGTCAGCTAATTCTTTTTCAGTTAATGGGGGCTCTACTTGAGAAGCAGTTCCTCTCCACCTCTGAGCATACTCTTTAAAGGATTCAGACTCTTTCTGGGACATGCTTAGCAATTGCCTCCTATCGGGAGCAAGGTCCATGTTGTACTTGTATTGTTGGATGAAAGCATCTGCCAAGTCTTGGAAACTGCGGATCTTCGACTGGTCAAGCGTCAAATACCATTTAGAGGAGATTCCCTTCAGACTGTCTTGAAAACAGTGGATCATTAACTTATCATTGTCAACCTGAGCAGCCATTCTTCGATAGTACATCAGGAGATGGTTCTTAGGACAAGTTGCACCCTCATACATATCAAAGGTGGGTATCTTGAACTTCGGAGGTATTATCAATCCAGACACCAGACACATCTCTCTGGCAGCAGCCCCAAAGATCTGGTCACCTTCTATCGCTCTTAACCTTTTTTCAAGGGTATCAAAATTCTCCTGCATCTTCACATGTTTCTCGTCCCCGTTTTCAGACATATCTGGCGCTTCATACCCCTGATGGTCATTAAAATACGGTTGGGCACGGGTGTGCACAATGTCCTGTGTAAAATTGGCAACTGCATGATTCTCTTCATTAGTCACAGGAACAGTTTGTTGAGCAGCAAACCCTTGAGGAGGAGGCACAAAACCTTGAAACGGAAATGCCATTCCCTGAGAGGGAGGTGCGAAACTTTGAGAAGCTAAACCTTGGGACGAAGGAAAGAAACCCTGAGCAGCAAATCCCTGGGAAGGAGGTATAAAACTCTGAGTAGCAAAACCTTGAGAAGGAGGGAAGAAACCCTGAGTAGCAAGTCCTTGGGAAGGAGGAATAAAACTTTGAGTAGCAAACCCTTGTGAAGGAGGTATAAAACTTTGAGTAGCAAACCCTTGCGAAGGAGGTATAAAACTCTGAGCAGTAAGTCCTTGGGAAGGAGGAATAAAACTTTGAGTAGCAAACCCTGAAGAAGAAGGAATAAAACTTTGAGAAGCAAAACCATGAGGAGGAGGGACGAATCCATGAGGAAGTCCAAAAGGAGGCCAGGTCACAGGGGTAATGACTGATGATGTAGGCTGGGTCGTTGCAGTGACAACTTCAGTCGTTGCAGTAACAATTTCTGACACCACAGTCCGTTGGGTATCCATCTTCGCTCGAATGACTTGCAACATTTCCATCATCTGACCCATATCTCCACGAATATCAGAAAGCTCTTCGTTAACTCTGTCCATCTCTACGTCTCTTTCAGCCATCCTCTTTCTGGCTTGAGCTCGAGTGTAGTATTTGCGTGAGAGCCTCAGTGTGAAAGCTGAATTGAGAGCAGATGACGGGAATGAGTTTCATGAAAAAAATGCAAATGCAATGCCAAATGTATGAGTGCAATGCAAAAATGAAATTTTATTCAAGGAACTTAAGAAGCAATTTGCAAATACCAAGGAACACATAATAATCAAAAGGATATGATTTCATTAAATTCAAAAAGTGATACAAAGTCTTGAGTACACTTTCAAAAATCCCAAACAAAGTTTAATAAAGATAAAGACAAAGTCCTAAGGAGATTCTCCTAAAAGCCTCAAGTTGATCTTCTCGATTTGTGCCTTCATCTGAGCCCTTTCAATCATAAGTTGATCCACGATCGACTTCCAAGAAGCGTCCTCTTGAGTGCTGGAGGAAAATAAATCCTCTGGTGCTTTCCTTTTCTTGCTGGAGAGCTCTTCTTCTTCCTTCATCTTCAGTTGTCTTCTAAGTTCCTCATTCTCACTACTGATGATCTGATGTCGATTCTTCCATGCATTCTTCTCTCTAATCTCTTTCTCCAAATCAATCTTCAGTTTCTCCGCATCATCCATAAAGACCAGAATGGGTTTCTTGAAGGTCATAGGATCCTGGCGAGGGTAAGGCATCTTCAGAATGATTGCCCTATCTCGTACCCATTGGAGATAGGGTTCCATAGAAACACAATTCGGCTTTCCCAAACTACTCCTCCCCTTCCTATGAATGCACTTCCAAGCTTGCATAATCTGTTTCTTGAGCTCTGGTTCTTCGTCATCCTTGAAGAAAATTCCTTCCACTTCAACACTCTTAGGCTTGTCCTTCAACGGATATCCGAGTTGGCGGCGAGCCAAAACTGGATTATAGCTGATTCCCCCCTTAGTGCCAAGAAGAGGCACATTAGCAAAATCACCACAGCTATCAATAATCAATGCTCCATCATAAACACGGTTGTACCAGCTAATGTCAGAGTGGGTAAGAGACATGATCCTTTGTGACCACCACAAACCATCTTTAAGGTTCCAAAATGAAGATGACTTAGGCAAGTGCGAAATAAACCACTCGTACAACAATGATGCACAACAAGTAATCATCCCTCCCTTATGGTGATTCCTCAGATGGATGGAATGGTAGGTGTCTCCGAGCAAAGTAGGGACCGGGTTCTTCTTCAGAAAGATCTTGATGGCGTTCAGGTCGACAAAGTCTTCAAAGCTTGGGAAAAGCAGCACTCCATATATCAATAGAATGAAAGTCGCCTCAAAAGCTTTCATATCCTTCACATCAACAAAATTCTTGGCCTTTTCTATCAGAAACTTTGTAGGGAATCCAAAAACCTTTCCTTTGTAGGTCATATTTGCCTTAACCTCCGGAACACTCAAATATGTCGCCTTTGCAATCTCCGCTTCTTCAGGGTCCTTCTCTAGAATAGGGAATGGAAACTCATCCTTAACACGTGATCCCACCAGAACTGAATACTCTTCCAAAGTAGGCGCCAATTGGTAATCAGGGAACGTAAAACAGTGATAGAGAGGATCATAAAACTGGAGCATCACAGAGAGCAACCTTCCATCCCAATCAGTCTTAAGCAAAGCTAAAAGTCTCCTATGCTTCTCCATGAAGGCATCTTGATCCAGAACCAAGTCTCTTAATTTCCTTAGGTCTTCGAGTTTGGGAGTTTTGAATGTGTACTTGACAGTCTTTCTTCTTCCAAAGTCCATGATGATACCTATGATATTTGCAAAGATAGAGTTTCTGAGTTCCTTGAATAAAAATGGTAAAAATGATGCTTCATGATGCGTGAATGCAACAAACACAAACAAGGCTTAGGTTCAAAGCTTGCATGAGGTCAAAGGTTCAACCCTCCCAAAAGGTATGTACTATGAGTTTATTTGTACCTGTACAAAGGGTTCTAAAAGTTCCCAGAATCACTGTCCCATCTTTCGGATATTACCGACTTCCCAACTCGACTTGGTAATCAGTAATATTCTCAAGAGAGTCTCATCTGAGTGCAGTATCGCGTATCAACTATTTTGGATTTGCACCCTCATAGTCATCGCACTACATCCCTAAAAAGGCCAAGTGGGGGTAAATGTTCTACGGTCCTCAGCATTAATGGCTCTCAGGTCGAATATAGTAATGTTTTCACGACTGAACTCGATCAACAAAACTACATCCGAGGAGGCCTCCGCTGAGTGGTGGTGTCTCAAGTCAACTTGGTCGGGACTCAACTCCCTACAAGCCTTCTTGAATATACCACCGTCCTAACTTATTTGCACTCAAGTCCGGGTTAGGACTTATCTCACCACACATGGAACACCCAACAAAAAAATCCAAAATAATAACAAGCAATACAACAACAAATATACAAATATACAAGGTGGGCTTAACCCTCAAAAATAGTGTCCCCAGTGAAGTCGCCATTTCTGTCGCGGTGAGAATCGGATACCAAGCTATTAAGTGAGCTTGAATCGCAAAACATTTATGTTCACCACCGACTTTAATTTAATCCAAAGGGAAAAGGGAAAAAGATCGTAAAAACCCTAAATGAGGAGAAACTAGGTTCGGGGGTTGATTATACCTAGGGAAGGTGTTAGCATCCTAAGCATCCGCAGTATCCTACGGGAACCTCTTGTTAATATTTGCATTATTGTTGTTTATTGCTTGCTAAAATTAAGGGAACCTAAAGTTTTATTTCTAATGGTGCTCGCACAACATCGCATCGATGCCTACGTATCGGGTATAGAATCAGAGCACTCGTAGTTCTCCTAAGGATTAACGAACACTTGGTTACGCTCAAGGTTCGCGGGGAAGGTAAGTGTTATGGCAAACACTCACGTGACTTTAAGAGAGTCACAAAAAGTTATAAAATAAAAAGCTAAGGACCTAATGGCTAAGGACCTAAGGATGAGGGACCTAATTGCTAAGGTCAAAATGGAACTAGGGATTGCTAAACTTCCTATGACATTGAGTCAACTGCAGGAGTCTTTCCCTTTTGGATCAAAAAGCATAGACAAAAATAAATAAAGGTGCAAGCTCCTAAGACTAGGCAAAGGTTGCAACTTGCAAAAATAAATGACAGCAAAGTAAATGGAATGCAAGGATAAAAGGCTTAATAACTGGGCTATGGCTCGATATATGGATCGAGGATGCGGGGGTGGAAAACAAGCGCGGTGCGACAAATTGCTTAAGTTGGAAAGCTGTGCAGTGTAAGGAATTGTGCAGATGGCGATCGTAAGACGACCGACTTACGTGTGTGAGTGAATGTGAAGTGAAGTTCACTTGGCGTTGGACCAAGGAATTATTATCTTGAAAATTATTGAATGGTGTAAACTTGCGAGAAATAAATAAAAAGTAAAGTGAAATAAATTGAAAATAGAATGAAATAAATTAAATAAATTAAATAGAAAAAAATAATGAAATAAATGGAAAGAAAATAAATATATGGAATAGAAATAAAATGCAATGGCCTCATATGGGTCACGATTAATCGGAAACGATTTATCGTGACCTTCGTGATATCATCGGCCCCCTAATACGAGGGAAAGCGAATAGGATGAAAAACTCTAAGAAAACTAATATGATTATTTTTTAGAAAATCTAAAGAAAATAAATAAATAAATAAAAAGAGAAAGGGATTCAACTTATTTTTTTTATAAAAAAAAGTACTTAACAAATATGCGACTCAATTGACTAAATCCCAAAAGAAAAAAAAATCAAGGAGAATAAAAAATGAGATAAACAAAAAATAAAAGGAAAACAGGGGTGGGTTGCTAGCAAGAATCGGTGTGTGTCTATCAGGTAAACAGATGGGCCCATGAAAAGCCCAAGAGAAAAAACAAAAGAAACTAAAATTAATCCCTTTTATAGAAAAAACAAAAACCAGTAAAGTGCTCAATGACCACACGATCCAGAAACCAAAACAGGGTAAAGGCAAGAGCACATCCCAGCAACTAACAAAATCAATTTCAAAAAGAAAGCCCTCAACTCACGATTTTACGGTGATGCTCGGATTCTCACACGCTCGCGGCCTCAGACTCACTCCTCGCGCTGAAGCTCTCGGTCCAAACTCCCTGATTCAGTGGTGAATTGGGTGTTCGGTGAACTTCTCACAGTGATGTTTAAATGGTGAGTTTTGGATTCGGATTTACGGAGGTGATGGGTGGATTTTCGTGGTGAGGGTTTGAGGTTCGTATGTTTCGGTTGAAATGTTGGGGGTGGTTGGCGGCTGTGAAAGGGTTTGCGGTGGTAGGCGATTGAAGGAGGTGAGTTCGCGGCTGGGTCTCTCTCTCTCTCCCCTGTTTCTGGTTCGGGTATGTGGGTGTTTGGGTTTTTGAGGAAGAAGAGTGAAGGTGGTGGCTGGTTAGAATGCTTCGGGTTTGGTTCTTTGCTCACGATTTTCTCATCTGCTTCTCAGTTTCTGTTTTGATTTTTGAATGCTTTGTTTGTGTAGGTTTGGGCTTGAAGAAGGGTGGCGGAGGACGGCGACGGATTGATAGCCCTTTTTTCGGTTCAGTGGGTGTGGCTTGTGTGGATGGTTTCCGGTTTGCTGAGATGGGTGATCTTCGGAGGTGAGCGGCTTAGGCTTCGAAGGTTTGGTTTCGGTTTGGCTGGGTCAGGCGTTTGAGGGATGAGTGTTTTTTCAATTTCCTTTTTTTGTGTTTTCACGGCTCAGAAACAGTGATGGAAGGTGAGGTCCGGTAGGGTTTTGACGGTGGCTTGGATGATGGTGGCACGGCGGGTTTGGGTTAATGGTGGTTTCGGATTGATTGAGGGTTGCTTGTTGAGGGAGTTGGCTTACTGGGTTTATGTCGCCGTTTGGTGTTGAGTTGGTTTCTGTGGTGAGGTTTACAGGTTTCGGAAAGGGGGTGGCTGGCGAATTCGGTTGAAGGTGATGGCTTTGAGAGGTTGGTTGCGAATCTGAATGAGGAATGGGGGTGACGAGTTTAGTTTGAACAAAGGTTGAGGCGTGATGAAGTGAGTTGATGATGGTTTGTATTGGTTTTGAAGGAAGTTTTATGATGCAGGTTGGTGAGTTTGATGGGTTTTGTATTGGTTTTGAAGGAAGTTTTATGATGCAGGTTGGTGAGTTTGATGGGTTTTGGGAATATTTTGCGGTTAGGACAACGGTTCTGTCACGGCTTCGTCTGGTTCACAGTGGGTTTGGAGTTGTGGATTTGTTTGCGGGTTAGTGAATGGGGGTTTCGGTGCAGCTGGGACAGTTGTTTTTTAGTTTGAGCTCATAGTTTTTTTTTTTGTGTGGTTTGTTTACTCAGGTTTGAAGATGACTGTGGCTGAGATTGGCTAATGGTGTTTTGTGTGTTTCTTTGTATTCTGGTGGTTACAGGTGATGAAACGGTTCTGAAAAGTGAGTAACACTGAGTTTTGATGGAGGTGAATCAAATTATTTGCGGCTGTGTTTTCTATTTGTGAGGGTTGGGTATGAATTTGTGAATTGGAATAAAAGGAAAGCTGTGCGAATGGTAAGTCCTGACTTTGCTTTTTTGTGTTTTTTTTTAGTTTAGTGTTGATGATGAAGGAAAATTTTACAAGTTTTCGTTTGGCTTTTTGAAGTTTTAATATGCAGTTTGTTTTATGAATGCAGGTTTATAAATGAAACAAAAAGAAAAGAAACTAAACAAAGGACAACATGATGAAAAGAAGCGAAAGGAAATAGAACAATACCGACCCGAACGTTATCGGGGGGAAGAATCCACAAGTAAGCTTCCTTCTTCTCCTGAATTTTCTTGCTTTCTCCTTGCTCCTTTTCTTTTTTTTTGTGGCTTTTTGGTGCTGATTTTTTTAAATGTTTGTGACTATTTGTGGAGTTGATTTTTTTTGAATGTTTGTGACTGTTTGTGGTGTTGTTATGAAGGCTGGTTTTGTAGTGTTTTAGGGGACTGGTTTGGTGTTATAATGAGGGCTGATGCAGTGTTGTTTGTGAGCTGTTTGCAATGGTTCTAAGTTTTTTTGATGCCGATCTTGTTTTGAATATAACAGTGGTTTATATGGCTGATTTGTGTGTCTTGCTTGTAGGTGAAGGGTTGGAGGAAAGGGGACAGCAGTCTGAACTTTGTAGCAGTGGAGTGGAGCAGGAAAATGCAGCTGTTGGTGGCTGCATGCTTGTCTTGTGGGACTGATTTGGAGCTGTTGCATTTGTATTGTAGTGCTGATTTTTTTTGTCTTCGAGGGGCTATTTGGCAGATTTTGGATGTAATGGTTTTTAGTTGTAACATAAACAAATACTTGGAAATAAAGTTGATTATTTACATTATGATTATCAATTGAACTTGACATTTAATATTTGAAATAAGAACTTACATATAACTTAAATTAAAAGTGAATTACAAAAAGAAATAAACTTAAAATTGAAAATAACTTATAAACTTAAATAATTAAACTTGGAATTAAAATTAACTTAGAATTTGAGAAATAAATTTGGAATTTAGAAAATAAAAATGTGGTTATAAATTGAAATGGAATTTAAAAGTAACATCTTGAAAATGAAATAAAATTAAAAAAAATTGAACAATAGAAAATAAATTCAAAAAAATAAAACTTGAAAAAGAAATAAAATTAATTTAAAAATGAAAAGAAGTAACAAATAAGTTTAGAAAAAAATTTGAAAATTGAACTAAAAATTAGAAATAGAAATTGAGATAAAATTTTAAAATAGGATCTTACAAATAGAAACGAAAATAGAAATTAGAATAAAAAATACGAAAATGAATTAAAAGGTTATACATAAGAAAAAGAAATTTAATTAAAAAAGGAAGTTCATAAATGAAAAGAAATTAAGAATCCAAAATTACAAATAGCTAGAAAAAGAGAAAAAAGCAACGGAAAATAAATCCGGAACCTCCCTGCTAAATGCGATGAATTTATGATGCGAGCAGTTAGGGGTAAAATTTGGGGTGTGACACATTGCGATAAAATGCGTCAAATGAATGTAAAATTAGAAAAAAAATCCGGTCAAAATTTAGGGTGTGACACTTCCCTTCTTCGAAACTCAAAAGACAGCCATCAAAAATCACTCATTCTTTCACCATTCATCTCAAAATCACCAAAGGATCACAAAACACCACTCACCATGGCCTGAAACCCCCAAAATCAGAAATACGATTTCTGAGTTATCAGAACCAAACACTTCAAAACAGCCATCATAAACTTGTTCTAAGCTTCATATCATCCTCAGGGGGTCCATTGAAGTTGATTTGCACAAGGGAGGAGGCCAGAAAGCTCAAAACTGCAAAGCTTCATCTCAGGTATACCTCAAGAACATTTTTTCCAGAACTTGCTATTTAAGTTAAAATATCAATCTTCATGTTCCTCTGATCACTCTGATGTGTTTAGTTTTGAAAATGATTGAGAAATCAGCCTGTATGGTTGTTCTGAAAGTTTGCCCGAAAAATTTGTTTGATTCGATTCTTGCTTATGATGAAATATAAATGTTAAATGATGATGGATTCTTGTTTAGGGAGGGTAGTAGATCATTTCTGGAGCTTTAGTGGTTCTAATTTGACCTAGGGAAGAAGTTGGGATTTTGAGTGGTCGGAGAAGATGACCGGAGCTAGCTCCGGTCACTTAAAAGTGGTTAGGGTTCTAATTAGGGTTTAGTTTCTAGATGCGTTATGGGCCCTTAGATCTTGTTTTAATTAGTGAGCGAATGACCAGGATTAGTTCACTTAAGTTAATTATGATTATTTAATTTAATTAATGATAACTAGCTAGAAACAATCCCAGCCATCCAAAAACACGCACAATCAACCCCCATTTCCCCAGTTTGAATTTGGACCCCAGGATCTGATTACTTCTCATTTTTGTTTATTTTATTTCCATTTTAATTCATTTCTTTTGCATAATTTATTAAAAATACCAAAACTCATCACAAAAATATGAAACTTTGCATTTCTGTTTTAAATATTTTTCTCAACCTAAAAATGATTTTTATTTTATTTTTTTCATATAAAAAAGAATTTTTAAAATATTTAAATGTTATTTTTAATTAATTAAAGTATTTTAATTAATTAAAAATGCATTTAGGTTTCTAAAAATCACCAAAAAAATCATGAACCATTCCAATACATTTAGAAACATTTTCAAACTCTTCATACAAATTTATTTTTAGGTTTGATCATAATTTCCCAATTTTCTTTGAATTAGTGTTCATTAAAATCACATTTTCTAACCCTAACTTTGAAAATTCATTTCTGCCTAACCAAGAAGAGTTTGAACTTGATTCTTTTTGCATTGTTTCACATATTGCATGTAGTTTCTAGGCTATTTTTCTCATGAATTTATCTTGCATTTTCAAATTGATTTTCATTTTTCCTTTTGAATCACCCAAAAACCCTAGCAAACTTAGAAAAAACATAACTTTCAATAGGTTAGGCTTCCGACCTTCTCCTTTGGGGTGTGACTTTATATGGGATTAGGGTTTGTTTGAGCTTGATTTCAAATTTTTATCATGTTGCATGCTTCTGTTTTGCTCATTTGCTAATAGTGGTCCACGAGTAAAAAGAAATTTTGACATTCGAAAATAAGAATTTTGGATATCAAATAAAGAAATTGTTAATTAAAACAGAATATATATTTTATTGATAGTGATCGGTGAAAAAAATTGACACTTAAAAATAAGAAGAAGATCAATTATTTGCTATAAGGAGAAGATCAATCTTTTGATTGATATTTGTTAAAAATCCATCTCAATCACTTACAAAAATTATGAATATACATTGTGTATCACATCTTATTTTTCCAGGATTGTTGGATATAAGATTGTGAGGTTGTTATCCTTGTTATCCAGGTTGTTGGAAACAAGAGATTCACTTTGAGAGGATTGTTCTCATTTGAATTTAGTGAAAAATCCAAGAGGTTGTTCTTGGTGTGGCTTGTTATTGTCTGTATAGAAAGACTAGGAAGAGTCTTGTCTAAAGTCCTAACAATAGTAAAATCTCTTTCATGTTGAAAGGGGACCGTAGTACTCTCAATCTATGAGGGGAACTATGATATCTTGTTGTGTTCTTTACTTTTCGCCTTTACAGTTTTCATTACATAGCAATCCTTTGAAAAGTAAACATAAAACCGTCGAAAAATCAAAAAAATTTCTAA
This sequence comes from Lathyrus aphaca, assembly GCA_963966055.1. Taxonomy (NCBI): domain Eukaryota; kingdom Viridiplantae; phylum Streptophyta; class Magnoliopsida; order Fabales; family Fabaceae; genus Lathyrus; species Lathyrus aphaca. The sequence continues at coordinate 387,782,758 of OZ014524.1, read as the reverse complement.
GTACCTAATTGACCCCCTCTTAGGTGCAATCTTAACTTACAGTGTGTCAATAGGGCTTATTAAGCAGGCTCTCGGAAAAATAAAAAACGTATTAATTGTATATTGTAACAATGCAAATATTTGTAATGAATGTCTTGGTATTCTTATGCAACTTAAAAAAACAATAAAAATATCATACAAATTCTCAACCCCATGATCTACATTGAAACATCATTTCTATTATCTAGATAATGTATGGATCAAGTAACTGAGAGGGATGTGGAGGTGACAAGTGGCATTAGAAATTGAACCACCACACTTGTCCATGTTGTACTTTATTCTCTTTAACTCATTTGTTTAGTTAATGGGTGTAACTCTACATAAGGGCTATTAAAGTGAGTTGAAATTTCTATGTGTGACTATTTCTCATGCATTGAATGTTCATTTACTCGTTTGCATTTTTCTTGTTATTACTGGAATACACCAATGGTCATTAATGATTATTAATTACATCAATTTTTCTTGTTATTCCTTCTTATTAGATTGGCGTTACCTTACACACAATCTTTAGTAGTTCGCTGCCAAACCTATCACTATTTATGGTCATTTGCTTTTTTCGTGAATTTATCGTGAAATAAATTACAATTATCACTTTGATACGATGCCATATAGAAATTCACATAGGTGAAGTTCATAGTGTATCTACTTCCCTTAATATGCATATTATCCACATTGAACTTTATTAAGAGTTTAAAAAACTCAATATTCCAAAGGCAATAGTCAATATTATTACATATTATTGCACAAACATCCAAATCAACTGCTTGTTGTTACCCATTGACTCTGGAGATTAATGGTTTCTTGATGTTTTATTGGGTTTCTACCATAGTTATAACTCTTACTGAAGAAGTTTCAATTCCATACCTCTTAAGGCAGTATTACTAAATCTATGACCAGTGGTTTAATAAATGGATCAACTAAATTATCGTTTGAACGTATATATGTGAGTGAAACAATTCCATCCTTCATCAGATGTTGGACTGATGTGAAAATCAAATTAGACTTAAATGTAATTTAAATTTAATTTTGAATTTAACCAAGTCATATCTTTTTGTTGGAGATATTTATGGAACCAGTCTTATCCAACAAATTGTGCAAAGATTCTGGACTATTTTTAAATCAAAGAACTAAGGAGAAAAGCCCATAATATTTTTTCTATATAAGGAGCTCAAAACCTACATTGGAAAGAAAGAAATACATTGATTATATCAAAGTGCTAAGATTTATTTATTTTAGTCATTGTTGTTGTTGTTGTATGTACATCACACTACGTTTCAATAATTTGTTGTAGGTTTTTCTAATTGAGTTTTAATATTCAACATTGATTATTGAGTTGTAATCTCCAATCACATGTTGTGTGATTGAGAAGAAAGTGAGATGGATTCTCATATTAAGTGAGAGACCTAAATAAAAAGTCATTGGGTAGTGTTAGAAAGAGACATTGACCAATATATGAGTTGTTTTTGCTTGTAAGACTAATTGTACTAAGCTACTAATAGTGAATTTCCTTTCTTGGGTTGAAATTCAACTTTACAAACATAGGTCTTGTTTCATTGAACTGGGTTACCAATTATTGTGTTAATTATTTATTTTCTGCTCTATCATCTGGTACAAGTTAAATCGTTTTAATTGTGAGTATTCAGACATAAGAAGTTGAAACAATTGTCTAGGACCATAAATTCACCTTATATAAAGGTGCATCCTTATCACTACATAAAGTATCATAAATATGAAATTTCCTAAAAGAAGATTATCTAATATCACATTTCATATTTTCTAATCGATCATCTATATCTTCATCAACTTAATGTCTTCTTGAAGCCACATTTTGATTTGTATCCACTTGCCACATCCATATTGTATAATTTTAAAAATTACATCACAATATAGGTGATGTAATGTTTCTTTATTTGGAATTTTTTGATATTTCTGCAAACAATATAATGTCAATAAAAGAGCCCATTATTGTTGGGAAGATTTCGTTTCGTATATTCAAGGAATTCAAGAACTCTTTTCTCATACACTGGACCTATTATATCAACTTTCATCCAACTATGATCCAAAATAAAATATAAAATTTATATCAAAAGCTTGTAGAATCATGTAACAATACAAAAACACAATAAGTTATAAAACAATAGTAATATCGTTATATAACAATATTCACACAACATTCTCACATATACATATATATATATATATATATATATATATATATATATATATATATATATATATATATATATATATATATATATATATATATATATATATATATATATATATATATATATATATATATATATATATATATATATATATATATATATATATATATATATTGGAGACGACATTCACACAACCTCTTAAAGAATGAACATGAATATTGGAGATGAATATTCATTTACTTTTTGTGATATTAGAAATCTAGGTTTATTGTTAGTGTTTTTTTTTTTTTGTGTTTTTCAAATAATAGTAAACTTAAAAAATAAACAAAAAATTCATGTCACATTACATTTTAACATCTAAATTGTCACATATGCAAAAATTTAATATTTTTTTCAAAATTGATCGGAAATGATTAGGTTGACTAACAAAATAGTATTCGAGAGACTAAATTGTAACATTTATTAGCTAAGGAATCAAAATGAAACTTTTTTTATGCCAAATAAATTTCATAAAAAAGGAGAAATTGCCACAGGGGTTACAGAAACAGGAGCCACAATCGGAATGTAGTTAGACCATGACCGGGAACTCACGGTTTTTCCTAACCCCACCAAATTATGAGCATCAATGTTCAACAATCCACTGATAAAAAATAATGCAGAATTACTAATAGATTTCAAAAGGCACCTACAATCTATTACAACCAAATCAATACTTGCACATAAATCAAAACCATTTATGCAATCCACAACCAACTTTGCATCTGACTAGAAGATGACATCTTTGAGACCCAAATTATGAGCCAACTGCATCCCCCAACAAATACCAGAACCTCTGCTTGAGCAGGACCAACAATATTGTCTTCCCGGTGCGTAGCAGAATAAAAAACATCATTTTCCAGATCATGAATAACATAGCCTATGGAAATGTTTCCTTTATCAAAGTAACCTTCATCCATATGAACCTTCCAACCACCTACTGAGTTCACTAAATCATCCTCGGGACACTTCCAGAAACACTTGACGAAATCCTTACAGACTCCTCCATTTCCCTCCAAATCTTCTTTGCGATGATAGAAGAGTCAACCCTTGCGGACTTAAACACTAAATAGTTCCTAGATTTCCAGATAAACCATAGGGAAGTAAAAATAGTTTCAACAATAAGCTTCTCCTTGCAATCAAAAATTGCATCCAACCAATCTAGTAGGTCACCCGAAGGAGGAAGAGCAAACACTATTCTCTTTACCATATCACATCGAAGAAAAAGATAAAGAGGAGTTTTTGAACACAAACTATAAAAGGAAAAAGAGTCATTAATCAACATAACTTTCCTTCGGAGATTAGATTTGGTTGGAAGAATGTTTTTCACGAGACGCCACATAAAATTCTTGATTCTTGGGTAGACGTCTACCTTCCAAAAGGTTTTCCATCTAATTGGACCTTCATCATTCGAAGCCCTAGGAAGAGAAGACTTTCACAAACCGTTAATCCAATGGTGAGCAAACCACACTGAATATATACCATCCTTTTCAGGGGGAGCCTTAAAGAGATATGGATGCTTTTAATAGGAATTAAGTCCTCAGGTGTAAATAACGAAATCAATACTTGGTTATTCCAATAGCGATCATCCTGATTGATGAGATCATAAACTCTAAGATTAGCTCTAGGATTACAAATTTTGTCTCTAGGTCTAAAACTGACAATATTGGGAATCCAATTATCCTTAAACACTCTCATCGAAGAACCATCTCCAATCCTCCAGTAGGCCCCACCCAAGATCACATCCTTAGCTCCTAGTACACTACACCAACCATGGCTAGGAAAATGACCAATAGGAGCATCCAGGATTGAACATCGAGGATAATAATTTCCTTTGAAGAACCTCTCAATGAAGGAGTCATTGCCCTATAGCAGTCTCCAATATTGCTTGCCAAGGAGACTAAGATTGAAATCTTGGATATTATGAAAGCCCAATCCGCCCTGTCCTTTCTTCTGTGACAATTTTTCCCAACTAAGCCAATGGATCTTACGGTCCCCTCCTTTAGCTCCCACCAAAACCTAGCCAAAATTCTCTCAATATATTTAAAACATTGGTATGTAAGTTTGTAGCAGCTCATGATGTATGTCGGGATCGCCTGAGCTACCGCCTTGATCAGAACCTCCTTCCCTGCTCAAGACAAAAACTTCTCTTTCCACCCTTTCAACTTCTTCCACACTATATCTATAACAATTTGAAAAACCTCCTTCTTAGACCTTCCAAAGACTATAGGGATCCCCAAATAACGAGCATGGGAATCCACACCTTTGAATCCTAACATGTTATGAATCCCTTCCTTGCTTTCTAGCCACAGATATGCCATGGATCTGCTCTCCTTAACCGCCTTCGCCAGCATACCAGACAAAACATCCGTACAAACAACAAATAAGGTGAAAGAGGGTCCCCTTGACAGAGACCCCTGAAGGGAACAATTTTTTTTGCTTGGTTGGCCATTAATGAGGATCCTATAAGAAATTGTTTTGATACATTCTTGATATGTTGAACGAAAGACTCCAGGAAATCCAAAAAATTTCAGAGTTTCAAGCACAAAGTTCCATTCCAATCTAACTAGGCCTTCAAAATATCCAATTTAAGAGCCATAAACCCTTTTTCCCTTTCTTTTTATTCTTCATCCAGTTGAAGCACTGCATCGCAATAAGGGCATTATCAATAATTAATCCGTCTTTCACAAAAGCACTCTGTTCAACACTGATCACATCCAGGAGAACCTCTTTAACTCTGTTGACAATGGTCTTAACAACTATCTTCATAGTGACATTGCAAATACTTATGGGACGAAATATTTTTGGTGATGAAGGGTTCTTGTGCTTGGGGATGAGAGTAATAAAAGTGGAATTTATATCAGAAGGATCCTTATCAAGATTAAGGATGTCAAGCACCATCCTAGTGACATCCATTCTCACATGTTGCCAATATTTCTGGAAGAAAGAGGCGGTGTACCCACCAGGCCCATGAGCTTTTAAAGGATCCATTTGTTGCACCATGATGAAGACCTCTTGAGGCGTATAGGGGGTTGAGATCATATCCTTTTGAGTAGTATACAAACTCCCTTGAATCTGAGAGCACACCTTTGTGATATTAGAAGTTTGAGAGGAAGAAAAAATAACAGCAAAATAGAAAGCCATAATTCTCTCACAATTATCCCAGCCATACTTCCAAAAGCCATCAGTATCCTTTAGCCTTCTGATCATATTAGTTTTACGCCTTTGATCCGCTTTGCAATGAAATAATTTAGTATTCTTGTCCCCATCTCTAAGCCAAATGGCTATACTTCTTTGTCTCCATATCATCTCTTCCACTTTGATCAACTTGTCCCTTTGTAACTCAAGAGCATGGTACTGGTTCATTTCTTCAGGCTTGCTTGACCACCTTATATCTTCCTTTAAAAGCTCATAAATCTTGACTAAATCCTTCTCTATACTACATGTACAATACTCTTTGAAGTAATGTTGCAGGGCTTGAATACCTATAATCTTCTGGAAAACTGGAGCTGAATTTACATTCCAAAGATTCTTCACCAAATTCTCGCATCTGTGATTTCTGGCCCAAACTTCCTCAAACCTGAAAAATACAACTTTTCCTTGATTTCTCAAGCTCTCTTTTAATTAAGATCCTTACCACTGCGTGGTCAGACTTGAATATAGCAAGATGTGTGACTTTGGTACAAGGAAACAGGTTCTTAAAAATCTGAGTACACATTACTCTATCCAGACGACATTGAATGTTAGCCTCCCCCTTTCTACCATTGGTCCACGTGAAGGTATATCCCTGAAACTGAAAATCTTCCACCCCTACAGTCTTCTCAATCCCCTTTTCTTATCTGCCTCACTAGTAATATCATTAAAATCCTCAAACAGAAGAAGATTCCTTTATCCACAAGTCACCAAAGATTTGACTAGCTCCCATGTCCCCCATTATTCATCTTCTTCCTCCAAGTGACAAGTCCCGATTATATGGTTCATAGACTGGGAATTGATATTGACCACCACTGACTCCGACCATGGAAAACACAAAGCACCCGCCCTATCCTTTCTAGTTCCTCTACACTCCACCACAACCAAATTCTTGAACTTAATCTTATCATTTAATCTAACCAATTCTTCATAGTTCAATATAGTCTGAAATAAGAAAAGTAATTGGGGGTTTTCTTGACACAGAAGCCTCGCAAATGACCACTCTTTAGCCTCCATGCATTGTATTTCTACCGGGTTTTTACCGGATTTTTCAACCTCCACGCATTCAACATTATTGATTTGAATGCTCTAATGTTGTAACTATTTTTCGTCTATATCTTACCCGCAAGAGATCTTTGAAAAGAGTCATCTTCCTGAACTTCTTTATTTGCATCTACAATCCCTTCTTCCTCCTCCTTGGACAAAGTAATAGATCTCCATTTTTCCATAGTATTGAGTGACTACAACTCAAAAATGAAAAAACAACAAGACCCAGAAGAGAAACTGGGGAAAGGCTTAGCACCGCCGAAACTTTACTGAGAAAGCGGATAAAAAACCTAAACAGAGGTTGAGCAAACCCTAATTGTTGAAGAACAAAAGGGGAAAAGGACATGTTAAGCTTTCTAGAGAGAAGTTGGATACTCTCTCTAAAGGCACGTGGAAAGTGACCACTTTATAATCACATATGCAAAAATTTAATATATATATATATATATATATATATATATATATATATATATATATATATATATATATATATATATATATATATATATATATATATATATATATATATTTTAAATTTAATGGAAATGATCACGTTGACTAACAAAATAGTATTTGAGAGACTAAATTGTAACATTTATTAGCTAAGGAATCAAAGTGAAACTTTAAATTAAGTTAAGAGACCAAAAGATGCATTACACGTTGTGTGAAAATAAAATAATACCCTCAGTTTTCGAAAATGCATCTCCGAATACATTTCATACACACAATTCATTTGTTTTTTAGCCAGGCCTCATTTTTATGACTAAATTTATTCTGAAAACGTATTTCCGGGATAAATTGATACATAGAGTCTAAAAAACAAATAAATTATGTGTTTAAGATGCATCTGGAGATTCATCTTTAAAATCTGGAGGTATAATTACAATTCATTCGTTTTTGAGTTATACCTCAGTTTTATGATTAATTTTTGAAAATGCATTTCTGGTATAAAACGAATGAAATACATGTTTGAAGTATTTTCGGATATACAACTTTGAAATCCAAAAATATTATTGTATTTTCACACTGTGTGCAAAAAAAATTCATTCGATTCGATGAAATTAACAATTCTCTATTCGTGGGAATTATAGTCACAACAATGCACCAAAGATCTAATTGCCCATGACACCCAGTGCCAACACATGCACTCATCATATTCTTTTACTTTATGCATTAATTTGAGATGAGGTTGTTGAAATTGAAATCTGAATCAAAACGGGGTTGTTGAAATATCACATGTGGTTCACAACAAGATTACCCACCTATAATCATTCCCTCGACAAAAATAACCAATTTCTTACTTCTCTTACATGCATATATAAACTGATTATTGTTTACTATGTTTGGTTTGATGGTAGCAAGAGATAAAGCTGATTTTGACATGTGATCATGATTAACAATTATTTTACTTAGAAAAAAAAAGTAGATTATATGGATTGTTTTATATCATATAAATTTTTGCCTTTATAAGTCAATAGCTGAAAATAAGGTGATTATAGGATGTGAAAGGCTTTTCTAAATGAAGCTTAGCTGCATTTTAAGTTATACTAATCATTTTGGCATCAAAATGGTCGTTGATTAGAAATTTCTTACTCTGCCTTTAATCATATGCTCAATTTAATATATTTCTCTTTTTCAATGTCCCTTTCTTTTCATTGACTTTTGTTTTTATCAACTTTTGTTTTTCTTTCTCCTCATACAGACTATTAGTTTTCTGTCATACATATATGCTTTTCTTTATAATCATAAATCTCAAATTCACTCTCTTTGCCTTATCTCAAACAATTATTATTGAAGTATGATCTAAATAATTGATGCATTAAGAAACATTAATTTATATAAGATGAAGCCAAAAACAGCTGCCATACCGTTTTCATCAATCTTTTCTCAATCTCAACCCAATATTCTGTCCTTGGCTTTTTAGATAATGATCAATTCTTAAACGTTTGTGGAACAATGATGATCTCTATTGAAAAAGAACTCAATAATTCGACAACTTGTTTAAACATAACAACTAAAGAAACATTATGCTGACTTGAGCTTCTAGATAATACTCTCCTAGTTCGGTATTAATTGATTAAAATAAAGTAAATTTATTGGATTAAACAAAATTTATATAACAATTTATTTCAGTTTTTTCAACCATGTCATACAAATCTAAATTAAGATTATCACATCCACATAGGTTTTCAAATTTATGTCTAAAAATTTATTTTTCACCTTAATATTTTTCTTTTATATTTGACCTTTTATCATATCCTTCTTCTTGCACATCAAATATGTAAAGATCAAGTTTTTTCAATACATTTTGTAACACATCAAAGAGTCCTTTACTAGTTGCATCATCAACATTAAAAAATCCTAAAACATATTATTCAATTAATGCTAATAGAATTTCAGGTAACATTCACATGTCGTATTATCAAAGACATTTGCTCTTGGTGACTAATATCAGAAGTACAATCAAGTATCATTAAAAAATACTTGATTGATTTTTCTAGTGATTTCAGTTTTAATTGCTGAAGAAAGCAAAAGTATTATCTCATTCTAGATGCTATGTCCAAGAAAGTGAACATGAACATTATCATTTGTAATACGTGTAACTTGTTCTTGAAGTACTAGGTCTAATTTAGCTAAAATTTCAATTAAGCTCAAAAATTGTGTTTTTTAGATGTACTTGATGACCTCTTGATTTATCACGGTATTTGCTGGGATACTTGTCACCGTGTTTTGAGATGTATTTGTTTAATATCCTTTTGTCATCTTTAGGTTCACTATCCTTTTGCTCATTTAGAATGAGCCATTAGGCAAAAGTCTTTAGAACAATTGACTTCTTCCCTTCTTATTTGCCTTTCCCGTTTTCATTTCATCTCTTTTCCCGTTCCTTCTCATATTTTGAAAGGTTTGTAAGCTCTCGCTCATGTTATTCCAACTTACCGAACAATGTCGTAGGATCAAGCGTCTTAAGATCATTTGCCTCCTTGATAGCGACGACCTTTGATGTCATTCCCTACTAACACATTTTAAAATTTTGTTAGTAGTAAGTTCATTGGATACTGGATTACCAAGTGCATTTAGTCAATTTTTAAGGTGTGAGACCCTTTTCCGCATATCCACAATGTTTTCACCATACCAAATACGAAACATTTCAAACTATTGATTTAATGTGTTGATCCTAGCTTGTTTGACATCATTAGTACCCTAAAGGGCATTATCTAATAATTCTCACATAGCTTTGGCGGTCTCTGTAACGCCCAAATATTTAATTGATTGTTTTATTGAAATATTTAATTAATTATATGTGTTTAGTCGGTCTATTTTTATGTTGTGGTTGATTAAGTTGATAAGTCGGAAAAATAAGTCGGAAGCCGTAGAAATATTATTAGAGATAAATTATAGTTGTTATGGTAGTTGGGTAATGGGCTTGAAATCTATCTGAATTAGTAAATTAGGGGGAGGTGCTATTGTTAGGCCCATTAATAATTATAAGAATTAGTTATTTTAATAAAAAGAAAAGAAACTAAGAAGAAGTTAGGTTGTATCAGTAGAAGAGGAAAACAAAATGTTTGCACGATCGTGAGAGAAAAAGGAAAAGAGGAACGACAGTCGGAATCCAATCGCTAGGGCTACCTTCAATCCAATCTAAGATAAGGGTGGGTTCGATCTTTATAAATCGGTATAATAATTGGTATTGGGATTGGGTAGTCTTGTATGTTGTGGTGAAACATTGATATTGTTGTGATAATATGTTCTTGTGTGATTGTTGATTGATCAGTAATGATAAAGTTGTTATTGAGTTGATTTTGATAAAAGTTAATTTTGCGAATAGTGATTCTTGAAACGTTGTTGTGAAGGTGTAAGTCTAGAAGGAAAAACAAGTTCTGGGACGAAAATCTGTATACGCAGAAGTATGGGTGATTACGAATCATCTAGAACGAAAAAATGTAGGTGACGGGAAGTCACTAGGCTAGATGACGAACGTCATCTGGTGGGTGTAGAGGAATGGCAAACACCATTCGTGTGAGAGAGGAGACATGGCAAACTCCATGTGTGTGTGAGTTGGGGGGTGGCGTACGCTACCCATAGTTGGAAGAATTGCATTGCGTCGTTTTTGTGTATTGTTTATAACTTAATATAACTAAGACGTTATTCCCATTATTTGCAAGAACGAATAGGTAGTACCATAATAAATAATATGATGATTTTAATTATCAAATGAATTATAAGTTAATAAGTAGGGATGAAAGTGTATTATATGAGTTATTTATGTATATCAGGTGTAGTACAAACAAAATGATTTTCTACAGCGAAACAGGGCGAAGTCCACATTCTATGATAATAGTAAATTATCATAACTTAGTTTTGATAGGATTTCGTAAAGTGTTTGTATTTTATCGAAGAACGTTAAAACGGTATTTCGTTTAGTCGGTTTAGCTGAATTAAGCGAAAAACGTAGTTGCTCAGAATTTAACGAAATTTGTTGGGGTAAGTCGGGTAATTTAATAGTTGATTTTTATTGCATTATTTTGTTAAAAATACGTTGTATAGTCGATTTACAGTTACAATTGAGTTGATGTATGTTTCCGGTTTACGTAATAATTCTTAAGTTGTTATGTTTAAGGCTTATATGTCATAGTAGATTCTAAGTTGCATGTGTTGTATAAGTTATTGTGTTGCTTGTGTTGTTATGTTGTTTGCGTTGTAAAGTCATGTATGCCATATATGACATTTGCATTTTATGTCGGAGCCGTTGCTCACACCATGTTGGCCTGGATTCAAAAATTAAGTTGAAAGTTGAAGGCTTATGCCTTGATGCCTCAATAACCTGGAAATAATTTAAGTTGGAAGTCTTAAAGTTGCATTGTTTCTGAGTTGTTGTTGTGTTGTTATGCTGGTTGATGTTGTGAAGTAGTGAATTGTTTGTAATCCTTATCTATATATTAATTATCATATACTGTTTATAATTATCAATAACTCACCCCTTTTGTTTGAATGTTGTCCTTATGTTTGTAAAGTGCATGTAATCAAGAGGAGTAGTTGGTTACCTTTAGTCGTGTCGGTGGTCTGTCTCTCTAATACATAATATCGCTCCATGGATTTCCATCCTGGTACAAACGCGAAAGTGGCGCGGAAAAAGGTAGAGTCGCCAGCCAGGAATATTTATCCCGAAGGAACGAGAATGTTAATGTTGCACAAACCGAAGAAAATAAAAGGAAGGACACAGGTCCTGCGAACCATAGAAAATGGGTTCGTGAGTCGATTATGACCCGGGAAGGTATTAGCATCCTAGACCGTCCGTCGTACCCGACGGGATCCACGCTTGCAAATAAATTGTTTCAAAGGTTGAAAGGATTAAGCTGCTGCAAAAGAAAGACTAAAACTGGAAAAAAAAGAAGGGGGAAAATATAGAGAAAATAAAAGAGTACTCGAACGGGCCCTACCCCGCTGCCTTGTACCTCATCTGGACATGAGGAACAGAGTCGCCGTTGTTCCCCTAACTAGGGGTGAAAAGATTGCTCGTGTCTTAAGGCTTGAACTGACTATATCACTACTCAGGTGTTGCAGGCTTGGACGACAAGTGCGTAACCGTCTTGTAAAGTGACAAGTAGTAGCAAGTTCGTACAATGAGAGTGAAGGTGATGAGAAAAGAATTCCCAAAGGAAAGACGTTTATTCTTCGTCCAATGTTTTTTAGAATCTTTTATTTGTGTGTCACAAGAAAGTGAACTTAAACTCTTTTCCATGCAATGTGTACTTGATACTACATTCCAATATGGAATAATAGAACAAGCACACCAAGTAAGGAGGATTTATCCAAGACTTGTTTCCAAGGGTTAGGGTCTAAGCTCACTAACTTGTTGAAGTTATTAAGTGTCTTAGTGGTTAGGTGAAGAAGTGTTTTTATTATTTTTTTTTGATGAAGATGGGATCATGATCAGACTTGTGCATCATGCTAGACAAGCCCACACTATTCTAAGATGGAATGAATACGAGTGCCCCATGGAATAAGGCTATACACAAGAGACAACTTCTTTCTTTATTAAGGTTTTTTTTTTATGTTTTTGTATGAAGATGATTAGAGAACCAAAGGAGAAAAGGTAAACAACTAAGGGAATTTAACCATCCTAGAAGTTATCATGCAAAGGGTTGGTCCTAGGTTAGTGAGGCTTCAACTATCCTAAAGAAGAAGGAGAGAAGAAAAGAAAAAGGAGAAAGAAGAAGTTAGAAAACAACTTACTTCTCTAAAGAAGTTAAGTTGTTCCTAAGAGGGAGAAGTAAAGAAGTAATATACATGATGGCATAAGGCATATCACAAATACAAATAAGAAAGTAATAAAGAGAGGAAGTAAAGATTTGAAATGTGGAAGACATCCTCACTTCACTTACCATGTGCACCTACAAGGTTAGCAACAAAAGCAAATAACAAGATGAAATCAAATAAGGTCAAGTGAGATTCAAACACACAAAAGATCATATCAAAGCATCACAACCAGAAGAAGAACTTTTCATTCTAATGTTAAGATCAATCAAGTAACACCATGAAAGAATTAGGGCAAACAAAACAACACAAGGAAATACAATTTACCATGAAGAAAACCAAACATACATGAGATGAAAAGAGAGCATACAAGCTAAACATGAACCACAAACTTCAATACCAGAACCCTAACATGGCAAAGAAGTGTCTAAGCAACAAGTGGAATCACTCAAGAAAGCACACAAGTTCAATTGGGATCAAACAAGAGAGGTAGGTGGACATAAGAAGTGATGTGAGCATACATGTAAGTGTGAGACTTCAAGAACAAGTAACTCAAAGAAAAAAAAGTAACAATATCATGCAAGGACCAGGGATGTAACAACATGTTATAAGACCTCAAATCAACCTATAGGAGTTGGCATAAGTGCCCTCCTAACCTAATGAGCAAGCATACATCAAGAATATCGTCAAAATAGGGCAAGCAAGTACAAAATTCAAATAAAATAGAAATCATACTCAAAAATTCCACAATTAAGCAAAAAGGTTCCTCAAACATATAGGATCATCATACCAAAAGGGAAAGATAAAGTTCATAAGCAAAGTTAGTCAAAGAAATACATAAATGTCAACTAGGGTCTTGAAAATCATCATAAAGCAACATGGCAAAAGGCAAGCAAACAACATCTAAAATTCATGAAATAAATCTAAAAGGATCTTCAACCTATTAAGAATCAGAAGCAAAGAGAACTAGGTTCATATCTATCACCAATCTCAAGATGGAAATTCAACAAGATAAGGTGTGCATTAAAGGAATTAAAATAAAGAAAATAAAGTTAACAATTAATTCAGACATGAAAAAAAAATAAATGAAAAATAAAATCATACAAAATTAAATAAAACTAAAATAAGTTAACATGATTTTTTTGGTGGTTTTTAGATGATCATTACTATTTAAAAAAAAATAAGGATGAAACAATTAATTAAAAGAAATAAAAAACAAAAAATAAAAGGCAGGAGGTTAGAATAGCAAAGAAGTCCAGTTCAAATAGCTTGGGCTCACATACAGGGGGGCGTGGAAAGCAATGTAGGCCCAAGTTCTAACCAACGTATAACATAGTAATGCCATGGAAATTCAATAAAATTAGGAAATAAAACCAGCCAATAAATCAATCTCACGCGTGTAAAAGAGTCAACATGATCAACAAAGTCAACAAACCATATAATCCTATCAAGCGCACATGGGATTTAGGGTGGGATATCACACACAATGCATTATTCAAAATTAAAACAAAGGAGCAATGCACGTGAGAGGGATGAGGCAATTATAATGTGTTGGCACGCAGTGGGTCGTCCAGATCAAAACAGGAACATCTACGATTGATTCTTCTTCATTGAGACACATTCAAACAAGTGCAGAGTCCGGTGACTGGAGCCCTAGCTCTGTCACTAGAAAATTCAAGATAATGAACAAACCTTCATAAAAATGAATAAAAAGCTCCAAATCTACACATTAAAGCATGCTGAACAAGAATCTAGCAATGGAATTTACGAATGATCAAAGAATAGAGCAGATTGAACAAAAGAAAATTCACACATCAAACTTTAAGTCATTAGTGTAACCAGCAAAACATGTAGATCATAATGCACACAAAAAAACAAAGATCTAGATCTATGAATTTTGGAGTTACCTAACACTTGCAGATCGTGAAATAGGTCAAGAGAAGCCTCCAAATGATGCAGATCAATTCCTTCTAACCTATCCTTGCAAAATAAATGCAAGAGAGATCTTAAAATCCTCTAGATCTTGGAATTTGAATGCAACTACACCAAACTTACAATGTATGAAATCCTTGGTTTCAGCTTGAATTGATGGTGGATTTGTGATCCTGATACTCCAAGGATGAAGAATATATAAAGAGTTTAGGAAATGAGTGTGAAAGGAGAGAATTTCGAATAAGTTTGCAAGAGTGCAAGAAAGTTAAGAGTGCGAGAATGAAGGAGAGTTGGGCTACATTCAGAGCATGTTTGGCTTTTATATCATGTGTATACTACACTGATTAGGGTTTTTGAAGCAAGTGTGGCAAGAGAAGTGTGATGAGGAGTGAAATGAAATTTTGCATAAATGTTGTAATGAGGTGATTCCCTCGTGCATTCTTCTTCCCATGTGCATGTTCAGCTTCAATTTCACTCACTATTTCCACCTGAATCAAACTTGGCCCTTGGATCTAAATGAGTCATGCCTTTCTTGTGATTTTGCAAATTTACAATTTATGAATTATCTCTTAACCAATGCACGAATGTCTTGGCTCATTTGGGAAAACATGACGTTTATGCAATGCCTTCGAGTATTATGACCTCAATTGATCCATAAAATAGCTTGAAAATTAGTTATATGTCATTTTGCAACTTGATGGAAACTTGAAAATAATGTAAAACCCTAAAAATATCCAAACTTATTTTGATCATAACTTGATTTCCACACATGCTATGGAGATGATCTTGTACTTTTTGAAAATGGGCTAGCATACCTTACAACTTTCATGTTTGAGAAAATTTCATTTGGAGCCATCTTGATCATGAAAGAATCACTTGAAGATTAGGGCAAAACTTGCCAAAAATAGTAAGTTTCATTACAAGTCACTTACTAAAAATGGAAATTTCTTCATAACCTCTTGATTCTTGATCTTTGAGACCACAAAAGATCTTCTTTGACCTTAAGAAAGTCCCTTGACTTGAAAAACATGATTGGAGACCTTGAAATCCAACAGTTGACTTTTCAGATGAACAATTGACCAGTTTCTTCATTTACAAGTAACTGAAGAATTAGCTGACATCCTCAAGGAATTTTCTCACCAAATGTTATACATAGGCCTCACATATCATATAAAAGACTTTGACCACATGAATTGGTCACAGATATGAGAATTCCTTGCTCAGATGCAAAACCCTAATTAGGGTTTAACTGTGTAGGAGGATGTTGTTTCCTTGATCTTCTGATGATCTCTCACCCTTCTTGACTTTTGTGGATGACTTTGAGCTTGTATAACATATGAAGAGACCTTGTGAGCCTCTTGCAATGTCACTTAGCTCTTGGATTGCCTTGTAGAATCATGAATCTCCAGATCATTGATCATATGCCTTATGCTGGAACATGTGAGTATTATGCTTCATTTTTTATGCCAAATGCTAGGATATGATATGCTTATGATGTGCAAATGATGGTAAAAAGGAGAGGGAAAATTTGGGGTGTTACAGATGCCCCTATGCAAGCAACTGTTAATCTGAAAAGGACAAAAGCATCAACTATCGGCCGTTCAAGATGTACTGTGGTTGAATACCAAGAATAACTAGAAATTTGCACTCTGCTGGAGAATAAAAGAAATGGGAAATAAACCCAACCCAGAAGACCAAATGCTTGGAAACCCTGATGTGGTGAAAATTAACTTAGAAGAAATCCAATATCTTGCGTAGATACATGACAAAAAGAGCATACGAGCTCCTCCCAGAAAAACCTGTTACGCTAGGTGAATTATATATAGGACGGACGAGCCCTCCTCACATACCTTGCGTAGATATATGGTGCTTAAGACAGACGAGTCTTCTTCGAATGACATGTACGTCAAGCAAACGACAATGCACTTGAGTTTGTGGGATAGACAAGCATAATTAGGATAGACGAACCCTCCTCATATACCCTGCGTAATATACGGCTCTAGAACGGACGAGTCCTCTTCACATATCTTGCGTAGATATGTGGTGCTTAAGACAGACGAGTCTTCTTCGGATGACCTGTACGCCAGGAAATCGGTAGATATGCATATTTTCTACTGAACTGCAAAATTTTGACGTTTAAACCCACCTTAAGGACTTCAAACCTCTATAATACAGACGAGTATTGGATGATCATCAAGGAAACACACGAGTTCCCTAAGTCAACGATACAAACGAGCATCAGACGATGATCTAAGAAACACAGACGAGTGCTTCAGGCAATGATACAAACGAGTATCAGCCACTGATGCAGACGAATATCAGACAATGATACAGACAAGTATCAAAAGGCTATCAAATACAGATGAGTGATTGAAATATGATATAAACGAGCATCAAAAGAATATCAAACATAGACGAGTGATTGACATATGATATAGACGAGCATCAAAAGAATATCAAACACAAACGAGTGTTGAAAGCTGGAGAACTAACACAAACGAGTGTTGAGGGTGATACGGACGAGTATCAATAAAAAATGCTTGACTTGAAACGAGAGTAACAACTCTGTAAGGGATAATACTTTCTGTAGAACCCCATTAGGCAAGAGAACGTCATGGTTAACATTCTGCTGAGGAACAAGATCAATATACCTTGACAATACTTGACTCTGGCTGGGAAAATGAACAAGTGGCCAAAAATAAATTGGCAACTTCCTGGGAATTTTTCAATGATGAGAGTGGATCCCAATCATGAACTCTGGGGAAAATGGAAATCTTCAGACTCGGCTGGGAATAAATTCTTGGTCAAATAATTTCTTGCTGGAAGAAGAATTCTGACATTTATAAGCTCTATGGGGAAGTGCAAGGCATTCAGCTTCCTGTTGTGAACACTGTTATGACAACTCCGCTTGGGGACTGAGAACTATTCAACTGATCTTGAAGTTATGTTGGGGATAACATATGTTCTATCTCAGTTGGGGAATGCTTCTTCTCTACTCTGCTGAGGATGTTGGGATTCAACCTGCTCTGTTGGGGGATAAACCTGAAGAGTAATGTCTTGTTGGGGGAGGGATACCCTGCTTGAGGAATGTTGTCTAGGAACAACCCCTTGTTACCTACAAACTTGTGTCGCTCCCGGGATTTCCATCCTGGTACAAACGCGAAAGTGGCGCAGAAGAAGAATAGAGTCGCCAGCCAGACATTTTTATCCCGAAGAAAGGGAATGGTAATGCTGCACAAACCAGAAGAAAAGAAAGGAAGGACACAGATCCTGCGAACCAAAGAGACTGAGCTCGGGAGTCGGTTACGACCTGGGAAGGTATTAGCACCCAGATCGTCCACCGTACCTGACGGGATCCACGCTTGCAAAAGAAACTGTTTCAAAGGGTGAGGGTATGAAAACTGCAACAAAAGAAAAGAAATGAACTGGAAAAGAAAAATGAGAAAAGAACTGAAATAAGAAACAAAGAGAAAAATGTAGGGAAAAGAAAGATTGTGCTCGAACGAGCCCTACCCCGCTGCCTACGTACCTCATCAGGATAATGAGGATCAGAGACGCCGTAGTTCCCCTAACTAGGGGTACTAAAAGGAAATTGCTTGTGAATTAAGGCTTGAAGTGCCTATGCCATTGCTCAGGTGTTGCAGACTCAGACGACGAGTGCGTAACCGTCATGCAAAATGACAAGTAGGAGCAAGTTCGCGTACGGAGCGAAGGAGATGAGAAAAGAATTCCCGAAGGAAAGACGCTTATTGTTTGTTTGGTGTTTTTTAGAAGCTTTTATGAGTGAAGGTTTGCATAGGTAAGTGTACCTAAGTCTTACTCAATGGGATGTGTACATCTCACATCATCCCGAAATGGAATGCGCAAGAGGCACACCTATCTATGGAGGAAATCCCCAAAGCTAGTCCCGCAAGTGAAGGCTTAAGCACACTGGCCTATTACCATTATTAAGTATTTTTGTGTTTTTTTGGTTAAGAAGTGTTTTTTTAGCTTTTTCTTTGTGAGGTACTCATGCTAAGACCTATCCACCACGAGTGATGACTCACACCTCGCCCCGAAACGGAACGCGTGCAAGCATCTCATAGCAAAGTCTCATATCACATGAAAGTACTCAACCTTTATTAAGTGAATTAGAATTAAGTTTGAAGATGAGAAGAGAGAGCACCAAAGGATCTCAAAGGAAAAATTCTAAAGGGGGACTAAAATAATCCTAAGTGTTAACATGCATGGATGTCCTAAGTGTTAGTGAAGTTTCTATCCTAATGAAGAAGGAAAGAAGAAGATAGAAGAAGGGATGAGAAAGGCCGAAGCCCAACAACAAAGGGTTAGTTCACACAAACATAAGAGGGAAAGATGAGAATTGGAGATGTGGAACTCAATTCCCACATCTCACACTTACCATAGCCCCTGCAAGGTTAGTATGCATATACATGAAACAAAATGAGCAAGATAACATGCTAACATCAAAAAATAAGAAGTGACATGATATGAACAAATGCACAATTCAAATGCAACTCAAATAAATGAGGAGAAGAGACTTATGACTCAAAAGGATGCAACATGAATACATATGAAAACCAATGCACACTTATGAAATATGCAATGCAAAATGCACAAAATAAAAACCCAAGACTCACAACCAGAATCAAAATGAGGTGAAGAATGGCTTAGGAAGCCAGCAAGATGAAGAGAGAGGATATACAAGACCAAACAATACCAAAATGGAAGCAACTGAATCAAAAGATGGAGTTAAAACACTTAAAGAAACAAAAGATTTAAAGAAGAAGATAACTCAAAATTCAGAAGACACAAGACCTATCCTAGGACCAGGAAGGTACCCACACCCTAAAGGAACCCCAAATGAGAAGAAGAAATGGGCACAAGTGGTTTTTTTAGGCTTATGAGAGGCTTAGAGGTTCAAAGGAAGCAAAACGGGACAAGGTTCAAGATAAAATCCACAAATAATCAACCAGCCATCTAAAAATTCCACAACTGAAACAAATTGGTCCTCAAACATGTTATATCAACTAGCCAAAAGGATTTGCAAAGATTCAGAAAGGAACTAAGTCAAATGGAGGCAAGAACACAAGCTAAGACAGAAAACTTACATCACAAGTTTCCAGACCAAGAATCAAGAAATAAATTTCTAAAAATTCAGAGAAAAATCACATGAAAAGTACAATGAATTAGGAGTACAAAGCAAAATGAATGGGATCAAAACTCCAAATATTGAAGGCTATGGAAAATAAACAAGGCAGACTGGTCAAGAAATGAAGTAAAAGAAGCTAGGTGCAATGGTGAATTATTTCTGGCACGTGGTTCAATGAAAAAAATAAAATAAAAATATGACAAAATATTAGAGACATAAAAGAATGTTCAGGAATTTTTTCGGAATTTTTAGATGATTTTTAGTATTTTATACGAATTTAAATGGAACTGAATTGAAAGAAATTAAGTTGAAGAAAAAGAAATAAATGAAATAAAAGAACATAAAAATAGAAGCATTATGGGACACGTGGCGCGCTGTGGACGGCCAGATTGAAGATCCAATGGCTACTGTTCATCTTCTCCAATGGAACTTACAAAACAAATTCCGGCGACCGGAGACCAAATCGGAAGCAAAAATTCATCAAATAATGCAAACCAATAGTCCAAATTGACTAACTCGACATCACTGAATCCAAATATGACATAAAAAATAGCTAAAACTCAAAGGATCGGCCGGATCGAAACAAAACAACATTGAACATCAAACTTTAAATGCACATAACTCATGATATAATGCACCAAAATCAAATCTACGAAGTGCAGCATGATCAGGGAAGAACAAGGAACACAAATCAACAATCAAATTCAATTTCCTGAAAAAAAAAGTTTCAAGCCATACCTGAGATGGAGATCTCGAAATGTTGAAATAGAAAGCCAAATAATCCGTGCAAATGACTCCTCTTACTCCTTAGATGCAAAATAAATGCATCTAAGATCTTGAAATAGCTTGGATCCGAGATCTCAATACAAGAGGCTTTGAAATGGTGAACCTCGAATTCTGTGATCTAAGCTTGAATGAGTGGATGATTCTTGATCTAGATGATTCACTGATCAAGAATATGGAAGAGATTTGTGGAGAATGTGAAGGAATAAAAAGGTATGAAGCAAAATGAAAAAATGCAAGAAGGTTGAGAATTAGAGAATGAGAGAGATTCAGATCTGGTTCTTTGCTCAATTTTCTTAGAATGATGTTTAGAGTGAGTGCTGAAGGTGTGATGAAAAGTGCACGAAAATTGAATGAGAAAAGTGTGTTTATGCAAATTGTGCACAAAGTGAGATATGCATGCTTCACTCATGCTTCCTTGGGCTTCTCAGCATGTGTGAGGTGCATTCTCCACCCTTGATCCAGATCCATTAACTCTTGGCCCTTAGATCAAACCCTCACACTTAATTCATGAATTTTGCAAATTGGAGTGTTTTGGAGGGAGTTTTCAAAAATGTATGAAAATGACTATTTTTTTGGAGAAAAATGGTCCTTATGCAATGTATTTCAAGTTAGAAACAAGTTTGGGCCTGAACCAACTCACAAAAATCAAGATTGGAGCCTTCTTGCACATGATGCACTTTTGGAAAAGTGAGTTTTGGCCTAGATGAGAGGAAATTTCGAATGGCCTACAAGGAGATTGGTAAATCCGGTGAAAACGCACTTGTACTTTTTAAAAATGGCAGCCCTTACTCTCCAACTTTCATGTTTGACTTTGGTCCATTCGGAGAATTTTTGATCATGTTAAGGCCACTTGAAGATTAGTGTCAAAGTTGCCAAATTTGCAAAATTTCAAAAACTAACTTTGTACCATTTTTGCAAAACCCCTCAAATCTCCATGATTCTTGAACTTTAGGCATTCCAAACCTCTTATAACATTGTAAGGACCCCTCTTGGCCAAAAAATTTGGATTAGACCCCTTGAAATTGCACAGTTGACTTTTTCAGGGCTCTGTTGACTTTTTCCTTCATCTGCAAGCAACTGAGGCATTGTCTGACTTCCACATGGAATTTCCTCATGAAATTTGACACATAGGATCCTCTCAACATATAGAAGACTTGGCTCACAAGAAATGTCCAAAGTTGTGAGATCATGGTACTTGAATCCCAAACCCTAATTTGAGTGCTTTGTATAGGAGCTTCGCCTTGTCCTGAGATCTCTGACGATCATGAAATCTTCTGAGCTTTTGTCAATGGACTTGATCTTGTAAATGGAGTGTAGACTCACCCTAAGACTTGTACAAACTCATTGGGACCCTTGTCATGGCTTGAAAGGCTTCTGGGAACTCCACAGATGACCATATGCTTGATGCTAGGACATGAGGGATGTTATGCTTCATCTTTCTATGATATGATGCTGAGGAAATGATATGCTCATGATGTATATGATGTGATATGATGCTTAAAAAGAAGAGGGCAAATTTGGGGTGTTACAACTTGCAACAACAAAAGTATACACATATGCCCTAGGAAATTGTATGGTACAAGTTAATCATCCCATGTCACCTGTTATTCAAAGTGATTTTAAGAGTTTCCTTTTCTCATGTCATTTATAAAACCACCCAGTTTAAATGCAATGTTCTTTTACCAAAAATTCAGGACATTTTTGCAACAAAACAAAATAAAATAAGAAACAAGGACAAAGCTTTAGGACTGGATATTCTTTTATTGATGAGCCTCTGAACAGGCGGAAATTTACATCAGGAAGCAACTACCTGGATAGAGGTAATCAACATAAAATTGAGAAAAAAGAAACTATCCTAATGGCAATGTGCACGACATTCCAATGAGTTCCTTTTCTGCTATGACCAATATATCTTCAAGATTTTCCGTTCTTGCCTTCACCTTCTGAAGAAGAAGATGGGATTGATTCCTACCCTTCAGATATTTCCAGATTAACCGAGACGATGATGTGGTACAGATTACCCGGATTGCAGTCATTCGTTGATTCCCTTATTTTACGTGGATCATACTTTCAGGTTTTCAATCCACCGGGATACCCTTTTTTTCCTGAGCTGTCTAATGTGGCTTTTCAACTCAGCGGGTGTACATTTATTTATTTCCCTAACTTTTTCCCGAGCTTTTTATTCTATTTTTAGCTCGCTGGGATGCCCCTTTTTTTCCTGAACTTTAATTCTGTTTTTGTGTCCAGTGGGTCTTTTTATGCGGTATTTTTTAACTGCGTCCGAGTTAACAAGGGATTGGAAGTCTTCACCATCCATAGTAGTGAGCATCAGTGCTCCACCATAGAAAACCTTCTTTATTATGAATGGGCCTTCATAATTCGGAGTCCACTTTCCCCTCTGATTTGAACCTGGAGGAATGATTCTCTTGAGTATAAGGTCCCCAACTTGGTATTCTCGAGTGCGTACTCGCTGATCAAATGCTCGCTTCATTCTCCTCTAATAAAGCTGACCATGACAAACAACTTCTAATCTCTTTTCATCAATTAGATACAATTGGTTATATCGGGAACGTACCCATTCAGCCTCGTCAAGCTTGACATCCATCATCACACGCAAAAAAGGAATTTCAACTTCAACGGGTAAGATTGCCTCCATACTATAAACCAGGGAAAAAGGAGTTACCCCAGTAGACGTCCTGACTGACGTTCGGTACCCATGCAACGCAAACGGTAACATCTCATGCCAATCCTTATAGGTGACAACCATCTTCTGCACAATCTTCTTAATATTCTTGTTTGCTGCTTCAACGACACCATTCATCTTTGGTCGGTAAGGTGAAGAATTGTGATGCTGGATTTTAAAGTCCCAGTATAACTCAGCCATCATTTTGTTGTTTATATTGGACCCATTATCAGTAATGATTCGCTCGGGAACTCCATATATGTAGATGATATCCTTCTTCAGAAATCTAGCCACCACCTGGCGAGTAACATTGGCATAAGACGCTGCTTCGACCGATTTGGTGAAATAGTCTATTGCGACCAGTATGAAACGATGGTCGTTCGAAGCAATAGGCTCTATTTTTCTGATCATGTCAATGCCCCACATAGAAAAGGGCCAAGGAGATGACATGATGTTGAGCGGGCTTGGAGGAACATGCACTTTGTCTGCATAGATCTGGCATATGTGACATTTGCGGGAGTATGAACAACAATATGCATCTATTGTTAAACAGTAATACCCCGACCTCAATAAATTCTTAACCATTGCATGTCCTCCTGTGTGAGTACCGAAAGATCCCTCGTGGACTTCTTGCATTAATAGGTCTGCTTCGTGTCTATCCATGCATATGAGCAGGACCATATCAAAGTTTCTCTTGTACAAAACGCCATATGTGTTTAAGAAGAAACTAGCAGCAAGTCACCTTAAGGTCTTTTTGTCATTCGAAGATGCCCCAGCTGGATATTCTTTACTTTCTAGGAAGTGCTTAATATCATGATACCAAGGCTTCTCATCAGACACTACGTCTACACAGAACACAAAAGCAAGTATATCAAGCCTGGAGATGTCAATTCTGGGGACATAATTCTAACATATCACTTTGATAGACGAAGTAAGTGTAGCCAATGCATTGACAAATTGATTTTCATCTCGTGGTATATACAGAAGCTTTGCTGCTGTGAAGATTGTCAACAGTCTTCTGGCATAATCCCTTTACGAAATTAAGTGTTCTTGGTGTGTATACCACTTGCCGGTAATTTGATTTATCACGAGGGCGGAGTCTCCGAATATGTCGAGGGTCTTAATCCTAAGATTAATAGCCTCATCTATTCCTATAATGCACGCCTCGTATTCCGTTTCATTGTTGGTACAACCAAAAGTGATTTTGGCAGCAAAGGGAAAATGAACACCTTCAGGAGTAATTAGAACAACACCAACTCCACGTCCGTTGATATTGACTGCCCCATCAAAAATTAACTTCCATTTGGATTCAGGGTCTGGTCCCTCCTCCGGAAGTGGTTCCTCAAAATCTCTTTTTGTGAGGTACATGATGTCCTCATCTGGGAAATCAAATTTGATTGGATGATAATCATCTTCAAGGGGTTGCTGTGCAAGATAGTCTGAAAGTATGTTTCCCTTGATGGGTTCCTGGGAAGTATATTGAATGTCGTACTCTGTCAGCACCATCTGCCACCTGGAAACCCTTTCGGTTAACGCTGGTTTCCCAAAAATGTATTTAACAGGATCCATCTTTGAAATTAATAGGGTTGTGTGGGTCAACATGTACTATCTCAGTCGGCGAGCAGCCCATGCCAAAGCGCAACAAGTTTTCTCGAGCAGTAAATAACATGATTCATAGTCGGTAAACTTTTTGCTAAGGTTATATATTGCATTCTCTTTTCGACCAGACTCGTCATGTTGGCTTAGAACACACCCCATTGATCCTTCTAGCACGATCAAATACATGATAAGTGGCCTTCCTGGAACCGGAGGCATTAGAACTAGAGGCTCCTGAAAGTATCCTTTTATCTTTTCAAATGCTCTTTGACAATCTTCGTTCCACCTGACCACCTGCTCTTTTCTTAGCAGCTTAAATATTGGCTCGCATGTAGCTGTAAGATGAGATATGAACCAAGCAATGTAGTTCAACCTCCCTAGGAAACCACACACTTATTTTTCATTTCTCGGTGCAGGCATGTCTTGTATTGCTTTAACTTTTGCAGGATCTACCTCGATTCCTCTTTGACTTACAATGAAACCATGTAGCTTTCCGGAACGCACCCAAAGGTGCACTTGTTTGGATTTAACCTCAAACGATACTTTCTTAGTCGTTCAAACAATTTATTGAGGTTAACCAGATGCTCTTCTTCGTCTTGGGATTTGGCGATCATGTTATCCTCGTAACATTCAATCTCTTTGTGGATCATATCATGAAACATAGTCATCATTGCCTACTGATAAGTTTCCCCGGTGTTCTTCAAACCAAAAGGCATGACCTTGTAATAGAAAGTACCCCAAGGGGTGATGAACATTGTCTTCTCTATGTCTTCCGGAGCCATTTTAATCTGATTATAACTGGAGAAGTCATTCATAAAGGAGAATACCGAGAATTGAGCCGTATTTTCCACCAATACATCAATGTGAGGTAGTGGGAAATCATCTTTTGGGCTTGCTCTATTCAAATTTTGGTAGTCAACGCACATCCGGACCTTGTTGTCCTTCTTCGGTACATGTACAATATTAGCTACCCAAGGTGGATAACTAGTTACGGCAAGGAAACCGGCGTCCCATTGCTTCTGAACCTCTTCTTTAATATTTAATGCCATGTCGGGATGTGTTCTTCTAAGCTTTTTCTTAACAGGAGGGAAGTCTTACCTTAGTGTAAACACCCCAAATTTGCCCTCACTAAGTCCACACCATGGCTCATGATCTTTTCATTTGCATAAGTTCAATCATATCATCTCATATTGCATTTTTGCTTCACTGCATTGGTTCAAAGTCATCTGCATCTAGGGTTTGTGATCTGAGCAATCCCTGAGCTATCTGAGCAACTCCAAAGGTCTTCAATCATCTCAAGAGGGTCCATGTATGTTCAAATATCATATTGTATCCTCCCAAGATCAAGAAAGTCAGAAAAGCACAAGAACTGAGAAAGGCATGGAAGCAGAGCCAAGCTTAACTACACAGATGACCTAAAATTAGGGTTTTGGTTTCAGAGGCCATAACTACAAATTTTTTGGTCATTCTTGTTTCTATTGGTCTCTATATGTTATAAGGGTCATACATACCAATTTTCATGAGGAAATTCAATGGGGAAGGCATCTGATTAATAGACGACTTCTTGAGCAAGTCAGTGCAAAATGAGGGCATCTGAGGCCCCCAATCATCCAACCAAAGGGTCTTCTCCATCATTTTGGGTGTATATGATCTTTATTTGATCTTAGAAGAAGTTATAAGTTCACAAAATTGAAGAATTTCAAGCCATTTGCAAAGTTGCCATTTTGGGAAAGTGACTTGTAATGCAAACTTGCCATTTTAGGAAAGTTTTTCAACCTCCTCTTTTTGATTCAAGAATGCTTCAAATGAAAAATTCTTGGTCATGAAAGTTGTAGATTGGATCATTCCCTTTTCAAAAAGTACAAGAACTTGATCTAATTCATCATAGAACTCAAGTTATGGCTTTGCAAAGTTGGGAAAAATCACTAAATTTCACTTATGCACCAAAGAGGGAAACTTGCAAAAACTCATTCCAAGGAAAAATGTGACCTCTAATTAACTTCTAACCATTACACAAACATAATACATGACCTAAAACTCATAATTTCCCAAAGAATTCTCAAGTTTCATGCTTTGAATCACAAGCTACCATAAGGCATTTTTCATAAATTTTCAAGAAAGGAACTTTTTGCAAGAAGAACATTTAATGATTGGTTTGATTGTTAATTGATCTCAATGCATCATAACAACTTCATATGGTCCATTTTGCTGCAAATTGGCCAAGAACTCATAAGTTTCCTTGACTTGATTCACAAGAAACTCCAAAGAGGGAAATATGCAAGAACATTGGAAACTCTTGATCAAGACCATCCAGCTCACAAAACCTGATCCAAAGGCCTTCCTTGACTCAAGCTGAAGCGGGACAAGCCCTAAGATCTCCTCTGACCCGAGCCATACCTATGGTACACAAAATCTTGACTTTTTGCATCTTTGCCCATACCAATCAAACTGCTCCACAACAACTCTCTGCCCAATCAGAACATGTTATGTGGACCTCAAGGAATTGAAACATACACACACACAAGCCAGCATCCTCCCACAACTCAGGATACACTAAAACTGGCCAAAACTTCACCTCTTCGAAACTTCTTCCATAGCCATCAAACTTCCATTTTTTTCTTCACCAATGAGTCACATATCATCCAAGGAACAATAATCAACCACCAAAACAGCCTGAAACACCACATATCAAAACCTCAAAACCTGCTACACCAGAGCTGAAACTTCAAAGCCAGCCACTCCCAAGGTTTTCTAAGCTTCATTTCATCATCAGGAGGCTCAGAGAAGTGGACTTGCATCAAAGGAAAAGCCAGAAAGCCCAGAATCAGAAGGTTCAATCTCAGGTATAGCTCATGAACGTTTTTCCCAAAAGCTTATTTTTAAGTTCTTGTATGATTCTTTGTGCTCCCCTGATCATGGGGATATGATTATTATTGAAAATGGTTGAGAAACCACCATGTATGCAAGCTCTGAAATTTTTGCCCGTTTTCACGTTTTGGTTCGAATCTTGTTCATGATGCGAAATAAATGAGTTTTGATTGGGGGTTTAGGTTTAGGAATGTTAGAGGATCATTTCTAGGCAAGAAATTTGGAGATTAGAGGCTTAGGGAAGAAGTTAGGGTTTGTGTTCACCGGAGAAGATGACTAGAACACTGTTCCGGTCACCTGAAAGTAGTTATGCCATAATCCTGTAATTAGGCTGAGTTTGAATAATGACCTTTAGATCTTGTGTTTGCCGCGCGTATGGACGTTCCAGATTGCTTGATTAAACCCTAATCCATCATTAAATTAATTAATTAGGTTAATTAGCTCAGGACAAATCCCAGCCCTTAAAACACGCGCCAGTCAACCTTTTCCTCCCAACTTCAAACCCTGGCCTCAGGATCTGTTTAATTTTCCATTTAAATTAATTTTATTTCATTTTCTTGCATTTTTCTTGTGCATTTTATTTAAAATAGCAAAACACTTTCAAAAAAATTTATATTTTGCATCATGACTTTAAATATTTTTCTCATTCTAAAAATAATTTTTATTTTATTTTTTGCATTAAAAATTATTTTTAAATCATTTAAATGTTTATTTTTAATTAGTTAATGGAAATTAATTAATTAAAAATACATTTAGGTATTTAAAAATCACATAAAATTCAAATAGAATTTTAAAACATTTACAAACATTTACAAACTCACAAAGCAAATTTATTTTTGGTTTTGATCACACTTTAACAATTTTCATTTGAATTAGGGTTCTTTAATTTGAATATTTTTAATCCTAACTTCAAAAATTCATAACTTTTGATCCAAGTTGTGTTTGTGAATGGTTCTTTTTGCATTGTGTTAAGTATCCTTTCAAGCATATAAAAACATTTTTGTTTCATTTTTATAATGCATTTTCAATTTGTTTGGCATTTTCCCTTTAGGAACACCCTTAAAACCTTAGAAACTTAGAAAAATCATAAGTCCTTTAGGGTTTAGCTTCTAACCTTCCTCTTTGGGCAGTGAACTTGTATAGGTTTAGGGTCACTTTGATTCCATTTTCAATTTTTTATCTCATGTTTTGCTTCTGATTTTGAATTTTGCATTGCATCTTGTACATAAACCCTAATCTTTGCCTTCATTTGCATTCATTCTTCATATGCTTGCATACATGAACTTGCCATGATATTTTGTGCATCCAAATGACATATAAGACATCTTAGGACATATTGAAATAATGTTTGATCATTGCATCATCCATTTGCCATGTTATGCATCCATTGCATTTCATAAGTTTTCATGAACTTTCATGCTTCTTACATGTCTCCTTTGCATTCCCATCTCTTGTATGAACATTCATATCACTTGGCATGCTTTCATCCCACCTCATAACATCATTTGCATCATGAATATGCTTCTGACTTTGGCTTTCATCTTGGCTTTTCATCTCATTTTCATTTCATTTCATCTCTTTTTGCTAACTTTTCAGGTGGTAAGTGTTTGAGAAGTGAATTTGCCTTCACTTCTCACAATCTCTTCTCATCTCTCTCATGCATTCATTGATGCATTCTACTTTTGTATTAGAGTGGGCTTACTCATTCATGCTCCCTCCCCATTTTCTTTCTTCAAGCAACTTATCTTCTTAAGTGAAGTAAGTTGTCTTGCTTCTTGTTGCTTCTTTTCCTTCCATCCTGCTTCTTCCTTGGTGGCTTTTCTCTTGAAGATCTTCTTGCAAGCCTCATAAACCCTAGGAACCCTAAAGCATGATAAAAATTAGGGTTTGTTTAGTCCCCCCATTAGTTTTACCTTTGTGTCATCTTTGTGTCTTCTCTTCTCATCTCATAATCAAGGACTAAACCTTAAAGGTTTTAAGGCTTTGTGATTAGGGTTATGCCTGTATCCTTCTATTAGGATGGAGTGTATAAGTTTAATCTTAAGTGTTAAACCCTTAATGTGTTTAAATCCTTTAATCAATCCACTTAATAATCACTAAGACATCAAGCTTGTAACTTGGGCCTTGCATTAGGGTTCTATTTCTTCCTTAATCAGGTTAAGAAGGACTAACCCTAGTGTTAATGGACAAGTCCCCCTCAAGTTGTCTTACAAACCATAAAATTCACTTCTGGTACAGCGTTAACCGGTTAACCAGTTCCAAAACAGCTCAGATTGTTCGAAATATGCTTGCGTTAACCGGTTAACCAATTGGTTAACCGGTTAACCAATTCCAAAACAGCGCAGATTGTTCGAAATATGCTTGCGTTAACCGGTTAACCAATTGGTTAACCGGTTAACACAAGTCAGAATGGTGTTTTGGCTTGTTTCAAGCCCTTTTTTGGTTCCTCTTTCTTCTTCTTCTTCTTCCTCCTTTTTATTTTTACCTTGGGAAGCACTTTTGGAAGTGATTTCTCCTTAATTTCAATGAACTTTGGGTGTAGATTAGAGTAGTTAATGTTCATTAATTCAAAACTACCTTTAAGTGGATTATTCAATTCATTTAAGGTACTTTGCATTAGTGATACATTTTCATGCTTGAATCCACCAAGATGAGTAATTGAACTTAAGGATGGAAGAATACCATAAGTGCGGCTCAATTTGGTATTCACCTTTAGTTTTATACGGTATCGCGTCCGAATAACGATTTGAATATCGTTTATCTCGCATGCATTAGCACTTACATTATACACCTTAATTGGTGGTGGCCGACCTCATTTGTAGGGTAATTACTTCGTAAATTACTCGGAAATTGCTTAACATAGACCTAAACGTGTCCCGACTTCGGAATAAAAATCTAATTGGGTACTTGCACTTTCGTGGACCGGATCTCTTGTTGATCGCATAATCCCAAAGTGGTTAATCATATTGCATTAAGGATCGAGACTTATGAATGTTTGATGCGTAGGTGCTTTGGGTCTCCCAATCGCCTTTCAAATTTCATTGAATTCGGTTCGGTTTGCCTTGATTAATCCCTATAGTGTAAGATGCTAAGCGGATCCGGTTGCCTTCGATTTTGGTCACTTTTTTTTTTCCTTTTTTGGTTGTGGTTGATTAAGTTCACCATACCATTATTATGCAAATATTATTATACTATTATTACTATTAATATTTCATATTCTTGCACTTTAATTTCTTTTGTTACTAACATTTAATTTTTTCACTTTTATTGCCTTTATCTTATTTTGCTTTATTCATCCATATCATGTTTATTATTTGCTCTTATTTTGTTGTAATTCTCCTTTTGTCCATTTGGACACAAAAACATTAATAAAGGATTAAACCTCTAAAAAACTTGTGACTTTAATTTGTGGACTTATGGTTACTATCCTTGACATTGGAGTGGAGATTTTTGGACTTAGATTTTAGGATCCATTCCCCTTTCTTTGATCTTCATGAAGTTGGATTTAGCCTTTATTTGGCCTTTTGCTAGCTTATAAGGATGGAACTCTTATGCTCATAATTTGGAATGTCATCAAGTTTTGTTAGATCTTTCTTCCCTTATCTCCTTATTTTCTTCTTTTAGGATAGTCCCTTCATCTCCTCCCATTCTTTAATTTTCAAAACCTTCTCCCTTTTTCAAAGGATTCCTTCTTTTTAAATGATCACCTCTTTAATAAACAAAACCTTGACTTTTGTCAAGTGGCTTTTACTCTTTTTCTTTTCTTTTAAAATCAATGAATCTAATCATGTTGACCTTAATTCAAAAATAAAAAGAATCAAACTCATTCAAGTTGTTTTGTGTTTTCGTGCACTTTTGTTTATTTTCTTTAAAATGAGTGCCGATTATGAGTCATTATTCTTTAGTCGGGTGCAAGTCTCAATCTCCATGGTTGTAGTTTGATATAATTGAGTCTCTTGTCATTTGTGGGGGTTTAGTGGTATACTCGTTGATTTTATCCGAGTTGGCGCCCTCCCCATAATGATGTATGATTCCATGCCTTCATTCTCATGGTAGATTTGTTTGGCTATCCACTTGAAGATGACAAATTCTCTTCACTTAATAAAATGAATCATAACCCACCCTTTTCACTATTTGTATCACGAACTACGGGGTTTTGATCTTGCATTTCACTTTGTGGGTACGTAGGCATGAGGTGGTAAACCTCTCCAAACACAAAAATATTAAAAAAATAATTCTTTTCTCATCCTTCCACTCATATTTAACAAACCATTTTCAAACAAAAAGCAGTAAATTTTTCAAAGGGCTCCCGTGGAGTACCACAGACATTTTGGGTGCGTAAAACCTTCCCATTGTGTAACCTATCCCCTTACATGTTTCTCTGTTGTGTTTTCTTTAGCTTTTTGCTTTTAGATTCATTAGGATTTATTCGCTTTTTTTTCCTTTTCCTCTTGGAATAAAATAAAAGCGCGGTGGCGACTCTGTTTACTTTGAGTTAAGTTAATCAATAGCTTATACTCATGATTCTACCGCTACAGAAAAGTGGCGACTCTGCTTAGGAGTAATCTGTAAGTGGATTCGGCCTACTTTGATTTATTTATTGCTTTGGTTTGATTTGTTTGTTATTTGTTTGTTCTGTTTCGGTTTTGGTGATCCTCTGTGAGTGAGATAGATTCTAACCCGGATCTGAGTTAAACTTATGATAGGACGGCGATATTCGAAGCGATAAGCGATGGAGTAGTCCAACGCTATATCAATTTGATAATCCCCACTCGGTTAGGCTCTCTTGGATTATCAATGTCATGATGAGTAATCATACGTGGCATTATTTTCCGACCTTGAGCTGATCATACTAAGGACCGTAGAACCCTTAACCCATCTAAGCCAATTTATGAACGTAGTGCGGAAACCATCTAGGTGTAAACCTAAGGTGGTTGTCACGCGATACTACACTCAGACAAGGTCTATTTAAAGAATGTTATCGGTTGGGGAGTAATCCAACGCACTGATAATATTCTAAAGATGGCTGTTAACTCCGGACACCTCTGTTAGCACCCTTTTGGTTTTCTGCAGGTACAATGAAGACAAAACCTTAGTACTTACCTATGTGGGTTGGTGTTCTGTTACCTTGACTTCATGCTCGTGACTCGGAACCTTAACCCGTGTGCTTGATCTTGTTTGTGGTTGTTGCATACATACCATCATACATTCATGAGCATTGTTTTTGAGATTTCAAGGGACTCATAAGGAACTTTTGCAAAATTTCAGATGTCTATGGTTATGAATTTTGAAAGGAGGAACACAAAGAAGTACACCTTCAAGAATCCTAATATAGTAGAGTTGAGAAAGCTAGGAGCATTGGTGGTTGACACCTAGGAGTTCCAGAAATGTTATGGAAAGCTCTTGTTTATTTTGGATACCGATGTACCAGAGGGGATTCTCCCTACCTTAGCTCAGTTTTATGATCCGTTGCATCATTGTATCACCTTTCCTGATTATTAACTTGTACCGACTTTGGAGGAGTACTCTCATTGGATAGGTCTACCTATTTTGGACAAGGAATTTCTTTTCAGTGGTTTAGAGAAGGAGCTTACAACCAAAGTCATCGCCAAAGCCCTTTTTCTCAAGGAGTCTGATTTTAATGGGAAGTTTCTTCCAAAAGGGAGTGTCCGTGGAATTAATGCCAATTTCTTGATGGGGAAAGCTTCTACTTCACTTACTTTGGGTCATAAGGATGCATTTGAGGCTATTCTTGCTTTGCTCATTTATGGGATTGTCTTGTTTCCTAACTTAGATGGTATTGTGGATGAGAATGCCATTCAGATTTTCTTGAAGAATAATCAGGTACCTACTTTGCTTGGAGACATTTATCATTCTTTTCACTATAGGACCTCCAAAGGTGATGGAGAGATTGTGTGTTGTGTGCCTCTTCTCTATAGGTGGTTTATTTCGCACCTACCTAAGTATGATGTCTTCAAGGATAATAGAGAGAAGCAAAGATGGTATCAAAGGATTATGTCTCTTTCTCATAAGGATATGACTTGGTATTGTTCCCATTATGATACTAGAGTGCTTATTGATAGTTGTGGAGAATTTCCTAATGTACCTCTTCTTGGTACACGTGGGGGAATTATTTACAACCCTATTCTTGCTAGGCGACAGTTGGGATATTGTTTGAAGGACATACCAAACAAACTTTCCTTATCCCGTTTCTTCTTTCTTAATGGTGAATATCATGTAGAAATGAAGAAAAGGATTGCTCATTCTAAGCATGTGGTTCATCGGAAAGAGAAGGGTCAATTGGGAAGACAACACCTTGCTCCCTCCGAGTGTTACATCCAGTGGGTTCGATCTAGGGCTTCCAAGCTCAAGATGCCTTATTCAATCGAAGAGCCTTTGTTTCCTATACTACCATTGTCTGCTTTTCTTCCTCTGGTTGATGAGAAGGTTGCTCTTCAAGAAGAGTTGGACAAGATGAAGAAAGAGAAAGAAGAATGGCTACTTGAGAAGACTACGATGCAAGAGCAACTGAAGGAGAAGGATGATCTCATTGAGTTACTTGAGCGGCGTGTTACAAAGAGGCCAAGAGAGGATTAATTTTCCTCTAGTACTCCATCTACTATTCCTCCTACATCCGGTGCTTGGAAGGCCATTGTTGACCAGTTGGTGAAGGATAAGGAAGACATGGAGAATTGGTACAAGAAAGAGATTAAGAGGATTCACATGAAGTACCAGCCAGGATTCGAATCTTCTTCGGATGTGATCCCCTAGGCCTAGTTTATTTTTTTCCCTCATGTATTAGGATTGTTGAGGCTTGTACTTCACTTGTAATCCTTACTTTGATTTTAATGAGAATGAGTTTTTAAGTACTTCAAAAAGTGTTTCTTTACAAATAGCGCAATTTATCTTATAGTCCTTTGAAATCTTTGCATTTTCATACGCATACCATGAATCATACCCGCATTTGTCTTGCTTTTTGAGTGTTGTCCAGGGATCTTATGTTGCTTCTTGGTCTTCGTTCAGTTCTCCTGTCAAGCTGACCCACAAGGTTGATACTCGGGTTAATCGGAAGAAGATGTCAGAAACTTTGCAACAAGAGAATTGCGAGTTGCGCGAGGAAGTTACATATCTGAGGGAAAGCTTAGAAAGAGTTACTGCCATGATGGAAAGCTTAGTGGCTGCTTAGAATCAGCCACCTCCTCCTAATTCTCCTGTTCAGAATACAGTCATCTCTGAGATTGTTACTACATCAACTCCTGTTGAGACAGTTCTTTCTCCTCGCTATCGCATGCCTGCTAGCACACCGTGGGGCATGCCAGTTGATTTCATTCCTGTTGGTTATCATCCTCCTTCTCTTGAGACTGCTGCATTTAATACTCTTGCGCCAGTGATGACTACCGCACCGCCTGTGATGCACACTATTCCGCACCATGATGAAATGATTTACCATGCTGAGCTCAGTGAAGGCGCTGGTGTGATTGAAAGACTTGATGATTTTCAAGGTCATTTTGCTGAGATACAGAAGGATATGAGAGCCTTGAAGCATAAGGATTTGTTCGAAAAAGATGCTTATGGTCTTTGTTTGGTTCTTAATATCAAAGTTCCGTACAAGTCCAGGTTGCCTGAGTTTGAGAAGTATAAATGCAACACTTATCCTCTGAGTCATTTGACTATGTATGCTAGGAAGATGTCTGCTCAGACAGATAATGATCAGCTGCTGATTCATTATTTCCAAGATAGTTTGACTGGTGCTGCCATGAGATGGTATATGAGTTTGGATAATAGCCAAATCAAGACTTTCAATGATTTGGGAGAGGCTTTTGTTAGGTAATACAAGTATAATATTGATATGGCAACGGAAAAGATCAGCTCTGTGTTATGTCCCAGAAGGAAAAATAAACTTTCAAAGAGTACGCACAGAGATGGCGCGAGCTAGTAGCTCAGATTGTTCCTCCTCTAGAAGAGAAAGAAATGACGAAGATCTTTTTGAAGACTTTAGGATCTTTCTACTATGAAAAGATGATAGCAAGTGCTCCTTCTGATTTCACTGAAATGGTGAGTATGGGGATGCGACTAGAAGAAGGTGTTCGTGAGGGACGGTTGAGCCAAGAGAGTGGTGCGGGCTCGAGCTCTAGGAGGTTCAACTTTGGTAAAAAGAAAGAAGGTGAGACTAATGCTGTGTCACATGAAAATTATAGAAGACCTCGTGGTCGTGAGAATCGTCATCAGCAACATGTAGCTTCTGTAACTCCGGTGATTAATATGACTCCAACTGTGCAAGTAGCTCCAAAGTATCAGTCACGTTATCAACCGTGCAACAGAGTGGTAATCAACAGGTTCGCGCTAAGCCAAGTTTTGATCTCATTCTGATGTTGTATGCGGATTTTCTTCCTTCTTTGATTGCAAAGAATCTTGTGCAAACATGTTCTCCACCTCCAGTTCTAGAGACTATCCCATGGTGGTATAAGCCAGAGGCTCACTGTGTTTTTCATCAAGGTGCCCCAGGGCATGATGTTGAGAACTGTTATCCCTTGAAGTTTGAAGTGCAAAAATTGATAAGGAACAATGTTCTGTTCTTCAATGATGTTAATCCAAATGTAAAGACAAATCCACTTCCGAAGCATGGTAATGTGTCTGTGAATATGGTTGATGGTTGTCCTGGTTTGTTCCAGATTTATGAGGTCTGTCATATTCGAAGGTCTTTGGTTGAGATGCATGCTTTCTTAAGTGAATATCATGATATTGATCACGATTATGCTGGTTGTTGCATTTGCTCGGTGAACCCTCGTGGTTGCGTGATTGTTAAGAGAGACATTCAAAAGATGATGGATGATAAGTTTATTGAAGTGACAGTAAAAAGAGATGAGTATGAAAATGAAGTGAACGTTATCGTGCCTCAGTTCAATATTCCTGAGAAGGTTGTTCCTGAGAAGGTGGTTATTTCTTTTGATAGCCGCAAATATGTTGTTACTCCCTTGGTGATCAATTTTCCTGGTCCAATGCCATATGAGTCTGATAAAGTTGTTCCGTACCGGTATAATGCTACGATGATAGAAAATGGTAAGGAAGTTCCTATTCCTTCTCCAAGGTCTGTGGTTAGCATTGTTGATGTGACAAAGGTGACTCGAAGTGGTAGGGTTTATGCTTCAGATCCTCCAAAGAGAGCTGAGGATACAAGTGCGAGTAAACAAATTATGGATGTTGTTGCCCGATCAGGCCAATTTGGTGATAGTGAAGATGAGGTGTTAAAATTGATAAAGAAAAGCGAGTACAACGTTACTGAGCAGTTGTTGCATACTCCGTCGAAGATATCAGTTTTATCACTCTTGATGTGCTCTAAGGCTCATAGGCAGTCTTTGCAGAAGATTCTTGATCAAGAATATGTTAACCATGATGTGACTATTGATCAGTTTGATAGTATTGTAGCTAATATCATATCATGCAACAATCTGAGTTTCTGTGATGATGATTTGCCGGAAGAAGGAAGGAACCATAATTTGGCTCTGCATATTTCAGTGAACTATCAAGAAGATGTTATGTCTAAGGTGCTGGTTGATACTGGGTCTTCTCTGAATGTGATGCCGAAGTCGACTTTGTCAAAGCTGGCGTACCAAGGTGCACCCATGAGCCATAGTGGGATTATTGTGAAAGCTTTTGACGGATCAAAGAAGACTGTGATTGGTGAAGTTGATCTTCCTATTCTGATCGTACCGTTTATATTCCAAATTACTTTTCAGGTAATGGATATACGTCCCGCTTACAGTTGTTTCCTTGGAAGACCCTAGATTCATGAGGCAGGAGCTGTGACATCTACTCTCCATCAAAAGCTGAAATTTGTGAAAGATGGGAAATTAGTGACTATTGGGGGTGAAAAGGCGATGCTTGTGAGCAATTTATCATCTTTCTCCTATATTGATGTTGAAGAAGAGGTGGGAACTTCATTTCAGGCTCTTTCTGTTGTTGATAATGTTGCTAAGTAGAATGTCATGCCTATGTCTTCTCTCAAGGATGCTCTGCGCGTGCTCGAAACTGGTCGATCTGACGGTTGGGACGAGTTATTGATGTTGTCAACAACAAAGAAGGATTCGGTATTGGTTTTACACCAGGTGTGGCTCTCCATGATCCGAAGACTATTCAGGTAGGATTTCGAAGTGTTGGATTTATCAACGATCATTCCGCTGCTGCCATCATTGAAGATGATGAAGATGAAGAAATGCTTGACTTTGTTACGCACGGAAAGATTTGCAATAACTGGATTGTTGTTGATGTTCCTTCTATTGTTCATGCTTCAAAGTAATTTGTTTTATTTTCTTTCCAAAATCCTTTCATTCTGCCCAAGGTGAAAGTGATGTTTGTCGGGCTTTGTTTCAAATTTTATCATTATCAATAAAATGTTATTTTGTTATTTCCATATGTGTTTTTCCTTTTTGCTTTATTCTGAAAAATGGTAACCTAAAAAACCCAAAAATAATAATAACTGTTTATCTGCATAATGTTTGCACTTTTGTTCATACTCTAAAATAAAAATAAAATCATTGTGCAGATTGATTGATAAGCCCATTGAAAAAAATGATCCTATGCCCACTCCCAACTTTGAATTCCCTGTGTTCGAAGCTGAGGAAGAGGATGTTGAAGAGATTCCTGATGAGATTTCTCGGTTGCTTGAGCACGAGGAGAAGGTTATTCAACCTCATGGAGAGTCTATAGAGATAGTCAACTTGGGTTCTGAAGATGATAAGAAAGAAGTCAAAGTTGGAGCATTGATTGGTCCTGATGTTAAGAAGAGGATTGTAGAGCTTCTTAGAGAATATGTTGATGTGTTTGCTTGGTCTTATCAAGACATGCCAGGTCTTGATACTGATATTGTGGAGCATAGATTGCCGCTAAAGCCCGAATGTCCACCTGTGAAGCAAAAGTTAAGAAGAACTCATCCTGATATGGCAGTAAAAATCAAAGAGGAGGTTCAAAAGCAGATTGATGCAGGTTTTCTTGTGACATCTAATTATCCTCAATGGATGGCCAATATTGTGCATGTTCCAAAGAAAGACGGAAAAGTCCGAATGTGTGTTGATTATAGAGATTTGAATAAAGCCAATCCAAAAGATGATTTTCCATTGCCACACATTGATGTGTTGGTAGATAATACAGCTAAGTTTGATGTGTTCTCCTTTATGGACAGATTTTCCGGTTATAATCAAATAAAGATGGCACCCGAGGACATGGAAAATACCACATTATTACACCATGGGGAACATTCTGCTACCGAGTGATGCCCTTTGGATTGAAGAATGCTGGTGCGACATACCAAAGAGCTATGACCACATGTTTCCATGATATGATGCACAAAGAAATTGAGATATATGTTGATGATATGATCGTAAAGTCGAGGACTGAAGAGGATCATGTTGAACATTTGCTGAAGTTGTTTCAGAGGTTAAGGAAGTTTAAGCTTCGTTTGAATCTGAACAAGTGCACGTTTGGTGTACGTTCTGGAAAGTTGTTAGGTTTCATTGTCAGCCAAAGAGGCATTGAAGTTGATCCTGATAAAGTGAAAGCTATTCGGGAAATTCCTGCTCCAAGAACTGAAAAGCAAGTAAGAGAATTCTTGGGCCATTTGAATTATATTTCGAGGTTTATCTCTCACATGATGCTTCGAAAAGACAAAGGTTGTGTCTGGACAAATGATTGTCAGAAGGCGTTTGAAAGTATCAAAGAATATCTGATTGAACCTCCTATTTTGTCCCCTCCGGTGGAATGTAGACCATTGATTATGTACTTGATTGTGCTAGAAGATTCCATGGGTTATGTGCTTGGTCAGCAAGATGAATCTGGAAGAAAAGAATATGCAATTTACTACTTGAGTAAGAAATTCACTGATTGTGAGTCTCGGTACTCCATGCTTGAAAAAACTTGTTGTGCCTTAGCTTGGGCTTCAAAGCGTCTTCGCCAGTATATGCTGAATCATACAACTTAGTTGATCTCTAAAATGGATCCGATCAAGTATATATTTGAAAAGCCTGCTTTGACTGGGAGGATTGCTCGTTGGCAAATGTTGTTGTCAGAATATGATATCGAGTACCGAGCTCAAAAAACTATAAAAGGTAGTATCTTGGCTGACCATTTGGCACATCAACCGATTGAGGATTGTGATGAACCTTTGATTGAGGAAGGGCCGGATCCTGGATCACGATGGGGTTTAGTTTTTGATGGTGCTGTGAATGCACGTGGAAGAGGAATTGGGACAATGATCATTACTCCCCATGGTTCACATATTCCTTTTGCTGCAAGGCTGACCTTTCCTTGTACCAATAATGAAGCTGAGTATGAAGCCTGTATTATGGGTCTTGAAGAAGCTATTGATCTGAGGATTAAACATCTTGATGTGTATGGAGATTCTGCCTTGGTAATCAATCAAATCAAGGGTAAGTGGGTAACTCATCAACCCCACTTGATCCCTTATAGAGATTATGCCAGGAAGATATCAACTTTCTTCACTAAAATTGAGTTTCATTATGTGCCTCATGATGAAAATCAGATGGCAGATGATTTAGCAACTATAGCTTTTATGATAAAGGTGCACCAGTGGAATGATGTTCCCATGATCAGAGTGATGCGGTTTGAAAGACCAGCTCATGTGTTTGCAGTTGAAGAGGTCCATGATGACAAGCCTTGGTATCATGATATTAAATGTTTTCTCCAGAGTCAGGAATACCCACTTGGGGCATCCAATAAAGATAAGAGGACTTTGAGGAGATTGGCAGGCAATTTCTTCATGAATGGAAATGTGCTTTATAAGAGGAATTTTGACATGGTCTTGCTTAGATGCGTGGATAGACACGAAGTAGACATGTTAATGAAAGAAATTCATGAAGGATCTTTTGGTACTCATGCTAATGGGCATGTAATGGCTAAAAAGATGTTGAGAGCAGGTTACTATTGGCTAACAATGGAATCTGATTGTTGCAAGTATGTGAAAAAGTGCCATAAGTGTCAAGTGTATGCTGATAAGATTCATGTGCCACCAACTCATCTCAATGTAATTTTTTCCCCGTGGCCTTTCTCTATATGGAGAATTGATATGATTGGTATGATTGAACCCAAGGCTTCGAATGGACATCGTTTATTCTTGTGGCAATTGGCTATTTCACCAAGTGGATGGAAGCGACATCGTATGTTAATGTGACCAAGCAAATTATGGTTCGGTTTATCAAGAATAACATTATTTGCAGATATGGTGTTCTGAATAGAATCATAACCGATAATGGTTCGAACTTGAATAATAAGATGATGAAAGAGCTTTGTGAAGAATTCAAGATTCAACACCATAATTCTTCTCCTTATAGACCGAAGATGAATGAGGCTGTTGAAGCTGCAAATAAAAACATTAAGAAGATCATTAAGAAAATGGTTGTGATATATAAGGACTGGCATCAGATGCTCCCTTTTGCTTTGCATGGGTATTGTACATCTGTCTGCACTTCAACAGGGGCAACCCATTTCTCACTTGTTTATGGTACCGAAGCAGTGCTCCCCGTCGAGGTTGAGATCCCATCAATGAGAGTTCTGATGGAAGCCAAGTTGACTGAGGCTGAATGGTGTCAGAGTAGATTTGATCAGTTAAATTTGATTGAGGAAAAGAGAATAACAGCTTTGTGTCATGGTCGGTTGTACCAGCAAAGAATGAAGAAAGCTTTTAACAAGAAGGTCAAACCTCGTGTATTCAGAGAAGGCGACCTCGTGCTCAAAAAGATCCAGTCTTTCATTACAGATTCTCGGGGCAACTGGACTCCGAACTATGATGCCCCATATGTTGTCAAGAAAGCCTTCTCTGGCGGTTCATTAATTCTTGCAACTATGGATGGTGAGGAGATCACTCGTCCTGTTAATGCGGATGCAATCAAGAAATACTTCGCCTAAAAAATAATAAAAGAACAACTCGCTAAGTTGAAAACCCGAAAGGGAGGCTTAGGCAAAAATGAGCGTCTCGGTGGATTGAAAACCCGAAAGGGCGGTCCAGGCAAAAATTAGAGAGAAAAACAGAAATAATTATCCTGGAAGATTGAAAACCTGAAAGGGCAATCTAGGAACAAGTTAGGGATCATGGAAAGTAACTTCATCGACAAATTGGATCACTTGTAACAACTGAGGATTTCAGATTCTATCCTTCAGAAGAAATTCCCATCAAAGATTCTTATTCACTCATCCTTGACTGAAGTTTCACACGCAGTGGAGTTCAAAGTTGATAGGGAAAATAGTGATCATTGTATTTCAATGTAGCCCTTTTCCATGTATTTACCATTTTTCAAATTTGTAATGATCCATGGAGTCACGCCATTTGCTGACTACCATTCTATCAATAAATTTGAGCTTTTATCCAATTGTTTGAAATTCTTTATATTGTTTCAGTTTACAAAATTACAGTTTATTGTTGATGATGATTTTTGAAATAAATTTAATAAATTTAATCTTTAAAGATTATAAAAACATTTTCTCTTGATTTGTGAACAAAGAAAGGATATCAATAGTGATTCCAGGGATGGTAAAGTCCGGGTGTGTGTAACTTGTCTCTCCCAAAGAAGGGTTTGATCCATTTGTGTCCTTATGAAATTCCAGATTGGTCCAGGCCTGTCAATGTTAATGATGTTTTATTCCCCAGCAACCAACATGAGCAAGGATTGTAAATACTCTTAATTCGGTTCCTTTCCCCAGAAGAGTTGTTGGAAGGTATATCCTAGAAAATCCCCAGCTGAGTTTTGATCTCTTCCTCAGTGTAAACACCCCAAATTTGCCCTCACTCATTTCACCATGGCTTGTGATTCTTTTCATATTGCATAAGTTCAATCATATCATCTCATATTGCATTTTTGCTTCACTGCATTAATTCAAAATCATCTGCATCTAGGGTTTGTGATCTGAGCAATCCCTGAGCCATCTGAGCCACTCCAAAGGTCTTCAATCACCTCAAGAGGGTCCATGTATGTTCTAGAATCATATTGTATCCTCCCAAGGTCAAGAAAGTCAAAGAATCACAAGAACTGAGAAAGGCATGGAAGCAGAGCCAGGCTTAACTGCACAGATGACCTAGAATTAGGGTTTTGGTTTCAGAGGCCATAACTCCAAATTGTTTGGTAATTCTTGTTTCTATTGGTCATTATATGCTATAGGGATCATACATACCAATTTTCATGAAGAAAATTAATGGGGAAGGCATCTGATCAATAGATGACTTCTTGAGCAAGTCAGTGCAAAATCGGGGCATCTGAGGCCCCCAACCACCCAACCAAAGGGGTTTCTCCATCATTTTGAATGTGTTTGCTCTTTATTTGATCTTATAATATGTTAGAAGTTCACAAAATTGAAGAATCTCAAGCCATTTGCAAAGTTGCCTTTTTGGGAAAGTGACTTGTAATGCAAAATTGCCATTTTGGGAAAGTTTTTCAACCTCCTCTTTTTGATCCAAAAATGCTTCAAATGAAAAATCTTTGGTCATGAAAGTTGTAGATTGGATCTTCCCATTTTCAAAAAGTACAAGAACTCATTCTAATTCATTTTAGATCAAAAGTTATGGCCTTGCAAAGTTGGGCAAAATCACTAAATTTTCACTTTTACACCAAAGAGGAAACTTGCAAAAACACATGCCAAGCATTTCTATGACTTCTAAGCATCACATAAACATAACAAATTGCCTAAAAGTCAGATTTGTGCCAAGAATTCTCAAGTTTCATGACTTGTGCATGAAGAAATCAAGAAAAGGCCAAACTTCATGAAATTTGCAAAACCACCCATAAGCTTCAATCCACTTGCTAATTGGCCTCAATCTGAATTCCATGGTTGCCCTTGATCCTTGCTGCGCAGGACACCCCATTGTCCTTGGCCTGCCATGACCCATACCTCAAGTACACCAACTTTTGACATTTTGGCAACTTGCCCATACCAATCAACATAGGCCAGCACCCACTCTCTGACCTATCACACTTCTTTATGTGGATCAAAACCAAGGAAAAGCACATAACAACACAGCCTGAAACTCCAAGAACTCAGCACACTCCAAAATCCCCAAATTTGCAAAAGCCTTCGAATCTCTTGATTCAACCATCAAACCTTCAAGTTTCTTTCACCATTCAACTCACCATGATCCACTGATCATTTCCCACCCTTCATTTGGCCCTAAAACCTCCACAATCAAAAATACGATTTTCACACTTCACAAACTGAATTTCTGCCATTTCCATTTTAGGGCCATATAAACTCCAGCTAAGTATCACAAACACTTGGGGAAGATCGTTGGAACTTGTATGAAGCAAAGAACTGGCCAGAAAGCACCATTTTCGAAAGCTTCAGTTCAGGTATCATCAAGAACTTTTTTTCCAGAAACGTGTTTTTAAGTTACTAATTGGTTCTCCATGATCCATTGATGATTTTGATGTGTTTAATTTTGAAAATGGTCAAGTATTAAGCATGTATTGTATCTCTGAAACTTTCTGCGTTTTTTTTCGTTTGGCTTTGATTACTGTTCTTGAGTGAAAATAAATGAGTTTTAGGGCTAGATTCATGTTTAGGGTTGTTAGATGTTTGATTCTGGAGAGTTAGAGAGCTTAAGATTGCGTTTTGAGTGAGATTGAAGGTTTGGTTGGCCAGAGAAGATGACCGGAACACTGTTCCGGTCATCTGAAAGTAATTAGGATTCAGGATTAGGGTTTAATCATAATTAGTGAGATTTGAATTTCAGCCGTCCATTAGCACGCGTAGTCAATTCCCGCCCCCCTAGGTTTGAATCTGGGCCTTTAGATCAGCTGACTTTCTCATTTTCTCTTTAATTTCATTTTTATTTTATTTGTTTTGTATTTAATTTCTACGAATTTTTAAAAATAGTAAAATACATTAAAAAATTCTGAAATTTTTTATCAAACCTTTTATTAATTTTCAGAACCCAAAAATATTTTTATTTTTATTTTTTGCATTAAAAATCATTTTTAAATCATTTAAATGTTTATTTTTAATTAGTTAATCGAAATTAATTAATTAAAAATGCATTTAGGTATTTAAAAATCACCAAAAAATTCACATTGCATTTTAAAACATTTAGAAACATTATCAAACTCTTCAAACAAATTTCTTTTTGGTTCTTGACCTATTTTG
Source organism: Lathyrus aphaca (assembly GCA_963966055.1). Classification (NCBI taxonomy): domain Eukaryota; kingdom Viridiplantae; phylum Streptophyta; class Magnoliopsida; order Fabales; family Fabaceae; genus Lathyrus; species Lathyrus aphaca. The sequence continues at coordinate 387,737,865 of OZ014524.1, read as the reverse complement.
ACATTTTTCATTGGAATTAAAGTTATCTAAAGGTAATATTTTGGTCCTAACTTAGAAAAATTCATTCTGCCTAACCATGAAGAGTTTGATGATGGTTCTTCTTGCATTGCATCCTTCCTATCCTGTAGTTTCTAGGGTAAAATTGGTTTGAATTTATCTTTCATTTTCAATTTAATGTGCATTTTTCCTTTTGAAGTTCCTTGAAACCCTAGTTGACTTGAGAAAATCATAACTTCCATTAGGTTAAGACTTAGGTCCCCTCCTTTGGGTAGTGAACTTGTGTAGGGTTAGGGTTCCTTTGATCCAATTTTCAATTTTTTATCATGTCATTTTCTTCTGATTTTGAATTTTGTGTTGCATGTTATGCATAAACCCTAATTCTTGCCTTCATTTGCATCCATCTCTTATATGCTTGCATTCAAGAACTTGCCATGACATTTTGTGCATTCACATGACTTCTAAGACATCTTAGGACACATTAGAATCATGTTTGACCATTGCATCATTCATTTGCCATGTTATGCATTCATTCCATTTCATAAACTTTCATGAACTTTTATGGTTCAAAGCATGCTTCATTTGCATCCTCATCCTTGTATGATCATCCACAACTCTTGCCATGTGTTTGCATCACCTTTTAGCATCATTAACATCATGTTTATGCTTCTGACTTTGGTTTGCATCATGGCATTTCATCTCATTTTCATTTCATTTCATTTTATTGTTATTAACTTTTCAGGTGGTAAGTGGTTGAGAAGTGAATTTGCCTTCACTTCTCATAATCTTTTCTCATCTCTCTTATGTATTCATTGCTGCATTTTGTATTTGTTTTAGAGTGAGCTTTCTCATTCATGTCTCCTCTTCACTTTCTTTCTCCAAGCAACTTATCTTCTTAAGTGAAGTAAGTTGACTTGCTTCTCTCTGCTTCTTCCTCCTTTCATCTGCTTCTTTCCTGGTGGCTTTTCCTTGAGGATATTTTGCAAGCCTCATAAACCCTAGGAACAACCAAGCATGATCACAATTAGGGTTTGATTAGTCCCCCATTTAGTTTTGCCTTTGTGTCATCTTTGAGTCTTCTCTTCTCACCTCATAATCAAGGATTAAACCTTAAAGGTTTTAAGACTTTGTGATTAGGGTTATGCCTGTATCCTTCTATTAGGATGGAGTGTATAGCTTTAATCCTAAGTGTTAAACCCTTAATGTGTTTAATTCCTTCAATCAATCCACTTAATAATCATTAAGACATCAAACTTGTAACTTGGGCCTTGCATTAGGGTTCTGATTCTTCCTTAGTTGGTTAAGAAGGACTAACCCTAGTGTTAATGGACAAGTCCCCCTCAAGTTGTCTTACAAACCATAAAATCCACTTCTTAATCTTATAATTAATTAAAATTCACTTTAATAAAGGCTTTTTTAGGTTATGAGGTTAATCCCTAATCATGGATTAAGTTGAGGAGCCTTCCTCAGCTTAAATGTTTTCATCTATTACCCTTCTATTAGGATGGTGTAATGAGTCCATTAAATCCCTGATTATGGCTTAAAATCATTACTTAACACTAAACAAAAACAACAAAAACATCTAATTAATTGCAAGTAGGTTAATGATCTTAATCCTACATCATGGTGATTAAGTGTGAGGTGCTTATTTCATACTTAAGGTATTCTCATTACCCCTAATCAGAGGGAAGATGTGATGAGTTTACTGACCCTTGGTTTAGGCTTAAGCTCATTAACTTATGACAAACTCTAAAAAACAAATAAAAGACTGAAAACACCCAAAACAAACAATAATCGTCTCCTCCGGGATTCTTTTCTCATCTCATTCACTCACAAACGAGAACTCGCTTCTTCCGTCTAATGCAAGACAGTTTGCACCTGAGCCAGACAGGTCATACACTTGAGCATAGGCAAGTAAGCAGTTCACAAGTCAATTTATCTTTCAGTCTCTTTGAGTCGAACTATGGTGTTCTGACTTCCTCATTGCACGAGAGGATATGTAGGCATAAATTCACGGTTATCGAACAAAAGTCTCTGTATATTCCCCCTCCTTCCAGCATTATTCTTTAAGCCTCATTATCTTGAGCATTTCACTTTTGTTCTTACACTGACACTTCTCTTATACACTTCACATTTATTTTACACTGACACTTGCATTCTTTTCCAGCTTTGATACACAGATAGCACTGACACTACCCCTTTAAAACACAAATCTTTCAAGCGTGGATCCCGTTGAGTACGGCGGACAATCTGGGTGCTAATACCTTCCCAGGTTGTAACCAACCCCCTTTCTCAGTTTCTCTGGTTCGCGACCGTCTTATCCATCTTTTCTCAGGTTTATGCAGCATTACCTTTCCTCCGGGATAAAAATGCATAGTTGGCGACTCTTTTCTTTCTGAGTTCACCCTTGTGTGTTCTCATCCCCCTCGCCGACCGTTCGCGTCTGTACCCCATTTGACCTAGCCTCATTTTGGTGGGAGCGACACTCAGCAGTTTACCCTTGACTTGAAAAGTTTTGGAAGCTCCCAGCCAAGTCTTTTCTCCTGAGCATAGGTTGTTTGCATCCCTCAGCAAAAGTATTAATATATCAATCAATTTAAGGTTTTCTTTCACCTGTTGGTGATTATTGATTTAAAATCCCTCGTAATTGTGATTTGCTATGATGTTAACCTCTGGTATTCCCCCTGTGGGTCGAAAAGTCCAAACGTTCAGTGATGAAATATCTTCATAGATCCCCAGTAAGTTTGTGTGATGGTTTCCAGCAAATCTCTATTTTTTATCTTTGGCAAGTTTTGCACTCTTTCCCTAAGCAGAACAGGAGTGGCGTAACTCCTTCCTCAAGTAGAGTGAGAGTGGTATAACTCTTTCCCCGAATAGAGCAGAAATAGTATGATGGTTGTTCCTGCAGAAGTTTGTTTAAGAACATTTATGTCCCCAGTATGGATCATGGAAGTATTCCCCATCCCCGACAAATTTTTACCTCTCCTCAGCAAGGTGGTATTCCTATGCAGAGTTGATGGTTGATGTTTGATACTCCAGTAGGCTATGCTTTATTTGCATCACTGGTAGATCTTTATCTTGTTTCCTCAAACAAAGTTGTAAAGATATTTGTCCCCATCAGAGTTTAATAGGGACATTTCCCTTTTCCCCCAGAGTATGGAAGATTTTGAGTTGTTGAGATATCTCCAACATGTTATCCTCTCAGAGTGGAATTTTCTGATGTTATCCTTTTATGGATTATTGAAGATTTCTTTGTGGATTGGATCCCTAGCAGTTATAATCCCCAATCTGAGTTATTCCTTGTAATAGGATTTTATTCCTTTGATGTTTTTTTTATATTTCCCTACAGGATTTCGAATCGAATCTCCAGCATGGTCCCCAGACTTGTTGCCCTGGTTAGCCGAGTATCCGGCTGTTGTGGTGTTTATGTCACCCGTTGCTTATCTTTATGTCTGTTTTGGTAGCATATTCATACGCATGAGCATAGCATTTTTTTGCTTGCATTCTTGCATTTATCCTTGTTCCCCGCTCTTTGGTGTGATCTTTCCCCACAGAGTGTGTGTGTGGTTTTCCTCTCAAGTTTAGAGTGTCAACCCTTAAGCAGAAAATGTTTATCCTTTCTATTTCCCCACTGAGTTTGTTTCTCGTGGATAATTTTGATTCAGTTTCCTCCCCGGTTTATTATCTGGATGGAACTTCCCCAGGTGAGATATTTCCTCCTCGCGATGAGTCTTGTTTGACCGTTTCTCTCCAATTTGTTCTTGGATTGAATTTTGGTCCCCTTTGTGAGTAATGTTTGCTTTGGAATTAAGCTATCATTGTTTTATAGTGGGCAATATTTTCTCCAGCTTGTGTATATTACTTTGGAATTAAGTTATCAATTTTTCGATAGTGGGTAATATTACCAAATTAATCAAGCTATTTTGCTTGTACTCCTACCCAGTAAATCTGGTAGTCGAGAGTTCGTCTTCTTACCTAGTAAAAAGGTAATAGAAGTTGTTTCACTCTGCTTGAACTCCTACCCAGTAAATCAGGTAGTTGAGAATTTCTCTACCCAATAAAAAGGTAGTGGAAGTTATCCCTCTTTGTTTTGCTCCTATCCAGTAAATTGATAGTCGAGTCCATTGTTTTCCTACCCAGTAAACTGGTAGTTGATGATTCTGTTCCAACTCGGTATTCCTCCATTTGTTGAACTCGAATACTTTGTTTGGTTGATATTTCCCGGCAGAGCATTTGCTTATTCCCGTTGTACCCTGTTACTTTGATTATATCATATCTTTTCCCCATGTTGAGTCGGTTATCCAGTGATTTATTTTCCTGGAAATTCTTTTGGTGTCTTTTGTTTTCCCCGACACGATTTTCTTTTGTGTCCCCAAGCTTTTGCTTTCCTCTGATGGTCGTATATTCCCCATAGAGATCTTGGGTTTGCATAACATATTCATATCATATCATGTTCTCTTAGGACAAAAATTTGGGTTTTTTTCCTGTATTTAAGTCTCTCCCATCTAGCAGAGACGAAGATGTCAATCTTCATATCTTCATATTGAAGAAACTTAAATAGGGGCAGCTGTTGCACCCTAATTTTTGCCCTAAGTTTTTCTTTGCATTTTCATCTGCATCTGGCATACAAACAAGATCACACTGGTTGCACAGTTTTTCTCGGGTTAGGTTTACGCCTCACAGGGGATCACTGTTGTCTTCAATTACTTTATTTGTTTATGTTTAGTAACCATTAATAAAAATTCAAAAATATTTTTGTTTCCTTTTGCTAACCTTTTTCAGGAAGAGGAACCATGTGAAAATACCAAAAATAGCAGTCCTACAGCTCGAGCGAAATTTCACAGAAAAAGTCAAAGTTGATCTGCAAATAATTCAAATTTTTATCTGATCAAGGATTTCCTGAGTTAATTGATTCATTCAAAGAATTTCCAAGGACCATGTGTTTACTTCTTCGACGCAAAACAAGAATCGGGCCGAAACAACCAAGCAGTTATGTTTGAACAAAAAAAATTCAAATTTCAGCTTGGTTAACCGATTAACCAAATGGTTAACCAGTTAACCAGTGCGAAATTTGAATTTTTTATTCAAATTCAGCACCCTTAGATCATTGATTTAATTGTAATATTCTAGATCTATTGGTTTCCGATTTCTCTACATCACTTTGATCATTTCCTACCATAAACCCTCATTAATCACCACTCTTTTCCATTTCCCACCAAAATTCCAATTACCAAACCTAAATTCAAATTACCAAAGCAAGCTCCATTCCACCAAATTTCCATACCTAAGGCCTTTAAATAGGACCACAATTTCATTCATTCAACAAGCTTTAGAGAGCCAAATTCACCTTGCAAAATTTCCTACAAGCTTTTGATAGCCACAAAACCTCTTGCAAATTACTTCCCCAACACCAAAATTCTCAAAAGCTTACTTTATTTCTTTTGAAGTTATCAAGAATTCACATTGAATTCTTGATTAACTTGAGCTAAACCTTCATCCTTTCATTCTGTTGGTCATGAATTTCAGTAGATCTAAGCTTGTGTTGATCCAATTTGAAGAAGAGCTTTTGGTAATTCATCTTCCTCCATAAACCCATTTTCACCATCAACATTCAAGATGTAGATCTTTGGTGCTTTTGTTTCTAGATCCTTTGGATCTTTATTTGTTTTTTAATTGCAGGGATTACGATGTATTTTGGTTTTAAAATTCGTGCAAAATCAGATCATGATCATCCAATGTTTGAGAAAAGGTTTCAAAATGGATCATGCTAAATGTTCTGCATTTTTTCAGCTTCTGGTACAATATTAACCGGTTAACCAGTTGGTTAACCAGTTAACCAGTTCCAAAACAGCGTAGATTGTTCAAAATCTGCTTGCGTTAACCGGTTAACCAATTGGTTAACCGGTTAACACAAGTCAGAATGGTGTTTTTGGCTTGTTTCAAGCCCTTTTTTGGTTCCTCTTTCTTCTTCTTCTTCCTCCTTTTTATTTTTACCTTGGGAAGCACTTTTGGAAGTGATTTCTCCTTAATTTCAATGAACTTTGGGTGTAGATTAGAGTAGTTAATGTTCATTAATTCAAAACTACCTTTAAGTGGATTATTCAATTCATTTAAGGTACTTTGCATTAGTGATACATTTTCATGCTTGGTACCACCAAGATGAGTGATTGAACTTATGGATGGAAGAATACCATAAGTGCGGCTCAATTTGGTATTCACCTTTAGTTTTATGCGGTATCGCGTCCGGATAACGATTTACATATCGTTTATCTCGCATGCATTATCACTAACATTATGCACCATAATTGGTGGTGGCCGACCTCATTCGTAGGGTAATTACTTCGTAAATTACTCGGCGATTGCTTAACATAGACCTAAATGTGTCCCGACTTTGGAATAAAAATTTAATTGGGTTGCACTTTCGTGGACCGGATCTCTTGTTGATCGTGTAATCCCAAAGTGGTTAATCATATTGCATTAAGGATCGAGACTTATGAATGTTTGATGCATAGGTGCTTTGGGTTTCCCAATCTCCTTTAAAATTTCATTGAATTCGGTTCGGTTTGCCTTGATTAATCCCTATAGTGTAAGATGCTAAGCGGATCCGGTTGCCTTCGATTTTGGTCACTTTTTTTTTCTTTTTTGGTTTTGGTTGATTAAGTTCACCATACCATTATTATGCAAATATTATTATACTATTATTACTATTAATATTTCATATTCTTGCACTTTAATTTCTTTTGTTACTAACATTTAATTTTTGCACTTTTATTGCCTTTATCTTATTTTACTTTATTCATCCATATCATGTTTATTATTTGCTTATATTTTGTTGTTATTCTCGTTTTGTCCATTTGGACACAAAAACATTAATAAAGGATTAAACCTCTAAAAAACTTGTGACTTTAATTTGTGGACTTATGGTTACTATCCTTGACATTGGAGTGGAGATTTTTGGACTTAGATTTTAGGATCCATTCCCCTTGCTTTGATCTTCATGAAGTTGGATTTAGCCTTTATTTGGCAATTTGCTACCTTATAAGGATGGAACTCTTATGCTCATAATTTGGAATGTCATCAAGTTTTGTTAGATCTTTCTTCCCTTATCTCCTTATTTTCTTCTTTTAGAATAGTCCCTTCATCTCCTCCCATTCTTTAATTTTCAAAACCTTCTCCCTTTTTCAAAGGATTCCTTCTTTTTAAATCATCACCTCTTTAATAAACAAAACCTTGACTTTCGTCAAGTGGCTTTTACTCTTTTTCTTTTCTTTTAAAATCAATGAATCTAATCATGTTGACCTTAATTCAAAAATAAAAAGAATCAAACTCATTCAAGTTGTTTTGTGTTTTCGTGCACTTTTGTTGATTTTCTTTAAAAAGAGTGCCGATTATGAGTCATTATTCTTTAGTCGGGTGCAAGTCTCTCAATCACCATGGTTGTAGTTTGATGTAATTGAGTCTCTTGTCATTTGTGGGGGTTTAGTGGCATACTCGTTGATTTTATCCGAGTTGGCGCCCTCCCCATAATGATGTATGAGTCCATGCCTTCATTCTCATGGTAGATTTGTTTGGCTATCCACTTGAAGATGACAAATTCTCTTCACTTAATAAATTGAATCATAACCCACCCTTTTCACTATTTGTACCACGAACTATGGGATTTTGATCTTGCATTACACTTTGTGGGTACGTAGGCATGAGGTGGTAAACCTCTCCAAACACAAAAATATTAAAAAAAATAATTCTATTCTCATCCCTCCACTCATATTTTACAAACCATTTTCAAACCAAAAGCAGTAAATTTTTCAAAGGGCTCCCGTGGAGTACCACAGACATTTTGGGTGCGTAAAACCTTCCCATTGTGTAACCTATCCCCTTACCTGTTTCTCTGTTGTGTTTTCTTTAGCTTTTTGCTTTTAGATTCATTAGGATTTATTCTCTCTTTTTTCCTTTTCCTCTTGGAATAAAATAAAAGCGCGGTGGCGACTCTGTTTACTTTAAGTTAAGTTAATCAATAGCTTATACTCATGATTCTACCGCTACAGCTCATATCACTCTTGGATTGCTCAGATCACAAACCCTAGATGCAAATGAAATGAAAATATGTAGTGGGATGGCATGCTTATGTAATGCAATGCTATATGATAGATCACAAGCCATGGTGTGAGAAAAAGTGAGGGCAAATTTGGGGTATTTACAGCTGCCCCTATTCAAGCATGAGTTAGCTGTGCAGGATGTAAGCGCCTGGCTTAACAGACAAACAAGATAACTTGTGGTTGAATACCAAAGACAGTCCGAAACTTGAACTCGTTGGGGAGAAGAAGAAAAGGGATATAAATTGTAAAAGATAGTATATTTTGAGTATCAAATGAAAGCGATGGAGGATGACCATCGAGCAGAGAACAACTGCTGGGGGTAAAACGGTAAACGGAGCAATGACAGGGGACGACCATCATGCTGGGAAATAAAGAAACCGCGACGGGGACGACCATCGGGTAAGGAAAATAAAATTCTCTAGGGATAAAAGGAATGAGGGAAACACTGACGGGGACGGCCATCAGGTTGAATGGTAAAGTAAACAATGATGGGGACGACCATCGGGTAAAACTGATGAAGGACGATCATCAAGAAAAGGAAAAGGGACCATGACGGGGACGGCAATCAGGTTAAATAATAAATGAAATATTTGATGAGGGACGATCATCAAAGGTGAAGGACGATCACCTAGCAGGGGACGACTGCTCTTTATCTCGACATAGGACGAATGCCGGATAAAAAAGATCAACGATGGGGAAGGCCATCGGATAAGCATGATGAAGGACGATCATCAAGAGGTGAAGGATGATCACCTAGCAGGGTACGGCTTCCCTTGGGGATTATTGTGACATAGGACAATTTCCGGATAAAAAGATCGACGATAGGGATGACCATCAGATGAATGATGAGGGACGGTCATCAGGAGGTGAAGGACGACCACCTAGCAGGGGACTGTTGCACCCCAAATTTTTCCCTCCCCTAGTCAAGGAATTGTGTACCAAGGTGTCCCAAGAGATTCACAAGGTTCACAAGGTATCCCAAGAGGTTCACAAGGTTCACAATTAGTCAGAAAGCTTGGAAGTTCCCTCAGACAAAACCTCCTCCTAAGCAATGCACCCTAAACTAGGGTTTTGGATTTCATCAGGATAAATGGACTATCAAGGCCTCAAGTGAGCTTCATAACATCCTACATGTCTTAAATAATCCCTATGTCTAGTTTCAAGGCTTTCCCAAAAGGTTTGCTCAGTCAGATGATCAGATATGCAAAAATCAGTCAAAGTGGTTAAAAAGTCAAATTGAGGTCAACTGTGGTCAAACCAAAGTCAAACTTCATGATTTTTTGCCAACATTAATTTTATGAAGTAAAATTCATCATTTGATCAAGGGTTGATCATGATTCATCAAGGAGATTTCAGATCATCAAGAATCAGGAGTTTCTAAATTAGGGTTTTCACAAAAAAAGTCAACTGAACTTTGACCAGCCATAACTTTCACATGCTTCATAAACAATTTCCTATCCAAAGCTCATTTTGAAGGAAATTGAATTCTCTACAACTTTGTGTCTCACAAGCCAAGCCTAAAAATTCTTCATTTGAAAGTTATGAGCCAAAATATTACAGGTCATTTCAAAAGTCAACAAAAAGTCAACATCTTCCAAAGGGCATAATTTGAAAATGGTAAAGGATATGGACATGAGACCAAAAAGGTTTGTTATAGGACTCACTAAGCTTTCCAAAAAGTCCAAGAACACCTTCATAGCCTTAAAATTGAGGGAGATATGCCTTGTCAAAGTTGGGAAATTTTTGAGGGGTATATGAAGCAAATGACGTCTCAAATCCAAATATTTCCAAATGGGCCTACCAAATTCTAACCCAAACTCAAAGGTGACATCATGAACGACCCAATTCAATTAATTTCTGATTTTTATAATTTTATTATTATTTATTATGATTTTATTCATTAAAATTCATTTTAAATCAAAATAAAATATGAAATGCAATTATTGGATTGAATTTTTCTTCTACAAGCCTTTAAATGATAATTAAGTTGATTATAGGCCATCCAAATTCGTGAATGACAAGAATAGCAAGGTTGGATGTGATTTTTTGATCTTTTTCAATATTTGATTTCTTCAATCTCAAGCTATCCAAAAGCCCAAAGAAGGGATGTGTTTTTTGACCTAATTTACATCTACTATAAGTATGTAACACAAGACAATGCAAAGAGGACGGAAATCAGGATTCGTAGGCATAGTTCAAAGTTCAAAATTTCACAAAATAATTTCAAATTCGGATTTCAATTTAGAAGCCTCCTCCAAACGTTTTGAAGGTTGAATTTGGTTCATTGAAGTATTTTGGACGTGCTCCCATCATCATCATCATCATCATCATCCATAATTTCATAAAAGGCATGATCTGAATCTGTTCTTATGCTTCTTTTTTTATTTTTTCGATTCTAACATTTGGCGCATTATAAATTTTTTGGGTTTGTCTAAAATATGTTTGTGATAGTGCATAGATGGATTATGGGCACTTGGATTGAAGAATGGAGGCCTAGAGGATGAAACACCATTCTTAGGGTTTCAAAACTTGAAAATTGGGAACTCACCATACGCGCGATTTTACATGAAATTAATGGACCAATTTCCTTTAGAATGATGATATTGATTGATTTGTATGATTAAAATATGTTTATGTTACGCATATTGCATTTTCCAATTCGCAGGACTTTTAGCAACAGACAGAATCCGTCACTATAAGCTGCAGTGACGGAAAAGTGTCACTATAGCCTAAAGCGACCGCTGAAGGAAGAAGACAATGTAGCGCGCGCTTTCTAATTTTTAAAATTTGTTTTTAATATTTATTGAATTGTTTGTATTTTATTTCACGAATGTGTTGGTAGCTCAGATGGTGAAGGCGCGCGCTTGGAGACCCTTTGGCCTGGGTTCGATCTCCAGGTTCTTGCATTTTTTCTTTTATTTTCTTTTACGTTTCAGGTTCAACACTTATGGATATAGGTTCAGTAAAACATCATCGCGCACGCGTGGCTCTGTTGGCAAGGAATTCATCTTGGGAGGTACTGGACCTGGGTTCGATTCCCAGGTCCTTTATTTTGGAACAATTTCCTTAATTTTCTTATATTTCTATTATTTCTTTAATTAATCCTTAATAATAAATAATTGAAATTAATAATTAATTTTCTAAATATTTTTCTAAATCTTTCATTTTCTTTAAATTATCCTAATTTTTTTTATAATTAAAATAAGTTAACTTTTCTTAATAACATTTTGTTCATAATATTTTGTACATTAATAATGATATTTTCTTAATTACATTATAATAATAAATCATATTTTTGTAAATGAATAAATTCCTTTTTATTATTACTAAAATAAACTTATATTTTCATAATAAGTTTTAATTTGATTAATAAAAAAATAATTTTCTTTTTGGTTATTATTATTATTTAATTTATTATTAATGTTTTATTGCTATATTCGTTTTATTATTGCTTTATTATGTTTATCGTAATTTATTTTCATTCGATTATTATGTATCTGCCAAAGCCTTGTAATAACTTAGAAATTTATTTTCCGTCTTTATTTTATTATTATTTAACTGCCATGGTTAGTAAATAGAGAGTGTGAAAATTAATTTTAATTAACTTGGATTTAGAAAATTAAATAAAAAGATTAAATACTTGAACATAATCACTCACACACGTAAGTCGATCTAAGATCGCCGTCTTCACTTCCTAGGGTATCTCTCTCTGTTGCCTTATTCAAATGGTCAAGTAGGGTGTCTTAAGCAAATTCCAATAAGCAAAAATATCATCTTGTCCCTCCCTCTGGTTAAAAAGATCAATTCCCTTCGAGGTTGCCTACGATAATGATCTTGTCCCTTCTAATTAAAAGATGATGGTCCCTCCCCAAATGGCTAAAGACACCCTACAGTTGCCTACATACAATGACCCTACATATGTCCCTAAAAAACATCAAAGGTAATGACTACCTACTCCTTAATAGTAGGGATAGTCTTACCCTTTGAAAGAACATAAAAGAATAAGAAAGACTTAATCTAGGGTAGGTATCTCGTAGTTACTTTCTCACACCTTCAAAATTACTTTTGCACCTCACATTTTCTAAAATATTTTCAAACTAGGTTTTGTATACACCCATACGAGGGTCATTACAAAGTACTTAAAGAAATTTTTCTAATCACACACTAAAAAAACAATTAAAGTGAGCTAAGTAACTAAGAGCCCATGGATAACCATGGATATAAAGGGTGCTAATACCTTCCCTTTATATAACCTACCCCCCGAACCCATGTCTTTTAAAATAGGTCTTTCCTATTCTTTTATGCCCTTTCCTTATGGATAAAATAAAAGTCGGTGGCGACTCTTGCTATCCGCAACATGACTAAAAGTTAGTTCTCCCACCGTGTTACAGGGACGACTGCTCTTTATCACGACATAGGACGAATGCCGGATAGAAGGTTCCAACAATGTGGATTCCACAAGGGAATGGATGAGGGACGGTCATCCAAAGGTGAAGGACGATCACCTTGCTGGGGACGGATGCCGAAAGTATCACGACATAGGACGAATGTCGGATAGAGAAAGTTGTTTTGTTTTTGTGGGGATGTAAACACGAACGAGTGCTTAGGCTTAAAAAATAAGAAGGTATAAGTGTTTGACAGTGTGTATAGATCGATGATGCGGATGAGCATCCTTAGAACCATGATACGAACGAGTATCTGTAGAAACAAACGCTGACACATGTTTAAGTGTGATGAAACGGATGAGTATCAATCGGTTGAGCAAAGAACACCGACGAGTGTTGAATCTGCTGAGGGGTGATATATACAAGATACGTACGAGTATCGAAGACTTTTGTATAAGTATGTACAAGTATGACCTGCTAGTGAAGTATGTGCAAAACACGGACGAGTGCCAAAAGGTTGAGCAAGGGACACAGACAAGTGTTTTGACTTGCTAGGGAAATATGACACGGACGAGTGCCAAAAAGAATATGTACAAGTATGAACAAATATATGTATTGAGAATGCAGAAGGTATTCTGGCGACCTTACTGGGGAAAGATTACACGGACGAGTGTCAAAAAGAGCATATATAAATATAAACATGTATCTGTGTTTGAGAGTGCAAAGGGGATGCTTTGGCTTTTATCTGCAGGGGATATGAGTTTTGTATATTGCTGGTGAAATGATTTTGATATTCGCAGGTGACGGGCTCAAACCTGGCTTATGATCATGCAAATGTTTGAATTTTTCCATAATGCTCCGTTTTAGACGGAATGCTACACTTATTTTGGGGGGAAATGATGCAAAATGCTATGATTATGCAAATGAGAGAACCCTATCCGAGGTCCAGATCCTGCGGGAATAAAGATCTATGGTCTATCTGTCCGGAGGGAGAACTCAGCTGGGGAAAGAGATCATTGGCTGATCTGTCCGGAGGGAGAACTCCGATGGGGATGAGGAAGTTTCAGCAACTCCGCTAGGGAAGTAATTCCTGTATTTCTCCACTGAGGAAAGAATGGAAACTTTGTGGGGATGCAAATCCACCGACTCTACTGGGGACGGGAAAATCCTGGAAACTCTGATGGGGAATAGAAAGTTCCTGACCACTTTGCTGGGGAAAAATTGTCAGGTATTGGTCGGGAGACCTCTGCTTGGGGAGGGAGATAACTTTTGGGAAGTAATCTTCTAGGGATTGATGAATTCCTCAAGCGATCCTCTGGAGGGATAACAACTTCGTAGGGGAATACTTATGTCAAGTAATCCTGCTGATGATGTGATTGCTAGCTTGGTTGGGGATATAATGCCCGATATGCCCCATGCTGTGAAATGGTCCTCCTTAAGTACCTACAACTTGTTAAGACAAAGGAAACACACAAGTGTCCCGAGGTATCCTCATCCGAATTCCGTCATGGGAGTTAGATTCGTATGAGAGCAACATATTTCCTGCAAGCATTTATTAAAAATGGCTCATATGTTTTTGATGCAAGTGTTGTATTATGAACTTTGGACATTTTGCAAACGAAACAAAAATGTACAAAACAAAGTGTGACTGAAATTTCTGATTTTATGGATGTGTGTGCCCTGAATAGGCAAGTACAGTCAAAGAAGTGAATCCCCTGAAATGAGGAGATTGCTGTAAATTGAGAAAATAAAAGTGTTGGCAATGTTGAAGTTGACGCTCCAGTGAGCTTCCTTTGTTATGACCCATATGACCTTGACATTCTTCTTTAACTTGTTTTCTGAAGAAGGTTGATTTTGACCGATGCTTTATCCTTTTGAAGTGTGCCATGTTGTAAGTGATACAGACGAATTCAGAATGCAGTTGTTCGCTTATTCCCTGATTTTGCGTGGATCGCCCTTTCAGGTTTTCAATCCACGGGGATACCCATTTTTGCCTGGGCTGTCCGATGTGGCTTTTCAACTCAGCGGGTGTACATTTCTTTTCAATTTTTCCCTTATTTTTACCCGAGTTTTTTATTCTGTTTTTGACTCGCCGGGATGCCCTTTTTTTGCCTGGACTTACATTCTGTTTTTATGTCCAACGGGTCTTTTATGCAAAGTATTTTTTAAATGCATCTGAATTCACAGGAGATAAGAAATCCTCGCCATCCATAGTAGTGAGGATCAGTGCTCCACCAGAGAAAACTTTCTTTACTATGAACGGGCCTTCGTAGTTCGATGTCCATTTGCCCCCGTGGTCTGTTTGAGGAGGAAGAAGTCTTTTCAGAACAAGCTCTCCCACCTAGTATTCCCGAGGTCTGACTTTCTGATCGAAGGCTTTCTTCATTCGTTTCTAATACAACTGCCCATGATAGATATCTGCTAATCTTTTCTCTTCAATCAGGCTCAGTTGATTAAATCGTGACCGGACCCATTCTGCCTTATCCAGTTTCACATCCATTATTACCCGTAAGGAGGGTAGTTCAACTTCAACAGGTAGGACAACTTCCATACCATACACAAGCTGATAAGGCGTTACCCCAGTAGATGTTCTGATCAAGGTTCGGTACCCATGCAAGGCAAATGGTAGCATTTCGTGCCAGTCTTTGTAGGTAACTACCATCTTCTTGATATTCTTGTTAGCGGCCTCAACAACGCCATTCATCTTTGGCCTGTAAGGAGAAGAGTTGTGATATTGGATTTTGAAGTCCCGGCAAAGCTCTGCCATCATCTTGTTGTTTAAATTGGAACCATTATCAGTAATGATTCGCTCGGGAACTCCATATCGACAGAAAATATTGCTTTTCAGAAATCAAGCTAACACTTGTCTGGTAACGTTTGCATATGATGCTGCTTCAACCCATTTGGTGAAGTAATCAATGGCTAACAGGATGAATCTGTGGCCATTTGAAGCAGTCGATTCAATATTTCTAATCATATCAATGCCCCACATGGCGAAGGGCCAAGGTGAAGACATTACATTCAAAAGATTCGGAGGCACATGCACTTTATCTGCGTAGATCTGGCATTTGTGGCATTTTCTGGCGTAGGCACAATAGTCTGCATCCATTGTGATCCAGTAGTAACCTGATCTTAATAACTTCTTTGCCATTGCATGTCCTCCCGCATGGGTACCGAAAGAACCTTCATGTACTTCGTGCATTAGCAGGTCTGCTTCCTTCTTGTCAACACATCTGAGCAGGACCATGTCAATGTTTCGCTTGTACAAAGAACCATCAGTATTGAGGAAGAAACTACCGGCTAGCCTTCTTAATGTCTTCTTATCATTTGACGATGCCCCAGGTGGGTATGTCTTATTTTCCAAGAAGCATTTGATGTCATGGTACCAAGGCTTGTTATCAGTGGTAGTGTCCACAGAGAATACATATGTCGTTCTGTCCAGTCTGGATACCAAAATCCGAGGTACATAATTAGCAGCTTGTACTTTGAATCATGGATGAAATGGTAGCCAAAGCGTCTGCGAACTAATTCTCATCTCGAGGGAGGTATTCAAGCTTAACTATCGTGAAGAAGATCAACAATCTCCCCATATAGTCACGGTAGGGTCTCATATGCTCCTGATGAGTGTACCAGTTGTCGTTGGTCTGGTTGATTACCAAAGCTGAATCTCCGAATAGATTCAAGGTTTTGATCCTGAGGTCAATGGCTTCCTCAAGACCCATGATACAAGCTTCGTATTCTGATTCGTTGTCAGTGCAAGCAAATGTGAGTTTTGCTGAGAAAGGCATATGGACTCCCTTAGGTGTGATAAGTACAACACCCAACCCCACGACCGTTGCAATTAATCTCCCCATCGAACATCATAGTCCATGCTTCTTCTGGGCCAGGCCCTTCAGTGTGAACAGGCTCGTCACAATCTTTTGCTTTTAAGAACATGATGTCTTCGCCAGGGAAGTCAAATCTCATAGGCTGGTAATCATCAATGGTTTGCTCAGCCAGATAGTTAGACAATACACTGCCTTTGATGGCTTTCTGAGAGGTGTACTGAATGTCATATTCTGTTAGAATCATTTGCCATCTTGCAACCCTTCCAGTAAGTGTTGGCTTCTCAAATATGTATTTGACTAGATCCGTCTTTGAGATCAATAAGGTAGTATGAGTCAACATATAATGTCTTAGTCGGCGAGCAGCCCACGCTAAAGCACAACAAGTTTTCTCGAGTAGTGAATAATGTTGTTCACAGTCGGTAAACCTTTTGCTCAGGTAGTATATTGCATACTCTTTTCGACCAAACTTGTCATGCTGGCCCAACACACACCCCATTGACTCTTCTAATACTGTCAGGTACATGATTAGAGGTATTCCTTTGATTGGAGGCATGAGAATTGGAGGTTCTTGCAGATATTCTTTGATCTTGTCAAAACCTCTCTGACAGTCATTGTTCCACCTGACTGTTTGTTCCTTTCTTAACAGCTTGAACAAGGGTTCGCAGGTTGCAGTGAGATGAGATATGAACCTTGAGATGTAGTTCAATCTACCTAAGAACCCTCAAAATTCTTTTTCAGTCTTAGGTGCGGGCATTTCCTGAATAGCTTTCACTTTGTCGGGATCAACCTCAATTCCTCTTTCACTTACAATAAAACCCAGCAGCTTACCGGAATGTACCCCGAATGTGCATTTGTTGGGGTTCAACTTCAATTGATACTTTCTCAGACGCTTAAACAATTTCAGCAGATTCACCAGATGATCTTCTTCTGTTAGGGACTTGGAAATCATGTCATCCACATAACACTCGATTTCTTTATGGATCATATCGTGGAATAATGTTACCATAGCCCGTTGATATGTTGCACTGGCATTCTTCAGACCAAACGACATTACCTTGTAACAAAACGTTCCCCAAGGTGTGATGAAGGTTGTCTTCTTCATGTCTTCAGGTGACATCTTAATCTGATTGTATCCAGAAAACCCATCCATGAAAGAAAATACCGAGAACTGAGTTGTGTTGTCCACCAATACATTAATGTGAGGTAATGGGAAATCATCCTTCGGGCTAGCTCTGTTCAGGTCCCGGTAATCCACACACATACGCACCTTGCCATCCTTCTTAGGTACGGGTACAATGTTAGCAACCCACGACGGGTAACTAGTTACTGCAAGAAAACCGGCATCCCACTGCTTTTGTACTTCTTCTTTAATTTTTATGGCCATATCTGGGCGAGTACGGCGTAGCTTTTGTTTGACCGGAGGACAATCTTCTTTCAATGGCAACCAGTGCATGACAATATTCGTATCTAGACCTGGCATATCTTGATAGGACCAAGCAAAGACGTAAACATATTCCCGCATCATACTGATGAGTTGTTCTTTTACTGGAGCTTGCAGACTGGCCCCGATCTTCACTTCCTTTACATCTTCCTTGGTACCAAGATTGATAGTTTCAACCTCCTCCTGATGAAGAGCAATCACTTTTTCCTCTTGTCTCAACAACCTAGCCAACTCTTCTGGAAAATCATAGTTTTCATCAACCCCTTCATCTGTTTGATTAATAGGATTGTCGAAGTCATACAAGGTCATAGCAGTGTTGTTGTCGGTGCAATCTGGAGGAATATCTATGCAAGGGTTGAGATTTGTTCATTTTAGTGATTGATTTTAATCTTGTTTAGGAAAAAAGTGAATGAAGTATTATTGAAAAACATTTCCATTTATTGTTTTGTGCGAAAATAACAAAAATAAAAGACAGTGAGCGACAAAAAAAGATCGTTTACAAAACATGTCCATTTGTTCATTAATCATTCATTTGCACAAAATACAAATATGGCCCTATTACAAAATGAGTCCTGACACCTTGGGCAAGATGCAGGACTTGATGCATGCTTAAATAGGAAATAATAATTACTCTGCAGAAGTAATCCTTATAATTTCCTGGGAAGACCAGTTAAGGACTTGCTGGCCTGGGACCCTTGGACGAATCCAGCTTTCCAGGTTGAAGTCCATTTCAGCCTCGTCTTCCACATTGTTGATTGCATCTGGGGTCAACATACCCCCACTGATAAACTTGGGAGCTCCAGCAGCCTCCTCTTGGACCTGTCGGGATGGTTTGTAACCCAACCCGAACATGCCCCAGCCCTGGGCATTCTCATCTTCATTAACCTTCCGAGCTTGCTTATAAGAAGAGATCGAAGTACCAGACACTTCAGTTGCTGCTTCATTGACATTGAGGGCCTCAAACCCTTGGCTCATTGTCTCATGGATTTCTCTGTCCATCTCAATATACTTGTAAGTAGCTAGATGACTAACGAAGATATCTTTTTCCCTACAGATTGTGATGACTTGACATTTCTATTTGTATTTTAACTTCTAGTGAAAGGTCGACGTTACAGCGCCAGCGACATGAATCCATGGCCAACCCAACAAACAACTATAGGCAGGCTGACTATCCATCACGTAGAAGATAGTTTTGAATATTTATGGGCCAATCACCACAGGTAACTCAATTTCCCCAAGAACCGATATTTTAGAACCGTCAAAGGCTCTCACCTCCAGGTTAATTGGACGCAGTTCAAGACCATCATATTCCATCTTGACCAAGGCTTTCTTTGGAAGAACATTGAGTGAGGACCCAATGTCAACCAAGACATGAAAGAGAACAACACCTTTACACTCCAAGGTGATATGCAAAGCCTTATTATGGTTACGGCCTTCCGTAGTTAGATCAACATCAGTAAAATCTAGCCCATGGATTGTATTGACATTTGAAACCACTGTTTCTAGCTGATTAACTGTAATCTCTTCTGGCACGTAAGCTGCATGCAGGACTTTGAGAAGTGCATTCCTGTGAGCTTCGGAACACATTAGCGGTGATAGAATAGAGATTTTGGAGGGTGTCTGATGGAGATGGTCCACAACCTTATAGTCACTCTTCTTAATTATTCTCATGAACTCGTCTACATCCTGGTCAAAGGATGTCTTCTGAGCTTCTTTGGCAATAGGTTCTTCAGGCACCACACTCTTGCCTTTAGCCTTGGAAGCAGCTTCTTCTTCAGCATTAGTTCTTTGGAATTGTGAGGCAAAGAGACGTACACTTCAAGTGAAGCCTCTGCCTCCCCCCACATTATCATTTTGTGGTGTAGAAGTGTCAAGAGTGACTTTCTTTCCATCGCAATACAAATCTGAGCCATAGTGCCAAGGCACGACACTGCTACTGTCATATGGAACTAGTCCTGGTACCGTGATAGTAACCAGACTGATTGCGGAGGAAGAAGGAATTGAGACAGTCTGAGGTTCATAATAAATTGTAACAGGAGGTCTGACCGGAGATGGTGCTGGTGATGAAGGTTGCTGATGTTGATGGAGATGTTGCTACGAGTTGTTGAAAGAATCTGGAACGTGGATTGTTGTCGGCTCATAGTAAATGGTAATTGTGGAAATGTCTTCATTGATGGTTATTGTTGTTGTAGAAGGATGTGTCTAACTGATATTTATTGAAATTGAATAAGGGATAGTTGTTGATGTTGTAGAAGAATTCGTTGGAATGATTGTCGCTGAAGTTGTAGGAGGAATATCTGTTACATCTGATGGAATGACATGTGTTGGAGTTGTAGGAGGAATAACTATTGATATTGTAGGAGCTATGACTGTTAAAGTGATCTGTAAAGTGCCTTCTTTGATAAGATTGTTGATACCGGTTTTCAAATCTACACAACTATTGATAGAAGTCTTGCAAGCTTCGCAGTGGGCCTCACAACCCGGGAACACTTGGCACTTTAAAAGCTGGGCTTTAACCTCGACCAGAGGTGATTGAATACTTGCAACATTGTCAAATTGGTTCATTGGTTGATCCTCCTTAATGGCATTTATCCTAGGCCCACCATGGCTAGGCATAAGATTCATGGTAACACTTGGAGGGGGTGCAAAGTTGACTTTCTTATAATCAATCAAATCTTGGACCTTCAAGTGTAAGGCCCTGCACTTCTCTGTAGTATGGCCAGGTGAATTTGAGTGGAAGGTACATTTAGCATTGGTATCATAGTTTCTTAGAAGATTATGGGGATCTGGTGGGGCCAGAGTCCTCAATTCAATCAAGTTGAGCTTCAGTAATTGTGGAAGTAAGGCAGCGTAGGGCATCAAAATGGGATCGATAACCTTGTTGATTTGTGAAGTCCTCTGTTGAAACGGACGTTGTTGTTGATTGTTATTGTTATAAGATCTCTATTGAGGAAATTTTTGTTGCTGTGGGAAATGTTGTGGTTGTGGAGGATACTGTTGTTGAGGTGCTGGAGCTGGAATTGTGACAACAACTACTGTTCTTGGCATGTATTGAGGCCTACCTCTACCCATGTGTATTGAGTTGGTCTCACCTGTCCTTCGAGGTCTTGCGAAAGGTTTCCTTGTATTGATGGAACTAGCTCCATTATCTGAAATTTTGCCCATCTTCAAAAGACTCTCAATTCTCTCCCCATCTATAACTACATCCGCAAAGCTAGTGGAAGAGAAAGCAGCAAGTCTATCAATGTATGTTCCCTGAAGGGTGTTCATAAACATGTCGACCATTTCTCTCTCAGACATTGGAGGCTGGACAGCAGCAACAAGCTGTCTCCATCTTTGGGCATATTCCCTGAAGTTTTCTCTTGATGAGTGACACATACCCATTAGGAGAGTCATTTTGGGAGCCATGTCCAAGTTATATTGATACTTGTGTATGAAAGTTTCGGCCAAATCCTTCCAGTTTCTGACTTTTGCTCTGGACAGGTGAGAATACCATTCACGGGATGCCCCGGTCAGACTATTTTCGAAGTAGAACATCCACAACTCTTCGTCTATGGTATAAGCTTTCAGTGCCCCTGACTCCCTCAACTAAACCCATGTCCATAACATCAAATCCCAAAGAGTTTTGGGACTCCAAAGATCTCAGCTTCTCTGCTATTTCATCCAGACGAAGATCATAGGCTTCATCCCCAACACAAATTAATGTAAAATGTTCCTCTTGAGGGTCCTCTTGCAAGGCACGACCTCCAGTGTTTCCTTGGGTATTTCTGACAGCATTGATCTCAGGATTGAGATGAGGCCCAAACTCTGGCGCATCTGTTTGCGGTTGCCTGTGATCATTGTTGCTAGTACCTCCTGTACCTAGATGAGTTTTCCGCTCGACTAACTCTCTTAATCTTTCCTGGCTTTGATCCAACCCAGTCATTACTGCCAAGAACTGGTTCATTTGAGCCCTCATCTCAGTTCTCTCATTAGCCATCTGAGTTCTCACGTCAGTCAAATCTTGCTGAACTTGGTCCATCTGTAAGCTCGGAAGGTTGTTTCTTGTAGGATACCGGTGAACTCTGTTGATGGGGAAAACCCTCCTACGAGCAATGTTTCCTGAAACACACAGCAAAGTGAGAAAACAACAACAAAAACACCAGCAACACAAAGAAATGAGGTTAGTGTGCAATGCAGTATGTCTATTTGTCCTCCAAGGGTATCCGGTTTGGTTCTTTGGTTTTGACCTTCCAGACCACTGGGAATGAAGATGTTGAAGAGAAATGAAGCCCAACAGATAATCCAAGTAATACATAAACCATATATTACAAATGCAAAAGATACATAGTTTATGATTACAACAAGTTCCCATGGTGGGTCAAAATACAATCAATCTAAGAAATACAACAGAATCACCATGAGAAATAAAGTACATCCAAAATAAAATACAAGTACAAAGAAATCAAACATCCAGTCCAAAGCCATTCTCCTTGACTTCCTTCAGGAGAGCGTCAGTCACTGGTCCAACTGGATGCTCTGTGATGGTCTTGATAAGAAGGTTCTTGGTGGCAATGGCACTTGTCAACTTCTGGTACTTGTCTTGGTCTTTTGACCTCTTCAACCCCGCCCGGAGTTTCAACTCGGAGATTTCCTTCTGTGCTGCTAACAAGGCTTCCTGACTCTTATTCTCATTAGCTTCCAGCTGCTCTATCTTAGCCTGTGTCTTCTTATCTTCTTGCAAACAAGCTTCAGTAATTCTGATCCATCTAGCCTGACTCTCTTCCAAGTAGTGCTCAACCCTGGCTTTTTGAATCTTAGCTTCTTTGCAAGCATTCTTCAATACTAACTCCCCTGCTCGGGCTTTTCTGATGTAATCGTAAGTCTTTTCTATCTTGGTCATATGCTCGATCCAGAGCTTCTCTAACCTCTCAATATCCAGACGACCATCATTCCTCTCCCAGAGGGTCTTCTTTAGAGCTTCAGAAAGTTGAGAATTCCTCTCTTTCAGCTTCTCAAACTTCTCTAAATTGACTGTAGCTACAGACTCTACTGCTGATGGCCCTGGCACATCCTCCAGGGTGAATGGCATGCGGGTGATCTGTCCTCTGATGCAAGACTAATCAATGTAATGGGCTGAAGCTATGTTGTTACACTTGCCAAGAATAGCAATCCCTTTTGTCAGTATGTTCTCCCAAGCCCAGGCTGCTTGTCGGACGATGGCATGATTATTCTGAATATCATAGTAAAGGGTCTCTACTAAATCCTGCTCTCTTGGTGGATGCACTAAGGCATACCCTAATTTCCTTTTGAAAAGCAAAGGATTGTAGTTGATGCAACCCTTCACTCCAATGAGAGGTATATTGGGATACTGCCCACAACTTGTAATTATGTCCCTGCCCTTGGTGCTTTGAGTACACCACCTGATGTCTTCTGAAGTGAGAGCAATAATTCTCTTAGGCCAATTTCTTGACTGATGAGGGTTCAGGAAAGCTTCTGTCTTTGGCAGGTGTCTCAATAACCAACAGTTGAAGAGAGGTTCACAACATCTGACTAATCTTCCCCCTGCTTCTCATTTATCTGATGCACTGAGTAATAGAAATCCCCTAGCAAGGTAGGAACTGGATTCTTTAGCAGGAAGATATGGATAGCATTCTTACTTACAAACTTAGGCTCGTCTGAAAACAAGATGATTCCATATATACTAAGAGCCAGGAGAGCACAAACAGTTTCCCACTTCCCTACTGCAGCATGACTGGTGGCCTAAGTGATCAAGAAGTCCAAATGGAGGCCTGGGATTCCAGCCTTGGTGGTCATATGTTGATCAATGATGGTGGCTTCCAAGTGCAGGGCCTTAGCTATGTCTTCATTCCTAGGAGCAGTCATCTCAGGGTTGAAAGGGATTCCCCTTCTGATGGGGACACCCAACAACATGGAAAACTCTTCCAACAAAGGACCCATCTGAAAGTCTGGGAAAGTGAAACATCTGAGATGAGGGTCATAAAACTGCAGGAAAGTGTGAATCATGCTCCTCTGTGATGCATCCAAGTCCATGATCATGTCCATAATACCACCATAGTGTTCCATGAATAAAGGGACATGATCTAGAGTGATAAGTGTCTGGATCTGCCTGATGCCTGCTAGAGAGAGCTCAAAGAAATGATAAGTAAGGTTGCTCTTCCTAGATGAGTCCATACTGACAATGGATGCTGACGAAGATAATTGAGGAGAAATACTGCTGAAGGCAAACTGGAGAAGATATCAGCTGAAGAAGATCTCTGATGAATATAACTGGTGAAGAAGAACAGTCAAAACCAAACCAAAGATGATGTGGATACCCTGTAAAACAAATAGACAAATGTTAAAATGATGCAAAATGATGTATGAAGGATGATATGCAAAGGTTTGTGATCAGGTGTTGGATTTGCCATTTTGCTTTGATAGGGTCCATGAGTGTTCATAAGTCCGGATGAAGGTCTGAGAACCAGTAACCAGGCGGGGGACTCAAATAAAGAATCACAAGTCAAGGGTTTCATAGAATCAGTCCAAAATAGTGTAACCTTAAAACAATATCAGTAATAGGGTATGTTGAGGCCAAGGGTTCCTGTAAACCTGTAAACATCCCAACCCCATCACAGGTATTATTCTAGAACAAGGATCCTCAGACTTGGATCTATTATGAGAAGTGTAAACACTTCTAACCCGGAGGTACAATGTTTACATTAATCATAAAGGACCCTCCTCTAATTCACCTCAGATGCTGAAGGTCATCTAAAAAGGTCATCCAGACTTAGCAGGCTTCCCAAATAGCCCTAGCACTACAGGAAATCCGTAGCACAGAGTTCTCAAGAAGAAACCCATGTATGAACCATGTTTCATATTCCCGCACTAGACCGAAATGGAATGGGAAATAATATGAAGCCACTCTAATCCTATGTGTCACTCAGGCTCCCGGTGTGGAACCTTGCTCACTGAAGTATCCCTCCCACCAAGGCAAACCAACAAATCCAGCACATGATATGATGATAATAATATGAAATGCATAAAAACAGTAAATGAAAGCGATAAATAAAGTTGTACAGAAAGCAATAAATAAAGCAATAAGCAAAGAAGCACACATAACACCCCCATAAACACAAATCAAACAAGCGCTAGGAGAAACCCACAAAAAGAACCAGAAGCCCTGGTTGCAAAGGATAGGTTCCCAGCAGAGTCGCCAAACTGTCGCTCCCCGGATTTTCATCTCGGTGCAAACGCGAACTGTCGGCGAAGGAGAAAGAGATTGAATTGAATAGAGTCTCCAGCTAGGTACTTTTATCCCGAAGAAAAGGTAATGCTGCATAAACCTGGAAATAGATGGATAAGACGGTTGCGAACCAGAGAAACTGAGAAATGGGGTTGGTTACGACCCGGGAAGGTATTAACACTCAGATCGTCCGTCGTACTCGACGGGATCCACGCTTACAAGATTCTGTTTAAAGGGGTAGGTGTATGTGCTATCTGTGTGCAAAATCTAGGGAAGGAAAATACAGGTGTCAATGCAAAAGGTGAATTGCTCAGGAACTGAGGCTTTAGAAAGAATGATGAAAGAGGGGGAAGACACAGAGACTTTTGTTCAATAACTGTTATGTTATGCCTACGTATCCTCTCGTGCAATGAGGAATTCAGAACACCGTAGTTCGACTCAAAGAGACTGGAAATGAATTGACTGTGTACTTCCTGCTTGTCTATGCTCAAGTGTATGACTCGTCTGGCTCGAGTGCTAACTGTCTTGCATTAGACGGAAGAAGAAAGTTCTCGTTTGTGAATGAGTGTGATGAGAAAAGAATCCCGGAGGACACAATTATTGTTTGTTTTTGTGTTTTTAGTTTTTTTATTGTTTTTGGTGTTTTGCATAGGATTATCAGCTTAAGCCTAAATCAAGGGCTTGTAAACTCATTATATCCTCCCTGATTAGGGATAATGAGCCTACTTAAGTATGAGATAAGCATCTCAACTTAATTACCATGATGATGTAGGATTAAGATCATTAACCTACTTGTGATTATTTAGATGTTTTTGGGTTTTTGTTTAGTGTTAAGTAATGAGTTTAATCTCTAATCACAGGTTAGTGAACTCATTACACCATCCTAATAGAAGGATAATAGATGAGAACACTTACGCTGAGGAAGATACCTCAACTTAATCCATGGTTAGGGATTAAATTCATTATATAACAAGCCTTTATTAAATGGATTTTAATTAAAGTATAAGATTAAGAAGTGGATTTTATGATTTGTAAGACAACTTGAGGGGGACTTGTCCATTAAACACTAGGGTTAGCCCCTCTTAACCATAAGGAAGAGATAGAACCCTAATGTAAGGCCCAAGTTACAAGATAAAGTCTTAGTGATTATTAATGTGTTTTGATTAAGAGGTGTAAACAAATTAAAGGTTTAACACTTAGGATTAAAGTTATACACTCCATCCTAAGATAAGGATGCAGACATAACCCTAATTCCAAAGTCCTAAAGCTTTAAGAGTTTAGCCTCTGATTATTGAGATAAGAAGAGAGACTCAAGGAGACTCAAAGGTAAAAAGCTAGGGGGAACTATGTACAACCCTAAAAGTTATCATGCTTGGATATCCTATGGTTTGTGAGACTTAAGAGAAAAGATCTTCAAGAAGGCCACCATGGAAGAAGCAGGTGAAAAGAGAAGGAGAGAAAGAATAAGTTACTTACTTCCTGAAGAAGATAAGTAACTTAAAAGAAAGAAAGTAAGAATGAGAGAGCATAAGTGAAGCAAGTTCACTTCAAAGACAAATAAATATGCATATTAAGAGAAGAGAAGAGGCGGGAGGTGAAGGAAAATCCACCTCCTAGATAACTTACCAAAAGTACCTGAAATGTTAGTATGAATGCATAAGACATAAAAGCAAAAGGAAATGAGATGAAATGAGATGCAAAGACCAAAGTCAGAAATGAATCTGCAACGTAAATGGCATGTGAGATGATGCAAAGTCATACAAGATGCATATGAATGATCATACAAGGATGAGATGCAAAAGAGGCATGCTTAGAAACATGAAAACACATGGATGTTCATGGAATGAAATGAATGCAAAGTATAGCACATGAATGAATAAATGAACAATAAAAGTTTCAAACATGTCCTAGGATGTCTAATATGGTATAAAAAAGAATGGAATGGCATGGTAAGTTCATAAGTTCATGAAATGCAAAGGAGAATGCAAATGAAGTTGCAAAATTAAGGTTTTAAGACAACATGAGATGCATATGACCAAAACAGAAGCAATCATCAAGATAAAAAATTTAAATTGAGCTCAAACAAACTCTAAACTTATACAAGATCACACCCCAATGGAGAAAGTCAAAAACTTAACCTAGTGAAAGTTATGAAATTTCTAAGTTGGCTAGGGTTTTTGGGTGCTTCTAAAGGGAAAATGAAAATCAAATTGAAAATGCAAGTTAAATCATGAGATAAATAACCTAGAAACTATATGCAATATTTGAAACAATGCAAGAAGAACCAAGTTCAAACTCATCATGGTTAGGCAGAAATGAATTTTTCAAGTTAGGGTTAAAAAAATGTTAAGTTTATGAACCCTAATTCAAAGAAAATTGTGAAAATGTAATCAAGCCTAAAAAGAAATTTTATGGTGAGTTTGAAAATGTTTAAGAATGCTTCATGAATTTTTTGGTGATTTTTAGAAACCTAAATGCATATTTAATTAATTAAAATCAATTAATTAATTAAACAAAACATTTAAATATTTTAAAAATACTTTTTTTTAATGCAAAAAATAAAATAAAAAATGTTTAGGTTAAAAAAAATATTTAAAACAGAAATACAAGAAATGAGATTTTTTTGATGATTTTTGCTATTTTTAATAAAATGAACAAAGAAATGAAAATAAAATGAAATAAAAACAAATAAAAAGGAAAGGTATGAAGATCCAGTGGCTGAGATTCAAACTGAGGGAAAAGAGGTTGACTGCACGCGTGATCTAAAGGCTGAGATTCAATCTGGAATTTTATTTAATTAATCCTAATTAATTAATTAATTAAAAGATTAGGGTTTTAAGTGGATGCGTCCTGGCCCTCCAAACGCGCGGTAAACACAATCTAATGACCTACATTCAAACTGGGAGGATTAGCCCTAATCACAAATCCTAATGATTTTTAGGTGACTGGATTCGGCGAGCACCTCATGCTAACTTCTTCCCTAGGCTACCCCAGAACCCCAAACTCTCCAGAAACATCCCCCAAACCATTCTAAACAAGAATCAGGCCACAAACAACATTTATTTTGCATCAAACTCATGATGAAATTAGTGTCAGAAGCTGGATGTGAAATTAGTGGATATCATGAACAGTTATGGTCAATCAGAGAAGAGTGACTTTATGATTGATGCGAGAGGTGTGTTGAGAATGCATAAACGGATTTGTATTCATGATGATGCAGATATGAAGAAGAAGATTTTTGAAGGGGGTCATAGGAGTAATCTGAGTATTCATCCGGGAGATACTAAAATGTATCAAAATTTAAAGAAAATATTTTGGTGGTCCAAAATGAAAGAAAATGCGGCACGTTTTGTATATGCGTGTTTGACTTGTCAAAAGTCGAAGATTGAGCATTAGAAGCCTGTTGGGTTGATGCAACTGTTGGAAGTTCCAGAATGGAAATGGGATAACATTTCTATGGACTTAGTGACAAGGCTGCCTGTTACTTTAAGAGGGCACGATTCAATTTGGGTGATTGTTGATAGGCTTATGAATTCGGCTTATTTCATACCTATTAACATCACATATCCAATTGCGAAGTTGGTAGAGAGTTATATCCAAGTAATTGTGAAGCTGCATGGTGTTCCTCTATGTATTGTGTCAGATAAAGATCTGAGGTTTACGTCGGAGTTTTGGAAGAGTCAGCAAAAGGAGTTGGGTTCTAAGTTGAGATTGAATTCTAAATATCATCCTCATACAGATGACCAAACTGAGAGAACTATTCAGTCATTGGAGGACTTGTTACGAGCTTATGATCTTGAGCAGGGAGGTTCGTGGGAAACTTATCTTCCATTGATCAAGTTCACATATAATAATAGTTACCATTCTAGTATCAGAATGGCACCTTTTGAAGCGATGTATGGTCGGAGGTGTAGAACTCCATTGTGTTGGCATGAATCTGGTGAAAGTGTAGTACTTGGACCGAAATTAGTTTGAGAAACTACCGAGAAAGTAAAGTTAATCCGAGAAAAGTTGGAGGCTTCTCAGAGAGGCAGAAGAGTTACCATGACAAGAAAAAGAAGGATTTAGAATTCCAAGCTGGTGATCATGTGTTTTTGAGAGTCACGCTTGTGACTGGTGTTGGGAGAGATTTGAAGTCTAAGAAGCTCAATCCCCGTTTTATCGGTCCATATCAGATTTTAGAAAAAGTTGGGAAAGTTGCTTATCGGATTGCATTACCGCCAAATCTTTCGAATTTGCACGATGTGTTCCATGTGTCGCAACTTCGGAAGTATATTCTCGATCCGTCTCATGTGGTTAGTATGGACAAAGTGCAAGTGCGGGATAATCTCACTATGGAGACGAAGCCTGTACGAGTTAAGGATCGTGAAACAAAGACTCTTCGAGGGAAAGAGATCGTGTTGGTGAAAGTTGTTTGGTTGGGAGCTGCTGGAGAAAGCATGGCCTGGGAATTGGAGAGCAAGATGCGAGACTCCTATCCCGAGTTATTTGAATCAGGTAAATTTTCGAGGATGAAAATCTTCTTAGCAGGAAAGAGTTATAATGCCCAAATATTTAATTGATTATTTAATTGAAATATTTAATTATTTGTGTTTGTCGGTCTATTTTTATATTGTGGTTGATTTAGTCGATAAGTCAGAAAAATAAGTCGGAAGTCGTAGAAATATTATTAGAGATAAATTATAGTTGTTGTGGTAGTTGGGTTAGTGGGCTTGAAATCTGTCCAAATTAGTAAATTAGGGGGGGTGCTATTGTTAGGCCCATTAATAATTATAAGAATAAGTTATTTTAATAAAAAGAAAATAAAATAAGAAGAAGTTAGGTTGTATCACTAGAAGAGAAAAACAAATTTTTTGCACAATCGTGAGAGAAAGGGGAAAAGAGGAACGACAGTCGGAATCCAATCGCTAAGGCTACCTTCAATCCAATCTAAGGTAAGGGTGGATTCGATCTTTATAAATCGGGTATAATAATTGGTACTAGGATTGGGTAGTCTTGTATGTTGTGGTGAAACATTGATATTGTTGTGATAATATGTTCTTGTGTGATTGTTGATTGATCAGTAATGATAATGTTGTTATTGAGTTGATGTTGATAAAAGTTAATTTTACGAATACTGATTCTGGAAAAATTGTTGTGAAGTTGTAAGTCTAGAAGGAAAAACAAGTTCTGGGACGAAAATTTGTATACGCAGAAGTATGGGTGATTACGAATCACCCATAACGAAAAAATGCAGGTGACGAGAAGTCACTAGGCTAGATGACGAATGCCATCTGGTGGGTGTAGAGGAATGGAGAACGCCATTCGTGTGAGAGAAGATACATGGCGAACGCCATGTGTGTGTGAGTTGGGGGGTGGCGTACGCTACCCATAGTTGGAAGAACTGCATTGCATCGTTTCTGTGAATTGTTAATAACTTAATATAACTAAGACGTTATTCCCATTATTTGCAGGAACAAATTAGTAGTACTATAATAAATAATATGATGGTTATAATTATCAAATGAATTATAAGTTAATAAGTAAGGATGAGAGTGTATTATAAGAGTTATTTATGTATATCAGGTGTAGTACAAACATAATGATTTTCAACAGCGAAACAAGGCGAAATCCATATTCTATGACAATAGTAAATTGTCAGATCTTAGTTTTGATAGGATTTCGTATAATGTTCGTATTTTTATCGAAGAACGTTAAAATGGTATTTAGTTTAGTTAGTTTAGCCGAATTAGGCGAAAAACGTAGTTGCTCAGAATTTAACGAAATTTTTCGGGGTAAGTCGGGTAATTTAATAGTTGATTTTTGTTGCATTATTTCGTTGAAAATACGTTGTATAGTCGATTTGCAGGTACAATTGAGTTGATGTATGTTTCCGGTTTACGAAATAATTCTAAAGTTGTTATGTTGGAGGATTATATGCCAAAGTCGATTCTAAGTTTCCTATGTTGTATAAGTTGTTGTGTTGCTTATGTTGTTATGTTGTTTGTGTTGTAAAGTATTGTATGCCATATAGGTCATTTTCATTTTATGTCGGAGCCGTTGCTCACACCATGTTGGCCTGGATTGGAAAATTAAGTTGAAAGTTCAAGGCTTATGCCTTGATGCCTCGATAATCTGACAATAATTTAAGTTGGGAGTTTTACTCTAAATGGTACTACATACATTATTAGTTGAGTCGCATTAAAGTTGCATTGTTTCTGAGTTGTTGATGTGTTGTTGTGCTGGTTGATGTTATGAAGTAGTGAATTGTTTGTAATCCTTATCTATGTATTGATTATCATATACTATTTATAATTATCGATAACTCACCCCTTCTGTTTGAATGTTATCCTTATGTTGGCAACGTGCAGGTAATCAAGAGGAGTAGCCGATTACCTTTAGTTTAGTTGGTGGTTTGTCCTTTGATACGTAGCACTCAGGGGGATGACGCGTGTCTGTTTTTATTGAAATTGTTGCATGTTGAGTTTTATTTTAATTGAAGTACTTAGAATGTTTATTGCTTATTTTGAAGTTGTTTTAAGTTTGATAAAGATGCTACAAGTTGTTATTATGAATTCCCTGCGTGATGTTTTATAAAGTTGAATTATTTAAGTATTATGATGTTGGTTTATGATTATTTCTGAAAAGTGCTATGTATTAAGCATGTTACCCTTTAAGTTGAAATTTCTACAAGTTGAAAATGTGATATCCCGTTTATATGGAATTTTTATGTGTAACACGGTGGGAGAACTGACTTTAGTTATGTTGCGGATAGCAAGAGTCGCCACCGACTTTTATTTTATCCAAAGGAAAGGCATAAAAGAACAGGAAAGACCTTTAAAAGATTTTTAGGTCCGGGGGGTAGGTTATGTAAAGGGAAGGTGTTAGCACCCTTTACATCCATGGTTATCCATGGGCTCTTAGTTACTTAGCTCACTTTAAATTGTTTTTGAAAAGGTGAAGTGTGTGAATAGAAATTTTCATAAGAGTTTAATAATGATCCATGTACGGATGCGTAAAAAACTTGTGTTTGAAAATTGTTTGAAATTGTGAAGTGTTTTGAAAAGTTTTTGAATAGTGAGCAAGTAACTACGAGGAACCTACTCTAAAGTTTAAGTCTTTCTGTTCTTTATCCTTTAAATGGTAAGACTATCCCTATTATTAAGGAATAGGTAGTCATTACCTTGGATGTGTGGGACATATGAGGGACATCTGTTTAATGAAGGCAACTGTAGGGTGTATTAAGCATTTTGGAGGGACTGTCATCATTATTCGAAAGGGACAAGATCATATTGAAAGGCAACCATTAAGGGACTTGATCTTTGATTATGAAGGGACTAGATGACTTTTCTTTTTAAGGGACTTTGCTTTATACACCCCACTTGACCTTATGATTAGGCAACATTGAAAGGCAACCCTAGAAAGTGAGATGGCGATCAAAGATCGACTTACGTGTGTGAGTGTTTAATTTAAATATTTATCTTATAATTTAAGTGATCTAAATTCAATTTTAAAATATAATACATGTTTACACTCCCTATTTTACTAACCATGGCATAAAAATTAAATAATTTAAATATTACAAAAATTTACACCCAGGAGCATTTACATAATAATAAAATAAAGCAATTTAAATAAATAGCAAGAATAAATAAATAAGCAAAATATAAATAATAAGTAAAATAAATAAATAAGCAATAATAATTATAATAGGGGTTAGTAATAATAATTAAAAATTAATAAGGTTAGTGAAATAATAATAATAATAAGCATAATTTAGAAATAAATAGATTAGTAATAATAATAATAATTAAAATAAATAGGGTTAGCAAAAATATTATAAGAACATAATTAAAATAATAAGCAAAAAGAATAATATAATAAAAAAAATTAGATTTTTATATAGACAATTATAAAAGAAAATATGAACAATTAAGTAATTATAACATTTTGAATTATATACAAATTATTAAATTATTTTTAAACATATTATAATTAAAAGATTAAATTAGCATAGATTTAAAAATTATTTATATATATAAAATTTAGATTATAAACAAATTATAGAAATAATTACATATTATAAAAAAAAATTGATTATAATTATATTTACAAAAATTAATTATATTAAATAAAATATGTACATAATGAAATTAGGTTTTTTAATAATTGTTTAGAAAAGATAAACTAGGGTTTATAAAATTAGGGTTTGTAGAAAATATATTTTTAGAGTTTATAATTAATTTGAATAAAAATAACATGAATATCATAAATAAATTGAAAATGATAGAAAAATATGGAAAATTGATGAAATTGACTAAAAAGTAAGGACCTGGGATTTGAACCCAGGTCCCTTACCTCAATCCACAAGATGCAAAACCAGCTAGGCTACATGCGCGCAGGTGAAAGGAAAGGGAGAGTAATTCGTTTTATGTGTTCAACCTGAAAATCAGAAAAATAAGACAAAAACAAAAGGCCTGGGGGAGAATCGAACCCAGGACCTCTTAAGCTAACACACATACACAAGACCAATCCAGCTAGATGAGCGAACCTGTTAGAATATTGACTATAAATAATAATATATTAAAACTGTAATTTAAATGGAAAAATATCAAAAGGATTGGCTGGAGGCAGGATTCGAACCCCAACCTTCCATCAACACGCGCGTCTGTTTTACCACCAGGCCAACCATGCTTTGGTGAATAAAAATAGAAACAATGCAATAAAATATTATAAGCAATATTTGAATTTCCAGAAACGCGCCAACCAGCTTCATCTTCTTCCTTGAATTCGCAGGTTTTCTGCGAAATTATCTGGGAAAATACCTGCGAATTTTCTTGCATCTTAAACCTGCGAATTTCAAACCACCATCAAACAGCAACATTTTATCAAATTAGAGACATCCTTGAATCTCTTGCAACTTGTACAATCCAATTATGTCCATAGAATTCATTTATATGGTGTGAATCGAATAGCCCTATTTTTGAGCTCTAAACCCTAAACATGGCATGTTCACGATTCGGCCATAACTCTTCACCAAACGATCCAGATTTCATCTATAGCTAATAACAAACATCAATATGTCATCAAAATTCATTATAAATCAATAAATATGGTGATTCGAAAAAAAATATATGAAGCACATGGATGATGCAGTTTATGCATTATGGAGTGTTTTGGATGCATATGAGGATTGGTTTCGATTCTATGATGTTCAAGGATCACAGCTGTGTCCTTAGTTTACCTTCAAATGCCTTGGAATGTCAAAACCGAATTTGAGTTTTTGCTTGAATTTTGAAAAGTGAAACTTACTCTTGAGGCTGTGAAAATTCGTGCTTGTTATTAGGGTTATGTTAAGTACTTATAGGACAATGTATTATGTCAAAAAGATTGATCACTTGTGTGGAAAGTTTGATCTAAAAAGATTCAAAAAGATGGCCTTTTGAAAATCAAATATCTTGCATAAACTCTTGCCATTTTGGTATGATCCTCATTACTCTTGTATCAATCAAGTTTAAATGTGATTTAAAACTTTCTAGAAGCAAAATTAAAATTAATTTTCATTATTTTATATTTTATTTGAATTTAAAATGACTTTTTAATATAAAAATCATAATAAATAAAAACAAAATAAATAAAATTATGAATAAATTAATTTAATTTCGTGCAAGATGTTTTGATGTGGATTGGGTCATTATTTGGCAAGCCCATTTGGAAGAAATTGGTTTTAGACCTCCATTTTCATCATAAACCAACTCAAAATTTCCCAACTTTGCAAGGGCACATATCCTTCAATTTTAATGATATGAGGGTGTTCTTGGACATTTTGGAAAGCTTGAAGAGTTCTCTAACCAACCCCACTGGTTTCATGTCCATATCTTTTACCATTCTCAAGTTATGCCCTTTTGAAGTTGTTGACTTTTTGTTGACTTTCAAAAGGACCTATAATGTCTTAGCTCATACCTTCCAAATGAAGCATTTTTGGGCTTGGCTTGTGAGACACAAAGTTGTAGAGAATTCAATTTCCTTCAAAATGAGCTTTGAGTGGAGACTTGGTGATGAAGCATGTGAAAGTTATGGCTGGTCAAAGTTCAGTTGACTTTTACTGAGAAAACCCTAATTTAGAAACTCCTGATTCTTGATGATCTGAAATCTCCTTGATGAATCATGATCAACCCTTGATCAAATGATGAATTTTACTTCATATACTTGATGTTGGCAAAAAATCATGAAGTTTGTCTTTGGTTTGACCACAGTTGACCTCAGTTTGACTTTTTAACTACTTTGACTGATTTTGACTTATTTTATCATTTGACTGAGCAAACTTTTGAGAAAAGTCTTGAAACTTGTCATGGGGGTTCTTACACACATATAGGATGTTATGAAGCTCACTTGAAGTCTTGGAAGTTCATTTAGCCTGATTAAAGTCAAAACCCTAGTTTTGGATGCACTGCTTAGGAGGTGCATTGTCTGAGGGAATTGTCAACTCTTCTGACTATTTGTGAACTTTGTGAACCTTGTGAACCATCATAAAATGTCTTGTAAACCTCATGGGAGGTATTGTGAACCTTGTGAACCTTGTGAACTTCATAAAGTGACTTGTAGACTTCATGAACCTCATGAAAGGTCTTGAAAGCATTGTGAATCTTGTGAACCTTGTGAACTTCATAAAGTGACTTGTAGACTTCATGAACCTCATGAAAGGTTTTGTAAATGTTGTGAATCTTGTGAACCTTGTGAACCTTCTTAGCACACAAAGTCTTGTATTGTGAGGGCAAATTTTGGGGTGCAACAGCTGCCCCTGTTCAATTTTCTGAAACCTGAGGGGTTAGATTGGTATGTTTGCCAGTCATGACCTGGAAGGTTGAAGGGGATTGAACACAAAAGCCCAAAAATTTGCACTCACCGGTGCGTAGAGTGATACTGATGACTAGTTGAATATGCTTGAGTGGGCTTAAAGATGCCACTTGGAGAAACATTCTTCAAGTACATTTCTTGGAGGATAAAGCAGTCCAAATTATAATGATAACTTTCAGGAGGATAAAGCAGTCCTGATGGATGATATGCTTTCAGGAGGATAAAGCAATCCTGAGGTAATGATGATAACTTTCAGGAGGATAAAGCAATCCTGATACAATGATAATCTTTCAGGAGGATAAAGCAATCCTGAAGTAATAATATGATTTTAGGAGGATAAAGCATTCCTGAGGGATGATAGGCTTTCAGGAGGATGGAGCAATCCTGACGTGGTAATATGCTTTCAGGAGGATAAAGCAATCCTGATGTAGTGATGATAACTTTCAGGAGGATAAAGAAATCCTGATACAGTGATAAGCTTTCGGGAGGATAAAGCAATCCTGAAGTAATAATAAGCTTTCAGGAGGATAAAGCAGTCCTGAGGTAATAATATGATTTCAGGAGGATGGAGCAATCCTGATGTAATAACGTGATTTCAGGAGGATAGAGCAATCCTGAGGTACAAGAAGCTGTCAGGAGGATAAAGCAGTCCTGAGGTAATAATAAGCTTTCAGGAGGACGAAGCAATCCTGAGGTATTGATGAGCTATCAGGAGGATGAAGCAATCCTGAGGTACAAGAAGCTGTCAGGAGGATAAAGCAATCCTGAGGTACAAGATGATGTCAAGAGGTTAAAGCAGTCCTGAGGTGATAGTATGCTTTCAGGAGGATAGAGCAATCCTGATAAGATAATAAGCTTTCAGGAGGATGAAGCAGTCCTGATGGTCACAAGTTGTTGGAGAGTTAATCCTGAAAACAAGGTAGTATTCTGTATGATAATATTAGTTTATGTATGCATGTATGATATGATGCACCTGAGTAATGTATTATGTATCTATGGATATGTATGTTATGGTATGATGTAAATGATGTATGTATGATATGATGCTGCCGGAAACGTCTGGATATCTTCGTATAACAACTGCTGGCCAGGGAAAATAAATCCCGGTTTGTTGCTGAAGAATATGAAGAACTCGTTCCCGTTTTGTTTGATATAACCTCCCGTCTGCTGGGGATAGCAAGGTATATATAACCTCCCGTCTGCTGGGGATAGCAAGGTATAGATAACCTCCCGTATGCTGGGGATAGTAAGGTACATATAACCTTCGTCTTCGTTTGATAGTAGGATAGATATAACATCCCGTCTTCGTTCGTCGTGCCCTTATTGGAAAGTAAATTCCCGTATATCCGTGTGAGGATAAAAGAGATGGATATAAATTCCAGGGGAGATGTGACTTTATGAACATGGATTTGTCCTACTGAAGGTTTGTAGTTGTCTTGTACGGATGAACCGGTGAAGCTTCGTTGGAATCCTTCCCTCGTTCGTCCTTAGTAAATACTATTACTGCATTTTCATGCATTTCTGGTAAACATCAATCATATTAAAAAGCATACATGCATTCAAACACAACCAATGGACGTTTCGTTTATGTAAATAGGGTAAAAGTAAATCTGGATTCAAAAGATGGAATTTATTTATATCAAAAAGTGACCCATACATGGGTAAATTTGTACAAAGAGACATAAACCCTAGTAAGAGGATTTTGTCATAAAGTTTTTACAAAACAAGGAGAATCAACTATGTGGGAAATAATCCTATTGAGTTTCAATTCTACTATTGCCATTATCTTCAAGTATCTCATCTTCTGTTGTTGAGACGGAAACGATTGGATTGAGCTTTATCTGTTTGAGCTTGAGTAAGTAGTACAACTGGTTGCAGTTTCATGGGTGATCTAAACGAGACATAGCCATACGCTTTAATCCCTAACTTTTGCCTGGATTGCCCTTTCAGGTTTTCAATCCACCGGGATACCCTTTTTTGCCCAAGCCGCCTTTTCAGGTTTTCGACTTGCCGGGTGTACATCTTTTTATATATATATCCCTAATTTTTGCCCAAACCCTTTTGGTTTGCCGGGATGCCCTTATTTTTGCCTAGGCCTGTCAACCTAGCGGGTCTCTTTTCATGCGTAGTATTTTTTAACTATGTCTGCGTTTACAGGCTGTGGGAAGTCTTCACCGTCCATAGTAGTAAGTATCATGGCACCTCCTGAAAATACCGTTTTGACTACAAATGGTCCTTCATATGTTGGAGTCCACTTGCCCCTAGGATCACCCTGTGGTAATATGATACGCTTGATTACCAAGTCACCAGCCTGATATACCTTTGGCTTAACCTTCTTGTTAAAAGCTTTGATCATTCGCTTCTGGTACATCTGGCCATGACAAACTGCTGCTAGCCTCTTCTCATCAATCAAATTTATCTGGTCAAGTCGAGTCTGAATCCACTCATCTTCATCCAAGCCTGCATCCTTCATAATTCTTAAGGAGGGAATCTGAACTTCAATGGGCAGAACTGCTTCCATACCATAGACTAAGGAGAATGGGGTTGCCCCTGTTGAAGTACGTATTGTGGTACGATAACCATGAAGAGCAAATGGTAACATCTCATGCCAATCCTTGTAAGTAACAGTCATCTTCTGTACAATCTTCTTAATGTTCTTATTAGCAGCTTCAACTGCCCCATTCATCTTTGGACGATACGGAGAAGAGTTGTGATGCTTAATCTTGAACTGCGTGCAGAGATCAGTAATCATAGTGTTGTTCAGATTAGAGCCATTATCAGTAATAATCCTTTCAGGGATGCCATACCTACATATGAGATTATTCTTAATGAATCGAGCCACAACATTCTTAGTAACAGATGCAAATGAAGCTGCCTCCACCCACTTAGTGAAGTAATCAATAGCAACCAGGATAAAACGATGTCCATTAGAAGCAGTAGGTTTGATCTCACCAATCATATCAATGCCCCACATGGCAAAAGGCCAAGGAGCAGTCAACACATTCAATGGTGATGGAGGTACATGGACTTTATCAGCATAAATTTGACATTTGTGACATGTTCTGGAGTGTTGATAGCAATCAGCTTCCATGGTAGACCAATAGTAACCTGCTCTCAATATCTTCTTTGCCATAGTATGACCACTAGAATGAGTGCCAAAGATCCCATCATGCATATCTTCCATAATCTCAATTGCTTCCTTCTTATCCACACAACGAAGCAAAGTTGAATCATGATTGCGCTTGTACAAAATCCCATTACTCAAAAAGAATTTAGCAGAGAACCTTCTCAGAAACTTCCTATCTTTGACAGATGCCCCTTTAGGGAACTCCTGAGCTTCAAGATATCTTTTCACTTCATAGAACCAAGGCTTCTCCTCTGCCCCTTCTGTATCTATCTCATTGCAGTATGCAGGCTTCTCAAATCTATCAATAGTAATCTTGGGAGCTTCATCATCCCAGCTGATCTCAAACATGGATGCCATGGTGGCTAATGCATCTGCCAACTGATTTTCTCTCCGTGGAATATGTCCAAAGGTAATCTCTTTGAAATGTGGGATCAAGGACAGCACATGCTCTCTGTAAGGAATGAGATTATCATGCTTGGTATCCCAATCTCCTTTAATCTGACTTACTACCAGGGCTGAATCTCCATACACATCAAGGAATTGAATCTTCATATCAATAGCAGCTTTAATACCCAGGATACATGCCTCATACTCAGCCATGTTATTGGTACAATAGAAACAAAGTCTGGCAGTAATCGGGGTATGACAACCTTCAGGGGAACTAATCACAACACCAACACCATTACCAAGTGCATTAGAGGCACCATCAAAAACCATAGTCCATCGGGATCCTTGTTCAGGTCCGTCATATTGTCCAGGTTCTTTGGTAATAATCATAATGTCTTCATCAGGGAACTCAAAACTCATTGACTGATAATCATCCACTGCTTGATGAGCCAAGTGATCAGCAACAACACTTCCTTTGATGGCCTTCTGAGTAGTATACTGTATATCATATTCTGTCAAGATCATTTGCCATCTTGCAATTCTTCCGGAGAGAGCAGGTTTCTTAAATATGTACTTGATTGGATCCATCTTCGAAATCAATAAGGTAGTATGAGTCAACATATACTGTCTTAGTCGGCGAGCAGCCCATGCCAAAGCGCAGCAAGTTTTCTCGAGCAGTGAGTATCTTGTTTCACAGTCGGTAAACTTTTTGCTAAGGTAGTATATTGCCTGCTCTTTTCGACCAGACTCGTCATGTTGCCCCAATACACACCCCATTGAGTTGTCTAACACAGTTAAGTACATAATCAAGGGTCTTCCATCAACTGGTGGCATCAAAATTGGTGGTTCCAGCAGATATCTCTTGATTTCATCAAAGGCAGTCTGGCATTCATCATTCCATTCCATCACCTGGTCTTTCTTCAGTAACTTAAAGATTGGCTCACAGATGGCAGTCAATTGGGAAATAAATCTTGCAATGTAATTCAATCGTCCCAAGAAACCTCTAACTTCCTTCTCAGTACGGGGAGCTGACATCTCTCGTATAGCTTTCACTTTTGCAGGATCCACTTCAATACCTTTTCCACTGACAATAAAACCCAGGAGCTTTCCAGATCTAACTCCAAAAGTACACTTATTTGGGTTCAATCTCAACTTGTATTTCTTCAACCTCTCAAATAACTTATGCAGATGATCAAGATGTTGTTCTTCATTCTGAGATCTGGCTATCATATCATCCACATATACCTCTATCTCATGATGAATCATATCGTGAAACAAAGCCACCATAGCACGTTGATATGTTGCCCCTGCATTCTTCAAACCAAATGGCTTCACCTTATAGCAAAAAGTCCCCCACTGTGTGACAAAGGTTGTCTTCTCCATATCTTCAGGTGCCATCTTGATTTGATTGTAACCAGAGAAACCATCCATGAAAGAGAATACCTTATGCTGAGCAGTGTTGTCTACCAGAACATCAATATGAGGAAGTGGAAAATCATCTTTGGGGCTAGCCTTGTTCAAATCTCTGTAGTCCACACACATACGTACCTTACCATCTTTCTTAGGAACCGGCACCACATTTGCAACCCACTGAGGATAAGAAGTCACTGCTAAGAACCCTGGATTGAACTGTTTTATTACCTCTGCCTTGATCTTTTCTGACATCTCAGGACGCATACGACGAACCTTCTGCTTCTTTGGACGACAATCTTCTTTCACTGGTAAACGGTGAACCACAATGTCTGTATCCAACCCTGGCATATCTTCATAAGACCAAGCAAAGATCTCCACATAGTCACGTAACATCTGAATCAACCTGCTCTTGACACTGTCCTCTAAATCAGCCCCTATCTTGACTTCTTTCCTATTTTCTTCAGTTCCCAGATTCACAACTTCGACTGGCTCTTCATGTGGCTGTATGGCTTTCTCTTCTTGTTGTAACAACCTAGCAAGCTCTACAGGTACTTCACAATCGTCCTCATTTCCGTCTTCAGTTTGATAGATCGGATTCTCGAAATTATAATTGGCAATAGTAGAACTGTTATCAACAGGATCCAGAGTGGATGAGGATCTGCATTTTAGTGATGTGGGTGTGTGTAAGAACACATAGCTGATAAAATAAAAATAAAAGAAAAGAAAGACAAGGAACACAACATTTACGAAAACTAAACGTCCACTGATTTTATTGAATGAAGTATGCAAATGAAATGACAGCCCGTAACAAGCACACCATTGTGCCCCGGGTAAAGCACAAGGCTTAAGAGTTTTAATTGTTCAGAAATTTAAAAAACAACAACACAGTAATAGTATTTACTCCTGACTAAAGGAGATAGGAATAACATCTTCAGCTTTCCAATTATTGAGTCCAGCACCCACAGTAGGAAAAATCCAAGCATCCAAGTTGTAGTCTTCGTCATAGTCTCCCACAGAATTGATCTGGTTCTTCATAACCCCTTGATTGGTGATACGAACAGCACGAGCACGACGAACAGCCTTCTGGGACTCTGTAGTGAAACCCAAACCAAACTTGTCAGACTTGTATGGGATTGTCGCTCCCAAAGATTTGCATCCCGGTACAAGCGCGAACGGTCGGCGAGAAGAACAATGAGAACACACAGCCGTGAACTCACTGGAGATGAATAGAGTCGCCAGCTAGGCATTTTTATCCTGAGGGAAAGGTAATGCTGCATAAACCTAAGAAAAGATAGATAAGACGGTTTGCGAACCAGAGAGACTGAGAAAGGGGGTTGGTTACAACCTGGGAAGGTATTAGCACCCAGATTGTCCGCCGTACTCGACGGGATCCACGCTTAAAAGATTTGTGTTTTAAAGGGGTAGTGTCAGTGCAATTTGTGTATAAAATAGCTGGGAGAAAATGTACAGGTGTCAGTGTAAAAGAAGTGAAGTGTAATAAGTGAAGTGTCAGTGTAAGGAAAGAGTATGCTCATGATCATGAGGCTACGAGAATGATGCTGGAAAGAGGGGGAATATACAGAGACTTTTGTTCGATAACTGTTAAGTTATGCCTACGTATCCTCTCGTGCAATGAGGAAGTCAGAACACCGTAGTTCGACCCAAAGAGACTGAAAGGTGAATTGACTTGTGAACTGCTTGCTTGCCTATGCTCAAGTGTATGACCTGTCTGGCTCAGGTGCAAACTGTCTTGCATTAGACGGAAGAAGCAAGTTCTCGTTTGTGAGTGAATGAGATGAGAAAAGAATCCCGGAGGAGACGATTATTGTTTGTTTTTGTATTTTCAGTCTTTTATTGCTTTTTGGAGTTTGCCATAAGTTAATGAGCTCAAGTCTAAACCAATGGATTTAGTAAACTCATCACATCTTCCCTCTGATTAGGGGTAATGAGAATACCTTAAGTGTGAAGTCAGCTTCTCACACTTAAACACCTTAGGTGTAGGATTAAGATCATTAACCTACTTGTGATTATTTAGATGTTTTTGTTGTTTTTGTTTAGTGTTAAGTAATGAGGTTAAGCCATAATCAAGGATTAAACAGACTCATTACACCATCCTAATAGAAGGATAATAGATGAGAATGTTTAAGCTGAGGAAAGCTCCTCAACTTAATCCATGATTAGGGATTAAACTCATGACAAAACAAGCCTTTGATTAAGTGGATTTTATTTAATGGTATGATTATGAAGTGGATTTTATGATTTGTAAGACAACTTGAAGGGGACTTGTCCATTAACACTAGGGTTAGTCCTTCTTAACCAATTAAGGAAGAATTAGAACCCTAATGCAAGGCCCAAGTTACAAGTGTGATGTCTTGATGATTATTAAGTGAATTGATTAAGAGATTTAAACACATTAAGGGTTTAACACTTAGGATTGAAGTTATACACTCCATCCTAATAGAAGGATGCAAGCATAAGCTTAATCACAAAGCCTTAAAGCCTTTAGGGTTTAGTCCCTGATTATGAGATGGGAAGAGAAGACTCAAGAGAGACACCAAGGTAAAACTAAGAGGGGAGACTAATCAAAACCCTAATCATTGTCATGCTTGGTTGTTCCTAAGGTTTGTTAGGTTTACAAGAGAAGATCTTCAATGGAACCACCAGGAAGCAGATGAAAGGATCAAGAGAAGCAAAGTAACTTGCTTCACTTAAGAAGACAAGTCACTTGAAGGAAGAAAGTGGGAAAAAAAGAATGAGCAAGCTCAAACTCAAACACATATAGAAATGCAGCATGGATGCAAGAGAGATGAAAAGAAAAGTTGTGAGAAGTGAAGGCAAATTCACTTCTCAAAATCACTTACCACCTGAAAGGTTAGAAAAGAAATGCAATGCAATGCAAAATGAGATGAAATGGTATGATGAGAAACAAAACCAGAAGCATTTACATGATGCTAATGATGCTATGTGATGCTACAAACATGAGGCAGCACATGGAAATGATCATACAAGTTCATGAATGCAAATGAAGCAAGTTAAGGAGCATGGACACACATGAAAAGTTATGAAGTGCACATGGCATACAACATGGAAAATACATGATGCAATGATCAAACATGCTTTCAATATGTCTTATGATGTCAAATGAATCAAATGGATGCTTGGAATGTCATGGCAAGTCATGTTGTACAAGGGAATGCAAGATGTATGCAAATGGAAGCTCAAACTAGGGTTTATGAACTATACATCAAACAAAAACCAAAATCAGAAGCAAACCCTAAGATAAAAAATTGAAAATGCCACTCAAAGGACCCCTAACCCTATACTAAACCAATGCCCAAAGGAGAAGTCTCAACTCCTAACCAAACTCAAGTTATGATTTTCTTAGGATTTCTAGGGTTTTAGGGTTCCTTAACAAGAAAATTACCAAACAAATGGAAAATGAAAGATCAAATCATGGCCATTTAATCTCACAAACTACATGCTAAACACAATGCAATGCAAAAAGAATCAATGTCCAACTCCTCATGGATAGGCAGAAATGATTTTTGGAACTTTGGATCAAATTAATGCATAAAAATGATTTTAAATCAATGAAAAATTCTCAAAATGCATCAAGATCAAAAAATAAATTTGGTTTGAAGGTTGGACAATGTTTCTAAATG
This sequence comes from Lathyrus aphaca, assembly GCA_963966055.1. Lineage (NCBI taxonomy): Eukaryota > Viridiplantae > Streptophyta > Magnoliopsida > Fabales > Fabaceae > Lathyrus > Lathyrus aphaca. The sequence continues at coordinate 387,693,469 of OZ014524.1, read as the reverse complement.
TCTTAGAACATTTCATGAATTTTTTTGGTGATTTTTAAATACCTAAAAGTATTTTTAATAAATTAATTCTCATTAATCAATTAAAAATAAACTTTTAAATATTTTAAAATACTTTTTAAATGCTAAAAATGAAAATAAAAATATTTTTGTGTTTTAAAAATTAGTGAAACTCTTGACAAAAAGTTTCATAATTTTTAAAACAATTTTACTATTTTTAATAAATTGTATAAAACAAATGAATTAAATGAAAATAAAAATGAATTTAAACTGAATTAATGAGAAGTCAACAGATCTGATGGCCTGGATTCAAAGTCACACGCGCGGGAGTTGACTAGGCGCGCATCTGGACGGCCTACGTTCAAACTGACTTAATTACACTTAGCCCTAATTAATCAAACCCTAATTACTTTCAGGTGACCGGAACAGTGTTCCGGTCATCTTCTCCGTTCATCCCAAAGTTCAATCTCACTCCATACGTTCCCAAAATGAAATCTAAGCACACAGGAATGAACCCCACTCACTCACGAATCAAAACCCCAAATCAAAACAAATTTATTTTTTCTACAAAGGCTGAATCGAATCAATCTATTTCTAGGGCAAAAAGTTTCAGAAGCATGGTAAACTCTCATCTCTCCACCATTTTCAAAACTAAAGACATATTCATGATCAGGAAGGCATATAGAACAACTTAAGAACTTAAAAAATGATTTCTGGAAAAAATGTTCTTGAGCTACCTGAGTTTCGAAGCTTTCAATCCAGCAACTTTCTGCCCTCTCCCTTTGATGCAATCCACTCTACTTGGTCCCCTGATGATCCTTGAATGCTTAGAAGGAGTTTATGTTGGCTGGTTAAGGAGTTTGAACAGCTTCTGCTCAAGCTCAGTTGAAAATGGTGATGGTGATTCAGGCTGTTTCAGGCATGGGTGTGGGGTTCTTTATGACCAGTGTGATGAATGGAGAAGGTTTATGAAGTTTGTTCAAGTGTTTGGGAGCTGTGGCATGTGATTCGAAAGTTTCTGCTTTGGGGGGTGAAAAATGGAAGAGTGATGTTCTTGCTTGGTTCAGGCCTAAGTCTTGTTGGTTTTGGCTCAGTGAAGCAAGGTGAGTTGATCAATGGATTTGGTTTTTGTGTTTGTGAGCTGTATAGAGAGATTCGAAGAGTTTTGCTTGATGGAGTGTTTTTGTGAATGGTGTGTTGTTGTTAGCTTCAGCCTTGCTTGATGTATGTTATGGCCAGCATTTGCTTTGCATAAAGAACTCCCATTGGTCAGTTGATGTGACTTGGCCTGCTGTGATAGGTAAGTTCACTTTTGCAAAATGTCAACTTTGGTGTAAGGAAAGCATGGGTTGAGCCCTAGGCTAGCACAAGTACATGGGCTGGCGCACCATGGTGTGTGAGGGAGGCTAGCATGGTTCAGCATCCAATGTAACAAGTGGGTGAGGTGTGATGATAGTTTTTGCAACTTGATCATTTTTGAAACTTCATGAAAATCTCTTGCTTTGCCAACCATGAACATGTGATCTTTTGGTCCAAATCTGATTTTTAGAACTTGTGTGATGTTTGTACATTGGTTAGACATGAACTAGAAGTCACAAATGCCTTGGTACAAAGTTTTTGCAAGTTTCTTATTTGAGGCATATCTTGAAAATTAGTGATTTTTGCCAACTTTGACACAGCATAACTTTTGATCCAAAATGAATTAGGTCATGTTCTTGTACTTTTTGAAAAGGGAAAAATGTATTCTACAACTTTCATGACCAAAGTTTTTCCATTTGAAGCATTTTTGGATCAAAAAGTAAGGTTTGAAAAGTGACCTAAAATGACATATTCTTTAAAAGTCAACTATGCCCCAAAAAAGTAAACTTTGCAAAAAACTTCAAATTCTTGAATTTTGTGAACTTCAACCTTCTTCCATGATCAAATAAAGGTCATATACACTCAAAATGATGAAGATCACCCCTTGGTTGGGTCATTGGGGGCCTCAGATGCCCTGATTTTACACTGACTTGTCTGAAAAGTCAACTCTTGATCAGATGACTTCCCCATGGAATTTCTTCATGAAAATTGATATGCATACTCCCTATACCATATAGAGACCAATGGAAACAAGAATGACCAAAAAATTTGGAGTTATGGCCTCTGAAACCAAAACCCTAATTTTAGGTCAACTGTGCAGTCAAACTTGGCTCTGCATCCATACCAATCCCAGTTCTTGTGATTCTTTTGCATTTTTGACTTTGAGAGGATGTAATATGATATAAGAACACTCATGGATCCCTTTGAAGTGATTGATGGCCTTTGGGAGTGGCTCAAGAGGCTCTTGGACTGCTCAGATCACAAACCCTAGGTGCAGATGACTTAGAAACTATGCATTGAATCAAAAATGAGATATGAGATGATATGATTGTGTTTATGCATATGAAATGATCACAAGCCATGGTGTTAATGGGTGAGGGCAAATTTGGGGTGTTTACAGGGATATCAGGAAGCTGACCCCAAATAGTACAACCACCTTCATCTACCACAGCTCTATCATCATTGAGGGAGGCCATTGCCATTGTTGGAGGTTTTCTGGTGACCACAGGAACTTTCTTCGCAACAGGAGGAGCTACATAATCATTAACAATCCAGGGAACCACTTCAAATGTCTGACACGGAGTTTCAATGTATTCACCTTCCATTTCCAGGTACTTGAAAGTGTTTACATGGCTGACAAAGTATTCTTCCTCTCCATAGACAGTAACAACCTTTCCTTCCACCGGATATCTTAGTTTCTGATGTAATGTAGAGGTTACAGCACCTGCCCCATGGATCCAGGGACGACCAAGCAAACAAGAGTACGAAGGACGAATATCCATCACATAAAATGTAGCAGTAAAAACCTGGGAGCCAACTTTAATTGGAAGATCAATCTCTCCATGCACCACTCTTCTAGAACCATCAAATTCCTTCACCACTATATTACTGGGTTTCAGCACAGCATCTTCAGGGCTCAGCTTGTTCAGGACTTCTTTGGGCAACACATTTAGAGAGGAACCATTGTCTATCAATACATGGGACAGGGTAGTGCCCCTGCATTCAATTGAGATATGCAAGGCCCTGTTATGATCCCTCTTGGCAGGGGTCAAATCAGCATCAGAAAATCCTAACCCATTATCATAGGTTAGGTGGGCAACACAATTCTCAAACTGGTCAACAGAAATTGCATTGGGTACATGAGCAGTCTTCAGAAACTTTATCAAAGCTTTTGCATGAGCTTCAGAACATAACAACAAGGACAGCATAGAAATCTTTGAGGGAGTATGCCCCAATTGATCAACAATGTCATAATCACTCTTGCGAATGATTTTCAATACTTCTTCCATCTACTTGGAGAGATCATTAGTAGCTGGCACATCAGTAGATATAGGCTCAATAACAGGACCCTTGCCCCGAGCATCAGTGGTAGAGGTAGCAGCAGGAGTAACTGCATTCTTGGAAGTCACTGGAGGTGAGAAGACTCTTCCACTACGTGTGACCTTACTGGATCCGGCAATATTATCAACATCAACAGACACATCAGCCAATGGTTCCTGCTTAACACCATGGATGTAAACATCAGATCCATAATGCCAAGGCACAGCTTTATCAGATGTATACGGAATAGGACCAGGAGTAGTAATGATCAGAGGAGCCACTCTGGCTTCAGCAACAACTTTCACAGGACCTTCAGCAGTAATCCTGATTGGGCCTTGATGGGTGATTTTAATAGGTCCCTTTGAAGTGATTCTCACCGGCACTTTGTCAACCATGTCAACCTCTTCAATCTTCCTACCTTGAGTAATATGATCCACCATACTTTCTACAGACGATGGAGTCCTCTCAAACACTATAGTATACTTATCCATGAGACGCTGAATTCCATCTCTCAATCTCCAGCAACTATCCGGCTTATAGGTACAATACAAACAATCTTCACGACAACCTTGAAAGAGCCCAGCCTGTACTAACTTTTTCTTGATAACAGATAATGGTGTGGTCAACTTCGCAACTGAATAGACATGTAGATCTTCATCAATGGCATTGACAGTCTTCTCGTGATTTGGCATTGGAGCAGTAATCACATTCGGAGTACCCGGAGGGTCAAACTCAATCTCTCCAGCCTCAATCATATCTTGAATTTTGTTCTTCAAGACCCAGCAGTTATTAGTATCATGACCCTGACAGTTTGAATGATATGCACATCGTGCATTGGGATTGTACCTGGGAGAGGTAACATTAGGATTCTGAGGAGCCTCTTTCAAAGTAATAAGTTCAGCCTTCAACAAGTGTTGCAATGCCTGAGCCATTGACATGTTGATCTTTGTGAACTGCCTTCTAGCCCTCTGTTGGTTGCCCTGTGGCTGCTCTGTTGTTGCAGGAGTTGGATTTGAGATATGCACGGCACTAACAGACTGATGCCTTCTATTACGATCAGGTTGACCATAAACAGCATTGGATTCTTTCTTTCCAGTGGGAGGTTTCTTTGCAGCACCTGATGAAGAAGTACCCACCTGGATCTTGCCATTCTTTATACCATTTTCCACGCGCTCTCCTGTCATGATCAACTCAGTGAAGCCAGATGATGAGCTTCCAATGAGATTACTGTAAAACGGACCATTCAGCGTACACATGAACATATCAACCAGTTCCCTGTCAGTCAAAGGGGGTTGAACTCTTCCAGCTAAGTCTCTCCACTTCTGAGCATACTCCTTAAAACTTTCTTTGGCACCCATAGACATGCTTTGCAGCTGCATGCGAGTGGGAGCTAAGTCAGCATTGTATTGATACTGCTTATAGAAAGCTTCAGCAAGATCATTCCAGTCTCTGATATTGACACTCTCCAACTGATAATACCACTCCAACTGAGCTCCAGATAAGCTCTCTTGGAAAAAGTGGATCCACAACTTCTTGTCAGCAGTGTGAGGTTGAATTCTTCTGACATAAGACCTCAGATGCAGCTTGGGACAAGAGACCCCATCATAAACAACAAAGGTAGGAACCTTGAAACCAATGGGTATGACAACCCCAGATATCAGACTCAAATCTTCAAAATCTAGCCCAGAAGATTTCTGCAACTCCATAGCATCCATCCTATCCACCAGCATCTTGAATTTGTCCTCATTAGGATCATGGTAGTAATTAGCCTCAGAATCAGAGTCCCCCATAGTGTTGTGGAGACTGCCTCCCTCTTTTTCAGATTCCTCAGATTCACAGTCTTCAACCTGTTCTTTGGTCTTGACGGGACCTCTGAACCTTCTTCCCATGTTGATCAGGCCACCTGACCTTCTAGTCTTCTTAGTCTTCTTGTCCAGCAGTGCCTTCAATTCATCCTGCCCCTTGGACAAGTTCAGGATCAGCTCTTGGAACTGTGCATTCTGGGCCTGGAGATCCTTAACTGTTTGTTCAAGAGCCATTGCTGAAATAAACAGCGAGAAGATGAGAAACCTGTGCACAATTATAAACTTGTGATGTAATGAAATGATATGTGAATGCATATGCAATGTTTTCAAGGACCGCAGGATTTAAATTTGCTTAGACAAACAAGAAGGTAAACTTTTATTAGTAATAAATTTGTTTTGCCTCTTGGGCTTACAAAAAATGAAATGAAATAAGTACAAAAGATGGGGTTTTAAGTCTCCCATGGACGTTTCCTCTTTGTGTTGAGGTATGAGTTGAGATTCCGTTCCTCATGAAGTTGCTTTGTTAGTTCCAGGATTCTTTCATGGCTTGCTTTGTAATGAGCCTCGAAAGTATCCCTTTGCTCCTTCAACTGGATCCAGGATCTCTGTAAGTCTTCCATGTCAGTAGGCATGTCTAGGTGAAGGATGGTATAAGCAGTGTCTCCTTCAGCAACAGGTTCCATGGTAACTGGCAGGATAGCAGGATATGGCATCATGAGAGTCTGAGCACGAGATCGCACCCATCTGAGATAAGCTTCCATAGGAATAGTATACTTAGGCTCCAGTGTCTTGCTGTCAACCTTGTTCACTTTTCCCCAGGCTCGTATGAATCTCTGACGGTAACCTTGAAGATCGTTGTCGTAGTCAAACACAATGCCCTGAATCAACATGTCATGTGGACCATCATTCCGAGCGTAACCAAACTGTCGTAAAGCTAGAGAGGGGTTGTAGGTGATGCCTCCTCTTATTCCTAGAAGTGGTACATTAGGAAACTCCCCACAACGGTCAATGATGGTGACATTCTCCATAGATCTGGAGCACCAATGGATATCTGAGTGAGAGAGTGACATAATCCTCTTGGACCACCTGAACCCTTGCTCATTCTTCATTACTGAGCGAGGAAGGTGAGAAATAAACCACCTAGAAAGCAAAGGTATGCAGCACATCAAAGTTCCTCTTGCCCTTGTAGTACGGGTATGAAGAGAATGTAGTATGTCTCCAAGCAATGTAGGCACTGGATTGTGACTCAGGAATATGTTGATGGCATGAACATCTATGAACTGATCTGGATTGGGGAACAATACTAAGCCGTATATCAGCAAGGCTAAGATCTCCTCAAAAGCATCATAGCTCATGGCCTTCAAGAACATTTGAGCCTTCTCTATCAACACCTTGGCTAGAACACCCTTGATTCCACTTCTCGTTTCTAGAACAATATCAGACTTCTTCAGATGTAGAGCTGCAGCAATAACCTCAGGTTTAGGCTCTTTTTCCAAGCCTGAGAATGGTGTCTGATCAAGAACAGGTATGCCCAGAAGTTTAGAGAACTCCTCCATGGTTGGAACCAGCTGGTAGTCGGGGAATGTGAAGCAATGGTGCTTAGGATCAAAGAACTGAAACAGGACACTCATCATGTCTTCATTGAACCCTGAGGTGACTAGATCCAATAGGTGGCCATGTCTCTTGATGAACTGGGTATGATCAGATACTTGAGAAATCAACTCTTTAAGCTTAGCAGGTATGCTCACAAAGTTGATCCTGATAGTGTTTCTACGAGCTGAAGCCATGACCTGCAACAAAGAACAAAGATAAATCCTTTGGTCCTTGAAATAGTTAGTGAAAATGCTATGCTTATGATGCATGATGATGTCATGATGTTATGTTCAATCACAAACATGTGGCACACACAAGCAAGTCACACAATTGCCCTAGGTTTAAAGGCTTGCATGAGGTTCAAAGGTAAGTACCCTCCCCTGAAGTTAGATGGTTCATCCTGTCCTACAAAGTAACCAGGTTCTAAGGGATCTCAATATCATTGATCCTTCACAAGGGTGGTTGATCAGAAGGCAACTTACTTGCCAACCAAAACCCTTCAAGTTTAAGATCTCAATGAGTGTAGTATCGAGTGTCAACCAACTTCAGTCTGCACCAAAGCCGGTTACCTCACTACTTTCTAAAGGCCAAGATGAGTTAACTAGGGTTCTAAAAGTTAGTTAGTGCATTGACAACATATGGCAGCCTCATATTATCCTCAACTTGACTTAAGGAACATAAGCACCAACCAAGAAGTCGCACTAACTATGGCCACCAGATCAACCGTATCGATATACGTCGTACAGTTTCCTTGGTCTATTGCCATTTACCTAAGGTACACTAGATCCGGGTTAGGACCTTTCACACATAAGAGCACCCCAACAAGATAATATAAAGCAAACAAGGCAAACAATTTAAAGTGATCCAATTCCTAAGGGTACCCCTCTTTTATTAAATCCCCAGCAGAGTCGCCAGTTCTGTAACACGGTGGGAGAACTGACTTTAGTTATGTTTCGGATAGCAAGAGTCGCCACCGACTTTTATTTTATCCAAAGGAAAGGCATAAAAGAACAGGAAAGACCTTTAAAAGATTTTTGGGTCCAGGGGGTAGGTTATGTAAAGGGAAGGTGTTAGCACCCTTTACATCCATGGTTATCCATGGGCTCTTAGTTACTTAGCTCACTTTAAATTGTTTTTGAAAAGGTGAAGTGTGTGAATAGAAATTTTCATAAGAGTTTAATAATGATCCATGTACGGATGCGTAAAAAACTTGTGTTTGAAAATTGTTTGAAATTGTGAAGTGTTTTGAAAAGTTTTTGAATAGTGAGCAAGTAACTACGAGGAACCTACTCTAAAGCTTAAGTCTTTCTGTTCTTTATCCTTTAAATGGTAAGACTATCCCTATTATTAAGGAATAGGTAGTCATTACCTTGGATGTGTGGGACATATGAGGGACATCTGTTTAATGAAGGCAACTGTAGGGTGTATTAAGCATTTTGGAGGGACTGTCATCATTATTCGAAAGGGACAAGATCATATTGAAAGGCAACCATTAAGGGACTTGATCTTTGATTATGAAGGGACTAGATGACTTTTCTTTTTAAGGGACTTTGCTTTATACACCCCACTTGACCTTATGATTAGGCAACATTGAGAGGCAACCCTAGAAAGTGAGATGGCGATCAAAGATCGACTTACGTGTGTGAGTGTTTAATTTAAATATTTATCTTATAATTTAAGTGATCTAAATTCAATTTTAAAATATAATACATGTTTACACTCCCTATTTTACTAACCATGGCATAAAAATTAAATAATTTAAATATTACAAAAATTTACACCCAGGAGCATTTACATAATAATAAAATAAAGCAATTTAAATAAATAGCAAGAATAAATAAATAAGCAAAATATAAATAATAAGTAAAATAAATAAATAAGCAATAATAATTATAATAGGGGTTAGTAATAATAATTAAAAATTAATAAGGTTAGTGAAATAATAATAATAAGCATAATTTAGAAATAAATAGATTAGTAATAATAATAATAATTAAAATAAATAGGGTTAGCAAAAATATTATAAGAACATAATTAAAATAATAAGCAAAAAGAATAATATAATAAAAAAAATTAGATTTTTATATAGACAATTATAAAAGAAAATATGAACAATTAAGTAATTATAACATTTTGAATTATATACAAATTATTAAATTATTTTTAAACATATTATAATTAAAAGATTAAATTAGCATAGATTTAAAAATTATTTATATATATAAAATTTAGATTATAAACAAATTATAGAAATAATTACATATTATAAAAAAAAAATTGATTATAATTATATTTACAAAAATTAATTATATTAAATAAAATATGTACATAATGAAATTAGGTTTTTTAATAATTGTTTAGAAAAGATAAACTAGGGTTTATAAAATTAGGGTTTGTAGAAAATATATTTTTAGAGTTTATAATTAATTTGAATAAAAATAACATGAATATCATAAATAAATTGAAAATGATAGAAAAATATGGAAAATTGATGAAATTGACTAAAAAGTAAGGACCTGGGATTTGAACCCAGGTCCCTTACCTCAATCCACAAGATGCAAAACCAGCCAGGCTACATGTGCGCAGGTGAAAGGAAAGGGAGAGGAATTCGTTTTATGTGTTCAACCTGAAAATCAGAAAAATAAGACAAAAACAAAAGGCCTGGGGGAGAATCGAACCCAGGACCTCTTAAGCTAACACACATACACAAGACCAATCCAGCTAGATGAGCGAACCTGTTAGAATATTGACTATAAATAATAATATATTAAAACCGTAATTTAAATGGAAAAATATCAAAAGGATTGGCTGGAGGCAGGATTCGAACCCCAGCCTTCCATCAACACGCGCGTCTGTTTTACCACCAGGCCAACCATGCTTTGGTGAATAAAAATAGAAACAATGCAATAAAATATTATAAGCAATATTTGAATTTCCAGAAACGCGCCAACCAGCTTCATCTTCTTCCTTGAATTCGCAGGTTTTCTGCGAAATTATCTGGGAAAATACCTGCGAATTTTCTTGCATCTTAAACCTGCGAATTTCAAACCACCATCAAACAGCAACATTTTATCAAATTAGAGACATCCTTGAATCTCTTGCAACCTGTACAATCCAATTATGTCCATAGAATTCATTTATATGGTGTGAATCGAATAGCCCTATTTTTGAGCTCTAAACCCTAAACATGGCATGTTCACGATTCGGCCATAACTCTTCACCAAACGATCCAGATTTCATCTATAGCTAATAACAAACATCAATATGTCATCAAAATTCATTATAAATCAATAAATATGGTGATTCTAAAAAAAATATATGAAGCACATGGATGATGCGGTTTATGCATTATGGAGTGTTTTGGATGCATATGAGGATTGATTTCGATTCTATGATGTTCAAGGATCATAGCTGTGTCCTTAGTTTACCTTCAAATGCCTTGGAATGTCAAAACCGAATTTGAGTTTTTGCTTGAATTTTGAAAAGTGAAACTTACTCTTGAGGCTGTGAAAATTCGTGCTTGTTATTAGGGTTATGTTAAGTACTTATAGGACAATGTATTAGGTCAAAAAGATTGATCACTTGTGTGGAAAGTTTGATCTAAAAAGATTCAAAAAGATGGCCTTTTGAAAATCAAATATCTTGCATAAACTCTTGCTATTTTGGTATGATCCTCATTACTCTTGTATCAATCAAGTTTAAATGTGATTTAAAACTTTCTAGAAGCAAAATTAAAATTAATTTTCATTATTTTATATTTTATTTGAATTTAAAATGACTTTTTAATATAAAAATCATAATAAATAAAAACAAAATAAATAAAATTATGAATAAATTAATTTAATTTCGTGCAAGATGTTTTGATGTGGATTGGGTCATTATTTGGCAAGCCCATTTGGAAGAAATTGGTTTTAGACCTCCATTTTCATCATAAACCAACTCAAAATTTCCCAACTTTGCAAGGGCACATATCCTTCAATTTTAATGATATGAGGGTGTTCTTGGACATTTTAGAAAGCTTGAAGAGTCCTCTAACCAACCCCACTGGTTTCATGTCCATATCTTTTTTCATTCTCAAGTTATGCCCTTTTGAAGTTGTTGACTTTTTGTTGACTTTCAAAAGGACCTATAATGTCTTAGCTCATACCTTCCAAATAAAGCATTTTTGGGCTTGTCTTGTGAGACACAAAGTTGTAGAGAATTCAATTTCCTTCAAAATGAGCTTTGAGTGGAGACTTGGTGATGAAGCATGTGAAAGTTATGGCTGGTCAAAGTTCAGTTGACTTTTACTGAGAAAACCCTAATTTAGAAACTCCTGATTCTTGATGATCTGAAATCTCCTTGATGAATCATGATCAACCCTTGATCAAATGATGAATTTTACTTCATATACTTGATGTTGGCAAAAAATCATGAAGTTTGTCTTTGGTTTGACCACAGTTGACCTCAGTTTGACTTTTTAACCGCTTTGACTGATTTTGACTTATCTGATCATCTAACTGAGCAAACTTTTGAGAAAAGTCTTGAAACTTGTCATGGGGGTTCTTACACACATATAGGATGTTATGAAGCTCACTTGAAGTCTTGGAAGTTCATTTAGCCTGATTAAAGTCAAAACCCTAGTTTTGGATGCACTGCTTAGGAGGTGCATTGTCTGAGGGAATTGTCAACTCTTCTGACTATTTGTGAACTTTGTGAACCTTGTGAACCATCATAAAATGTCTTGTAAACCTCATGGGAGGTATTGTGAACCTTGTGAACCTTGTGAACTTCATAAAGTGACTTGTAGACTTCATGAACCTCATGAAAGGTCTTGAAAGCATTGTGAATCTTGTGAACCTTGTGAACTTCATAAAGTGACTTGTAGACTTCATGAACCTCATGAAAGGTTTTGTAAATGTTGTGAATCTTGTGAACCTTGTGAACCTTCTTAGCACACAAAGTCTTGTATTGTGAGGGCAAATTTTGGGGTGCAACATTATGTAAACTCTGATTTTAATTACATTTAAAAGGGTAGAAAATGGGGTGTTACAGTCTCACAATGAGAAACGTGATAAATTTCATCAACTCCCAAAGCGAAAATGGGAATGTTTTTTGCTTTCCAATCATGTGACCGCACTTCCCAATCATTATCATCATGTCATTCTACCAGTTTAGGTATTGTTACACCTTCTTCATTGGTCTTAGTTATTTCTTTTGGACCATTTTGGATGACATCCCAAATACCTTTGTCAACGAAGTTGACATGTATACGCATAAGTGCTTTCCAATAGCCATATTTTTTGCTGGTGAAAATTGGTGCTTTATCATACGCACCCTTAGTCCCAAAAGCCATTATTCTATGTAATGTATCTCAAGCACGAAATGAACCAAAGTTGTTGATTCCACTTGTTAGACGATAGACTTCAATCTAGAGGGGTGAATAGATCACAAATATTACAACAACAAAATTTGGCTAAAACTTTGTTTTCAAAAATCAATATGTGTATCACAAACCAAACAGAATAATATGAACATAAATGTTCAACAAATTATCAAGCTACAAATCAAATAAATGTAATAAATAGTATTCGTAACTAGCATATCCAATGTGTCATACCCCAATTTTGACCCTGAATAGTCGAATCAATATATTTTTTATAACATCGGCATCACATGCATCACATATCATGCATTTCGTCTCACAAAGTGCTTAAAATATCATCCGGAATAATTACTCGAATTTACAGACAGATTAGTCAAACAAATTTTCAACTGTACCTAAAATCAGTGAACGAAAAATATCAAATTTAATTTGCAAATGTAAGTAATATTAATCTGTGGTTCACGTGGTTTAATCTGGTGTGCTAAATGTATTTTTACGGCTATTTTTTGGTCATGTGTTGATCAATCTCAACAGTTTAATTGGTCATAAATTTATTTCAAAATCTGATCAAATGATGTAATTTTCTGAGTCATTTATTTCACGCTGATCATTTTGATCCGCTCATTTTATTTTTTGAGCACTTTAACTCCCGACTTTTATTTATTTGGAGACCATTTATTATTATATATTTGTTAAGAATAAATAAATAGGATTATTAGTTTTTATTTTAATTTTTAATTTTGATTATTTTAATTGTTTAAACTTTATTTAGTTTTTAAATTAATATTTAATTTGGACTTTAAAATAAATATCAAGCCCTATTGTTATTAACCCTAATTTAGTCCCTATATATATCTATTATTGGTGCTAGTAGTAAGGAGGCTTATAGGGAGTGATTCCCGAACAAGCTAAATTAAAAGTCCACGAAATCAGTATAAGTATCCTCTTGAATTATTGGCTTTGCGCAAATCACTCTGCAAAAACTCTTATTTTTCCAAGCGGATACCCATAACACCGAGGTTTAAAAACACATTTAAAACAATTTGGCCTTATTTTGGGTAATGCAGAAACTATCGGGAATAGTTGTTACACGAGACTACACTCGAAAGAGACTCACACTTTCAAGATATTAAGACTCTTGTGAATTAATCGATTGGTCGATAATATTTGAAAGAAGGATCAGTGATTTTGAGAACTTCTGTTAGAACCCGTTCTAGAGGTACAAAATTAACCATTAATATAATTTACCTTGGGAATGAGTAAATCCTTGACTTTATGCTCGTGACGCCGAACCCTTGAACACAAGTTTTCTCCGTGTTTTTGTTTGCTGCATTCAAGCATCCATACATTCATTAATAAGAAAACTAAAAAAAAATTCAAAGAACTAAAATAGTTGTTTCAAATATCAATTTTCACTATGGACTTTGGGCGAAGGAAAACCCATAAGTTTACATTCAGAAGTCTTAAATTAGAGTTATTCTGGCCATATTTGGTCAGATACTCCGAAGGTGCTAGCCCTCCCTCTGTTGAGCAGGGAGAGCTACACCATCTATTATTTTGTAAGTTTAGGGATTTGAGAGCAGTATTATAGAAGCAAGCCTCAAGAGAAAAGTGTCTTGATTAGTCATCAATCGGGAGCCCCTTTATACCATCTCCTTCTACCGAGAAGACCATCAGATTTGTCTGTCTGCCTCCTTATACTTCATAACTCTTCATCATTGATTGCCATAAAGATTTGGTAACGACTTTTATTGTTGCACTAGAATTGTTACATCCCTTGGATTAACTTTCGTGTTGTGCCTGTATGATGAGATGCATGATCATACCCGGTGGAAATAGTGTCGGACCTTGCAGTCACACCATATCAGAGTAGGTACTCGTCTTAAGTCATGCTAATAAATCCGGACTCCCTTTTTTTCAATAGTTCCGCTCATGCCTCAGAGTTCTGGCCTCATAGCCCGACTTGTAATATATTTTTTTATGAACATACGCCCCATGAGTTATGTTCCCGTTTCTACGGGTATAGGGTTCGGCCACAAAATATCGCTATATTAAAGTTTCCAACCCTTTCACTCCCAATCCCAATTCTTACCCTTCTTCCGTATTCAGAAGATCAATTTCATCTCTTTCCTCATCACTTTCTCAATCCTAGGTAATTTAACACCCCAAAATAATTAGAATATTTATTTAATTGGTTTATAATAAATATTTGGGATTTATCGGTGAACTTGGCGAGATATTATGGTGTAAGATGTGTTTAGTGAGGTGTTATTTGATGAATTAAGTGATTATCTAGAATTATTTTAATAATAGTAATATAATAATATTATTTGGAATATTATTATTATTTAAAATAAAAGAAGAACATTTAAGGGTAAAGTGGTATTTTTGGACGGATTAGTGAGGCTAAAATTTCGGAACAGCATAATGAGTTCCAAGTGGGTAAAGGAGATAAACCTAAAATCATATTTTGGGAGAATTTTGCAGATCGAACGTACATTTAGGAAAAAACCGCACAAAGGAACGGAGGCAGAAAGGCGAGGACTTAGAGGTTTCTTGAAGACCTCAAGGAAAGGGAATTCAGGGTTTGACACCTAAGGTATGGGGAGTATTACTTTTCATTATAATTGATATAGGATTTAAATTGTATGTGAACGATTCCGGATTTTTGAGGGTATATGGAGATACGTAATGAATTTGATGAATTTGGCGTTTATATAAATCGTTGACTACTGATTTTATTAGTGTATAATTGTTGTTATTAAAATCGATGGAATTGATAAATATTTAATAAGTTGTTGATTTTGTTCGGTACTATACATCAGAAGGATTTGATTTAGCGACAAAAATATGTAAAATTGGGATTTTGAGTTGAGGAACGATTGTTGAAAATTGTGCAAGATTTGGGGTCGAAAGTGAGAATGATCGGTGACTGGAGAATTTGGGCATTGGGAACAAAAGATTCCCCTTTCAGGAATGGGTGGCGGTTGCCACCCTAGGAAGTTTTTAAGTGGCGCAAGCCACATTGGTTTTTACAAGTTGAACAAGCTACCTTGATGAAAGTAGGTGGTGGCGCAAGCCAACTTTATGTAGGTTAGGTGGAGGCTGCCACAATGTAATGTTGCCAGCGCCACATTGAATTATGAGGTGTGTGGCGGGAGCCACTAGCTCTAGGTGGCGGATGCCACGTGATTTTAATTGGAAGGAGCAACATTTTGGTATATTTTGTATATTTTGGATTGTCTTGCAAGTTAATAAGCATAATCCCTGAGCCTTAATTCTGTTTAAATTGCAGTTTGACATATTTGGAAAAATTAATAGAGTATTTTATAGTACGAATGAATAATGCAGTGAGTGACTGTTGCAGGATTCAGGATTCAGTAATGGACTATATTTTAGAAATAGTAATCTACAATGAGAAAATAATAGGTAAATTGACTAGTACTGTAACAAGAGTTAATTGAGAGTTGTGTGCAAATGAGACTAGGTTTGTGTGTTACAGTGAGAAACCTTATTGAATAAACTCTGGATTATAGAGAAGGAATATTGATAGGTGTTATGTATGTTGACTGAGATTCATGTGTAGTATGAGGTACAATAGTATGTAGTATGTGTGATCTTAGTTTTCTAACCGTGAGCAGGTTTTACATGCCGATTGGAACGTTGGAGTGATATTATAATGATTTGAATTCTAGTTAAATAATATGAAGCATAAGAAGTAGTATCCAGTGATTATGTCGTTACGAGATTACAGGCCGAATAAATTGTGGGTGTGTTTTATTATATAAATGGTTATAATGATGTTTTGATGTGAATGGATTGGTGTTTGTTATGATAAATGATGATGTGTTGTCTATGATGTGTGTATATGTGAAGTATATGAAGAGCATATGTTGATTTGATAAAGGATGATGTGTTGTTTATGATGTGTGTGTATGTGAAGTAAGTCTAGAGCATATAATGATGTGATAAAAGATGTTATGTTGTCTATGACCTATGTTTGTATGAGGTAAGCGAAAAGAATACGATAGTTAAGATGTTTATGATGATTATGATGATTAAGATGTTTTATGAGATACATGATGATATCTTGATGAATGATGATGTGTTTTGACTAGCCGTGGTCGTATTTATTTTTCTTGTTACGCATCATGCATTCATAGTATTGCTTAGGATGAATAGTCCAATGACATTTTGGAGGATGATGATCCATTGAAGAATTGTAGGTGAATAATTTCCATTGATGGCCTTAATTCCATTGTGTGGATTAAGTGCAATTTGTGATATGCTCTGGTTCCAAGCGGGAATCGATCCTATTGGTGGGGATCCCTGGAGATAACGATGACTAAGTCATCAGTGACGTTTTTTGATACCGCATGCATGAGTCTATACGATGTTGCATTTGCATTTTTTGTGGCATTGCATGATATTTTATGATAAGTGAATTATTTGATTAATCATCAGAGTATGACGTTTTATGATGAATATGATGTTGTCGTTGTTTTGAGTGCAAAGCATATGATTGTTATGTTGTAGTTATTGAATCCATATACATATGATATCTATTTCTTATATCTTGTATAACGATTTGTGATTACTCACCCTGCTTGTTTGAATGTTTCCTCTACGTGGGTAATGTGTAGATATTTGAGATGAGTTCTCGGTGCTTGAAGTGTTAGTTGGAAGCTGTTAAGCTTAATTATAGAGTGTCTGGTGTCTTGCTCTGGTAGATGTAACATCGGGGGAGATAGGATGCTTATATGATCATTTGTTGCTTTGTTAATATGAGTTTTATGAGTTATTTTATGTTGAATTGAGTCGAATGATAATTTTTTATTCTGACCAAAAGGTCTTTATGTTTTGATGAGATAAGAGGAAATATTTTGATTATATGATTCCGCTACGAAGTTTTGATTTTAGAGAAAGTTTTATTTTAATAAAATATTTTTAATTGAGGTTTTATGAAGAAAATGTGACTCCTTCTATGAGTTACTCTGATTTATTTCAGTTTATTTTTCGCGATGATTATATGGGGTTAGAAGGGTGTTACATTTGTGGTATCAGAGCAGGTCGGTCTGTCCGGCCAATGTTGTATAGTGTTGCTTATCCTTTAGTGCACGACAAGTGTGTGGAACACTGTAGGTACTTGTTTGTTTATTAATTGTTGTCTCCAAGTGTTGGTTTGAAATAAGCGGGGGAGAAGTTTGCTTCCCAGAGATTTTTCTGGTGCGAGGAGTTGATTCTCGGTGATATTGATGGTAAGAGTACAAATGTTACTGCAGTGGGAATGTCGCAAACCAATGAGGGTACGGATTCATGAATTCTTAGCTGCCAGCCAAGTTTAAGATGCATTGAGGGAGAACAAGCCAGTATGGTTGATGTTACTTCTCGGAGGATATAGAGTAATGTGGCGAATAGTGATATGTAAGTGATGTATAATTCATGATGTCTCTTGAAGAATATTTGTGACTTTCCTCCGAAGTGTAGATTGGAGTTGGCGACAATTGAGAGGTGGTATTTTTATCGGATAAGCCAATAATGTAATTCTTAGAGAATGAAACTTATATGAGTGTACATGTATGATAACGATTATATGAGATGAGCGTAGATTATTAATGGTGGGTTAAGGAGATGATTGAGATTAACGGTCTAATCCAAAGAATTATCGATTTGATGGATCAACTGATAAACTAATGTTTTTTGAGTATGATTAGATTGAACTCGGACTATTTTCTGAGTTGGGCTAGAAAACGAGGATAGTTGGATGATATTGGAAGAAAGAGAGAGAGGAATAACTAATGTTCATCGATTGCAAATTTTTTCATTTTTGCAAGTATGGAACAACATTTAGTAAAATGAGCATAACGTTTCACTCGTAACTTGGATTGAAGTAGTTATGGACTTTTGGGAAAGCTTACGAAATTCTCTATAGTTTGCATATGAATTTTTTTTGCTGCATATTTTTTAGGAGAGAGATAAATATGTTTGAATAACTGGGTCTGGTGCTGATTTTTTGTGGAAGTTTGTATATAGGATTTCTTGTCCAGTCCCATTGTGATGACGATAACCTTTTGCTCATAACTCGGATTTAAGAGATTCTTAAAGTTCTGGATTCTATATGAAATTCCCTTCATTTTGGAATATAATTTTTATGTTTGGGAGGTCTGTATTGAAGGAGATAATTATGTTTAAAGTTGAATGTTTCTTGCTGAAAAATGGGTGTGACGATGACAAGATAAAATGTTGAGTTATAAGAAGGAGATTAGGATATCGGAGAAACACATGGGAGTGAGGCGTATGCCAGTGGAGAATTATTAAAGTATATATATATCATTGAGAAAAGATAGATAGTAAGATGAATTGTGTGTTATGGATGATATGGTGTCGACATGTGTCAAATTATTTTAGAGAATTTCTTACACCAACTAGATGGTGAGATGGTATGTTGAGATTGTGACTGGAATGAGACCCAAGTGTTGAACTATATGGATTATAGAGGTTGTGAGATTAAAATAAGGACGGGAAATTTGATAGTGTTTTTAAAGTTATTACTTTGGAAAAGATTTCAATTAGAGCAAATCGATTTGGATTGTATTTGATGTTGTAGTAGTTTCGGTAGTGGGAGAATAATTAACAATTGCGTTGTGCTACGAGCGTGTCTATAGAAGGATATGTAATGTATTTTTGGGTCTTTATGTGCCATTGGCAAGGTTGAAAAGAAACAAAACAAGAAATTGTTTGGAAGCCTTAGAGGGATTGGAATCATGCTTGTGTTACAAAAGTTTCGGGGTATGATGGAACGAATTAGAGGAATTTCTATCATCGAACGTATGTGGAAATGGTATTATCGAGATTATGATTAGATGAAATTCAAGTGTGAAAATATATGGATCCTCGATGAGGTGAAATTTAAAGGAGATTTTGGACCTTTTTTTAGTTAATGTTGAAAACAAGTTTGAGAGGAAACACTGTTGTAAGTTCAGTAATGATTGTTTATACTCCGTCATGGTTGTCAGATACCTATTGACAAATTGAGGAACTGATCACCCTTAATCCTTTGTTGATAGTAGACGAAATCGTGTAGGATGTGATAGACTTGTCTTGCCATCTTGATAGTGTGTACAATAAATTGGTATTCTACCGAGGAGATGGTTGATCATCAGTTCGTGTGAACCTAATGGAAGGTGACTAAGAAAGAGTTAATATATATTGGATAATTTGGAAATTGAGTTAGTGTGTAAACTAACGCCGCAAAGTGGAAGACGAAGGAGGTAAAAGTGAACAATGATTTCATAGTGAATATTAAAGAGACTCAGAAGCTAGATGGGAGACTTGTGGAGCTGATATATAATAGAAATCATAGTGAGGGAACTAGTATGTTCAGAACACATTTGTTATGTACCTTGTTGTATTGTTGTGGTTTACTATGTGTAATTCCGAAAGAAGGATACGTGAGTTGTATCCTAAGTTGTTTGCACCAGGTAATTTTGGGGGAAGCAAATTCTTTAAGTGGGGGAGGGTTGTAACACCCCAAAATAATTAGAATATTTATTTAATTAGTTTATAATAAATATTCGGGATTTATCGGTGAACTTGGAGAGATATTATGGTGTAAGATGTGTTTATGAAGAGTGAGGTGTTATTTGATGAATTAAGTGATTATCCAGAATTATTTTAATAATAGTAATAAAATACAACTATTTGGATTATTATTATTATTTAAAATAAAAGGTGAACATTTAAGGGTAAAGTAGTATTTTTGGACGAATTAATGAGGCTAAAATTTCAGAACAACATAATGAGGTCCAAGAGGGTAAAGGAGGAAAACATAAAATCTTATTTTGGGAGATTATTTTAATAATAGTAATAGAATAACACTATTTAGATTATTATTATTTAAAATAAAAGGAGAACATTTAAGGGTAAAGTGATATTTTTGGACGGATTAATGAGGCTAAAATTTTGGAACAACATAATGAGGTCCAAGAGGGTAAAGGAGGAAAACATAAAATCATATTTTGGGAGAATTCTGTTGATCGAAAGTATTTTTGGGAAAAACTACTCAGAGGAACAGAGGCAGAAAGGTGAGGACTCAGAGGTTTCTTGAAGACCTCGAGGAAAGGGAATTCAGGGTTTGGCACCTAAGGTATGGAGGAGTATTACTTTTCATTATAATTGATATATGATTTAGATTGTATGTGCATGATTTGGAATTTTTTAGGGTTTATGGAGATACGTGATGAATTTCATGAATTTGGCGTTTATATGAAATCGTTGATTACTGATTTTATTAGTATATAATTGTTGTTATGAAAATCAATGGAATTGATAGATATTTAATAATTTGTTGATTTTGGTCGGTATCGTACATCAGAAGGATTTAATTTGGCGACGAAAATATGTAGAATTCAGATTATGAGTTGAGGAACGATTGTTGAAAATTGTCCAAGAATTAAGGTCGAAAGTGAGAATGATCGGTAACTGGAGAATCTGAGAATTGGGAACAAAAGATTCCCCTTTTAGGAATGGGTGGCGGTTTCCACCCTAGGAAGTTTTTAAGTGGCGCAAGCCACATTGGTTATTACAGGTGGCACAAGCCCCTTGATGAAAGTAGGTGGTGGCGCAAGCCACCTTTATGTATGCTAGGTGGAGGCTGCCACAATGTAATTTGCCCAGTGCCACATTGAATTATGAGGTGTGTGGCGGGAGCCACTAGCTTTAGGTGGCGGATGCCACATGATTCTAAGTGGAATGAACAACATTTTGGTGTATTATATGTATTTTGGATTGTTTTGCAAGTTGATAAGCATAATCCTTGAGCCGTATTTCTGTTTAAACTGCAGTTTGAGACATTAGAAAACTTAATAGAGTATTTTATAGTACGAATGAATAATACAGTGAGGGACTGTTACAGGATTCATGATTCAGTAATGGACTATATTTTAGAAATAATAATCAACAATGAGAAAATAATAGGTAAATTGACTAGTACCGTAACAGGAGTTAATTGAGAGTTGTGTGCAAATGTTACTGGTTTTGTGTATTAGAGTGAGAAACCTTATTGAATAAACTATGGATTATAGAGAAGGAATATTGATGGATGTTATGTATGTTGACTTAGATTCATGTGTAGTATAAGTACAATAGTATGTAGTATGTGTGATCTTAGTTTTCTAACCGTGAGCCGGTTTTACATGCCGATTGAAACGTAGGAGTGATATCATAATGATCTGAATTCTAGTAAAATAATATGAAGCCTAAGAACTAGTACCCAGTGATTACGTCGTGACTTAAGTGACTAGATTATAAGCCAAATAAATTGTGGGTGTTTTATTATATAAATGGTTATAATGATGTTTTTAAGTGAATGGTTTGGTGTTTGATATGATAAATGATGATATGTAATCTATGATGTGTGTATATGTGAAGTATGTGGAGAGCATATGATGATTTGATAAATGATGATGTGTTGTCTATGATGTTTGTATATGTGAAATAAGTGAAGAGCATATGATGATTTGATAAATGATATTTAGTTGTCTATGAATTGTATTTGTATGAGGTATGCGAATAGTCCAACGACGTTTTGCAGGATGATGATCCAGTGAAGAATTGTAGGACGATAATGTCCAGTGATGGCCTTAATCCCATTGTGTGGATTAAGTGAAATTTGTGACGTGCTCTGGTTCCAAGCAGGAATCGATCCTATTGGTGGGGAGCTGTCGTACCTCGAAAAATACGATCCTCGCGAACGCGGTCGCGGCTGGGCTGACATGAGAGTCGCCACCTAATTTTGTTTATTCCCAAAGAGGGAAATGGTAAATATAGATAAAACCACCAAGAATGGATAAAACAAGGTCGTCGCAAACCGTTGTCGGGGTTAGAAAGTCAGTTATGCAGGGGGGAGGTATTAGCACCCCCTACATCCATCGTACTCGATGGGAACCATCTAAATTGTCACGCGCGAAGGGATGTCTATGCTTATGAATTACTTGCTAAACTAAGTGGTTTATTGGTCCTAGGGGCTCGACAAGGATTGAGATCCTTGTGCCTACATATTCCCTTGTGCAATGGGAAAGTCAGAGCTTTGTAGTTCGGCCTGATATGGGTGATTGATGTTTGTTTTATTACCTTTCTTCGATGAAAGGATTTAGGAGTTGAATTGCACTAAGGACTATGGGTAGAGGTGACTATCCCGCACCAACAAGACGAACGTCTTGCGACAAAATAATCGGAGCGAGTAACGAGAGCTCATTATCCTCCTTTCTACCACTTAAGGCTCGTGGCATGCAATTTTCCTCGTATTATTAAAGTGTTTTATTTCCTAAGACCGCTTGATGTTGGATCAAGGGTTTGGATCGAAAAGTAACATTTCGTTTTTTGAAGTTTGAGGTGAATGCAAATGGAAGTTTATTCATCTGGTTAGTTAGCGAAGCACAATGCGCTCGACTTGCAAGATTGAGAAACTAAGCCAAAGACTAGCTATGGAAAACAAGCGCGATGCGTTGATTCGTTTAAGCTGGAAAATGTTGAGAAAGGTGTAAGGTGCAAAGTAGTGCAGATGGCGATCAAGGAATGATCGACTTACGTGTGTGTGTGAAGTGAAGTGTGCATGGATATTTACTTGGTGTTTGACCAAAGATTTCGTTTATCTTTGTAATGATTAGTCATAATGTGCGTTAGTTTTTTTTAATTAGCAATTTATCGTCAAAAATGCGAAAGTAATCACACAAGCAATCATATCATCATATCACAAGCAAGAAGGATCGAGCATACGCAAACATTCATCGCACACATAATCAAGCAAAGGTGATAAGATTAATTAATCAAATTAAATAGAAATATTTAATTAGATTAATTAATGAATTAATTAATCGAATTAAATAAATTTATTAAATTAAATTAATCAAATAAAAATGTTTTTGGATTTTTCGAACTTTTATGAAAATATATAAAAAGAAATAATAAAAATAGCTAAATCAACAAAAAACAAATGAAGTTAAAAATACTAAAACAAACTAAACCAGGGGTCTGCATTCAGTAAAACAAAGGGTGCAATCCATAACCAGCCAAGAGGCCTCTAGTCCGGCCCAATACAAGCACTCAGATCATCCACTTAAATGATCCGGACCGGCCCAAAGAAGAAAACACCAGAAGACAAAAAGAAACATCTTAAAACACTAGCTGCTAGTGAACATATTTCTTGGTCAATGATAAAAAGATTCCCATTAATTGGGGACTGCCACACGACTAGCAGAAAAAAACAGCTGTAGCAAAAGAAACATGTGTGTCACAAGATTTTTATTAGAAAAGAAACATTAGAAGAAATCAATTAAAGTAAAAATAATAGCCATCGATAAAAGGACTATCCCAATGACTTTCAAATCAAACCCTGTCTCTGTTTGTTATATCTCTCACTCTCAAATAACATTGCAAAAGAACCTTCAAAACAAAACCTAATCATTTTCCCATCTTTGTTCCTTACTCAGCTTCATCATCCTCTTGAAGGAGACAAAGAGCTTCATCGTATATCATCACCAATGAATCACAAATCAAGCAACACACAAGCATAAACATTGAATCACAGTGTCAAACGTACAATGGAATCCTAAATTAAACCAAAGAAAACCCTATTTCCCAAATATAAACCCTAACCCTCGCACACAGATGGAAATAAGCAAAATTAATGAAGATCAGAAATCAATACGAGCAGAAATACGATGAGCAAAAGAATATTTCATCACCTGACCGGAGTAAATCTGGTTTCAAGAGCTCCGACCAAGGTATGTTTTTGATGCTCATCCGCTTGGTCTACCCCTTTCCGCTCTCTTCGTCTCTCGGTTTGCTTCGTCTCATTCTTCTTCTACAAATGGTGTTGTTATTATTGTTGCGAGAGTAGAAATGATGGTCTTAGCTCATCTTTCTTATAACGTCGTTGTGAGGTTATAAGAAGATTTGTGGTTTTCTTTTTTTTGAGCTTCTTGAGTGTGGTGTTTAGGACGAACTTTGTAAGGATTTTTGGATGAATTTTGTTGCCGTCTTTTTGTTTTCAGCTAGGGTTTCTGTGTGTAGGTATGTCTGTGTATAATGGTTGTTAGGGTTTCTGTGCAGGTGTGTAGGTCTATGGTGGCTGCTAGGTTTTGCTGGTATTGGCCTCCTCTTATTGTAAATGATTGGAATCAATTTATAGGAAGATTGAGTGATGTGAAATACGTGTGCGGTGGAAGGAATTTCAAAAGGATATCCCTTATCATGTGAGAAAAGAATGAGCTGGATTCGGAGTGAAATCTGTTGGAGAATTTGAAAATGAAATTGTATGGTGGGGACCAATTGGTGATGAGTCATGAGAGTTGTTTGTCTGTAGTGATCTTCTAGAATGCTGTGGTCCCATTTGAATTTTCTTATAATTTGTTTCTGCCTGACTTTTACTGCTAGAGTCTTTGTTTTCACTGCTGTAAGTTTCCATTGCTTGCTCTGCTTTGTTTTTGTCTTATGCTGATTGTTTGCTTTTATATTGTATGTGCTTATGGTTTAAGTGCCGCCTCATTTCTTCATGTTGTGTTGTTATGTATGATATGAATTGGGATAGTTTTTGGATAAACTTTGAACATGATAGAATTGGTTTGAATCAAATGGATTGATTATGATATGAATTTTGAATTGAATGACTGGTTTATGATGTTGCAAATGAATTGGATTGGCTTTTTGGTTTTGCAGGTTTTCCATGGAGCTCAATGTCATAAAGAATTTGGGTGTATGTCCTTGTTTTATTCGGAGAAAAGCATGGACATTGAGAGGGAAAAGCTGTGTCGCCCTTGGTTTTGGTTTGAATGAACTTTGAACTGTTTTATGCTTTGGATATAGCCATCGATACTGAACTCGATTCTGCGATTTAGTCTTCTCATGCTTGCACCTTTTTTATGTTGTTGTGAACTGTTGCCAAACATCTCATCCTGTTCAATGAATTGTTTTTGTACTCATGATTTTTTGTGCTAAAATTATGAACTAACCGTGTACTTCATTTTATCGTGTATTTTCGTGACAGCTCGACATGATGCTGGATGAATGGGAGGCCTGATTTGCTGCTATCAGTTTCTGTTTTCATTGCTGTAAGTTTCGATTGTTGAACTGGGTATACTTTGTTGTTTTGAATTACACGTACACTGCTTGTTCAATGCTGTGAATTTAACTGATGGCCTACACTTAGCTGCATAGTTTCTCCAATTGACAAGATTGTGATGTAACTTGTATGTTTTTTATTATTATTTTTCACTCATCTGTTACACATGTTGCAGGAATATAAATAGTTAATGGTTCTAGCCATTCCAAGTTTTCAATGACCACACGGAAGTTCTTATGATTTTCAAAGGAACAACTCTGCTAGGAGGCCTTGCTTGATCATACCTTAGAGGTGATACATCAAACTCTGAGTTTTATCCTCACTTGCACCTGTATTGATTAACCCCACTACTTGTAATGGCTTGTTATTCTTGAAGCATATTACACTTTTGCTATTTTTGATAAGCCTTGGTTGCTTAATGAACACTTGTAAATTTGTTCTGTTTTGGCTTAGGAATCAACAAGTGGATTTTCTGCAATTATCATGAGTTTGTGTTGAATATTGGTGCATTCTTGATGACAATAACTTTCTCACAACTTCCTTTGTCTTTGTTTGATGTGCTGATAAGGAATTTGGAGAAGGAACTCTGATATGAAGCTACTTGGAGTGAAGGTGTTGGAAACTCGGCATGAAGATGAGGATAACTAACATCAGGATTAAAAGTTTTGACTTTATGCTCTTAGGTTTAGACTTTAGGAAATTTTCTCTTTTTGTAATGAATTTTCCGCCTCATGATGTATCAATACAATGGAACTGTTGCCTTATAATCTTGGACATTTGGTTCAACTACCTATTGTACATATTGTTCTTCCAAATTTTTGGGAATTGAAGTACTCTAACAAATATTTTCTGCCAAATATATAAAGCCATAACTAGAACTCAAATTCTACACTATGGGTTTCAGTTTGCACGAACTTAATGTTATGGTAGCATAGGGTCTTGCTCATATGATTGACTTAATAATATATAATAATAATCCATAGCATTTTTGTTTGTATTTGAATTTCATAAGCTCATGTTATGGTCTTTTTGAATACAAATATAAGATAGAACCATAACATTCGTATTGCAGACCTGCTGATCCCACACAAAAGTCCAAATCCCACTCAAAGTGTTCTCGTATTATTCGACTTGTTATGCAGTTGAAACATCATGGTGAAAAAGTCAGCTCTCACTTGGACATATACTCATGGCACGAAGATGACACAAACAGTAGTGAAGTATGGGCTTGGTAACACCTTGTAACATCTCCCACTCATGACTAGAAACAAACTTGAAATAAAAAATTCTCGCAACATAAATTGAAATAAATCTTGGAACATCTTGAAGCCAATAGACTTGGAAAAAAAATTTGATCCCTAATTTTTCAATTATGCCACATTTGTAGTCAATCCACCCTTGTCTTAATAGCTCTGATTTAACCATGTTTTTATCCCTTCGATACCTGATCTTTCGACAATAAGAAAGAAGCAACACAATGTATATTTTTTTTTTGAATTTTTTTTAATAGGGGTTAGTAATCATAAAACACAAATACCACTAAACTTATATCGGTAGGACAAATTTGGGGTATGACAGATGCCCCTATCTAATTATCTTGAAACCGAAGAAGTTGAAATGTTGCATGGCGTTCAAACTTTTAGGTTGAAAGTCAATTAGATACAAACAGACCCCAAAATTTGTCTGAGAAGGTGTGAAATGCAATGCAATAATGAAATAAGAGGATGAGATGGTAGATTGTACAAAATGTCTGAGATTCTTCGTACTAACAAAGCAGTATCCCAATTTGATGAATAAACTTCTCCAAGTCGTACAAGGCAGTCCCTTATGAATTAGGGCTTCTTCGGGGACAATATCCTAACAAAACGTGTGATTCCTTGGGTAATGTGAAGCAGTTCTTTAACAATAAAAGCTCTTCGGAGAATGCCCAAATCGGTATCTTAATCAATGATGTTCTCAAATCCAACAAAGCAGTTTCTCACACTCAAGACTCCCCGGTGATACTTGACGCAACATCTCGAACAATGGTACAAGATTCCCTAGATCATGCGAAGCATTTCCTTTCATTCAAGGCTCTTCGGTGATGCTAGAACAATGTCTTTACCAAATAGGAGATTCTTTGTGTCTCACGAAGCATTTCCTTAACAATAAAGGCTCTTCGGAGAATGCAAGAGAAGTATCTCGAACAATGAGATTCTCTAATTCAACAAAGCAGTTCCTTAACAGTAAAGGCTCTTTGGTGAAACTAGAGCAGTATCTCGAACAATGGTATAATATTTTCTATATCATGCGAAGTAGTTCCTTTTAGTCAAGGCTCTTCGGTAATGCTAGAACAATATCTTTACCTAAATAAGAGTTTATTTGTCTCTCGCGGAGCAGTTCCTTAACAATAAAGGCTCTTCGGAGAATGCCAAAGAAATATCTTGATCGAATGATCTATTGGGGAAAACCGATCAACAGGAATTAACTCTGAGAGGAAGCATGCTAGCCCAGTTCTGCAAAGGAAAAGCTCACAAGATGCTTTTTAGGATAACCTCTGCTTGGGGAGCAATAACCGTGAAAATGTTAGGGATCATCATTATCAACCATAAAGTTGAAGAATGAATTGTTGGGGGAATAAATTCGCGAGCACATGCGGAGTATCAGCTCTTTTAAGAGGAATACTGCTGACTTTGAAAGAGGATTGTCCGGGATGCATGTCCTGGATCCTGCTATGCTATGTTGTACATGAATACGATGCATTTCATGATGCACAGTGATTCATATGACGCGATTGTCGAAATTTTGATACAAATGATTTTTTATGATTGATATGATTGTGTTTGATGACATTCTTGCTTTCAGGAAGGAATGATGCATGTCATGCATGATGCAAATGATTGGGTATGCTGGAAATAAGATTTTTGGTAGTTGCTAACGAAATTGGACTTTGGAAAGATGCCACTTCATGGATGGACTTTTGAGGGGTGTCAAAACAAGGTTGGACTTTTGAAAAGATGCCACATCATGGGTGGACTTTAGATCTTTCGGTGGTTTTGAAAGAAATGGTGAAAATACTCACTAGGTATCAACTTGGGGTTGAAAAAGCAAAGGTATCAACACGGGGTTGAAATGCTAAAGGTATCAACACAGGGTTGAAAAGGTAAAGGTATCAACACGGAGTTGAAAAGGTATCATCAACACAGGACTGAAAATTTATCATCAACACAGGGTTGAAAAGGCAAAGATATCAATACAGAGTTGAAAATGGTATCAACACAGGGTTGAAGAGGTAAAGATATCAACACAGAGTTGAAAATGGTATCATCAACACATGGCTGAAAATTTATCATCAACACAGGGTTGAAAAGGCAAAGATATCAACACAGAGTTGAAAATGGTATCAACACGGGGTTGAAGAGGTAAAGATATCAACACAGAGTTGAAAATGGTAAAAGATATCAACACAGAGTTGAAAAGGTATCAACACAGAGTTGAAGAAGATTGGATTGTGAGAACTTCCAAGAGAACTTGGACTTTTAAGTTGTGCCAAACACTGTTGGACTTTTGAGATGTGTCAAACTTAGTTGGACTTTTGGCTTTCTCGTAGTTGCCACCATAGTGGAATTTTGGGAATTGTGAGGGCGCCAATGAAATTGGACTTTAAGATTTTTGGTGGTTGCCAATAAAATTGGACTTTTTTGGGGTGGTTGAGGGTATTGACTTCTCGACACTTGGTATCCGACGATGCCCTGATCGGAGGATGGATGCGACCATTTGTGGTGTCCTCAGTCTGATCTATTGTTGAAGTTATATGTTGCTGAGAGAACTTCAACTTCTTTGACTGATATCATGATGACTTTCAAATGAGCGTAGTGACATAATCAATGCATGTTGATTATGCTTTGGCTTAGCCCTAAGGCCTTATTTTATAACTGCCTTGCCCCAGTCTGTAGGGACTTTGAAGGAATCTTCTTCGAATGGAAGCCTTGAGAATAATTGTATCATGACATGGCACATTACAAATTGCCCCAATATCTGGGTCTCATGGGGAGTTGCCCCTATCTGAGTCTTTGGAAGGACTTGCCCCGAATTAGGTGACCATGAATTATTTTCCCCAGATAGGCTACTAATTGAGGTAGTCTAATTCTAATGCTTGGAGATTTGATTTTTGACCAACCAATTCTCATGTCCATACAGTCATTGAAAGCCATGCCCCTGATTAGGAGTGATTTTGATTCGAGTCAACACCACTAAATTCTCAAGCTCCTCTTTGACTTTTCCTTGTTTGGAATTTCTTTAGATGTCAAGTACTGATTTTGCAATTATAATTTGTTTGTCCAGAAATGGTAATTTTAATGCAATATTCATGCGGGTTTTGAAAAATCATTTATTTGGATGATGTGACAGTGTGTGACGAATGGATCAATTGTCCCAACGTAGTGCTGATTTAGCAAGTGATTTGTGAAATAACAAGGAGAAGATTAGCAAATCTTTTTAGGAGTCAGTTTACACAACCTTGCTGAGATATGCTTTCAAACTAAACCCTGCTTCAATTAGGTCTTTTTAAGGGTTGTATCATGGTCTGGTTCACAGTTATGAAACAAAGGATATAGGCTCAAATATTTTTGTACCCACCCATCTTCGTGATGTTCTCCAATCCTACGTTCAGTTAAATGACACACATATTTGTCTCCTATGAGAGCTTGAAGGTGTAATGGTCGAAGATGATTGTTCCAGACTTTCTTGAAATGGCAGTCACCTTATTCAATTATCTTTGGATGTTAGTGACCCTTTTGGTTTTGGAGAGGATAGTCACTGCAACTTATTTTGTTTTTGCTGAGGATTTGAGGACCTATTTTTTTTGTATTGATCCCTAATTTTTGCATGGACTATTTTTTTAGAAGTTTTTAGTCCATCGGGATTGCCCTAACTTTTGCCTAAGTTGCCTGTTTGGATGTTCAACTTAGCGGGCTCTTCTATTTTTTATGATTTTTCTTTGTTGAAGGATTGTGACTGCCAAGTCATTGGTCATGGATGGATGTCCAGATTGGAATGTTTCACCTTGTAGTTTGGATGCATAGTCAGGTTAACTGAACACTACCCTGCCCCTGGTTAAATATAAGGGTTTTGAATATCCGACAAAAACTCCTACTTCTAGGCTCGAAGTGGTTGTCTAGGGATTAACTCCTTATCTCTCCAGTGTTTGGGAATTTGAAACAATGCCTGTACATCATCAGCAAGATTCTTTCGGAAAGCATATTATCAACAATTATGGGTATTTCGTTTTCATCATCCTCCCTCAAATATTTGCTACCAATGTGATAAAGGAGGTAAAGTGCATTTTTTTATTTTTTGCAAAAAGTGGGAAAATGTGAGTGAATACGAATGGATTCGTTCAAAACATGCATGTTCATTAGATTAATATTACCATTAAAGACAACAGTTCTTAAAAGCAAGTAACACCTAATAGAAAAGAAACTACATATGCAAAGTAATGATATGAGCTAAATATTGCCAGTGTTAAGGAACTGGGCTTTGATTTACTGTTGAGAAGCCTCTTCAAAATTGCTCTTCAATATCAGTTTAAGAACCATCTTCGCATGTACTCTCAGCAACTTCTTCCATAACATGGATTGATGAGCCCGCCTGATTGTGGATTTGAATTTCCTGAGGTGTGAATGAGATTACCTTGGAATCAATCAGATCAGGGACTTTATTTTTGAATTGTTGGCAATTATCAGTTGAATGTCCGGGTGAGTTGGCATGGAAGCCACAATAAGCATTAGGATCAAAGTTCGGTCGATGTGGAAGAGGCATTGGATCTATCTTCCTTGGCTCTACCAATCCACTATTAATCAAACGTGGAAGTATGTGATTATGAAGCATCGGAAATTGATCAAAATGCCTTTTTGGTCTTTTAGCGTAGTAAGGACGTCGTTGTTGTATTGGCTCTTGATGTGCAACCTGTTGTCGATACTGAGGAGGTCCTCTGCATGGGTGCTGTTGATAAGGCATTGGAGGTGGAGCTTGTAGAGCTTCCCAAACTGCATTAATTTCCTCCTCTGCTTCTTGGGAACTGACAATTGATTCACTCTCACTAGTCTGGACGTCTGAAGTGTCCTGTACTTTTCTACTCTTGAGTAGGATCTCAATTCGTTCTCCAACTGACACCAATTGTGAAAAGCCGGGAAAATAACTGCATATCATTCTTTCGATGTACGGACTTTGCAAACTATCCATAAATAAGCCAACCAGTTCTTTCTCTAAGATTGGTGGTTGAACACGAGCAGCTAACCCTCTCCATCTTTGAGCATACTTTCTGAATGGTTCATCGCTTTCTTGAGATAACCCTTGCAGTTGCATGCGGTCTGGAGCCATGTCGAGATTGTAGTCATACTGCTTCATAAAAGCACTGGA
Organism: Lathyrus aphaca; assembly: GCA_963966055.1. Classification (NCBI taxonomy): domain Eukaryota; kingdom Viridiplantae; phylum Streptophyta; class Magnoliopsida; order Fabales; family Fabaceae; genus Lathyrus; species Lathyrus aphaca. The sequence goes on along the minus strand of OZ014524.1, from coordinate 387,661,791 downwards.
CAAGTCCAACCATGATTGGATGTGGCTACTTTTTAGCTGTGTGTACCAGTTCAATGATGTTCCACTCAAACTGTCTTGGAAACAATGAATCATCAATTTATCATACTTATTATGAGTGGTCATTTTTCTACAGAATATCACCAAATGATTCTTTGGACAACTATCTCCTTCATACTTCTCAAATTTTGGCATTTTAAACTTTGGAGGGATTACCACATCAGGCACTAAACATAAGTCAAAAGCATTCAGTACAAAAGCATTATGTCCTTTTAAGGCTTCAAGTTCTCTTCCAACACACGACATCTTTCAGCAAACTCAAGATTTTGAGGTTGTTCAGTATTCAAAACCAGGTTTGACCCTTTGGGATTAGGTGCGGAGATTGAAAAACTATGATATTCCATGGCGTCAACTGATGAAGAATTCTCATTCCGGACAATGTGACACTTTTGTGTAATAGAATCCTCAACTGTCGTTCGTTGAATGTTGTCCTCTCTTTTTGCCAAGGCTATCATGGCCTCCACAAGTTGCTCCACCTATTTCTTCATTGAGTCTACATCTCCTCTTAAATTAGCATGGCTTTGCTCCAACGGATCCATGGTCCTTAAAGCTACTTTAAGTCTGATACAAATGTCGAGAAATCAGCTGCGAATTATGGACAAAGGATGGATGAGTTCTTTTGTTTTGGGAAAATGATATGCAATGCGTATGAAATGGTATGCAAATGAAATGCAAGATCCAGTATCATAGGACCAGAGTTATGGATGGAGGATACTTTGATTATTCTCCTCACAAGGATCTCACCGGGTAGGCTCTACAACTTAAGGACCCCAAATTTAACAATTCATATGGTTGTTCATCATACACGCCATCAACATGACGGTTGATTAACTCCACCATATGATTCTCTTTTGGGTGAGATCTTCGTATCGAGCCACATGAGAGGGAAGTCTCTCGATGCCCCATACTACGCGATCATTGACACGAGGTTTAAAACAAAGTCCTAGAGTTATGGACCTCCCTCAATTGTTTGATGCACGTGTCAATTTTTTTTATATATTTTGACAATCAGTCAACTCCATTGAGTAAGTCTATTCCAGGTGAGGTCTTCGTATCGAGCCACGCGAGGGCGAACCCTGGTGCCTCATACTACGTAACCATCAACCGATGTTTTAACCAAAATGGTTCTAAAGGTCCTCAGAGTCAATGACTCTAATGAAAACAACTGAGCACACACGCCAAGAGCTTGATGGTTGTCAGTATTCTCATTAGAATCTATTCCGAGTGAGGTTTTCATATCGACAATCCATGAGAGAGGTTCCCTCTGGAGCCCATACTATATAACCTCGCTAACTTATGTTTACACTCATAGACCCGGGTATAGAGCCTTTCCCTCGAGTTGTTTTGATCAGTGTATCATTCCAGTACCAAAGATCCACAATAAGGATATAAAATGGAAACCAATAAAGAAAGCGATAAAAAAATAACACATAAGCAAATATCCAAACAAGCGTGGAAACCTAGACTAGGCTCGACTTGCATAGGGGTGAACTAGTCCCCAGCAGAGTCTCCAGCTGTCGTACCTCGAAAAATACGATCCTCGCGAACGCGGTCGCGGCTGGGCTGACATGAGAGTCGCCACCTAATTTTGTTTATTCCCAAAGAGGTAAATGGTAAATATAGATAAAACCACCAAGAAGGGATAAAACAAGGTCGTCGTAAACCGTTGTCGGGGTTCGGAAGTCGGTTATGCAGGGGGAAGGTATTAGCACCCCCTACATCCATCGTACTCGATGGGAACCATCTAAATTATCACGCGCGAAGGGATGTCTATGTTTATGAATTACTTGCTAAACTAAGTGGTTTATTGGTCCTAGGGGCTCGGCAAGGATTAAGATCCTTGTGCCTACGTATTCCCTTATGCAATGGGAAAGTCAGAGCTTCGTAGTTCGGCCTGATATGGGTGATTAATGTTTGTTTTGTTACCTTTCTTCGATGAAAGGATTTAGGAGTTGAATTGCACTAAGGACTATGGGTAGAGGTGATTATCCCGCACCAACAAGACGAACGTCTTGCGACGAAATAATCGGAGCGAGTAACGAGAGCTTATTATCCTCCTTTCTACCACTTAAGGCTTATGTTGGATCAAGGGTTTGGATCGAAAAGTAACATTTCGGTTTTTTGAAGTTTGAGGTGAATGCAAATGGAAGTTTATTCATCTGGTTAGTTAGCGAAGTACAATGCGCTCGGCTCGCAAGATTGAGAAACTAAGCTAAAGACTAGTTATGGAAAACAAGCGCGATGCGTTGATTCGTTTAAGCTGGAAAATGTTGAGAAAGGTGTAAGGTGCAAAGTAGTGCAGATGGCGATCAAGGAATGATCGACTTACATGTGTGTATGAAGTGAAGTGCGCATGGATATTTACTTGGCGTTTGACCAAAGATTTCGTTTATCTTTGAAATGATTAGTCATAATGTGTGTTCATTTTTTTTTACTTAGCAATTTATCGTCAAAAATGCGAAAGTAATCACACAAGCAATCATATCATCATATCACAAGCAAGAAGGATCGAGCATACGCAAACATTCATCGCACACATAATCGAGCAAAGGTGAAAAGATTAATTAATCAAATTAAATAGAAATATTTAATTAGATTAATTAACGAATTAATTAATCAAATTAAATAAATTTATTTAATTAAATTAATCAAATAAAAATGTTTTTGGATTTTTCGAACTTTTATGAAAATATATAAAAAGAAATAATAAAAATAGCTAAATGAACAAAAAACAAATGAATTTAAAAATACTAAAACAAACTAAACCAGAGGTCTGCATTCAGTAAAACAAAGGGTGCAATCCATAGCCAACCAAGAGGCCTCTAGTCCGGCCCAATACAAGCACTCGGATCATCCACTTAAATGATCCGGACCGGCCCAAAGAAGAAAAAACCAGAAGACAAAAAAAACTTCTTAAAACCCTAGCCGCATGTGAACATATTTCTTGGTCAATGATAAAAAGATTCCCATTAATTGGGGACTGCCACACGACCAGCAGAAAAAAATAGCTGTAGCAAAAGAAACATGTGTGTCACAGGATTTTTATTAGAAAAGAAACATTAGAAGAAAGCAATTAAAGTAAAAATAATAGCCATCGATAAAAAGACTATCCCAGTGACTTTCAAATCAAACCCTGTCTCGGTTTGTTATATCTCTCACTCTCAAATAACATTGCAAAAGAACCTTCAAAACAAAACCTAATCATTTTCCCATCTTTGTTCCTTACTCAGCTTCATCATCCTCTTGAAGGAGACAAAGAGCTTCATCGTATATCATCACCAATGAATCACAAATCAAGCAACACACAAGCATAAACATTGAATCACAGTGTCAAACGTACAATGGAATCCTAAATCAAACCAAATAAAACCCAATTTCCCAAATATAAACCCTAACCCTCGCACACAGATGTAGACAAGCAAAATTAATGAAGATCAGAAATCAATACGAGCAGAAATACGATGAGCAAAAGAAAATTTCATCACCTGACCGGAGTAAATCTGGTTTCAAGAGCTCCGACCAAGGTATGTTTTTGATGCTCATCCGCTTGTTCTACCCCTTTCCGCTCTCTTCGTCTCTCGGTTTGCTTCGTCTCATTCTTCTTCTACAAATGGTGTTGTTATTATTGTTGTGAGAGTAGAAATGATGGTCTTAGCTCATCTTTCTTATAATGTCGTTGTGAGGTTATAAGAAGATTTGTGGTTTTCGTTTTTTTGAGCTTCTTGAGTGTGGTGTTTAGGACGAACTTTGTAAGGTTTTTTGGATGAATTTTGCTGCCGTCTTTTTGTTTTCAGCTAGGGTTTCTGTGTGCAGGTATGTCTGTGAGTAATGGTTGTTAGGGTTTATGTGCATGTGTGTAGGTCAATGGTGGCTGCTAGGTTTTGCTGGTATTGGAATCCTCTTATTGCAAATGATTGGAATCCTTTTATAGGAAGATTGAGTGATGTGAAATACGTGTGCGGTGGAAGGAATTTCAGAAGGATATTCCTTATCATGTGAGAAAAGAATGAGCTGGATTCGGAGTGAAATCTGTTGGAGAATTTGAAAATGAAATTGTATGGTGGGGACCAATTGGTGATGAGTCATGAGAGTTGTTTGTCTGTAGTGATCTTCTAGAATGCTTGTGGTCCCATTTGAATTTTCTTAGAATTTGTTTCTGCCTGACTTTTACTGCTAGAGTCTTTGTTTTCACTGCTGTAAGTTTCCATTGCTTGCTCTGCTTTGGTTTTGTCTTATGCTGATTGTTTTCTTTTATCTTGTTTGTGCTTATGTTTTGAGTGCCGCCTCATTTCTTCATGTTGTGTTGTTATGTATGATATGAATTGGGATAGTTTTTGGATAAACTTTGAACATGATAGAATTGGTTTGAATCAAATGGATTGATTATGATATGAATTTTGAATTGAATGACTGGTTTGTGATGTTGCAAATGAATTGGATTGGCTTTTTGGTTTTGCAGGTTTTCCATGGAGCTCAATGTCATGAAGAATTTGGGTGTATTATCTTGTTTTATTCGGAGAAAAGCATGACATGGAGAGGGCAAAGCTGCGTCGCCCTTAGTTTTGGTTTGATTGAACTTTGAACTGTTTTATGCTCTGGATATAGCCATCGATACTGAACTCGATTCTGCGATTTATTCTTCTCATGTTTGCACCTTTTTTATGTTGTTGTGAACTGTTGCCAAACATCTCATCCTGTTCAATGAATTGTTTTTGTACTCATGATTTTTTGTGCTAAAATTCTGAACTAACCGTGTACTTCATTTTATCGTGTATTTTCGTGACAGCTCGACATGATGCTGGATGAATGGGAGGCATGATTTGCTGCTATCAGTTTCTGTTTTCATTGCTGTAAGTTTCTATTATTGAACTGAGTATACTTTGTTGTTTTGAATTACACGTACACTGCTTGTTCAATGTTGTGAATTTAACTGATGGCCTACACTTAGCTGCATAGTTTCTCCAATTGACAAGATTGTGATGTAACTTGGATGCTTTTTATTATTATTTTTTACTCATCTGTTGCACATGTTGCAGGAATATAAATAGCTGATGGTTCTAGCCATTCCAAGTTTTCAATGACCACATGGAAGTTCTTATGATTGTCAAAGGAACAACTCTGCTAGGATGCCTTGCTTGTTCATACCTTAGAGGTGATACATCAAACTCTGAGTTTTATCCTCACTTGCACCTGTATTGATTAACCCCACTACTTGTAATGTCTTGTTATTCTTGAAACATATTGCACTTTTGCTATTTTTGATAAGCCTTGGTTTCTTAATGAACACTTGTAAATTTGTTCTGTTTTGGCTTAGGAATCAACAAGTGGATTTTCTACAATTATCATGAATTTGTGTTGAATATTGGTGCATTCTTGATGACAATAACTTTCTCATAACTTCCTTTGTCTTTGTTTGATGTGCTGATAAGGAATTTGGAGAAGGAACTCAGATATGAAGCTACTTGGAGTGAAGGTGTTGGAAACTCGGCATGAAGATGAGGATAACTAACATCGGGATGAAAAGTTTTGACTTTATGCTCTTAGGTTTAGACTGTAGGAACTTTTCTCTTTTTGTAATGAATTTTCCGCCTCATGATGTATCAATACAATGGAACTGTTGCCTTATAATCTTGGACATTTGGTTCAACTACCTGTTGTACACATTGTTCTTCCAAATGCATAGGAATTGAAGTACTCTAACAAATATTTTCATCCAAATATATAAAGCCATAACTAGAACTCAAATTCTACACTATGGGTTTCAGTTTGCACGAACTTAATGTTATGGTAGCATAGGGTCTTGCTCATATGATTGACTTAATAATATACAACAATAATCCATAGCATTTTTGTTTGTATTTGAATTTCATAAGCTCATGTTATGGTTGCTTTGAATACAAATATAAGATAGAACCATAACATTCGTATTGCAGACCTGCTGATCCCACACAAAAGTCCAAATCCCATTCAAAGTGTTCTCGTATTATTCGACTTGTTATGCAGTTGAAACATCATGGTGAAAAAGTCAGCTCTCACTTGGACATATACTCATGGCACGAAAATGACACAAACAATTGTGAAGTATGGGCTTGGTAACACCTTGTAACATCTCCCACTCATGACTAGCAACAAACTTGAAATCAACAAATCTCGCAACATAAATTGAAATAAATCTTGGAACATCTTGAAGCCAATAGACTTGGAAAAAAAAATTGATCCCTAATTTTTCAATTATGCCACATTTGTAGTCAATCCACCCTTGTCTTAATAACCCTGATTTAACCATGTTTTTATCCCTTCGATACCTGATCTTTGGACAATAAGAAAGAAGCAACACAATGTATATATTGTTTTTTGAATTTTTTTTAATAGGGGTTAGTAATCATAAAACACAAATACCACTAAACTTATATGGGTAGGACAAATTTGGGGTATGACAGGATCCTTGGAGATAACAATGACTAAGTCATCAATGATGTTTTTCAGTACCACATACATGAGTCTATACGATGTTGCATTTTCATTGTTTGTGGCATTGTGTCATACCCTAATTTTTTACCCTAATATTTTTCGCATCTCATCTGCATCTTGCATACAAACAAGATCACGCATTGGTTCGTTTATCCTTCTCAGTTACAGGTCTATGCCTCACAGGGGATCACCTTATTTTTACTTGCTTTATTTGTTTATATTTACTAACCTCTAACCAAAATACTAAAAAAAAATGTTGCAGTCTTCTTTTTCTTCTTCTTCTTCTCTGTGTTGCAGGATTTCAAAGACAGGGCAGTGATTTCAATTCAAACATGGTTGTTCAGTTATAATTCGATTCAGGTAGATGTTTGACCTAGTCTTGGTCAAACTATCAGAAAAATGTTTCAACTGCAAAATGTTTGTGCCAGTGGGTTATTTCTCAGACAATGTGTGTTCAAAGTTCAAGTTTTCGTGCGTTAAAATTCATCAGTTTATCAAGCAGCATTCTGTGTGAAGTTTTGTCTCGATTGAGTGTTCATCAGTTCACCAATGATTCATCTGAGGATTTATTTTTCTCAGCATGGATTCGAATTATCAGGGCAGTTATCAGATGGTTCAAATGGTCATGCCTCATTTGCAAATATTTAGTGGTTCAGAAGTGACTGTATTATGGCTTGGGAAAAGATCAAGATTCGGTTCGGGGTCATTTCATAAAAATCAGTCCATATCCATTTCTTAAATAATTTTCTTCCTAAACCAATTCCATTTTTTTATTATATCCAATTTTAGTCCATTTTATTATTTTCTACTATATTCATCCATTCCAAAAATCGATTATATCCGATTAAACCATTTAATTTTCCAATACCTATAATCCATTTATTTTTTCCCTTTTATTCAATATCCATCCAATCTCTAAATACCACAATTCAAATTCCATTTTATATATTAGTATTCATTCATGAACTTTTTTTATTTTTTCTATCCATTTTAAATTCACCCATAAGCCTATTATAATTTGTATAAAAAAATTGAGAAAAAGTCATTAAAAAAATCTCCTTAAGCCCAATCCTCCATGAGTTTTTTTTTCATTATTATAATCCACTTATTGCATTCCTTATCCACATCATTAACTCAGTTTCAGCTATTAAAAAATACACATGTGACCTTCAAGCCACTTCACATCCACCAGCCAACACAAGTCACACTACAAGTAGCAAACACGAGCATCACGCAATACGCACATGTGACCCATCTTCCTTCAAGACTACACATAGTACACACCCGTAAAACGCAGCAAACATAGAAATAAAATGCAAAAAGAGGTCAAACCGTGAACATGAAACACACGTCATGGACCAAGCCCAAAGCGCGAGCAAAACGCATCTGATATGACACGCTTTTCACACAAAAAGACATAAAACGCAACAAAATGGCATACAATCAACACTGAAAACGCAGTAAGAAATTGAGATGAAGCGCGGATTTCATGAGCCCAAAACGCAGCCTCACGCACGCGATACACACAGACTGCACCTTAAACGCAAACACCTGCAACACAAAACGCAACAATACAACTAACAAAATGCAAATCCATTCAAATGAAATACAATAGCAAACACGCATCAGTCGTGACTTCCAAAAAGCGGAAAATATTCACAAAACGGAAACACCACATTCATTTCAAATTTCATCACTTTCTTCTATAAATTGAACATCATTCTTCACTCCAATCCAAGCTTGAAAAGCATAGAAACACCCTGCCAAAATCCGAATCCTAAGCTTCAAATCAAAACCACCAATTCATTCTTCTTCTTCGATTTGAATTGAATATCCCAAATCATTCCAAATCCGCAACAACGTCTCACACAATCAACAATAAAACCAAAGAAATAGGGAAAAAGAAGATTGAATAGAAAATTGAAATTGTTTGTTCTTCCTCCACCTTGTGAACAACGCCGCCGGATTTTTGATTTACGGTGAACACAAACACGACTTTGCTCCTTAAAGAAGAAGAAGAGAACGCCAAGAGAGAGAGAGAGAGACAGATCGTCTGCGATTTGATCGAAAATGTGAAGGAGTGATGACGAAGATTTTTTTTTCTTCTTATGAATGTGATGAACAGTGTTCAGCGCTGTTGGTTTTACACGAAGAAGATGATGTTCTTCTTTTATGCTTTATTTCTTTATTTTATTTTTTAGTGGCTTTTTTTATTTCATAAGAGATATGGCATGTGTGTGTGGGCCTTGGGGCCAAATCAGATTACTATCATCACCCCAAGTCTGCGCCATATCCCTCCATTTGTTCTTTCTTTTATGTTTTAATATTTGTTTATTTTCTTTTCTTTTTCTTAAAAAAATTTCTAGCATATATTCATATTTTAGTGGTTCATTTGAATTTATTATGGTTTATATCCATTTTTTTTCTTGATTTTTTTAATTTGTGGATTGTTGATGGATCATAAATGTTAGATCCATTTTTCTTCTTCTATTATTTTACTTTTGGTCGATGAGATCTCCGATTCGTAGATTATTGATTTTTGAAGATGTTTAATCTTCATTATTTCAAATATATGGATGAATGATCATTTGGATCATTCTCCATACTTTGGAATCGTGATAGGTTGCCTTCGATAATTCAATGTGAAATCTCGATTAATATTTGACCGTTACCACTTTTTCTTTTCGTGCGACATGTTTTTGGAGAATGATTCACCATATCATTTCTCTTACATGTATTAGCACAAATATTTTCCATCTTAATTGGTGGTGGCCGACCTCATTTGTAGGGTAATTACTGTGAACAACTCTTTAGTTTTGTATGATAATAAATTTTATGCGTTTGTGCTTTTATCATATGCTTTATATTGATACACTTTGTATGCATTGCAAGCCTTTAACACATGTCTTATTTTAAACAAATAATGTCCTTGAATTTCTGAAATTCGTCAAATGAATCGATTCATTCACATCATGCATCAATTCATTGTATTTTCATTTCTCTATGAATTGATACATACGCAATATGCATCGATTCATTGTATTTTCATTTCTCTGTTTTTTCTTCATGGGTTCAGTATGTATCGATTCATTACATTATGCATTGATACATAACAGTGTAAAAACCATCATACATCGATTCATTCGCATCTTGTATCGATTCATTTTTCTGTTTTATTTCTAACAGAGTCTGTCAAGTATATGTTTGGTTTTCTGTGAGTGCAGTCATGTGAGACAGAAATTGTAAGCGAAATTTCAAGTCAGGCATATTGAAGAACACATCAAGAAAAGTAGTTTTAAGTGTGCAATTCAATATTGAGCAGGATTGAAACCTAAGAACCAAATTCATCTTCATCATCTTCTCAAATACCTTGATTCAAGAACATCAACAATCAATCAGTGATGTTCTGTGAATTAGAGGTTTATGGAATAACGTTCAGTGGTACGATCGGTGATCCAGCTGAGTTGAAGAGTGAAAGAAGGTTTCAAGGAAAAACCATCTGGGTTTTCCTTCAAGAACGGGCGTGTTCTTGAGGGTTTGTCAGACACGTTTACAAAACAGATTCAGCCGCAGCGTAAGGTTTGGAAATTGGGAGATTTCACAAATAGATCGTGGAACCGGTGAATTGTTTGTATTACTTGCAAGGGAATCTTGATTTGGCTCAGATCAAGTGAAGGTTGATACAATAGGAAGATCTAGGTGTATAGATTTCTGGTGTTTGTATAGCAACCTTGTAAACGACGATTTCAGCAATATCGATATAAAAGTTCTCAATTTCGATTTGAAATTGAGAGGGAGACGTACCCACACGCGAGGACGAACATGAGGAACTTCCTTACCAAATCTCTGTGTATTGTATTCCTTCTCCATCTCTATTTACGTTTTTAATCTGTTTTGATTCATTGGAAATAGTTTTTGTGATAGGTGCATTCAATACTTTTACAGCTTGTGTGTTTAAAATCTTTAACATCTCAATTGCAAATCCAACACTTTATCACATGTCTGGTCTTCTAGTGGCTGGTCCAGAATAGACGCAAGTATATTAGGGACCGTGTTTTCCGCTAATCTTTAAAAAAACTATGAAAAATCTTTTAAATCCTTGTAAACAAGGAGGTGATCCATTCACCCCCCCTCTAGATCACTAGCCACAGCGTCTAACAAGTGGTATCAGAGCACCGGTTCGCTAGTGCTTTGTGGCTACCTGTAACGATATGGATTCTGAACCAAAGGGGGCGTATAATAGAGCTCCTGTTTTCAATGGTGAAAATTATGGCTACTGGAAAGACTGCATGCGAGTTCACATATATTCTGTGGATAGGCGCATATGGACTGCCATTCAAAATGGTCCTTTTCAAATCACCATGATGAATGAGGCAGGTGCCATAGTACCTAAACCAGAAGATGATTGGGATGAGAAAGATGAGAAAAAGTGGTCAAGTGATTGGAGAGCTCGAAATATGCTAATTTCAGCACTTAGTGCAGATGAGTATTATCGAGTATCCCATTGCTCGACAGCTAAAGAAATGTGGGATGCTTTAGAAATTGCACATGAAGGTACAACTGAAGTAAAACAGTCTCGCATTAACACACTTAATCAAGAGTTCGAACTCTTTCGCATGAAACAAGGAGAATATATTCCCGACATGCAAAATAGATTTGTTCATCTCATTAATCGTTTGAATGCACTTGGAAAACCTGTTTCCAATGAAATTGCTACTAATAAAATTCTGAGATGTCTTAGCAGGGAATGAGAACCTAAAGTAACAGCTATCAAGGAAGCCAACGATCTAACGACACTCTCAATGACTACTTTGTTTGGAAGGTTGGAGGAACATCAGCAAGAACTAGAAAGTCTAGAAAAGTTTGAAAATAAGAGTAAAAAGTGAAAGGAGAAGAATAAAGACAAAGAGGGTGAGAAGAGGCCTATAGCTCTTGTGGCTTCTAACTCAAAGTCCTCAAAAAAAGAGCTAAGCAACAATGAGTCAAGTAGTGACGAAGACTCCGGTGACGAAGAAATGGGACTTTTTGTTAGGAGATATAATAGATTCATTCGAAAGAATGGAATCAAGCATTCCGACAAAAATCTCATAAAGTTTAGAAGACAATCTATAGATTCAAAATAGGAAGAGATTAAGAAGAATAGAGAAAGAGGGTCTTGTTTTAATTGTGGTAAGTCCGGACATTATAAGACGGATTGTCCTTTAAAGAAAAAGGATAAAGGAAAAGCTCCACCAAAAAGGTACAATAAGCAAAGAAGAGCTTACATTGCTTGGGAAAGTGATAGTGATTCATCAAGTACACAATGCTCAAGTGATAGCGATGAAACCGCAAATTTGTTTCTTATGGCTCACACCAAAAATTAGTCCCATCACAAGAAAAAAATTGATAATAAAAAGGTAAAACAAGCTTACTATAACAATTTCTCTTCTATGTCCTTTTCTGAATTGAAAATAGCTTTTGAAAAACTGCATAATGAAGCTATAGAAGCATTTAAAAGATTATCTTCCGATAAACAAATTTTTTCATACTTGGAAGGTAAAGTACAACATGCTGAAAAAGATTTAGAGTACTTGAAAGCTAGCATTGAAGAAAATTCAAAAGCTATTGATATTGATGGTTGTAGTAAAATAAGGCATTGTGAAGCTTGTCACATTTGGCAACAAGAGGTTATTTCTCTTAAGGTCAAATTGGAAAAAGCTTTACAACCTAAGATTACTTATGCCATTGATACTAGGTTGTTTAAAAAGTCATTAAATCCTCCATATGCAAGATACTCTTTTATTCTAAAGGATTTAAGGACCAAACATAAAAAATAACATTGTCGTAGTGCTTGTCATTATTGTTGTCATGCTGGCCATACCATTGAAAAATGCAAATTTAGAAGATTCCTAGTGCCTAAAGGTATTTATCAATGGAAGCCTAAAGACAACCATGTTGCCACTTACCCACTTGGACCCAATGAAAATTGGGTACCTACCTCTCTCTTTTGATATTGTAGGATGAGTGTCTTGCATCCGTGGAAAGAAGATTGTTTCTGGACAGCGGGTGTTCAAGGCACATGACGGGTGACATATCACTTTTTATTGACTTCAAAGCAAAGAAGAAGGGGTGTGTTACTTATGGAGACAATAACAAAGGAGCTATACTTAGTAAAGGTAGTGTAGGTAATCCCTCTACCACTACTATTTCTGATGTCCATCTTGTAGAGGGACTTAAACACAATTTGTTGAGTATAAGTCAATTATGCGACAAAGGTTATAAAGTTTCTTTCACAAAAACTTGTTGCAAAATTGAACATACCGAACATAATGTTGTGTTTAAAGGTGTAAGAGTAAACAACATATATATGCTTGATCTTTTGAGTGTATCTTTAACAAGCACTAAATGTCTAGTTGCCCTAAATGATGATTCATGGTTATGGCATAGACGCTTAGCGCATGTTAATTTCGATTTGCTTAATAAGGTTGTATCTAAGGATCTAGTAGTAGGTCTTCCAAAAATAAAATTTTCAATAGACCACCTATGTGATGCTTGCCAAATGGGGAAACAAACAAGGGTCTCCTTTAAATCTAAAAACATAATTTCAACTTCAAGACCCCTTGAGCTTCTCCATATGGATCTCTTTGGACCATCTAGGACAAAGAGCTTAGGTGGAAACTATTATGGTTTCGTAATAGTAGATGACTACTCTAGATTCACTTGGACCATATTCCTTCATAGCAAAGATGAAACTTTTTCTGCTTTTAGAAGTTTTACAAAGCTGTCCCAAAACAAAATGAATTCTAAAATAGTTACAATTCGAAGCAATCATGGAGGTGAATTTCAAAACTATCTCTTTGATAAGTATTGTGACAAGTATGGCATTGAGCACAACTTTTCAGCTCTTCGAACTCCACAACAAAACGGTGTTGTGGAGCGCAAAAATCGAGTTTTAGAGGAATTGGCAAGAACAATGCTCAATGAGGGTGGATTACCAAAATATTTTTGGGCTGATGCAATTAGCACAGCTTGTTATGTTCTGAACAGGATTTTAATTCGTCCTATTTTGAATAAAACCCCTTATGAAATTTTAAAAGGAAGAAAGCCAAACTTGTCTCATCTTCATGTGTTCGGTTGTAAGTGTTTTGTTTTAAATAACGGTAAAGAAAACCTTGGGAAGTTTGATGCCAAAGCTGATGAAGGTATTTTTCTTGGATACTCTCAATCAAGCAAAGCATATAGAGTGTATAATAGGCGTTTACTTTCTGTTGAAGAATCTGTCCATGTTTCTTTTGATGAGTCTTATCCAAAAATTGTCGGAAAAGGTATCTCTTTTGATGATGCAGGTGTATCTACAGAAGACATACTCAAAGAAGCTGTTTCGGAAATTGATCAATCTGAAACTGCTGAAAATGAGAAGGAGGAAGATATTAGTCAAGAAAAAGAGAAAGAGGAAGGGACATCTGAAGTGAAGGAACTTCCACCAGCTTGGAAATCCTCTAAAGACCACCCTATAGACAATATATTTGGAGATATTTCAAAGGGAGTGTTGACTCGTTCTAAGATAAGTAACTTTTGTTCTCACTTCGCTTTTGTATCACAAGTAGAACCTAAAAATGCTAAAGAGGCCTTGATTGATGAATTTTGGCTAATGGCCATGCAAGAAGAGCTTAATCAATTTAAAAGAAATGACGTTTGGGAACTTGTCCCTCGTCCGTGAGATCATCATATCATAGGTACTAAATGGGTGTTTAGGAATAAACTTGATGAAAACGGAGTGATAACTAGGAACAAGGCACACTTGGTAGCACAAGGGTATAACCAAGAGGAGGGCATAGATTATGAGGAGACTTATGCTCCAGTGGCTCGCCTTGAAGCTATACGTTTCTTGCTTGCTTATGCGTGTTCTATGAATTTCAAGCTTTACCAAATGGACGTAAAGAGTGCGTTTTTAAATGGTGTCATAAATGAAGAAGTATATGTTTCACAACCTCCCGGTTTTAAAAATTCTGAATATCTAGATCATGTTTACAAATTAAAGCGTGCTTTATATGGTCTTAAGCAAGCACCTCGTGTGTGGTACGAAAGACTTAGCAAATTTCTACTTGATCATGGATATTCTAGAGGTAAAGTGGATAATACACTCTTCATTAAACATAAAGGAAAGCACATTCTTTTAGTTTAAGTTTATGTAGACGATATAATTTTTGGTTCAACTAACATACACTTGATCGAAGAGTTTTCTAATGTTATGCAGGGTGAGTTTGAGATGAGTCTCATGGGGGAGTTGAACTACTTCTTAGGCCTCCAAATAAAGCAACTCGATGAAGGTACAACAGTATGTCAAACAAAATACTGCAGAGAACTGCTCAAGCGCTTTGGAATGAATAATTCAAAATCAATCGACACTCCCATGCCTACCAACGGAAACTTGGACAAAGATGAACATGGTAAGTGTGTTGATGTCAAAAGGTATAGAGGTATGATTGGGTCTCTCTTGTATCTAACTGCTTCTAGACTGGACATTATGTTTAGTGTTTGTATGTGTGCACGATATCAATCAAACCCTAAGGAATCTCACTTAAAATCAGTCAAGCGTATATTTAGGTATCTTCATGGAACACCTAAATACGGGCTTTGGTATTCCAAAGGGAGCGATTACAGCTTAGTAGGTTACTCTGATATTCCAAAGGAAAATCACTAGTGGTACATGTCATATATTTTCAAATTCTTTAATAAGTTGGCATAGCAAAAAGCAAGTATCCGTAGCGTTGTCTACTGCAGAGGATGAGTATGTTGCAGCCGGTAGCTGTTGCGCTCAAATTTTGTGGCTAAGACAACAACTACAAGATTTTGATATTGAACTTAAACGCATTCCAATAAAGTGTGACAAAACTAGTGCCATTAATCTCACTAAGAATCCTGTTTTACACTCACGCACCAAACATATAGAGATTAGACATCACTTCCTTCGCGATCATGTTGAAAAAGGAGATGTTGTTTTTGAGCATGTTGATACTAAAAATCAACTTGCTGACATTTTCACTAAACCATTGGCAACTGAACCATTCTTCAACATTCGTCGTGAATTTGGGATTCTTGATCTCTCCGCATTGGTGTCTTAAGTTTGTTTGATTTAGTTTATATTTATCTCATCGTGTTTACTAAGATCTGAATGTAGACTTTACTCATACCTCAGGAGATTACTACGACGGAGGTAATATTGTTCCTCTCTACACCTTGTTGATATTGTGTGATAAATGTATGTTTGAGCAATTATTTCTCGCTTACATGTACTTCTTTACATATGATTGTTTGAGCGTTAATAATTAGTTTGTAAAGTATTCTTAAGCATCATTACAATGTTATGATTCATTCTGCATTCTGCATATTTTTTTTTGTATATCCATTTTGTGTCAATACATGTTGAATTCCTTTTATCACTGTAAAAATTGTTACAGTATGAATCGATCCCATCCATCTTGTGTCGATTCATGTTCACTTTCTTTTAAATCTGTCAAAATTATTACATTATGTATCGATACATTCGTGGTTTGTATCGATACATAGCAACCTGAATTTCCAAAAATTTCGTAACATGAATCGATTCATAAGGTCATGTATTGATGCATACTGTTTTAAATTCAGTTTCTTTTTTTTGTATCGACACATAAGCATCTATTATGACATGTACACCAGTTATAATCTCTCTATTCTATCTCCTTCTTCATTCCATTTGCATCATTTACGGTTTCCTAACCCTAACACCACAAAACCCCTTTTCTTTCAAAACCCTAACTTCATCATTATGCCTCCAAGAGTCATGCTTCCTAGATCAAAAGGTAAAGGTAAAGGGAAAGAACCTGTTGAGGCTTCACATCAAGCTCCTCCTGTTCCAGAAATTCCTCCCTCTGGGGCATCCATTCTCCATCCTGCCATTGCTGAAGAGTTAGAGGTTTCCTTCAAGACGAGGTTAGTCATGAAACCCCATGTCTTCAATACTCGTGATGTGCGTACTCTTTGTTTAGAAGAAGTTGCTGATTTGATTGACGCACAAAATCTTGGGTCCTTTTTAACTGTTAATGATGACTATCATGAGGACTTCATTCGTGCTTTTTTATGCTGGTGTGAAATCTGGTAAAGGTTACATATTCAAGTGCTCTATTGGTACAAGAACTTACTGTTTTGAGGCTGGTGATTGGCACAAAGTGTTCCAAATGCCATCCCCGTCGCCTGAGTTGCAGATGTGGCATGATCAGAAATTTGAAACTCACTTTAATCTGAAGGAATGTTGTGCATCGATTTCAAAACTGGAAAGGCCTCTGGGTGATGATGAGCATTTGACTTCTGGAATGATTAAGAGTTTCCCCAGAATTCTGCATTGGATTCTCTCGCATATTTTACGTCCGAGGTCCGGTGGGCATTCTAGATTGGATAAGCCAGACATACATCTCTTGTACATTCTGCAGAAGAAGATTCCGTTGAATTGGCCCAATTACTTTGTAAAACGTATCTTTCTTACAAGAAATAGGTCAAAGAACATCACTCTTGCCTATGCCGCACAGATTATGAGGATCCTTAAGTTCTGGAAGGTGGTTTTACCTCCTGTTCCTCTCTTATCTTCTTCTAGTGTTCAAGAATTCAACAGTGCTACTCTCTCTCATATGGGATATAGGTGGGACACCGAGCGTCGCTGCTATTACTTCTTTGAACGCAACACTAGAACCGGAATATACAACTTTGATACACCTTCTGAACAGATTTTTGTTGCTGAAGAACAAAGAGATGAAGATATGGAGGATGTAAATGAAGAAAATCCTCCTGAAGCAAATGTTAACACTGCTTGGGGTGAGTGGGTGCCACAAAGGTGGTCTCCTACTAACTATGAACCGGTTCCTCCATCTGTTCCACCAACATCATCTACTACTGCTCCTGCATATCTTACTCAAATGTTTGAGCAAATGGAAATTGCAAATAATGCCCAACATAAAGAAGCCCGTGCGTGGCATGTACAACAAACGGAGTGGCACAAAGAGCACCGAGAATGGCATGATGAACACACTAGGATGTATCATAACCAACACTCATGGCATACAGACTTGGTCAAGTGGCATCAAGTTTTCTACAATGAGATGTATGGTTTCATGGATGATTGTCGTGCGCATCCGGGTATTATGGAAAGATTCAGAAGCACAGAGGTTCATAATCGGTTCAGGCATTACAACTTCATGTGGCAGAATCCTGATGAGATGCCTCCTCCCCCTCCTCCTCCAAGTTTCCGAGATCCCGATAGAGATGATGCGGAGTCTTGTGGTGGCTACTTTCCTCACTAAGGCTGCATTTCATATTTGCATTACATCATTGTTTTTGCTTAAGTTTCTTTGCATTTTATGTTTATACATTGTATGCGTTTGGTTTTCTTTTGTAATTCTCAACTCTAATAGACAATTTCAATGCCTGTGCTTGTTTGTTGTTTTCGATTAATTGGTTTCCCCTTTATGTTTCATTCTTTGTGAGTGATTAGCTTATATATCTTGGCATTGCTGAATTTTGCTTCACCTATACATTCTTTTTTGATGTTGACAAAGGGGGAGAAAGGCTTGAGTGTGAAAAATGACAGGCATGTACAAACTCAGGGGGAGTGGTTCTCACACTTCTGCAAAAATTTGCCATCATCAAAAAGGGGGAGTTTGTGAACAACTCTTTAGTTTTGTATGATAATAAATTTTATGCGTTTGTGCTTTTATCATATGTTTTATATTGATACATTTTGTATGCATTACAAGCCTTTAACACATGTCTTATTTTAAACAAATAATGTCCTTGAATTTCTGAAATTCGTCAAATGAATCGATTCATTCACATCATGCATCGATTCATGCTGTAGAAATGATTCTGGAATTTCTGCTATGAATCGATACATTCGCAACATGCATTGATTCATGCTGTAGAAGTGATTCTGGAATTCCTGCTATGAATCGATACATACGCAATATGCATCGATTCATTGTATTTTCATTTCTCTGTTTTTTCTTCATGGGTTCAGTATGTATCGATTCATTACATTATGCATTGATACATAACAGTGTAAAAACCATCATGCATCGATTCATTCGCATCTTGTATCGATTCATTTTTCTGTTTTATTTCTAACAGAGTCTGTCAAGTATATGTTTGGTTATCTGTGAGTGCAGTCATGTGAGACAGAAATTGTAAGCGAAATTTCAAGTCAGGCATATTGAAGAACACATCAAGAAAAGTAGTTTTAAGTGTGCAATTCAATATTGAGCAGGATTGAAACCTAAGAAGCAAATTCATCTTCATCATCTTCTCAAATACCTTGATTCAAGAACATCAACAATCAATCAGTGTTGTTCTATGAATTAGAGGTTTATGAGATAACCTTCAGTGGTACGATCGGTGATCCAACTGAGTTGAAGAGTGAAAGAAGGTTTCAAGAAAAAACCATATGGGTTTTCCTTCAAGAACGGACGTGTTCTTGAGGGTTTGTCAGTCACGTTTACAAAATAGATTCAGCCGCAGCGTAAGGTTTGGAAATTGGGATATTTCGCAAATAGATCGTGGAACCGGTGAATTGTTTGTATTACTTGCAAGGGATCTTGATTTGGCTCAGATCAAGTGAAGGTTGATACAATAGGAAGATCTAGGTGTATAGATTTCTGGTGTTTGTATAGCAACCTTGTAAACGACGATTTCAGCAATATCGGTATAAAAGTTCTCAATTTCGATTTGAAATTGAGAGGGAGATGTACCCACACGCGAGGACGAACGTGGGGAACTTCCTTACCAAATCTCTGTGTATTGCATTCCTTCTCCAGCACTTTATCACATGTCTGGTCTTCTAGTGGCTTGTCCAGAATAGACGCAAGTATATAGGGACCGTGTTTTCCACTAATCTTTAAAAAAACTCTGAAAAATCTTTTAAATCCTTGTAAACAAGGAGGTGATCCATTCACCCCCCCTCTAGATCACTAGCCACAACGTCTAACAACTACTTCGTAAATTACTCAGCGATTGCTTAACATAGACCTAAACTTGTCCCGAATTCGGAATAAGATCCAATTGGATCCGTTTTCCTCTCAATTTTGGTTATCTCTTTTTGGTTGGGTTTGATTAAGTTCATCATACCATTTCTATGTAAATATTATTATCCTATTAATATATTAACATTTTAATTCATTCTCGCACCTTATCCTCTTTATTTCAATCTCTCTCTCCTTATTATGCTTTTATTATGCTTTTATTATACTATATCATTCACCATATTGTTTATGTTTATATTATTATGCTTGTGATTTTTTCTTTTGTCCATTTGGACACAAAAACATTAATAAAGGATTACACATCTAACAGACTTGTGACTTTAACTTTGGACTATGGTCACTATCCTTAGCATTGGACTTGGAGTTTGGACTTAGATTCTAAGATCATTCCTTTGCTTGAGCTATTATGGATTGAAGACTTTAGCCGATTTAGTTCACTTGTTTATGAAGATGGAAGTCCTATTATTTCGAAGAATGTTCATCATACGGTTTGATCGTTCTTCCTTTAACTTTTACTTTCAAGTCTTAGGATAGTCCCTTCATCTCTTCCCACTTCTTAGATTTTCAAATCTCCTTCCTATTTTCAAAACCTTCTTTGTTTTCAAACTTCAAATGTTTTCATAATCAAACCTTGACTTAAGTCAAGCGGTTTTACCTTTTCATTACATTTCTCAATAAATGCTAAACCACATAAGCATATCGAAACTTTCTTCTCAAAATACTTTAAAAAATGTGAAACTCATTCAATTGTTTTTTGTGCCCTCGTGCACTTTTCTTTTTAACCATTTTATGTTTAGATATGATTCATTCTTTTTAGCGGAATTATTCTCTAAAGAATGATGACTTATTTTTACATTTTAAAATCAATTCAACGCATTGTTTCTTTTCACATTTTGTACCACGAACTACGAGGTTTTGATCTCGCATTGCACTTTGTGGGTACGTAGGCATGAGACAGACGACTCTTCAAACACAAAAATCTTAAAAATTATTTCTCCTCTCATCTCTTCAATCTATTTTCAAATAAACAATTTTCAAACCAAAAAAAAGCGATAAATATTTCAAAGGGCTCCCGTGAAATACCACAGACATTTTGGGTGCATAAAACCTTCCCAATTTGTAACTTATCCCCTTACCCGTTCTCTGTTCGATTCTTTTAGCTTTTTGCTTTTAGATTCATTAGGTTTTATTCGCTCTTTTTCCCTTTTCCATTTGGAATAAAATAAAAGCGCGGTGGCGACTCTGTTTACCTTGAGTTAAGTTAACTAATAGCTTACACTCATGATTTTACCGCTACAGAAAAGTGGCAACTCTGCTGGGGAGTCAATCTCTATGTAGATTCGGCCTACTTTGATTTATTTACTGCTTTGGTTTGATTTGTTTGTTAATGGCTTGTTTTGTTTCGGTTTTGGTGATCCTCTGTGAGTGAGATAGATTCTAACTCAAATCTGAGTTGAACTTATGATAGGACGGCGATATTCGAAGCGATACGCTTTGATAATCTCCACTCGGTTAGGCTCTCTTGGATTATCAATGTCATGATGAGTAATCATATGTGGCATTATTTTCCAACCTTGAGCTGATCATACTGAGGATCATAGAACCCTTAACCCATCCAAGCCAATTTAGGAACGTAGTGCGGAAACTATCTGAGTGTAAACCTAATGTGGTTGTCATGCGATACTACACTCGGATGAGGTCTATTTTAAGAATGTTATCGGTTGGGGAGTAATCTAACTTACCGATAATATTCTAAAGATGACTATTAACTCCGGGAACCTCTGTTAGAACCTTTTTGGTTTTTTGCAGGTACAATGAAGACAAACCTTAGTACATGCCTTTGTGGGTTGTTGGTTCTTATCCCTTGACTCCATGCTCGTGATCCGAACCTTTGAACATGTGTGCTTTGCGTGATCTTGTTTGTGGTTGTTGCATCTACATATTCATCATGATCACCATCACAACCATTTCTCAAGGAAAACAATTTCGATTATTGCAAATAATGGAAAAAGTAAATATTCCTTTTTGTCAAGATTTTTCATGACTGCATTCTCGATGATGACCATGTTTGCAATAATCAAATTGTTTTTCTGAAAATGGAAGTGAACATTGCATATCATTGCATCCTCGCATATTCTTGCATTCATCTGAGTTGTGTGGGAACTCATCCCGGTTGTTTCCTTCTTCAGTTGTCTGTTGATCCGTCAAGCTGTCTCCTCACCACAGATACGGTACTAGAGCTGCTAACAGATTAAGAGCTATCAGATTGAGAATGGAAAACCAAGAACAACATAACCTGGAAGTCGGATGGAGATTTATGAGTTGAAGGTCAGTATGACCAGGCTCATAGAAATGATGCAAGTTCTGATTTCTCGAAGTGAACCACCTCAAAGGACTGTTATCTCTGAAGTTTTTACTGATGTTATTGACCCTTCTGTGATTCAGCAACCAGCTTCTACTTTTCCAGAATTTGGGTTACCTCCAGATTATGTGCCAGTTTCTGCTAATACTCAAATGGGTGGTCCATCTGTTGTGCCAGCCTTTTCAGCTCCGACTTTTGTCGAACCTCAACCTGTTATGCACACTACTGCTCAGACTACTTATCAGAATTATCCTTTTTTGTACCAGGCTGCTGGTCCAGAAGCTGAAAGTTAGGGTGAACCTGGATATATGGATGAAGTTAGAGAGCAATTTTTGACTCTTGAGAAGAGGGTAAGAGGTTTAGAAGGAAAAGTTGTCTTTGGTGCTGCTGCAATAGACATGTGTTTGGTTTCTGACCTAGTTTTGCCTGATAAGTTCAAAGTTCCTGTATTCGAGAAATACAATGGGCATACTTGTCCCAAGATTCATTTATTAATGTATTGTCGCAAAATGGCTGCACATGCCAAAGATGACAAAGTGCTTATTCACTGTTTTCAAGATAGTCTGAGTGGTGCTTCTATGAAGTGGTATGTTGAACTTGAGAAGAGTCACATTCGAAGCTGGAAGGATTTATCTGATGCTTTCGTAAGGAAATATAAGTACAATCTGGACATGGCGCCTGACCATCGTCAACTTCAAAACATGTCACAGAAAGAGAAAGAATCATTCAAAGAGTACGCTCAGCGTTGTAGAGAGCTAGCTACTCAAGTAGAACCACCTTTGGCCGAGAAAGAATTAACTGGTTTGTTCATGGACACTCTTCAACCGTTCTTTTGGGAGAAAATGGTAGGGAGTGTTTCATCTGGTTTTTATGATCTAGTCACTATTAGAGAAAGAATAGAAGGAGGTATCAAGAAGGGTAAGATTAACAATGTTGAATCTCCTAATGCTGCAAGAAAGTCTCTTGTGAACTTTCAAAAGAGAAGAGATGTTGATGATTATGTTGTTTCAACTGAGAGGAAGCCTTATCGCCCGCAACAATGATATGTTCAACCATATGTAGTTGCAGTAGCTCCTGTTGTCAAAGCTCAACCAGCTCAAGCTCAAGTTCAAGTTCGAGCTCAACCAGTTCAAGCTCAAGTTCAAGTTCGAGCTCAAGCTCAGGCTCCTCATCCTGCTGCTGGACAAAATCAGTATCGCAATAGGCCAAACTTTGATCCTATCCCGATGACTTACACTGATTTGTATCCTTCCTTGATTAAGAGTGGTATAATTACTACTAAACCTCCGCCTGCTGTTCCAGATCCTCTTCCAGCTAACTATAGATCGGATCTTTGCTGCGAGTTTCATCAAGGTGGAACTGGTCATGACTTGGAACATTGCTTTGCACTGAAGGCTAAAGTGCAAGAACTTATCAGGAACAACATCCTTTCCTTTCATGACATAAATCCTAATGTTGTCAACAATCCTTTGCCGAAGCATGATAAGTGAATCTTCTAGAAGAATTCAACAGTCAAATTTTCTTAAAGGCCAGAATCTCAGACGGGACAGCTCATCCTTGTTGCTGATGGATCACTAGGCCATTGCTTCTTTATGTTTGCAATTTTCTTCGATTGTATTAAGTTGTTTGCTTTTAAACTCTGTTTGTACTTTCATGTTGATTTTAATGAAACGAGCATTGCTTTGTTTTGATTCAATTTCATTTATTATTTGCATCTTTATGCTTTATATTTCAAGTTCATTTTCTTTTCTCAAGCTTTTACAATGATTGGAGGGAGAATGATGAAAATGAGATACCCATAATTTTTGTTGGTATGCTTTCAATTAAGACTTGGCTGATGATATACAGGCATTGTTTCAAATCCCAAACACTGGAGAAATAAGGAAGTTAATCCTTTGTCAACCCCTTTGAGGGTTGAAGTTGGAGTTTATTTCTATTCGAAAAAACCCTCAATTTTAATCGGGGATGGGTAGTTCTCAATTAATTCAAATGTGCATTCAAGTACAAGAGAATCATTCAAGACACCTTTCAATAAAGGTTGCAATCTCAAGCTTTCCTTCACACACATCAAGAAGTGTTGAAGATGTTTCTCAATTCAAACGCCAATGATGGTTCGCCGTAATCATTAAGCCATACAATCACTATCTTTCAAAAAAATGATAGTAAAAAATGATGATAAAAAAATCAAAGCCCGCTAAGTTAAAATCTATGAAGGAGACTTAGGCAAAAAACTGGGGCATCCCACGGACTGTAAGTTCAAATGACACAGTCCAGAAAAACTTAGGGATAACAAAAGAAAGATTTGTCAAGAGGTCATCAAAATCCTCAACAAAAGCAAGATGAGTGGACTGAATTCCTCACCATAAATAACAAAAGGAAGAGGTGACTACTATCTCAAAATCCTTTGGCTTATGAATCATCTTCATCTGTGCAATCCCAAATATCTTGGAACTTGAATGCATAAGCTGAATTAATTGAATGTAGGACTGGAGTTCATCACGAAGTTGGGTTGGGTACAAATAAACTTTGAGCCTATATCCTTTGTTTCATAAAACGTGAACAAGACCTCGTTACAACCTTCAAAAGTCCTAATTGAATCCAGGTTTCTTTTGAAAAGCATACTACAGCGAGGTTGCGTAAACTGACTCCCAAGTTTGCTACCAATCATTTGTTTCCTACATTTGCTTTATCTTTGATTTTTGTCTCAACTGTTGTGTTTTGACAGTGTTTTCATTTACTTTACATCAATAAATTTCATTCAAAAAATGATTTTTGATTTCAAACTTTGCATTAAAATTACCAGGTTTGTTCAAACACTTTTTTATTTGCAAATAGAGTTTCCTCATCAAGGAATTTTCAAACAGTTGAGAAACTTGGTCAGTGATCTTATCAGGGGCAAGTTCTTCCTAAGTCCTATGGTTCAAGAGTTGTTGCTCAATGCAAGTTATTCTCATATTTGGTTAGTCAGAAGATTCTCTGCAAGATTCATATTGGGTTTATCTTATCAACATTCATTTCAAGAACTGAAGCCATGATCATTTTATCTTCTCAGCAGTCATTTCAAAGATGTGATTATTTTTCTCCGCCAGTATTCAGGGACTGAATCCATTATCAGTTTACCTTCATCAGTCATTGAACTTGGGGCAATCTTCTTCAAGAATTTCCAAGCAGCTTTTCATGACTTTTCTCAAAATATTTTCAACTTGATATAGTTTACTGGTGTGACAGAGATTTGTTCAATAGTGGCATCTCTAATCTCAGAGCAGAATGGCAGTGATCTCCGTGTTGAGGAATCAGTCTTCCTTTTTTCCACTCCTCTAAGAGTCTAAACTAGTTGTCAGCATTTTCTCTCATATTATTTTCTTGGGTGTGTTATTCCCCATTCTTGTTAACGTTTGCATATTTGAGTGTGTTATTCCTCATTAGACGTTTTCCTGGGTGTGTTATTCCCCATTTTTGTATACCTTCGCATATTTGAGTGTGTTATTCCTCATTATGCATTTTCTTAGGTGTGTTATTCCCCACTTTCGTTGGCATATATGAGTGTGTTAGTCCTCATTATGCGTTTCTCGAGGTCTTGTTGTCTTCAACATCTTACCTTGTGATTAAAGTCCAACTTATGTGGCACCTACAAAAAATATTTGTTTGTCTTCTTTATCCGATGCCATTCTCGGATGTCCATAGTGAATTCATCATTGATTTGATGTATTGTCCCAGACTTTTTCCCATCTCATTCAGTTTTGTTCCTGAATGTTGTGATCCACATTTTATCTGATTGCTATTCTCGGATGTTGTGATCATTTTCCTTCCAATTGTTATTCTCGGATGCCCATAGTGAAGTCATCATTGATTTGATGTATTGTCCCGAACTTTTTCCCATCTCATTCAGTTATGTTCCTGAATGTTGTGATTCACATTTTATCTGATTGCTATTCTCGGATGTTGTGATTACTTTCCTTCTGATTGCTATTCTCAGATTTCCATAGTGAAGTCATCATTGATTTGGTGTACTTTCCCGAACTTTTCCCATTTCATTTAGTTCTGTTCCTAAATGTTGTGATTCACATTTTTATCTGATTGCTATTCTCAGATGTTGTGATTACCTTTTTTCGATTGCTATTCTCAGATATCCCTTTTAAAGTCAGTAATGTCATCCTTGGATGCTTCTGATGTACTTTTTTCAGGACTTTTCTCACTTCATTCAATGCCATTCCTGGATGTTGTTGTCCTTTCTGTCCAATTGCCATTCTTGGACATTTTCTCCCCAGCTGAGCCATGTGGTGGTCTCTAGCATTTTGTTTTTCTCTATCGGAGTTTTATGCTCCTTATCCCCAGTGTTTATTCTATTTCATGTGTCGTCTTGTCCCTCACGGATTTCTCTGCATTTCATATATATTTCATATACATCTCATATGATTTCATATCATTTCCATATTATTTCCATATCATTTCATATCGTTCGTTTCATTTCATTCCATTCCTTTTTTGGGCATCTTAGGATCAAAAATTGGGTTTTTGATATTTAAGTATCTTCTATCTTGTCGAAACGAAGATGTCAATCTTCATTATCTCTGGACTGAAGAAACTTAAAAAGGGGCATTTGTCATACCCTAATTTCTTACCCTAAGATTTTTCGCATCTCATCTGCATCTTGCATACAAACAAGATCACGCATTGGTTCGTTTATCCTTCTCGGTTACAAGTCTATGCCTCATAGGGGATCACCCTGTTTTTACTTGCTTTATTTGTTTATATTTACTAACCTCTAACCAAAATACAAAAAAAAAAATATGTTGCAGTCTGCTTTTTCTTCTCTTCTCTGTGTTGCATGATTTCAAAGACAGGGCAGTGATTTCAATTCAAACGTCGTTGTTCAGTAATGATTCGATTCAGATGGATATTTGACCTAATCTTGGTCAAACTATCAGAAAATTGTTTCAACTGCAAAATGTTTGTGCCAGTGGGTTATTCTCAGACAATGCTTGTTCAAAGTTCAAGTTGTCGTGCATTAAGATTCATCAGTTTATCAAGCAACGTTTTGTGTGAAGTTTGGTCTCGATTGAGTGTTCATCAGTTCACCAGTGATTCATCTGAGGATTTATTTTTCTCAGCATGGATTTGAATTATCAGGGCAGTTTTCAGATGGTTCAAATGGTCATGCCTCATTTGCAAATATTTAGAGGTTCAGAAGTGACTGTATTATGGCTTGGGAAAAGATCAAGATTCGGCTCGAGGTCATTTCATAAAAATCAGTCCATATCCATTTCTTAAATAATTTTCTTCCTAAACCAATTCCATTTTTTTATTATATCCAATTTTAGTCCATTGTCTTATTTTCTACTATATTCATCCATTCCAAAAATCGATTATATCCGATTAAACCATGTAATTTTCCAATACCTATAATCCATTTATTTTTTCCCTTTTATTCAATATCCATCCAATCTCTAAATACCACAATTCAAATTCCATTTTATATATTATTATTCATTCATGAACTCTTTTTATTTTTTCTATCCATTTTAAATTCACCCATAAGCCTATTATAATTTGTAAAAAAAAATTGAGAAAAAGTCATTAAAAAAACAATCTCCTTAAGCCCAATCCTCCATGAGTTTTTTTTTTCAATATTATGATCCACTTGTTGCATTCCTCATGCACATCATTAACTCAGTTTCAGCTATTAAAAAATACACACGTGACCTTCAAGGCACTTCACATCCACCAGCCAACACAAGTCACACTACAAGCCGCAAACACGAGCATCACGCAATACGCACATGTGACCCAACTTCCTTCAAGACTACACATAGTACACACCTATAAAACGCAGCAACCATAGAAATAAAACGCAGAAAGAGGTCAAGCCATGAACATGAAACGCACGTCACAGACCAAGCCCAAAGCGCAAGCAAAACACATCTGATATGAAACGCTTTTCACACAGCAAGACATAAAACGCAACAAAATGGCATACAATCAACACTGAAAACGCAGTAAGAAATTGAGATGAAGCGCGGATTTCATGAGCCCAAAATGCAGCCTCACGCACGCGATACACACCGATTACACCTTAAACGCAAAGGCCTGCAACACAAAACGCAGCAATACAACTAACAAAATGCAAAGCCATTCAAATGAAATACAACAGCAAACACGCATCAGCCGTGACTTCCAAAACACGGAAAAGATTCACAAAACGGCATCACCACATTCATTTCAAATTTCATCACTTTCTTCTATAAATTGAACAACATTCTTCACTCCAATCCAAGCTTGAAAAGCATAGAAACACCCTGCCAAAATCCGAATCCTAAGCTTAAAATCAAAACCACCAATTCATTCTTCTTCTTCGATCTGAATTGCATATCCCAAATCATTCCAAATCCGCAACAACTTCTCACATAATTAACAATAAAACCAAAGAAATAGGGAAGAAGAAGAAGATTGAATAGAAAATTGCAATGGTTTGTTCTTCCCCCGCCTTGTGAACAACGCCGCCGAATTTTTGATTTACGGCGAACACAAACACGAATTTGCTCCTTAAAGAAGAAGAGAACACCAAGAGAGAGAGAGAGAGAGAGAGAGGTCGTCTACGATTTGATCGAAAAGGTGAAGGAGTGATGACGAAGATTTTTTTCTTTTTATGAAGGTGATGAATAGTGTTCAGCGCCGTTGGTTTTACACTAAGAAGATGATGTTCTTCTTTTATGCTTTATTTCTTTATTTTATTTTTTAGTGGCTTTTTTATATTTCATAAGAGATGTGGTATGTGTGTGTGGGCCTTGGGTCCAAATCAGATTACTATCATCACCCCAAGTCTGCGCCATATCCCTCCATTTGTTCTTTCTTTTATGTTTTAATATTCGTTTATTTTCTTTTCTTTTTCTTAAAAAAATTTCTAGCATATATTCATATTTGCATCCTTTTATTCTCATTTAAAGGAGATCTTGTAAAAATAAAATTTGAAAAATATTTTAGTGGTTCATTTGAATTTATTATGGTTTATATCCAATTCTTTTCTTGATTTTTTTAATTTGTGGATTTTTGATGGATCATAAATATTAGATCCATATTTCTTCTTCTATTATTTTTCTTTTGGTCGATGAGATCTCTGATTCGTAGATTATTGATTTTTGAAGATGTTTAATCTTCATTATTTCAAATCTATGGATGAAAGATTGTTTGGATCATTCTCGATACTTTGGAATCGTGATAGGTTGCCTTCGATAATTCAATGTGAAATCTCGATTAAGATTAGACTGTTACCACTTTTTCTTTTTGTGCGATATGTTTTCGGAGAATGATTCATCATATCATTTCTCTAACATGTATTAACACAAATATTTTCCATCTTAATTGTTGGTGGCCGGCCTCATTTGTAGGGTAATTACTTCGTAAATTACTCGGCGATTGCTTAACATAGACCTAAACTTTTCTCGAATTCGGAATAAGGTCCAATTGGATCCGGTTGCCTCTTGATTTTGGTTATCTCTTTTTGGTTGTGTTTGATTAAGTTCATCATACCATTTCTATGTAAATATTATTATATTATTAATATACTAACATTTTAATTCATTCTCACACCCTATTCTCTTTATTTCAATCTCTCGCTCCTTATCTCTTTTATTATGCTTTTATTATACTATATCATTCACTATATTGTTTATGTTTATATTGTTATGCTTGTGATTTTTTCTTTTGTCCATTTGGACACAAAAACATTAATAAAGGATTAAACATCTAAAAGACTTGTGACTTTAACTTTGGACTATGGCCACTATCCTTAGCATTGGACTTGGAGTTTTGGACTTAGATTCTAGGATCATTCCTTTGCTTGAGCTATTATGGATTGAAGACTTTAGCTGATTTAGTTCACTTGTTTATGAAGATAGAAGTCCTATTATTTCGAAGAATGTTCGTCATACGGTTTGATCGTTCTTCCTTTAACTTTTACTTTCAAGTCTTAGGATAGTCCCTTCATCTCTTCCCACTTCTTAAATTTTCAAATCTCCTTCCTATTTTCAAAACCTTCTTTGTTTTCAAACTTCAAATGTTTTCATGATCAAACCTTGACTTAGGTCAAGCAGTTTTACCTTTTCATTTCATTTCATAATAAATGCTAAACCACATAAGCATATCGAAACTTTCTTCTCAAAATACTTTTAAAAATGCGAAACTCTTTCAATTGTTTTTTGTGCCCTCGTGCACTTTTCTTTTTAACCATTTTATGTTTAGATATGATTCATTCTTTTTAGCGGAATTATTCTCTAACAAATGACGACTTATCTTTACATTTTAAAATCAATTCAACGCATTGTTTCTTTTCACATTTTGTACCACGAACTACGAGGTTTTGATCTCGCATTGCACTTTCCGGATACGTAGGCATGAGACGGACGTCTCTTCAAACACAAAAATCTTAAAAAATATTTCTCCTCTCATATCTTCAATCTATTTTCAAACAAACCATTCTCAAACCAAAAAAAAAGCGATAAATATTTCAAAGGGCTCCCGTGGAGTACCATGGACATTTTGGGTGCTTAAAACCTTTCCAATTTGTAACCCATCCCCTTACCCGTTCTCTGTTCGATTCTTTTAGCTTTTTGCTTTAAGATTCATTAGGTTTTATTCGCTCTTTTTCCCTTTTCCATTTGGAATAAAATAAAAGCGCGGTGGCGACTCTATTTACCTTGAGTTAAGTTAACCAATAGCTTACACTCATGATTTTACCGCTACACATTGCATGATGTTTTGTGGTAGGTGAATTATTTGAGTAATTATCAGAGTATGACGTTTTATGATGAATATGATGATTTTGGTTTTTTGAGTGTGAAACATATGATTTTTATGTTGTATTGATTGATTTAATATACATATGATATTTATTTCTTATATCTCGTATAATGATTTGTGATTACTCACCCTGCCTCTTTGAATGTTGCCTCTACGTGGGTAATATGCAGATATCCGAGATGAGTTTGTGGTGCTTGAAGTCTTCATTGGAAGCTATTAAGCTTAATTCTAGAGTGTCTTGTTTCTTGCTTTGGTAGATGTAACATCGGAGGATAGGATGCTTATATGATCATTTGTCGCTTTTTTAGTATGAGTTTTATGAGTTATTATATGTTGAATTGAGTCGAATGATAAATGTTGATTCTTACCAAAAGGTCTTTATGTTTTGATGAGATAAGAGGAAATATTTTGATTATATGATTCCGTTGTAAAGTTTTGATTTTAGAGAAAGTTTTATTTTAATAAAATATTTTTAATTGAGGTTTTATGAAGAAAATGTGACACCTTCTATGAGTTACTCTAATTTATTTCAGTTTATTTATCGCGATGATTATATGGGTTTAGAAGGGTGTTACAAGTAACATTTTTCTACCTCTCTAAACTTTATTCTCGTTACACAATAATAATTTTAAGTATCACAATAGTTGTAGCTTTTAGCCGATATGGTTTATACTCATGAACGCCTCGAAAAGAAAAAGCTTGTGGGATGATTGCATGTGGGATGATTGCATGTGGGAGATGGAAATTGCTTTAGATTCACTGGAATTTATGCATGTTATAAACAAGGTTATGGTGACTTTCCCATCCCTGAGAGTAATTTAACTTCTGGATCCTCTTCCTCGGGTTTCTTAGAAGCTTCGATGTCTCTCACCATAGCTTTTGATTCCTACGTTATCAACCACAAACAGAGTATTATGGACAAAGAATGTATCACTAGTTTACGAGCACGAAAACAGGTATCCTTGACCGGATCCGAGGATGACGTTATTTTAGATGCATGCCTACTTGGAGAGCCATTTTTCCTTCTTCGTACCAAGGGTGTTACAGAAGACACCTTTTATTTTTTATGTGGGGTTCTGGAAGATTTTGACATCAAGATCTCTTTCTCTGACTTTGAATCCGACGTACTGAAAACCATTAACATAGCTCCTTCAAAACTTTTCCCTAATAGTGGTGGCTTTATAAAAGCCTTCAAAAGGATTTGTAAAGTTCTAGAAATTACACCCATAATGGGTTTATTATTTCCCCTTTTTAAGTTAAGAACCCTGACAAAGGAAATTGGGTACAAGTGAGTGAGATACCCGACTAAAGTTTTCTCCAACCCTTTTCTTCTAACTACAAACATTATTAAAATTTATTCGTGAGAGTGAGATGCGGACCACGGTGTCCTCAGGTTCTTCACTCCTCATACGGATCACCTTACTTTCCCTTTTACTGGGTTGGAAATCCTGCCGCTGTTATTGGGTTTGACCCTGATAAACTGAACAAGTTGGAGACTTTGGCGTTAGAAATTCTTAGCTCCTTTCTCTTGATGAAAGTTAAGGAACTTCTGATTTTAGATAACGAGCTACTGCTCGCCTTCCTGGGTAACCGTGTTTCTTTCGCTTTGCATATCTAAATTTGTTAAAATTCTTATTTGTGTTCCCTTTTTGTAGGAACTATTGCTCAAATATCTTTGGCCGAGAAGAAAAAGTTGATGCAAGAATCCCATGAGGCTAGAAATGGTACTGAGAGCAACGGATCCAACTTAGACATGTATGGGTTGGAAACACGACAGTCAAAGCATACCCGAGAGGCCAGCTCTAAGGACTTTATTAGCGATACTATGGTCCCTCCTTCTTCTTCCGCCAAAGGTCCTTCTCAAGGCACCTTCAAGAAACCTAAAAACCATATGTCTGAAAAGATATGCAAAGCTAATTTAGAGATTACTTCTCTCATGTGCGTTCCAAAAGGAGAAGCATCCTTCAAAGAGTTTAAATTTTGGTCCAACAACTTTGATGGGCTTAAATTCTTGAACGACCACTTAAATGAAACTGAGGACGTCAACAAAGTGAGAAGGATAGGTCAAGGAAATATCACTCAAAACCTGAGTTCCTACATGATCCGGTGTGTTATGCTTTCCCGGTGTTTGTATTAATCTGACATTGACTCTGAGAAAGTAGAATCAAGGCTGAAAGGAGAAGTCACTCAATTGAAAGAGAAACTCTCATGCTTGGATGATGACTTGGCTGTCGAGAAGAAATCCAAAGTAACTTTGGAAATAAAGAATGAGAATGTTTTACCAAAAATGAAATTATCCGAGTCTCCTGTCAAGAGCTTACCGAGTCCTTGAGAACGTCTCAAATAGAGGTCCTCTCCACCGGTGATGAATTGTTTGAGAGAGCTAAGGAACAAGTCCAGTGTCTCTATTCTGAATTGAATTTGTTGGAGTTGTATTTCTTTAAGGTGGATCAGGATGGCCACCTTATAGACCCTGAGAACCTGGAGAAGGATCAAGAGAAGGAAAATCTAGCTGACTCTGTTGACACTACTCTTGTCGATAATATGAACCCAGAGGACAACACCACCAACCATGTTATTTCCGGTTAATTTATTTTTATATTAGGATCTGTTAGTCATCTTTTGAGATGCGCTTTATATAATTTTCAGTGAGGGAGTATGGTATCGTCCCCCCTCTTGTTTTGTAATTGTAACTTCCTTCGGGCCTGTACACTACTCTGACCTTTTTATGGCTTTTATAATTTTAATCTTTCTATTCAAAAACATTATCTACCTTTTCACTCCACAAGTAAAAGAATTTCATACGTATATGCTAGCCCCTCGAGTACTTAAGTGAAGATGACTTTAAGTGGTCTATTATAGAGTTCTGGGCATTATCTTCATCCTTGCTTCTACTTCATATACCCAAGAATCCCCATGCATAGCACCTCACGTTGTGCCAATGACTTATGCTTGTTCTTTGGGAGCCTCTTAGCGTTTCACCATTTTTAACCAGGAGTCCAAGTTTTTTAGCTTCGACTAACCCCATATTCAACTATGCATGTTTATGGTATTCAATGAACATAGACATAATCAATGTTTTTTAGAAATTTTTCTGACCCTACCCCAAGTTAATCAACAGGCTTGTGGGCAACCTGTGAACATGGAAGTGATCAACATGTTATAGGAGTTTACCAACCCTACGCAGATGCATTAACGCATTAAAGGGCTCCAGGCTAGCTCCAGGCTTGTGTTGGCTAGCTCCAACCTTTCCCGGAGCTAGTCAACAGGCTTGTGGGCGACCTATGAACATTGATGCAATAGACTTATTATAGGAGTTTACCAACCCTACACGAATTTAATCAACACGTTTAAGGGAGACCTATGTATGTGGAGCCAGTCAACACATTTATAGAGGTTTATCAACCCTTCCCAGAGCTAGTGAACATGCTTATGGGCGACCTATGAACACGGGTGCAATCGACGTATTATAGGAGTTTACCTATCTTACGCAGATTTAATCAACGCGTTTGAGGGAAACCTATGTATGAAGAGCTAGTCAACACATTTATAAGGGTTTATGAATCCTGCATAGAGCTAGTCAATAGGGTTGTGGGCGACCTATGAACACGGATGCAATCGACGTGTTATATGATTTTACCAACCCTACACGGATTTAATCAACGTGTTTGATGGCGACCTATGTATGCGGAGCTAGTCAACACATTTATAGGGGTTTAATGCACCCAAGTACGCGGAGCAAGTCCACACGTTTAGGGGTGAATTATGCATACGGATTTACCAATCTTATTCTTATATCAATATCAAAACATAAATGTTTGTTAAGGTCTAGTACCTTGTTAAAAACCCATTTTCTTGCAACGGAAAAGAGTATAGCCGACTTTTTATTCATGCATAAGTTACACGACTATTTCAGCTGAAATACAATTTGAGACGAGATATATTCTAGGTCCTAGGTACTTGTATCCCTTCTAAATTTTCTAATTTATATGCTCCATTGTTTGGTTTTTGTGACATTTTGAATGGGAATTCCTAATTGGGTGCCAACTTCCCTTTATTCTTTGGATCCATAATTTTCTTCAAAACTAGATCTCCCTCATAACGCTCCCTTTGTCTTATTTTTAAGTTGTATCTTCTTGTCAACCTTTTCTTGGCAGCCACTTCCTGGACCCGTGCTATTTCCCAGATTTCATCTATCTGGTTTTCCCTATTGGAAGCCTCTACAAAGTATTCTCGTCTACATGTGGGATTGTTGATTTTTAGTAGAATCATTGCATATTCTCATACACCATTCTAAAAGGAGTTTCCTTAATGGTTGAATGCGGGGTAGTATGATAGGACCACACAATTTCTGGAAAGAGCTTAGCCCATATGCCCTTTGCTTCCTCTAACTTCATTTGTATCCCTCCTAATATTATCTTGTTGGTCGCCTCAGCTTGTCCGTTCGTCTGTGGATTTTCTACTGAAGTGAATCGATTTTTATTCCAAAATCCTTGCAAAAAACAACCACAGGTGCCCCGGCGAACTGAGCCCCATTATCTGTGACTATGACTCCTAGTAAACCAAATTGGCAAATGATGTTCTTCCAATAGAATCTCTTTACTTTTTCAGCTGATATTTTATCTACAACCTCGGCCTCCACCCATTTTGTAAACTAATCAACATCTACTATGAGAAATTTAAGTTTACCTGTAGCCAACAGGGATGGTCCCAGAATATCGACCCCCACTGATGGAACGACCACGAGGAAGATATTGAGTGAAGAACCTCAGCCGGTACATGAGTTCCCAGAGCAAATATTTGGAACTTTACACACCTGCTAACAAACGATTTACAGTCTCTGACCATCCTTGGCCAATAATACCCGACTCTCAAATTTTTCCCAACTAACGACTTGGCCCCTATGTGACTGCCGCACGCCCCTTCATGTACTTCTTTGATTACCAACTGGGATTCTTCTTCCGAAACACACCTTAACATGGGCGTTGAATGCCCCATTTTATATAGGGTATCATAAACAATCATAAACCGGGTAGATATCCTTTTAATCCTCCGCACTTCATTGCTATCATTCGGCAAGACATCTTGAGTCAAATAAGAAATGATAGGTGTCATCCACCCCTGGCTATAACCCATCATGAATACTTCCTCTGTTTGAATACTGGGTGCCTCAATAGTTTCCTATATCACTGTCTGGTTTATGCTCAGGCCTTTAGAGCTGGAAAGATGGGCTAATAGGTCAACTCGAGTATTATTTTCCCTGGGTATATGCACTATCTCAAACTTGGTAAATGATTTGGTTAGAATTGATTCTGAAGATACTTTATCAAAGTTGAGTCCTTTGTATGGAATTCACCCTTCACATGACCCACTACTAAATTAGAGTTTGTCTTTACCATGAGTCGAAAAACCCCTACTTCTTTTTTCCAAACACATTCCCGAAATCAGAGCCTCATATTCCGCCTGATTATTATTGGCATGAAATTTAAAACACAAAGAGTACTCCAATGTTAGTTCGCTTGGGACTTCTAATATTATTCTGAGTCCACTGCCCTTGATATTGGAACACCCATCCACGTACAGTACCCATCCGTCTGCGACTTCCTCCTTTGCTGACGCACTTAGCTCCACCACAAAGTCAACAAAATCCAGAGACTTAATACTTGTCCTCGGAACATAGTTAGTGTCATATTCTCAGAGTTCTATCTCCCAATTCACCATGTGCCCTCCTAAATCTGGCTTCCATAAGATTTGTGTGAAAGGGTAATTGGTCTTTACTGTAACATGGTGTCCCTGAAAGTAGTTCCTTGGCTTCCGGGTGGTCACTATGTCGGCTAAAGTTAGTCTTTCTATCTTTTGGTATCTAAGCTCTGCACCTTTTAAAACCTTGCTGACAAAATAAACTAGAAGCTCCTTGCCACCATCTTTGAATTAATAGTGAGTTGAGGGCTTTGTCTATGACTGATAAATACAGAACTAAAAGTGTGTTCTCCTTAGGCCGGGTTAGAATAAGGGGTTCTGATAAGAAGCATTTTACAGACTGGAAATCCTTTTCACAAGCTTCATTCCATTTAAAGGTCTTAGACTTCCTTATAGAAGTAAAGAAGTGTATGGATTTATCCTCCGCACATAATAGGAAACAAGACAATGCGGCCAACCTGCCAATCCGCTTTTGAACATCTTTCTTACTATTTGGGCTCCTCATGTTTATCACGGCCTGACATTTATCTGAGTTTACTTATATTCCCCACTTGGTGAGCATATACCCAAGGAACTTTCTGACTTGAACTCCAAAAGTGTACTTATCTGGATTTAGTATCATATTATGTTCCCTTACTGCCTCCATGGTTTCTTTTATGTCCTTCATATGTGAACAATTACCTGTTTTGATAACCATATTGTCTACATATACCTCCAGATTTCTTCTGATTTGGTCAGCGAACACTGTATGCATCAGTCTCTAATAGGTAGCCCTTGCATTCTTGAGGCCAAATGGCATGACCTCGTAATAGTAGTTGTTTTGATAAGTCATGAAAGTTGTATTTGGCACGTCAACAGGGTTCATACTATGAGACATAAAGGGTATTTTGAATGATTTCATAACTTCTGTGCTTTGAAATGTCTTATGGGACTACAATTAAAAGGATGAATTCATCAGAAAAAGGTTTTTTAATGTTTTGACTTAAGTGAGTCAACTAAGTTCTCTAAAATAGGTCGACTCATTATTTTGAACAAAATTGCGTCGACTCATTGAAGAATTTAGGTCGACTCATTAGAAATGATTTCTTCCTTAAAACTCTCGGGTCCTAATAGGCTGACAACGAGGGGATTTCAGGTCGACTCAAACTTATACTCAGGCCGACTACTTTTATGCTTCAGGTCGACGCATTCCTGGTATTAAACTAGGTAGACGCAAATTACCAAACAGGTCAATGCATTCCTGTTTGGGACGCCCTTTTTACTCTTTCCTCTTTTTCTTATGTGGACTTCTATTTTATCATTATTTCGACTAACCCATATAAATAGCTGTAATATTATTTTGTGTCATTTAACAAGAAAAGTGAAATAGATACACAAGTGTTCTCTTCATCTTCTCCTTCTTTGCATTCATCAACAATTACACATAACAATTTTTGTTGATCAAAGTGAAAATCAAGGTGATAACGTTCAAACATGAGATCGTAATTTCAGTTTGGGTTGAGAGGTTTGTGGGTTTTTCTTGGAAAAACCTAGAGAGTTTGTCCTCAAAGATCTTAGAGATTTGGGGGTTTTGCACGTATCATTCGTCTGTAGATTCAGCCGAGTGAGGAGAATTGAAGATCAAGGTGATCGTTCATTCATATCACGGTAACCGGAGGATTGTGAAGATCATTATGGGTTCATAAGCATCGAAGCAAAGCGTCTGTGCTCAAAGTTTGGAGAATTGTAAATTCTTGCAAGAATGTAGGAATTAATCGAAGGTTTGCTCGACACGCGTGAAAGACTTGGTTCATCTCGAATCAAGGGGCAAGAAGAGTCATTCCAACAATCACAATTGTGATTGGTTTGTTGTTCCAATTTTCTTCTTGTATTAACATTGCAATATTAATAAAAGATCCCAATTCGGTTTGTGAATTGAGGGAAGAGTACCCCTAGCGAGGACAGAGGGGGAACTACCTAAACAAATCTCGTGTGTTATTAGTTATTTTCATTTTATAATTTTTCTGCACTATTTGAAGTTGTGTTGCTTGAAAAATTCTATTTTGGATTAGTGTGTTCCTACCAAGTATTCGTGAAATTGTTGCTATCATATTTGGATATCAAGTTGATAAAAATTTTGCACTACACTAATTGTCAAAATACACTTGTGTGAGTGCACACCAAGTGTTTGATAAATTTTCAAACCATACAACTTCTTACTCTTTGTACTTATTTCTTATCCAAATTCATTGTTGATAGTTGGTTATTCAATTTTTCTGAATTTAAGTGATTAATTAGCATTGTATCAATTCATCTATTCATCTCTTATATCTCATTTGGTTTTTGAACGCATATTCGATCACCCGTGACTTGATTTTATTTAGACATGATTTTTCTGGGGAAACTTCTGCGACATCGTATAAAAAGTGGTATTAGAGCACCGGTTCATCTAGTGCTTCACATATAACTTTTTAGAAAATGGATAACGATCCAACAAGGGCATATAATAGAGCACCCGTTTTCACCAGAGAAAAATACAGTCACTGGAAGGATTGTATGTGTATTCATATCAATTCTGTTGATAGGAAAATATGGAAGGTTATTCAAGACGTTCCTATGCAAATAACTATGATCGGAGAGAATAACCTTGAAATACCTAAACCAGAAGCACAATGGGATGAAAGATATGAAAAGAACTATAGTTATGATTGGAAAGCTCGAAATATGATTATTGCTTCTTTGGGAGAGGATGCATATTTTAGAGTATCACATCATACTATAGCGAAAGCTATGTGAGAAGCGTTACAGATTGCCCATGAGGCAACTGATGACGTGAAGATAGCTAGAATTAATACATTTCAACTAGATTTTGATCGCTTTCACATGAACCAAGGGGAAACCATTGGTGAATTGGGAAAGAGATTTTCTCACTTATTAAATCTCTTAAATGCTCTTGGCAAACCCACTCCCAACGATGTAGCTACTAATAAAGTTCTAAGATGTCTTACTATGGAATGGTTACCAAAAGTCACAGCAATCAAGGAAGCCAATGATGTAAGAACCTTGGATTTGACCAAGTTGATTGGGAAGATACAAGAGCATGAGCAAGAGCTCTTAAATCTAAATGAGCATGAAGAAAGTGAGAAGAACAAAAAGAATGAAAAATCTAAAGACAACGAGAAGAAGAAGAAGTCTATTGCGTTGAAGACTTCTACTTCCAAATCATCCACCAACAACGAATGTGAGAGTGAGTCTAATGACAAAGACGATGAATCTAATGAGAATATGGGGCTGTTTGTAAGAAGAAACAATAGGTATCGTAGAAAGAATGAAATTTCCCATTCGGACAAACTTCTTGTCAACTATAGAAGGAAATCAAACTCCTCTAAGCAAGAACTAAGCAAAAGTACTAGGTCGAAAGGATCGTGCTATAATTACAAAAAACCCGGTCATTAAAAACCAGATTGTCCTATGTTAAAGAAAGACAAAGTCAAAGACAAATATTAAAAGAAATGCAACAAAGGAAGGATAGCATATATCGTATGGTGTAACACCCCAAAATTTTCTCTCTCATTTTCATGTCATTAGGCATATCCTTTCATACACTGCATTGCATTTAGATCATAATTTCATCATAAACATACGTGAACATACATCTCCATTGAGCAATCATAGGTTGCGACTAACCTTTATTTCGTCATGTGGCACATGCACAAGAATCACAAAAGAAGCCAAAGTTCATGGTTGATACAGAGCAGTTTAAGCATAATATCAGTTTTACGATGCAATTTGCAAAGGTTGTAACTCTCGCCCGGAAAATTTTTTTGGCCTGAAATTCAATGATAAGAACCGTTTCGGTATTCTCTACAACTTTCGTGTTTGGCTTGGAGGCCAATTCATCAAGGAAAGTGGCAGGAATTAATTGATTTTGAAGAGTTCGTAACTTCTGATTGGATCATGATTTCTGAGAGATTCATATTCCAAAAGTTCCGTCTTGATATTCTTTTCAACTTTCAGGTTTTGACCGAGAACTAATTCTTTGAAGAAGATCTCCGAATGTGCGAGTTTTCAGAGTTAATATAGTGAAAAACAGTGCCGAACCGATGCGTTTTAGACACTAAAAAATTCATAACTGTCAACTTGTTCATCAGATTGACGTCGTTTCGGTGCCTAAAATTTTGTTTAGATGTTATCTTCATTCGGGGAATTCAGTTTGGGTTAGGTCTGAGTGGAAGGATCCCGAAAGTGCAAATTACTAGTGGGGTTCTTTGGTCTCGTACACTGTCTGTCACATTTTGTAAAATTCATAACTCAGTCAATTTTCATCAGAATGCAATCCTTCTTGAAGCGATGGTTCACAAATTTTATCCTCTTCAAGTTCAAAGAAAAACGCGAGTTCGAACGGGGCTCCGAAGATTGTTGTTTTGGTTTATTTCGCAAAACTGAAGTGATGAACCGAAGAAAAAAGTTGAAAGTGGTTTTACGAGAAAATTCATATCTCCCTTGTAGTTCGTCCGATGGTGCTCACATTTTAACACGAGGTCACTGACTCAAAGATCTACAAGTTT
Source organism: Lathyrus aphaca (assembly GCA_963966055.1). Lineage (NCBI taxonomy): Eukaryota > Viridiplantae > Streptophyta > Magnoliopsida > Fabales > Fabaceae > Lathyrus > Lathyrus aphaca. The sequence continues at coordinate 387,620,815 of OZ014524.1, read as the reverse complement.
GCTGACAAAGTCGAGTCGAGATTATGCTCCAAAGAAGTTGATCTCATCATGTTTTCAAGTAGCGGGCGCCAAATAAACCGAAAAAATAACTTATTCAGTGACGTGTTGAAGCTTAAACGTATCGAACGCACTCAATTTTGATCATATGACGTCCGTTCTTTTTGCGTTACAACCGTGATTCAGAGGCGGACGATGTTGTGGAAGGCTCAGAGTCGAAATTTCTTGCCGAAGACAATGTTATTTTCACTTAAGCCGAAATTCTACCTTTTGCCTTTCATTTTACACTCCACTATATATTCTTTTAACCCACAATTTGTCTCATAACTTCAATCATAATTCAAAAACACCATAAACTCTCAAAAATTCTCTCTAAAGAATCAAAGTTCATTCTCTCAACTCTTTCTCTAGAACACAACAACAACTTCATCAAGAACTCAAGAACACAACAATTTAGATTAGGTAGGCGAACCACCACCTCCGGTCAACTCCGCCACCATGGCCACCATTTTCCGCCGCTGGAAGCTACGCGGCCTCTCCACCTCTCCTCCATCCGCGATCGCATTTCACTCCCTTCGAATTTGCCATTTCTTCGTCAATTCTTAATTCTCCGACGAAACTGATTGTATATTTGAATCCATTGGCACGTTTACAAGTTACCATGCGATTTTCGTTCAATTCCGAGTCGGTGAATTTTGACGCGTTTTTTCCGTTTTAAGACTTTTTAAGTTCGGTTTGGTACGATTTTGATGCATTGATCTTATTTTGACTTGTACTTATGCTTGTTGATTATTTTCCATTCATTTCATGTTAATTTGCTCGATTATGGTTTGAGTTTGTATGTTGTTTATGTTAGTGCATAGGTGCTGCCCCATTTTGAAACATACATTTCAATGCATGTCCATGACTCGTATGCTCATCTTTCTACTTGATTTTGAGTTTTGAGGCATAGGTGCAACTTTCGGTTGTACCTATTGTTGGTTTCTAATGCGTTTGTTGAGTTCATGCAAGGTTCTCGCAAGAATCTTGACGACGGTCGCTTGGTTGGTATTCCACTTTATTTGTGGGATACATTTGGATTCAAATGATACTTTGTGTCATTGTTTTTGTCTGGATTATGTTGTGTGCAGGGAATTTGTGTGATCGCAATCGACTTGCACATCTTGAATGATTTATTTTCACTCCGACGACTTGAGCTTATATGGGAAATGCGACGTCTGACTTGCTTTTTTTGTGGATGCTAGCTTGTTCGAGCGGACCTCTGGGTTTTTCTATTTTCTGTTTAGCTTGTTGGTACTTCAGATTTACATCCGCGCTGTACAGCTTCTTATCTGATTTACTATTTCCTCACTTTATTTCTTACATAGGCTGGAGTCCCGACCATTTCTTTTTGGCGGGCATTTTCTGGAAGACCTCATTCAAAGGCTCTGTATGTGTTTGTTTACATTTGTACCAAGACCTCAAAAGAGGCGACCCATTCCCATTCCCCTTAATAAGACCTCGAAAAAGGCAAAAAAAAAGGGTTCGTAATCAGTCTCGCACTATCATTCAGTCTTTTATTAGCTCGCACTCCGTGTTGATGCTTTTGGATAAAGTTCATCCTGCTTTTGTCCGGCCAGTCCATGGAAGAGGATCCCACTTTCTGGATCCCCACGCTTCGTGTAGCGCACGTCCGTTGATGTTGACGCTTTGTGCTCGTACGCACATGATATTTCCCCCATTCTATTCTTTCTTGGTGATATGATATCATGTAGAGACATACTTTTTTCCCACATTCACGAGCTCGAGGAGATCTTCTTGCTTCGTGTACCCATCCTGCCCGATCCTTGATATCGTGGTTAGGTGTCGCCCCTACGTTTGTCCTGCTTCGATCCTCCATATCATTGTTAGGCCCTCTCTTTGCCACTGTGAAGACATAATCCACAGTTGGATGTTTGCTACTCGAGTGATGTGGAAACTCCTCGAGCTTGTTTTCTTATTTGTGTGATGCGATCGTTTCTCCATAGGATTGCTAGGCTTTGTATAGTCTCTCATTTGCATGTTAACTTGGGTAGCACAGTTCCTTCGTCTAGGACTACCTTTTTTGCATGATCATTCCTAAAATACAAATCAAACTCTTTGTTTACTTTTCATAAAAAATATGTTAATTCCTTTTACTCCAGGTGCGTGAGTCTCCAAAGGTCGAGCAGCCGGTAGAACGTGACCTTAACATCGTTCAACTAAAAAACCAAAACAAATAAAAGTAGTTAGTCGAACTACATTAACTCTGATTCCTCAAAAGGGATACGTAGGCAATGGGGTAGGGCCAATCCGAGCATAACAAATTATTTTCCCTACATTATTTTCCCTTTCTTTTACCATTACTTTGCTTTCCCTTTCCATATGCTTTCAATATCCAATTGTTTAGCTAATCTTTGTTTTGTAGGGGGTTATGGTAAGTTATGTGTGTGGGAAGGTATCCCATATACAACTTCTTCCTTCGTCTCTTTATGCTTTCAAGTTGTGATTGCCTTAGCCTTGTGCTTTGCTTGTATGACCTCGTCATTCCCTCTTAGAAGTAAATTATCTTCTTTAGAGAAGCACGTTGTCTTCTAACTTCTTCTTATTTTCTTCTTTATTAGGATGGACTTCAAACCACCCTAACCTAGGCTCATCCATGCATGATAACACTTAGAATTAATAGTCCCTCTTAGTCTTTTACCTTTTCTCCTTTGGTTTCTTCTCTTTCTAATCTTCATACAAAAACCTAAAAAACACTTAATGATGGTTGAAATAGTCTTGTATGTAGGGACTTATGCCATGGGGCGTTTGTATTCATTCCATATTGGAATAGTAAACTTGTCTAGCATGATGTACAAGTCTAGTCATGGGACTACTTTCACAAAGAAAACCTTAAAAGGTACTTCTTCATCAAAAAACCCAAAAACATCTAATAAGTTTAACAAGTTAGTGAGCTTAGGCCCTAACCCTTGGAAACAAGTCTTGGATAAATTATCCTTACTTGGTGTGCTTGTTCTATTATTCCATCTTGGAATGTAGTAACAAGTACACATTCCATGGAAATGAACTTGAATTCACTTTCTTGTGCCACACCAATAAAAAACTCCTAAAAAACACACAACAAAGAATAAGCGTCTCTCCTTCGGAACTTTTCTCACCTCATTCACTCTTTACGTACAAACTTTCTCCTACTTGTCACTTTGCAAGATGGTTACACACTCATCATCCGAGCCTGCAACACCTGAGAATAGATATAAGCGGTTCAAGCTTTTAAAACACAAGCAATCTTTCCACCCCTAGTTAGAGGAACTACGGCGACTCTGATCCTCATGTCCAGATGAGGTACGTAGGCAGTGGGGTAGGACCCATTCAAGCACTCTTTTATTTTCCCTACATTTTCCCCCTTTCTTTTTTATCTAGTTTCAGTCTTTCTTTTTGCAGCAGCTTCATTCTTTTACCCTTTGAAACAGTTTCTTTGCAAGCGTGGATCCCATCGGGTACGGCAGATGATCTGGGCTGCTAATACCTTCTCAGGTCGTAACCGACTCCCGAACCCAGTTCTTTGGTTAGCAGGACCTTGTCCTTTCCTTTCTTTTCTCTCGTTTGTGCAGCATTACCATTCTCGTTCCTTTGGGATAAAAAAGTCTGGCTGGTGACTCTACCTTCTTCTGCGCCACTTTCGCGTTTGTACCAGGATGAAAATCTAGGGAGCGACAGTTGGCGACTCTACTGGGGACCGAACCCAGAATCTCTGGTTCCCCTTGAGAGTCTCTCCTAGCGCTTTTTTGTTGTTGTTTCATCGAGTGTTTGACGTTTGTTGTTGCGTTTTTATGTCATTGTTTTATTTATAGTTTTATTTACAACTTTATTTACTGCTTTCAATATTTATTTTCATGCATCATATGTATATATTGGACTGTCTGGCTGTACTGGTTTTCTTTTGGCAGGTTTGGGAACTGTTACTGTGAGATGAGCTCGTAACCGGGGCTCGAGTGCACCCTTGGACTTAGAGTTGTTCCACTTTGGATTCATGGCATCTTGCTATGTTGGTATTAGTGAGTTCCACACCCAGACTTGCGACCGTCTTGGAAATGTTTTTATAACGGAATCTTTCTTGATCACTACATGACCTCGATAGTTATGTGCATCTGGGGACCGATAATTGAGGACCTTTGTGGAGACATCCCTCTCCAGTGGTGACAGTGGCAGACCAATTTTGTGGCGAACCCATTCGCACCCCAGGGCCCACTGGGGAATCGCATAGGATGTCCTGGTTCTCTTATAGGAACTCAGTTAAAGCATCTAGTCGTATGATGATAGTATTGTATCCTACGAGCTGAATGTAATATTGTTTCTTGATTTCAGCGCTCGAAGCTGGGGACTTATAAGGGATGCTTGTTTTTCCCAGACTAACGTTGAGACCTCCCTGAGTAGTACATAATGCTTAACTGATTACCTGATTTGGTCATGAGTCGTTTCTTGGAAATGGTGAACGTATTATTGTTATTCGGCTTTGAGAGTCTGTGATGTTTAACTTGGAGCACACCCGTGAGATTGGGAGGGGTTTACAAGTTTGGAGGAACCCATGACCTCATCATACCCTTTGTCATCAGTGTGATCTTATGTTCTGATCCAGTTACTATGATTTTGGAGTTCTCAATCTTTGGTTTTGGATTATTATTTGGGGGTTACTACTCAGACGACCTTTGTGGCTACAAACACTTGACTCAATATTCCAGATTCCAGACAGTTTCCAGACTTTGATCCCATGTCTTTGCATCTTTAGTATCATCATATTGCATTCCATTCATCAGCATTGCATATCCTCTTTCTAGAAAGCTCATTGTCACTCCTTTTTCCGTGATCAGCCAGCTAATTTCCCGCTACTCAGTTTGAACAAGTGGTAACCGTTGGAAGATGACAGAGTGTTGGAAGCAAGACTGAGCAATGTCAAGAGGTAAAAGATCTGATTAGAACCTGTTGGTAGCTATGTCGTAGAACAACCTTCAGAATTTTGATTCTCAACCTGGTTTCACTTTGATGACCAATCCTTTGTATGAGCTTTCTCTTGATGAGGACCTTCCACGAGTGAACAACCTTTCTGAAGCTCAGCCTACACAGAGCCAAATCGTGAATCAGGGTGTACTTGAACTGCCTGTTGTCCGAGGTGGACCTTCATCTTCTTCCGATGCTACATATTATCAGAGTTTTGCTTTCCCTATGCCGAACTTCCAAGGGGCAACCCCTATGGTGAAAACCAAGGATTCACGAACTATTGAGTTTGCTGAAAGGTTTTGTGTGTTGGATGAGAAACTCAAAGCCTTATCGGATCTTGATGCCTTTGGTTTTGATGCTTTAAACCTATGTTTGGTGTCTGGTCTTGTAATTGCTCCATATTTCGAAACTCCTAAGTTCAAGAAGTATATTGGTGTTAGTTGTCCAAAGCGTCATTTGGTGATGTTCTGCAGAAAAATGACTTCCAATGCCCGCAACAATGAGTTGATGATTCACTGTTTTCAGGACAGTTTAAGTGGTGCATCCTTAAGTTGGTATATGGATTTGGAAAGTAGTCGTATCCGGTCGTGGAATGGTTTATCCAAAGCTTTCCTAAAGCAATACCAGTACAATGTGGACATGGCACCCAGTCACACGCATTTGCAGAGCCTATCTCAAGGGAGTGGTGAATCTTTTAGGGAATATGCACAGCAGTGGAGAAAATTGGCAGCCCAAGTCCAACCACCACTTTCAGACAGAGAATTGGTTGACCTGTTCGTGGACACTTTGCAAGGTCCATACCTGGGTAGAATGAGTAGCTTTGGGACATCAAACTTCTCTAATTTGATGATAGTTAGAGGGTGCATTTAGAGCCTGCTCAAGAGTGGAAAGATCCAAGACTCTTTGAATATCCCAGCTAGTAAAAGTGAATCTGTTGGTGGCTCCCAAGGAGAAGAAGAGCATGAAATCAGTGCAGTCATGGCCAATATCGAATATTCTGGACCATCATCTTCTCAGAGATCATATTTTCCTGTGTCTAGTTACTCTTACGGACAATCGGTAATGCTTAGAGCAGCATATCAGAAACCCTGGACTCCTCCTTGTCCAAATATGCAAGCTCATGGTCGAAGACCTCAGAATCAACTTCAGATCTAGCCTAGGCCTCACAAAAATCTGGAAAGAAGGAATGCTCATCTTCATCCACTTCCCGTGGCATACAATGAACTCTTGCCACATCTGATTCAGAGCTCATTGGTGGTTCCTGAGCCTCTCAAGCCGTTTCCAGAGTCGTACCTTCCAAGGTACAATCCTCATGAGCAGTGTGGTTATCATGGTGGATCGATGGGGAATTCAACTGAAGATTTCCAAGCTTTTCAAGTCAAGGTACAACAATTGATCGACAAGGGGTATATATCTTTTCTAGAAGGAAGCTTGGTTGTGCACATCAACCTCTCGCCTGATTGAGTCCAAAGACTTCGAAGGAGCATCTCCTAATTTCACTGGCTCAGACAAGAAGATGTCATCAAAACTGGTGATCATTTTATCCTTTTTATCATTTGCATTGTAGTTTCTTTCCTGTCAATTGCTACTTGTCTTTTAAATTATTTTGTTTTGAATGGTGATTTTAATGAAGTGGTCATGCACTTTTTGAATCAATGATGTCGCATTTGCTCATTTTTTCTTTCCTTGCATAAAAAAAATGCATCCATATACCTCCCGCTTATTTCACTGGTGTTTAGCAGACTTGAGGGAGGATAATGAAAACTAAATACCAATAATTGTTGAAGGTATGCTTTCGGAGTAGAACCTACTGACGATGTACATGCATTGCTTCAATTCCCAAACACCGGAGATATAAGGGAGATACACCCTCGTCAACCCCTTTGTGCCTTGAAGTAGGAGTTTCATTTCTGACCAAAAAAACCCTCACATTCAACCCGGGGCAAGGTAGTCATTAGTTAATTTGACCGAGCATTCAATTTTCCAAAGGAGTGTGCATTTGAGGATCCATTACATTATATTCATTACACCTCAAGAGGTCAAGAGATGTGAAACCACAATGGTTATCCCTCACCAACAAAGGAATGAGGCTTTCACAAACCCTTTCAGCAAGTCAAACAACCAATGTCACACGATTGGTTCAACACAAAAAAAAAAAGATCAAAGAAAAAGAAAAAAGAAATAAAGCCCGCTAAATAAATAAAAAAGTGAAAGCAAATGACTTAGGCAAAAGTTAGGGCATCCCGCTGGACTTCAAAATCGAAAAAATATTCAAAAGAATCAGTCTAGGCAAAAGTTAAGGAGTAAATATCAGAAGGAAAAAAATATTCCATCAAAACAAAGTCGTGTGACTACAGACACAAAGACAAAGGGGTAACTGCTACTCCAAAAGCATCATTGGTTCTTAAATCGTCAGTGTCATTGGTTCCTCAACCATCACAAAACCCTTTCGAGAGGTGAGCGCTTAGGCCAAATTAGCTGAACATAGGACTAGAGAACATCAAGGAGAGTGGGTGGGCAGAGATAAATTTTGAGCCTGAAATCCTTATTTCTAAAACCGTGAACCAGACCACGTTACAAACCTTGAAAGTCCTAATTGAAGCAGGGTCAATTCTGAAAGCATACTACGGCAAGGTTGCGTAAACTGACTCCTAAAGATTTGCTAAAATCATCACTACATTTGGACTAATGGTCCATTCGTCACACACTATTACATCATTCAAATAAATAAATTTTCAAAACCTGCATGAGAATCGCATTAAAAATACCATTTGTAAATGAACGGTTTTAATTGCAAGTCAGTCTGTGACATCAGGGAAGTTCCTACAAAGAGCAATCATGAGAGAACTTGATCATTCAACAATGATGGCCAGAATCAAGAGCATTTTGGTAGCATGTGAATCAGGGGCATGTTATCCAGTCATTTCGTTGACCAAGGAACTCAGTCGGGATAAATCAAGATCCTAAATATCAGTTGATTGAGGGAAATCATTCAAGGGATAGTTGATCAGAAGTGAATCTACCAAACAGGGACATGCCACCCGGAGTTTCTGTTGACCAAGGTTGAATTCTTCCAAAACTCAGTAATAATGAGTCAAGTCGCTTCCACGCTCATACTGGGACAAAAAAACTTTTAGAGCTCACTAAGTGTGACTCTCCTCGAGGAACATCCAAGTCTATCATTCCAAGAATTGGATAATCAATGGCAGTCAGTTTGAAGACCTGCCAGATAGGGGCAACTTTAGCTACACAAAGCAAGTCATATTGATGATCTCCGAGTCCAAGATGAGTGTCGGGGAATCATGCCACCCACCTTCGCCTTTGTCACCCTTCTCAACAAGAAGCCTTGCCAAAAGACCTTCCTACCCACCTCGGGAGTTTTTCTAGCTTTTCAAGATCATTGCATAAATCATTTTCATACATTATTCATGTCGCTTCGCTAGATCATACGCATCATAAATGAATTGGGCATACCTCCGCAACATCAGTCTCACACCAAAGGGCCTCGTAACCCCATCATTTTGACAATTTAAAGTCCAATTCTTGTCTGGCCAACCACTTCAAAGTCTGTTTCTCGTCTGGAAAACCATTTCAAGTCTGGTTCTCGTTTGGCAAACCAACTTCAAATACCAGTTCTCGTCTGGTAGGCAAACTTTTTAACCAGTTCTCGTATGGTCACCTTTTCATTTACCTTGTTGAACTCCAGTTCTCGTCTGGTAGTCATTCTTTTTTAGAGTCAATTCTCGTTTGACAATGAACCAAGAAGGAGTCAGTTCTCATTTGACGACTTATTCTTTGCCCATTAGTTCTCGTCTGGTGGTCTACCTTCAATAAACCAGTTCTCGTCTGGTAATTCACCTTCAAATTCCAATTGCTTGGTAACCAAAAAGATAAACATTCACTATCAACCTGGACCTAACGCCCAACCATCCTTGTTTCAATCATCTCCAGCAACTCATATCATCATATCCTTAGCATCCGAGTACATCTACATCTTGTATCATTTGTGTTGCATCTTCATACTGCTTGGTATTTCTTTCTGGTGTGGGGAAGATCATCTCAAGACACAGTCCGAGGAAGTTATCTCGAGATCTGACGAGTTTCTCTAAGAGTTTGAAGACACTGGGGCATTCTGGATGCTAGGTCTTCTATAAAATCCTCTCGAGACGATCTTTTCATACACGATGCAATCTGAGGGAATTTGAGGAGTGAAGGAATGTTTGTTCACTCTTGATAATCAATATGTATCTGTTGAACTCAGAAGCTGGAAACACTGAATTAGTTCTCAGGGAATGTCTGGTATTTATTTTCCCAGTAGGGCATTGTAAATTTATTCTTCCCGGGCAGAGAATTTTTCTTCAGCCGACAAGGTTTCCTCATGAGGAGGTGGTTATTCTCATTCAGTCAAAGTCCATTTTTCATTGGCATATCTTCCCACTACAGTCGTCATACTATACCTGGGGCTTAATTTAGCTTATTGTGATCTCTAATTCTCCAATAAAGTCTCTTCTCAGTAGAACATTGCTAAATATTTTTCTCAGCCAGGCCGGAAGGTTGCCATTTCCCCAGCTGAGTTAGAGCAGGTGGCTTCCCCAGCAGAACTTCAAGGCAAATTGAACAGTTCTCATCCCCGAGCGGAGTTATCTTTCCACAATTAAGTATTCCTAGTAGGTGTCGCTCCCGCCAAGTGACACCGGGTCAAAAGGGGTACAGACGCGAACGGTCGGCGAAGGGGACAGTGAGAACACACAGCCGTGAACTCACTGGAGAATGAATAGAGTCGCCAGCTAGGCATTTTTATCCCGGAGGAAAGGCAATGCTGCATAGGCCTAGAAAGATATGGATAAGACGGTTGCGAACCAGAGAGACTGAGAAAGGGGGTTGGTTACAACCTGGGAAGGTATTAGCACCCAGATTGTCCGCCGTACTCGACGGGATCCACGCTTAGAAGATTTGTGTTTTAAGGGGGTAGTGTCAGTGCAATTTGTGTGTATAAAAGAGCTGGAAAGGGATGTACAGGTGTCAGTGTAAAGGGAGTGTAAAGTGTATAAATGAAGTGTCAGTGTAAGAATAGGAGTGAAATGCTCAAGATCATGAGGCTAAAAGGATAAAGCTAGAAGGAGGGGGAATGTACAGAGACTTTTGTTCGATAACTGTTAAGTTATGCCTACGTATCCTCTCGTGCAATGAGGAAGTCAGAACACCGTAGTTCGACCCAAAGAGACTGAAAGATAAATTGACTTGTGAACTGCTTACTTGCCTATGCTCAAGTGTATGACCTGTCTGGCTCAGGTGCTAACTGTCTTGCATTAGACGGAAGAAGCAAGTTCTCGTTTGTGAGTGAAGATGATGAGAAAAGAATCCCGGAGGAGACGATTATTGTTTGTTTTTGAGTTTTCAGTCTTTTATTGTTTTTTGGATTTTTGTCATAAGTTAATGAGCCTAAGTCTAAACCAATGGATTTAGTAAACTCATCACATCTTCCCTCTGATTAGGGGTAATGAGAGTACCTTAAGTGTGAAGTCAGATTCTCACACTTAATCACCTTTGGTGTAGGATTAAGATCATTAACCTACTTGTGATTAATTAGATGTTTTTATTGTTTTTGTTTAGTGTTGAGTAATGAGGTTAAGCCATAATCAGGGATTAAACAGACTCATTACACCATCCTAATAGAAGGATAATAGATGAGAATGTTTAAGCTGAGGAAAGCTCCTCAACTTAATCCATGATTAGGGATTAAACTCATGACAAAACAAGCCTTTGATTAAGTGGATTTTATTTAGTGATATGATGATGAAGTGTTTTTTATGTTTGTAAGACAACTTGAGGGGGACTTGTCCATTAACACTAGGGTTAGTCCTTCTTAACCATTTAAGGAAGAATTAGAACCCTAATGCAAGGCCCAAGTTACAAGTGTGATGTCTTGATGATTATTAGATGGATTGATTAGAGGAGTTAAACACATTAAGGGTTTAACACTTAGGATTAAAGTTATACACTCCATCCTAAGAGAAGGATGCAGGCATAAGCTTAATCACAAAGCCTTAAAGCCTTTAGGGTTTAGTCCCTGATTATGAGGTGAGAAGAGAAGACTCAAAGAGAGACACAAAGGTAAAACTAAGAGGGGAGACTAATCAAAACCCTAATCATTGTCATGCTTGGTTGTTCCTAAGGTTTGTGAAGTTTACAAGAGACAATCTTCAATGGAACCACCAGGAAGCAGATGAAAGGATCAAGAGAAGCAAAGCAACTTGCTTCATTCAAGAAGTCAAGTCACTTGAAGAGAGAAAGTGGGAAGGAGAAGAATGAGCAAGCTCAAACTCAAACACAAATAGAAAATGCAGCAATGGATGCAAGAGAGATGAAAAGAAAAGTTATGAGAAGTGAAGGCAAATCCACTTCTCAGAATCACTTACCACCTGAAAGGTTAGAAAAGAAATGCAATGCAATGCAAAAATGGGATGGAATGACATGATGCAAACCCAAAACCAGAAGCATGTACATGATGCTAATGATGCTATGATATGCTACAAACATGAGGCAGCACATGGAAATGACCATACAAGTTCATGAATGCAAATGAAGCAAGTTAGGAAGCATGGACATACATGGAAAGCTATGAAGTGCACATGGCATACAACAAGGCAAATACATGATGCAATGATCAAACATGCTTTCTATATGTCTTATGATGTCAAATGAATCACATGGGTGCTTGAAATGTCATGGCAAGTCATGTTATGCAAGAGAATGCAAGATGGATGCATATGGAAGCCCAAATTAGGGTTTATGAACCAAACATCAAACAAAAACCCAAAACAGAAGCAAACCCTAAGATAAAAAATGGAAAATGCCACTCAAAAGACCCCTAATCTTATACTAAACCAATGCCCAAAGGAGAGGTCTCAACTCTTAACCAATCTCAAGTTATGATTTTTACAAGTTTTCTAGGGTTTTTAGGGTTCCTAAACAAAAGAAATGCCAAACAAATTGAAAATGAGGAATCAAATCATGGCCATTTTATCTCAAAAACTACATGCTAAACACAATGCAATGCAAGAAGAATCAATGTCCAACTCTTCATGGATAGGCAGAAATGATTTTTTGAACTTAGGATCAAATTAATGCATAAAAATGATTTTAATTCAATGAGAAATTCTTAAAATGCATCAAGATCAAAAAAGAAATTTGGTTTGAAGGTTGGACAATGTTTCTAAATGTCTTAGAACATTTCATGAATTTTTTGGTGATTTTTAAATACCTAAAGGTATTTTTAATAAATTAATTTCCATTAATCAATTAAAAATAATCCTTTAAATATTTAAAAATGCTTTTTTAATGATAAAAATAAAAATAAAAATATTTTTGTGTCTTAAAAATTAATAAAACTTTTGGGAAAAAGTTTCATAATTTTTGAACATTTTTTACTATTTTAAATAAATTGGACAAATAAAATAAAAAGAAATGAAATAAAAATGAATTTTAAATGAAGTCAAACAAATGGAAGGCTGAGATGAGCTCTGGATTTGAATGCGTTGACTGGCGCCAGATCTAGTGGCCAGGATTGGTTCAGATTAATTAACTTAATTATGATTTAATTAAACTAATAAAATGAATTAGGGCTAATCAAATGAATCTGGGCCCTCTATTCGCGCGGCAAGTCAACAAAGTCTACTGATCCTACGCTCAATATTCAAATGGCGATTAATGACCTGAGATTAGGGCTAATCAACTTCAGGTGACCGGAGAGAAGCTCCGGTCATCTTCTCCGGTGGTATCCAAACCCTAGAACATGATTCAAGCATCTATTTCACAAACTAAACATACCTAAGTGATCCTCTAACATCCTAGGACACGAATTTATGCTCAAACATCATTTAAACACCATGAATCAAATGAATCGAAGAAAACAAAATCCACGGGCAAAATTTCAGAGGGGTCATACAAACTCATTTCTCACTTATTTTTGATTCTGAAACCATCCCCATGATCAGCAAGACATGAGCAATCATATTAGAACTTAAAATGCAAGCTTTGGAAGAAAGTGTTCATGTTCATACCTGAGCTGGAAAGCTTCAAAACTGAGCTTCCAGGGCCTCTTTTGTGTGCAAATGGACTCCTTTGACTCTCCTGGTGCTAATGGAAGGCTTGAAATGAGCTTAGACAAGCTGCCTTGAGCAATCCATTTCTGGTGTAGCAGAAAATGCAGTTAGTGTATAGGCTGTTTCAGGTCAATGTGAAGGGTGGTTTTGACTCCTTGTGATGTGCTTGACTTGTTGGTGAAGGAGAATGATGTGTTTGATGGCTGGATAAAGGGATTCGAAGAGTTCTGGTTTTGAGGATGAGAAATGGTGAAGGGGTGTTCTTGCCCAAATCAGGCCTGACTCTTGGTGGTTTCTACTCAATGAGGCAAGGTGAGATGATTAGAGGAATTTGTTTTAGTGTTTGTGAGTTGTGCAAGCAGATTCGAAGAGTTTTGCAAAATGAGGTGGTTCTTGGAATGTGATGTTGTGTTCTGTTTTTGCTTGGCTTCTTGAGTGTTATGGCCAGCATTTTCCTTGCATAAAGAACTCCCATTGGTCAGGTGATGTGACCTGGCCTGCTGTGATTGGGATGTCCACTTTTGCAAAATGTCAACTTGTTTGTAAGAGAGGCATGGGCTTGGTTCTAGCTTGGTACAAGGGCTAGGGCTGGCGCAGCATGGTGTGGTGAGAGACTATGGCTGGTTCAAAGGCCAAGGCAGCAAGTGGTGAGAAGCATAATGATGGTTTTGCAAGTTGGCACACTTTTGAAACTTCATGGGAAAGTTTTGTTACACAAACCACAACCATGTGAAACCTTGGTCCAATTCTGATTTTTAAGGCTCATAGAATGGTTGTGTAATGGTTTGAAGTGAACTAGAAGTTACAAATGGCCTTGGTTCATGATTTTGCAAAATTCTCATTTGAAGCATGCCTTGAAAATCAATGATTTTTGCCAACTTTGTCACACCATAACTTTTGATCCAAGAAGAGTTTGATCATGTTCTTGTACTTTTTGAAAAGGGAAAGATGTAATCTACAACTTTCATGACCAAAGTTTTTCCATTTGAAGCATTTTTGGATCAAGAATCAAGGCTTGAAAAATGACCTAAAATGAAGCATTCTTGAAAAGTCAACTATGCCCAAAAAGTCAACACTTGCAAAAAATCCAAATTCTTGATTTTTGTGAACTTCAACCTTCTTCCATGATCAAATAAAGATCATATACACTCAAAATGATGAAGATCACCCATTGGTTGGGTCATTGGGGGCCTCAGATGCCCTGATTTTACACTGACTTGTCTGAAAAGTCAACCCTTGATCAGATGACTTCCCCATGGAGTTTCTTCATGAAAATTGATATGCATACTCCCTATACCATATAGAGACCAATGGAAACAAGAATGACCCAAAAATTTGGAGTTATGGCCTTTGAAACCAAAACCCTAATTCTAGGTCAACTGTGCAGTCAAACTTGGCTCTGCATCCACACCAATCCCAGTTCTTGTGATTCTTTTGAAATCTTGACCTTGAGAGGATGTAATATGGTATAAGAACACACATGGACCCCTTTGAAGTGATTGGTTGCCTTTGGAGTGGCTCAAGAAGCTCTTGGATTGATCAGATCACAAACCCTAGGTGCAAATGACTTTGAATCTATGCAGTGAATCAAAAATGTAATATGAGATGGTATGCTTGTGTTTATGCATATGAAATGATCACAAGCCATGGTGAATGGGTGAGGGCAAATTTGGGGTGTTTACAGCTGCCCCTATTCAATCATGAGTTAGCTGTGCAGGATGTAAGCAGCGGCTTAACAGGCAAACAAGATAACTTGTGGTTGAATACCAAAGACAGTCCAAAATTTGCACTCACAGAAATGAAGAAGAAAAGGGATATAGATTGTAAAAGAAAATAAAGTATATTGTAAAGTGTGGGCGACGGAGGACGACCGTCGAGCAGAGGACGACTGCTGGGTAAAGAGCAATGACGGGGACGGCCGACATGCTGGGGAAGTGCTGAAAACAAAGCAATGACGGGGACGGCCGACATGCTGGGGATAAAAGGTAAAGCTAATACGGGGACGGCCGACTAGCTGGGAAAAATAAAATTATGATGGGGACGGCCATCAAGATAAAGTAAGATTCTCTGGGGATAAATGAAACATGACGGGGACGGCCATCAAGTTCTCAAAGCAAAGTAACCGACGATGGGGACGGCCATCGGGCTAAAAGAAAAGGAAAAGGGACCACGACGGGGACGGCCATCGGGTTAAAGAATAAATGAAATAAACAGATGATGGGGTACGGCCAAAGGCGAAGGACGATCACCTAGCAGGTGACGGCTGCTCTGTTGGGAATAAGAGAAATTATGATGGGGACGGCCATCAAAGGTGGAGGACGACCACCTGGCAGGGTACGGCTGCCGAAAATATCGCGACATAGGACGAATGCCGGATAGAAAAGGTCAACGATGGGGACGGCCATCGGACGAGCATGATGGAGGACGACCATCAAGAGGTGGAGGACGACCACCTAGCAGGGGACGGCTGCTCTCAGGGTTTGTCATGACATAGGACGAATGTCAGATAACCAAAATCAACAATGGGGACGGCCATTGGGTAAAATGATGAAGGAAGATCATCAAGAGGTGGAGGACGACCACCTAGCAGGGGACGACTGCTAAAATCAACGATGGGGACGGCCATCGGATGAGCATGATGGAGGACGACCATCAAGAGGTGGAGGACGACCACCTAGCAGGGTACGGCTGCTCTCAGGGTTTACCATGACACAGGACGAGTGTCAGATAAGAAGGAAAATTTACTTGTTGGTAATCTACTGGGGAAAGTAAACACGGACGAGTGTTTATATCCAAGAAACAAAAGGTATAAGTGTTTGGTATTTGTGTATAGATTAAAGATGCGGACGAGCATCCTTAAGACTACGATACGGACGAGTATCGGGTAGAAACAAATACTGACGCGTGTTCAAAGATGATGATACGGACGAGTATCAACTGGTTAACAGAGAACACGGACGAGCGTTGAATCTGAGAGGACTCTTCTGGGGAAAAGCAGACACAGACGAGTATCTCCTTTCAAGAGGACAAAAGCGTTTGACACAGTGTATGGATTAAAGATGCGGACGAGCATCCTTAAGACTATGATACGGACGGGTATCATGTAGAAACAAACTCTTGACGCATGTTCAGAGATGATGGTACGGACGAGTACCAACTGGTTAACAAAGAACAAGGACTGATGCCGAGTCTGTGGGGATATAAACGGTGTTTATGAGATACGGACGAGTATCTGTATAAGTATGAGTATGAGTAGTAAGTATGAGTGATGTATAGATGAGTGTTTATCTGTTGGGGAGAGTGACACGGACGAGTGTCGAGAAAGAAAAGTATAGAATGAACAAATATCTGATATACCAAGTGTAGGCGACTGCGCTGGGGATATGACACGGACGGGTGTCAAAGGTTTGTCATATGAGTATATGTGAGTGCAAAGAGGGTGTCTTTGGCTTTCTGTTGGGGTATGACACGGACGGGTGTCAGGACGCATCTGTAATACGGGTGGTGTTGTTTGCAAGGAGTGTTCAGGCGACTATACTGGGGAAGGATGGCACGGACGGGTGTCAAAATGAGTATATACTGGTGTTTGATTGAGAGGCAGCTGTTTTTGCTGGGGACTCTGGTGGGGATTTTCTTCTGTATGTTGATGAACTGTAATTATTCACAAATGTTGATTCAGAACATGGCTTATGATTATGCTATGTGTTTGATTTTTGCCGTAATGCTCCATGTTAAAACGGAATGCTACGCTTTGGGGGTGAATATGATGCGAATGCTATGATTGCAAAGATACCCAACCGGGATTCGGATCCCGTTGCTGCGAAAGATCTTTGATTGAACTGTTTGAAATGGACATCCCAGCTGGGGGTGAGATCATCGGTAGATCTGATGATATGATATCTGCTTGGGGATATGGGCCATTGATGGACCTATCCTTATGAATGAGAGACCCAGCTGGGGCTGGTAGAATCTTTCTTCACTCTGTTGTGATCTTCATGCACTGCTCTTCTGGATAGAGGCTGAGGATTCTGTGGGGAGATGGTTCCCTGACTTTTGTGCTCCGGCTGAGGATAAAAGGCAACTCGGCTGGGGAGAAAGAGAGATCAATGGGAGACCTCCTTAGGGGTTCTGTTGAAGAGAATCCTTGACTCAGCCGGGGATATATGTGCCTTTTGTGATGCCTGGCAATTCTGATGGGGATAAGTAATGAGTGGCTAACTCAGCTGGGAGAAGTCATGG
Organism: Lathyrus aphaca; assembly: GCA_963966055.1. Lineage (NCBI taxonomy): Eukaryota > Viridiplantae > Streptophyta > Magnoliopsida > Fabales > Fabaceae > Lathyrus > Lathyrus aphaca. The sequence goes on along the minus strand of OZ014524.1, from coordinate 387,603,479 downwards.
GAGGCAACTCAGCTGGGGAGAGAGCACTTCGGGTGCAAAAATTGGGTGTTGATTTGCCAGCTTGCTGGGATAAAGTTTGCATGCCCCGAGTTGCGTTCTGGATAACTGCAATCCTGAAAAAGATAGAAAAACGCACAAGATAATCCCGAGGTATCCCTTACTGGATTCCGTCATAGGAGTTTAGAATACTTCTGAGAGTAAACATATTTCCTGCAAGCATGTTTTTATTTTTGAAGATAAGCATCTGTATTCTTATGCAATCAGTTTTTTCTTTTAAGACATCAGACATCTTTTGCAAATAAAATGTACAAAACGAGACATGACTGAAAATCTGATTTTATTAATTCAAATGCCCTGAATTGGCGAGATACAGTCAAAGAAACAAATCCCCTGAAATGAGGAGATTGTTACAAATTGAGAAACAAAATGCTGGCAGTGTTGATGACGCTTTAAGGAGCTTCCTCTCTTGCTATGACTCGTATGACTTTTGACGTTCTTCTCACCTTGCTTTCTGAAGAAGGCTGATTCTGACTGAAGCTTGATCCTTTCGAAGCTTACCAAGTTGTAGGTGATACAGACGAATTCAGAATACAGTTGTTCGCTTATTCCCTTATCTTGCATGGATCGCCCTTTCGGGTTTTCAATCCATCGGGATACCCATTTTTGCCTGAGCTGTCCAGTGCGGCTTTTCAACTCAGCGGGTGTACATTTTTTTTTCATTTTCCCTTATTTTTGCCCGAGTCTTTTATTCTGTTTTTGACTCGCCGGGATGCCCTATTTTTGCCTGGACTTACATTCTGTTTTTATGTCCAGCGGGTCTTTTTATGCGAAGTATTTTTTAACCGCATCCGAATTCACAGGGGACGGGAAATCTTCACCATCCATGGTGCTGAGCATCAGTGCTCCACCAGAGAAGACTTTCTTTACCACATATGGACCTTCATAGTTTGGAGTCCACTTGCCCCTGTGGTCTGTATGAGGAGGGAGGATTCTTTTCAGCACAAGATCTCCTACTTGGTACTCTCGGTGCCTGACTTTCTGATCGAAGGCTTTCTTCATTCTCTTCTGATACAACTGCCCATGACAGATTGCAGCCAATCTCTTCTCTTCAATCAGACTCAGTTGTTCGTATCGGGCCCGAACCCATTCTGCTTCATTCAGTTTGACATCCATCAGTACCCGTAGAGAGGGTAATTCAACTTCAACAGGTAGGACTGCTTCCATACCATACACAAGCTGATACGGTGTTGCCCCAGTGGATGTTCTGATTGACGTGCGGTACCCATGCAAGGCAAGTGGTAGCATTTCATGCCAGTCTTTGTAGGTGACTACCATCTTCTGCACAATCTTCTTGATATTCTTATTTGCCGCCTCAACAGCGCCATTCATCTTTGGCCTGTAAGGAGAAGAATTGTGATGTTGGATCTTGAAGTCCCGGCACAGCTCTGCCATCATTTTGTTGTTTAGGTTGGAACCATTATCAGTAATGATTCGCTCGGGCACTCCATACCGACAGATGATATCTCTTTTCAGAAATCTGGCTACCACTTGTCTTGTGACGTTTGCATATGAGGCTGCTTCAACCCACTTGGTGAAATAATCAATGGCGACCAGGATGAATCTGTGGCCATTCGAAGCAGTCGGCTCAATCTTACCAATCATGTCAATGCCCCACATAGCGAAGGGCCATGGTGAAGACATTATGTTCAAAGGATTCGGAGGCACATGCACTTTATCTGCGTAAATCTGGCATTTGTGGCATTTTCTAGCGTAGACACAACAGTCTGCATCCATCGTGATCCAGTAATAACCTGACCTTAGCAACTTCTTAGCCATGGCATGCCCTCCTGCATGGGTACCAAAAGATCCCTCGTGCACCTCGTGCATCAATAAATCTGCTTCTGTCTTGTCGACACATCTGAGGAGTACCATATCAAAGTTCCTTTTGTATAAAGACCCATCAGTGTTCAGAAAGAAACTACCAGCAAGCCTTCTCAAAGTCTTCTTATCATTGGAAGATGCCCCAGGTGGGTATGTTTGATCCTCTAAGAAGCATTTAATGTCATGGAACCAAGGCTTATCGTCTTTGACCACTTCTGCTGCGAACACATATGCTGGTCTATCAAGTCTGGACACTGAAATCTGAGGTACAAAGTTAGCAGTTTGAACTTTGATCATGGATGAAATGGTAGCAAGAGCATCTGCAAACTGATTCTCATCCCGAGGGATATACTCAAGCTTGACTGTTGTGAAGAAAGTCAATAACCTCCTTGTATAATCCCTGTAAGGTATCAGATGATCCTGGTGGGTGTACCATTTTCCGTTGGTCTGATTGATTACCAGAGCTGAATCTCCGAACACAGTCAAAGTTTTGATCCTAAGGTCAATGGCTTCCTCAAGACCCATAATGCAAGCTTCGTATTCAGCTTCGTTGTTAGTGCAGTTGAAAGTGAGTTTTGCCGAGAAAGGCATGTGAACTCCTTTAGGTGTAATGAGTACTGCACCAACACCACGACCATTCATGTTAACAGCCCCATCAAACATCATAGTCCATTCTTCTTCCGGGTCAGGCCCTTCAGTGTGAACAGGCTCTTCATGATCTTTTGCTTTTATGAACATGATGTCTTCATCAGGGAAGTCAAACCTCATAGGCTGGTAATCATCAATGGGTTGCTCAGCAAGATATTCAGACAATACACTGCCCTTGATGGCTTTCTGAGATGTGTATTGGATGTCATACTCTGTGAGAATCATTTGCCATCTTGCAACCCGTCCGGTAAGAGCTGGCTTCTCGAAAATGTACTTAACTGGATCCATCTTTGATATCAACAGAGTAGTGTGGGTCAACATATACTGTCTCAGTCGGCGAGCAGCCCACGCTAAAGCACAACAAGTTTTCTCGAGCAGTGAATAACGCTGTTCACGGTCGGTAAACTTTTTGCTTAGGTAGTATATTGCATACTCTTTTCGACCAGACTCGTCATGCTGGCCCAGCACACACCCCATTGACTCTTCTAATACTGTCAAGTACATTATCATAGGTCTTCCTTCAACTGGAGGCATAAGGATTGGAGGTTCTTGCAGATATTCTTTGATCTTGTCAAAAGCCTTCTGGCAGTCTTCGTTCCACCTGACCGTCTGTTCTTTTCTTAACAGCTTGAACAAGGGTTCACAGGTTGCTGTAAGGTGAGATATGAACCGTGAAATGTAGTTCAATCGACCTAAGAACCCTCGAACTTCTTTCTCAGTTTTCGGTGCAGGCATCTCTTGGATGGCTTTGACTTTATCAGGGTCAACTTCAATCCCTTTCTCGCTTACAATAAATCCTAGCAGCTTACCGGATCGCACCCCGAATGTGCACTTGTTGGGGTTCAACTTTAATTGGTACTTCCTCAGACGCTTGAATAATTTGAGCAGATTTACCAGGTGGTCTTCTTCAGTAAGGGACTTGGCAATCATGTCATCCACATAACACTCTATCTCTTTATGAATCATATCGTGGAATAATGTTACCATAGCCCGTTGATACGTGGCACCAGCATTCTTCAGTCCGAATGGCATCACCTTGTAACAGAACGTGCCCCAGGGTGTGATGAAGGTTGTCTTCTCCATGTCTTCAGGTGACATCTTGATCTGGTTGTAGCCTGAAAATCCATCCATGAAGGAGAATACCGAGAACTGAGCCGTATTATCAACCAATACGTCAATGTGAGGTAATGGGAAGTCATCTTTCGGGCTGGCTCTGTTCAGATCCCGGTAGTCAACACACATTCTTACTTTGCCGTCTTTCTTAGGCACAGGTACTATATTAGCAACCCACGGTGGATAACTAGTTACAGCAAGGAACCCGGCGTCCCATTGCTTTTGTACCTCTTCCTTGATTTTCATTGCCATGTCTGGACGAGTACGGCGCAGCTTCTGTTTGACCGGTGGGCACTCTTCTCTCAAAGGCAGCTTGTGCACAACAATGTCGGTGTCCAACCCTGGCATATCCTGATAAGACCAAGCAAACACGTCCACATATTCTTGAAGCAGATCAATCAGTTGTCTCTTCACTGAGTCTTGCAGGCAGGCCCCGATTTTAACCTCTTTCACGTCTTCATCTGTACCAAGATTAATCACTTCAACCTCCTCTTGGTGAGGAGTAATGACCTTTTCCTCTTGTATCAACAATCTGGCTAGCTCTTCAGGAAGCTCATACTCTTCTTCAACCCCTTCATCAGCTTGATTGATTGGATTGTCAAAGTCATACGAAGTCATAGCCGTGCTGTTGTCAGTGCTGTCTGGAAGGCACTCTCTGCAAGGGTTTAGTTTGTTCATTTTAGTGATTTGATTTTAATCTTGTTTTAGAAAAGTGAAATAAAGTTGTCATTTTGAAAACACTGCCATTTATTTTTTGTACAAAAAGAAGAATGGAAAAACAGCGAGTGGAAAAGAAAAAAAACTCATTTGCAAAAAGATGTCTGATATTTCATTGATTAATCTTGTTTGCACAAAAAGGTACAGATGGCCCGGTTACAAAATGAGTCTTGTCATCTTGGGCAAGATGCAAGACTTTGATGCATGCTATAAAAATACAGGAAATAATAATTACTCTGCATGAGTAACCCTTATAATTTCCTGGGAAGACCAGTTTGAGATACTGCTCCCCGGGATCTTTGGACGAATCCAGCTTTCCAGGTTGCGTTATTCTTCCAGCTCGTCTTCCAAACAGTTGACAGCATCAAGGGTGAGCATCCCCCCACTCACAAAGTTGGGCTCCTTTGCAGCCGCTGTTTGATCTTGTTGAGTTGGTTTGTAACCCAACCCAAATCTGTCCTCTTTCTTCTCCACCGATAACAGTTTGCCCCAGCCTTGGGCGTTTCCTCCCTCAACAACCTTCCGGGCTTGTTGGTATGATGATATTGAAGTACCAGGCGCAGCAGATGTTTCATTCACATTCAAAGCTTCAAACCCCTAGCTCATTGTTTCATGGATCTCCCCGTCCATTTCAATGTACTTATAAGTAGCCAGGTGGCTGACAAAAATGTCCTCTTCTCCACAGATTGTAACGATTTGACCCTCCCACTCATATTTTAACTTCTGGTGAAGGGTAGAGGTCACGGCGCCAGCGGCGTGAATCCATGGCCTACCCAACAAACAGCTGTAGGCAGGCTGTATATCCATCACGTAGAAGGTAGTTTTGAAGGTCTGTGGGCCAATCGTTACGGGTAACTCAATCTCTCCCAGCACCGATCTCTTTGAACCATCAAAGGCTCTTACCACCAGGTTGCTGGGTCTCAATGCCAATCCATCATATTCTAGCTTCACCAGGGCCTTTTTAGGTAAGACATTGAGGGATGACCCCGTGTCTACCAGCACATGGGAAAGGACAGCACCTTTGCATTCCATGGTTATGTGCAAGGCTTTGTTGTGGTTGCGGCCTTCCGTTGTCAAATCAGTATTAGTGAACCCTAGTCCATGACTAGCATTAACATTTCCAACTACAGCTTCCAGCTGATTGACAGTGATCTCTTCAGGCACGTAAGCTGCGTGCAAGACTTTGAGTAGTGCATTCCGATGGGCTTCGGAGCACATAAGCAATGATAGGATTGAGATCTTGGAAGGCGTCTGATGAAGCTGATCCACTATTTTATAATCACTCTTCTTGATGATTCGCATGAACTCATCAACCTCTTGATCGAAGGGTGTCTTCAAAGCTTCCTTAACAGCTTGATCTTCCTGCACAGGGCTCTTCCCTTTTGCCTTGGCAGCAGCTTCTGCTTCGGCGGTGGGTCTCTGAATTTGTGGGGCGAAGAGACGTCCGCTTCGAGTGAAGCCTCCGCCTCCTCCCACATTGTCAATTTGTGGTGCAAGGGTTGATGATTCAAAAGTGATTCTTTGTCCTTCACAGTACAGGTCAGAGCCATAATGCCACGGGATGGCATTGCTGCTTTCATAAGGTACTGGTCCAGGCACCGTGATAGTGACTGGACTGATTGCAGTTGTGGAAGGAATCGTGATAGTCTGTGGATCATAATAAATCGTGACTGGTGCTCTAGTGGGAGCAGCACTTTCTGAGTTGTAGGCAGAGTTGTTTTCTGGATCATAAAATATTGTGACAGTTGAGACATCTTCATGATTTGTTGTTGGTGTTGTAGGAGACATTGTTGGAAGAACGAATGTTGTTGTTGTAGGAGTTTCAAAATGGATTGGTGCTGGAGTTGTAGAAGAAAAATTTATTGATAGCTGATCAGTTGAGATGATAGATGAAGTACTTGCTGATGAAGCCGAAGAATTGTCAGGAACAATGGTTGTTGCAGTTGTAGGAGGTTCTGGAGCTGTTGCTGATGAGATTGTTGGATTTGTTGGAAATGATGTGGTGATCTGAAGTTGGCCACTCTGAATAAGACCATCTATGCCATTCCTTAGATTATCGCACCCATTTACTGAGATATTGCAGTAAGCACACCCCAACTCACACCCCGGGAACATTTGACATTCTAGGAGTTGTGCCTTGATTTCTACCAACGGTGTCCGGATCTGACCCACACTGGTTATTAAATAAGACGGCTTGTCTTCTTCAATAGCGTTAATTCTGGGACCACCGTGATTTGGCATGGGGTTCTTATTGACATTGGGTGGTGGTGCAAAATTCAGAGCTTTAGAGTCTACCAGGTCTTGTACCTTCATGTGCAGGGCTCTGCACTTTTCTGTACTGTGGCCAGGTGCATTTGAATGGAAGGCACATCTGGCGTTGGAGTCATAATTCCTGGGTAGACTGTTGGGATCTGGAGGTGCCAGCGTCCTTAGCTCAACTAGGTTGAGTTTCAGGAGCTGTGGCAGCAATGTAGCATATGGCATAGGGATCGGATCGATCACTCTATTAGCTTGAGATGGTCTTTGTTGGAATGGCCTTTGCTGGTTATTGTTGTTGGTGTTGCTGTTGTTGTAATTTCTCGGAGGATACTGATTTTGTTGATGGTACTGAGGTTGTTGCTGATAGTTTTGCTGCGGAGGTTGATAAACTGGTTGAGGATGAGCTGGAGCAGGAATGGTGACTGCTGCCACTGATCTGTGAACATATTGGGGCCTGCCCCTGTTGGTGTGAATGGCATTGGTCTCGCCAGTTCTTCTCGGGCCTGCAAAGGGTTTTCTTGTACTACTGGACGAGCTTGCGTCGTTGTCTGATATCTTACCCATTTTCAATAGGCTTTCAATTCTCTCCCCGGCTATGACAACATCTGCAAAGCTAGTGGAAGAGAAAGCAGCTAGCCTGTCAATATATGTCCCCTGAAGGGTGTTCATGAACATGTCTGCCATTTCCCTTTCAGACATAGGTGGCTGAACAGCAGCAGCCAATTGCCTCCATCTCTGGGCATATTCTCGGAAACTTTCTCTTGACGACTGTGACATTCCCATTAGGAGGGTCCTGTTGGGTGCCATATCTAAATTGTACTGATACTGTCTGATGAAGGCCTCTGCCAGGTCCTTCCAGCATCTAATAGTTGCCCTTGTCAAGTGAGAGTACCATTCTCTTGACGCTCCGGTCAAGCTATCCTCGAAATAGAACATCCAAAGCTTCTCATCCATTGTATAGGCCTTCAGCCTTCCCAGAAATGACTGTAAGTGAGTCCGGGGGCATGTAGTCCCGTTATATTTTTCAAAACAAGGAGGCTTAAACTTATGGGGAATCCTGACCCCGTCTACCAAGCCCATGTCCATGACGTCAAAGCCCAAAGAATTTTGAGATTCTAAGGACCTCAACTTCTCCGCTATCTCATCCAACCTTCTATCATAAGCTTCTTCCCCAGCACCCATTACTGTGAATTGATCCTCTTGGGGGTCTTCTTGAAGTACTCTGGCTGCAGTGGCAGTCCCTTGAACATTTGCAGGAATATTGACCTCTGGATGGAGGTGTGGTCCAAATACAGGGGGATTGACATGAGGTTGGACCCTTTCATTGTTGCTAGTGCCGGCAGTTCCTATATGTGGATCCTCTTGATTTTGCCTCTCCACCATGGCCCTCAATCTTTCTTGGCTCTGAGCCATGTTGTTCATTACTTCCATAAACTGAGCTATCTGTGTTCTCATTTCCAATCTTTCGTTTGCCATTTGAGTCCTGACCTCTGCAAGGTCCTGCTGTACCTGATCCATTTGAATGCCCGGAAGGTTGTTACGGGTTGGATAACGGTGCGGACGGTTGAGGGGAAATACTCGGCGCCGAGCAATAGTTCCTGAACATCACAACAGAGTTAGTGGCAATAAAACAAAAACCTACAAAACAAACAAAAGGTTAGCATGCAATGCAGTTATGCTTATTTGTTATCAAGGTATCCGGTTTGGCTTTCAGTTTTGACCCTTCCAGACCCTTGAAGATGTTGTTGATGTTTCTTTTGAAGTGAAACCCGGACGGAACAAACTAACACATATATTACAAAAGACAAAAGGGTACATAGTTTGTTTACAAATACAAGCCCTCTGAGGGGTCAAAATACATTACAGGAAAATAAAAGTACATGGAATGAAAGCAACAACAAACAAAGGGTCAAACACCGAGACCAAACTCATCCTCACGAACTTCCTGGAGAAGTGCTTCGGTCACAGGATCAGCCGGACGCTCCGTGAGATTCCTGATGAGGAGATTCCGGGTTGTAACAGCTGCTGTTAGCTTCTTGAGTTGACTTTGGTCCTTTGACCTCTTCACTCCTGCTCTGATCTTCAGCTCTGATATCTCCCTCTGGGCTGCTGCCAGGGCTTCTTGTTGCTCTTTTGCACTAGCTTCCAGTTGCTCCATCTTGTCTTGAACTCTCTTGTCCTCCAGAGTACGAGCTTCGGTGATCCTGACCCACCTAGCCTGACTCTCCTTCAGATACAAGTCTGTTCTTGCTCTCTGGAACTGGGCTTCTTTGCAAGCATTCTTCAGAATTTGTTCTCCAGCTTTAGACTTGTTGATATAATCCCCAGACTTTTCAATCTTAGCCAGATGCTCCACTCTCAACTTCTCCAACCTCTCAATCTCCCTCATGCCCTCACTCCTCTCTCGGAGGGTCTTCTGCAAAGCCTGGGTTAACTTCTCATTTCTTTCTTTCAAACTCTCAAACTCCTCCAAACTGACAGTGGCAGGTGGTGCTGAAGATGATTCAGGCATATCTTCTATGGTGAAGGGCATTCCAGAGAATTGAGCCCTGGCATAGGACCATTCATAATATTGTGCTGATGCCACAATGTTGCATTTCCCTAGGATGGTCACTCCCTTGGTTTGAACATTATCCCAGGCCCAGGCAGCCTGCCTAACAGTAACCAGATTAGTCTTGTTCTCACAATAAAGAGTTTCAACCAAGTCCTGTGCCTTAGGAGTGTGGACCAGTGCGTAGCCCAGTTGTCTTCTAAACAGCAGAGGGTTGTAATTAATGCTACCCTTAACTCCTATTAGGGGCACATTGGGAAAATGCCCACAACTGGTGATGATATCCCTACCCTTGGTGCTCTGAGTGCACCACCTGATATCTGCTGAAGTTAGAGCAGTGAGTCTCTTAGCCCAGTTACTCTGCTGATGAGGGTTCAAAAATGCATCTGTCCTGGGTAGATGCCTGAGAAGCCAAGTATGGAATAATGGAGCACAACACCTCACTAATCTTCCCCTCTGCTTTTCATTCCTCTGATGCACTGAATAATAGAGATCCCCCAATAAAGTTGGCACTGGGTTCTTCAAGATGAAAAGGTGGATTACATTCTTGCTAATGAATCGAGGCTCATCTGCAAACAACACAATTCCATATATACTCGAGGCCAGTAAAGCACAGGCAGCTTTCCACTCTCCTAAAGAAGCTTTCAGGGTAGCTTGAGAGATCAAGAAGTCCAGATGAAAACCAGGGATTCCAGCTTTGGAAGTCATATGCTGCTCAATCAGGACAGGCTCCAGATGCAAAGCCTTTGCTACTTCTTCATTACCAGGAAAGACCATCTCAGGGTTGAAAGGGATTCCACCCCCGATAGGCAAACCAACCAATGATGAGTATTCTTCCAATAGAGGGCCCAACTGAAAGTCTTGGAAAGTGAAACATCTCAGTGGGGGATCATAGAACTGAATGCAAGTGTGGATCAGGCTTCTCTGTGAAGGGTCCAGATCCATAACCATATCAAGTATATCCCCATAATGTTCCCTGAACAATGGTATGTGATCTGGAGTGATCAGGGTCTGAATCCTCCTGATGTCAGATAGCTCTGGCTGGAAGAAGTGATAGGTGATGTTGCTCTTTTTAGGAGCCATGATGCTGAGACTGAGTAGAGACAGGTGCTGATGATAACACTGAAGAAAGGGGCACTGATTGGCTGGTGCAGGTGATAGCTGAGGCAGACAGCTGATGAAGATAGGTCAATACTGAAGATGGGGTCAAAACCAGAACCAAATGAAGATGGATACCCTGAAACACAAATAAGCAAATGTCAATATGATGCGATGAGTATGTATGCAAATGATATGCAAGGGTTTGTGACTGAGCTGGATCTGATCGAAATGCTCTGATATAGGTCCAAGTGTGTTCAAGAATTCCAGATGGAGGTCTATAGGTCCAGTAACCAAGGTGGGGGGCTCAAATAAAGAGCCACAAGTCCAGGGTTTTAGAATCACAAGAACTGTTCCAACATGGAGTACTCTTAAACAAACAAAGTAACAGGGTATTCTGAGGTCAAGGTACCTGCAAACCTGTAAACAGCCCAACCCCCTCACAGGTGGTGTTCTAGAACAAGGATCCTCAGACTTGGATCAGTTATGAGAAGTGTAAACACTTCTAACCCGGAGGTACAGTGTTTACAATAACCATAAAAGTTCCTCCTCTAATTCACCTCAGTTTCTGAAGGTCAATACTAAAAGGTCATCCAGACTTAGCAGGCTTCCCAGATAGCCCTAGTATTGCAGGAAATCTGCAACACAGAGTTCTCAAGAAGAAACCCATATCTAAACCGTGTTTCATATTCCCGCACCAGACCGAAATGGAATGGGAAAGAATATGATTCACTCTAGCCTAGGTGTCACTCAGGTCCCAGGTATAGGACCTTAACTCTCAATGAAACCCCACCCACCAAAGCAAAACCAGATCCAGCATGACAGTATGATATATGAAAAAAACTGTAAAGAAAGCAATAAATAAAGTTGTACAGAAAGCAGTAAATAAAGCAAATACACAAACACAAATAAGCACATAACACCCCAATAAACACAAATCAATCAAGCGCTAGGAGGAACCCACAAAAAGAACCAGAAGCCCTGGTTGCAGATGCCCATATCCCCAGCAGAGTCGCCAAGCTGTCGCTCCCGCCAAGTGACACCGGGTCAAAAGGGGTACAGACGCGAACGGTCGGCGAAGGGGACAGTGAGAACACACAGCCGTGAACTCACTGGAGAATGAATAGAGTCGCCAGCTAGGCATTTTTATCCCGGAGGAAAGGCAATGCTGCATAGGCCTAGAAAGATATGGATAAGACGGTTGCGAACCAGAGAGACTGAGAAAGGGGGTTGGTTACAACCTGGGAAGGTATTAGCACCCAGATTGTCCGCCGTACTCGACGGGATCCACGCTTAGAAGATTTGTGTTTTAAGGGGGTAGTGTCAGTGCAATTTGTGTGTATAAAAGAGCTGGAAAGGGATGTACAGGTGTCAGTGTAAAGGGAGTGTAAAGTGTATAAATGAAGTGTCAGTGTAAGAATAGGAGTGAAATGCTCAAGATCATGAGGCTAAAAGGATAAAGCTAGAAGGAGGGGGAATGTACAGAGACTTTTGTTCGATAACTGTTAAGTTATGCCTACGTATCCTCTCGTGCAATGAGGAAGTCAGAACACCGTAGTTCGACCCAAAGAGACTGAAAGATAAATTGACTTGTGAACTGCTTACTTGCCTATGCTCAAGTGTATGACCTGTCTGGCTCAGGTGCTAACTGTCTTGCATTAGACGGAAGAAGCAAGTTCTCGTTTGTGAGTGAAGATGATGAGAAAAGAATCCCGGAGGAGACGATTATTGTTTGTTTTTGAGTTTTCAGTCTTTTATTGTTTTTTGGATTTTTGTCATAAGTTAATGAGCCTAAGTCTAAACCAATGGATTTAGTAAACTCATCACATCTTCCCTCTGATTAGGGGTAATGAGAGTACCTTAAGTGTGAAGTCAGATTCTCACACTTAATCACCTTTGGTGTAGGATTAAGATCATTAACCTACTTGTGATTAATTAGATGTTTTTATTGTTTTTGTTTAGTGTTGAGTAATGAGGTTAAGCCATAATCAGGGATTAAACAGACTCATTACACCATCCTAATAGAAGGATAATAGATGAGAATGTTTAAGCTGAGGAAAGCTCCTCAACTTAATCCATGATTAGGGATTAAACTCATGACAAAACAAGCCTTTGATTAAGTGGATTTTATTTAGTGATATGATGATGAAGTGTTTTTTATGTTTGTAAGACAACTTGAGGGGGACTTGTCCATTAACACTAGGGTTAGTCCTTCTTAACCATTTAAGGAAGAATTAGAACCCTAATGCAAGGCCCAAGTTACAAGTGTGATGTCTTGATGATTATTAGATGGATTGATTAGAGGAGTTAAACACATTAAGGGTTTAACACTTAGGATTAAAGTTATACACTCCATCCTAAGAGAAGGATGCAGGCATAAGCTTAATCACAAAGCCTTAAAGCCTTTAGGGTTTAGTCCCTGATTATGAGGTGAGAAGAGAAGACTCAAAGAGAGACACAAAGGTAAAACTAAGAGGGGAGACTAATCAAAACCCTAATCATTGTCATGCTTGGTTGTTCCTAAGGTTTGTGAAGTTTACAAGAGACAATCTTCAATGGAACCACCAGGAAGCAGATGAAAGGATCAAGAGAAGCAAAGCAACTTGCTTCATTCAAGAAGTCAAGTCACTTGAAGAGAGAAAGTGGGAAGGAGAAGAATGAGCAAGCTCAAACTCAAACACAAATAGAAAATGCAGCAATGGATGCAAGAGAGATGAAAAGAAAAGTTATGAGAAGTGAAGGCAAATCCACTTCTCAGAATCACTTACCACCTGAAAGGTTAGAAAAGAAATGCAATGCAATGCAAAAATGGGATGGAATGACATGATGCAAACCCAAAACCAGAAGCATGTACATGATGCTAATGATGCTATGAGATGCTACAAACATGAGGCAGCACATGGAAATGACCATACAAGTTCATGAATGCAAATGAAGCAAGTTAGGAAGCATGGACATACATGGAAAGCTATGAAGTGCACATGGCATACAACAAGGCAAATACATGATGCAATGATCAAACATGCTTTCTATATGTCTTATGATGTCAAATGAATCACATGGGTGCTTGAAATGTCATGGCAAGTCATGTTATGCAAGAGAATGCAAGATGGATGCATATGGAAGCCCAAATTAGGGTTTATGAACCAAACATCAAACAAAAACCCAAAACAGAAGCAAACCCTAAGATAAAAAATGGAAAATGCCACTCAAAAGACCCCTAATCTTATACTAAACCAATGCCCAAAGGAGAGGTCTCAACTCTTAACCAATCTCAAGTTATGATTTTTACAAGTTTTCTAGGGTTTTTAGGGTTCCTAAACAAAAGAAATGCCAAACAAATTGAAAATGAGGAATCAAATCATGGCCATTTTATCTCAAAAACTACATGCTAAACACAATGCAATGCAAGAAGAATCAATGTCCAACTCTTCATGGATAGGCAGAAATGATTTTTTGAACTTAGGATCAAATTAATGCATAAAAATGATTTTAATTCAATGAGAAATTCTTAAAATGCATCAAGATCAAAAAAGAAATTTGGTTTGAAGGTTGGACAATGTTTCTAAATGTCTTAGAACATTTCATGAATTTTTTGGTGATTTTTAAATACCTAAAGGTATTTTTAATAAATTAATTTCCATTAATCAATTAAAAATAATCCTTTAAATATTTAAAAATGCTTTTTTAATGATAAAAATAAAAATAAAAATATTTTTGTGTCTTAAAAATTAATAAAACTTTTGGGAAAAAGTTTCATAATTTTTGAACATTTTTTACTATTTTAAATAAATTGGACAAATAAAATAAAAAGAAATGAAATAAAAATGAATTTTAAATGAAGTCAAACAAATGGAAGGCTGAGATGAGCTCTGGATTTGAATGCGTTGACTGGCGCCAGATCTAGTGGCCAGGATTGGTTCAGATTAATTAACTTAATTATGATTTAATTAAACTAATAAAATGAATTAGGGCTAATCAAATGAATCTGGGCCCTCTATTCGCGCGGCAAGTCAACAAAGTCTACTGATCCTACGCTCAATATTCAAATGGCGATTAATGACCTGAGATTAGGGCTAATCAACTTCAGGTGACCGGAGAGAAGCTCCGGTCATCTTCTCCGGTGGTATCCAAACCCTAGAACATGATTCAAGCATCTATTTCACAAACTAAACATACCTAAGTGATCCTCTAACATCCTAGGACACGAATTTATGCTCAAACATCATTTAAACACCATGAATCAAATGAATCGAAGAAAACAAAATCCACGGGCAAAATTTCAGAGGGGTCATACAAACTCATTTCTCACTTATTTTTGATTCTGAAACCATCCCCATGATCAGCAAGACATGAGCAATCATATTAGAACTTAAAATGCAAGCTTTGGAAGAAAGTGTTCATGTTCATACCTGAGCTGGAAAGCTTCAAAACTGAGCTTCCAGGGCCTCTTTTGCGTGCAAATGGACTCCTTTGACTCTCCTGGTGCTAATGGAAGGCTTGAAATGAGCTTAGACAAGCTGCCTTGAGCAATCCATTTCTGGTGTAGCAGAATATGCAGTTAGTGTATAGGCTGTTTCAGGTCAATGTGAAGGGTGGTTTTGACTCCTTGTGATGTGCTTGACTTGTTGGTGAAGGAGAATGATGTGTTTGATGGCTGGATAAAGGGATTCGAAGAGTTCTGGTTTTGAGGATGAGAAATGGTGAAGGGGTGTTCTTGCTCAAATCAGGCCTGACTCTTGGTGGTTTCTACTCAATGAGGCAAGGTGAGATGATTAGAGGAATTTGTTTTAGTGTTTGTGAGTTGTGCAAGCAGATTCGAAGAGTTTTGCAAAATGAGGTGGTTCTTGGAATGTGATGTTGTGTTCTGTTTTTGCTTGGCTTCTTGAGTGTTATGGCCAGCATTTTCCTTGCATAAAGAACTCCCATTGGTCAGGTGATGTGACCTGGCCTGCTGTGATTGGGATGTCCACTTTTGCAAAATGTCAACTTGTTTGTAAGAGAGGCATGGGCTTGGTTCTAGCTTGGTACAAGGGCTAGGGCTGGCGCAGCATGGTGTGGTGAGAGACTATGGCTGGTTCAAAGGCCAAGGCAGCAAGTGGTGAGAAGCATAATGATGGTTTTGCAAGTTGGCACACTTTTGAAACTTCATGGGAAAGTTTTGTTACACAAACCACAACCATGTGAAACCTTGGTCCAATTCTGATTTTTAAGGCTCATAGAATGGTTGTGTAATGGTTTGAAGTGAACTAGAAGTTACAAATGGCCTTGGTTCATGATTTTGCAAAATTCTCATTTGAAGCATGCCTTGAAAATCAATGATTTTTGCCAACTTTGTCACACCATAACTTTTGATCCAAGAAGAGTTTGATCATGTTCTTGTACTTTTTGAAAAGGGAAAGATGTAATCTACAACTTTCATGACCAAAGTTTTTCCATTTGAAGCATTTTTGGATCAAGAATCAAGGCTTGAAAAATGACCTAAAATGAAGCATTCTTGAAAAGTCAACTATGCCCAAAAAGTCAACACTTGCAAAAACTCCAAATTCTTGATTTTTGTGAACTTCAACCTTATTCCATGATCAAATAAAGATCATATACACTCAAAATGATGAAGATCACCCATTGGTTGGGTCATTGGGGGCCTCAGATGCCCTGATTTTACACTGACTTGTCTGAAAAGTCAACCCTTGATCAGATGACTTCCCCATGGAGTTTCTTCATGAAAATTGATATGCATACTCCCTATACCATATAGAGACCAATGGAAACAAGAATGACCCAAAAATTTGGAGTTATGGCCTTTGAAACCAAAACCCTAATTCTAGGTCAACTGTGCAGTCAAACTTGGCTCTGCATCCACACCAATCCCAGTTCTTGTGATTCTTTTGAAATCTTGACCTTGAGAGGATGTAATATGGTATAAGAACACACATGGACCCCTTTGAAGTGATTGGTTGCCTTTGGAGTGGCTCAAGAAGCTCTTGGATTGCTCAGATCACAAACCCTAGGTGCAGATGACTTTGAATCTATGCAGTGAATCAAAAATGTAATATGAGATGGTATGCTTGTGTTTATGCATATGAAATGATCACAAGCCATGGTGAATGGGTGAGGGCAAATTTGGGGTGTTTACAGTAGGCAACTGAAGGCCTTGCTTCCCTACAGAGCTTAGAATTTTCATAATTCTCTTCCCAGTAAATATGTTGACAAAGCATCTCCCCAACCACGTCTGAAGATGGTCATTCCCCATAGAGTTTCATGTTTGGAATTTGTCCATCATTGAAATATTCCCCAAGAAGTCGTCAATTTATTTTTGGCAGGTGTGACAAATCGATGCTGACAGATTTGTTCACATTTCTTCTTCAGTCGAATGTCATCATCTCGAGGGTTTTTGAGATCGATTCAAAGATCATTTGCTCCTCGACAAGGTTCAAATATTGTCAGAGTATCTTTGCCTCATTCCTCAGCAGAATGTCAATCAAGATGTTATCATCCCCCTACGGAGTTCTACAGAAAGAATTTTCCCTTGTAGAGTCATGCCTTTTGTTATTATCAATCCAGTTAGTGGATTAGCTTCAGATTTAGTATCAGTAAATCTCTTATTCACCATGTCTCAGACATAGTATCCAATCTCAGTGGATCAACCTTGGAATGCATATCTATTCGGTAGAGTGTATACTTCAAGAAGAGGGTCGTTTCAGCATAATTCAGGCGAGATCCTAACGGTAGAAATCGTCGAAACTTTACTTTAGAATCGTAACAGCGCATGTTTCAGATGCGGATTCTAAGTGGGGTCGTTCCAGCGCAACTTAGGCGATATCCCGATGGTGAAATCCATCATTAAAATAGTACTCATAGTCGTAGCGGGGCATATTCAGATGCAGATATGTGAAGAGGGTCGTTTTAGCGCAACTCAGGGGAGGTCCTGACAGTGGATTATATTGTCAAAGCAATGTAGAGAATCATAACAGTGCATATTCAGATGTGAATTCTCCCAAATATACATTGTCATTGTATATCCGACCAGAGGGTATACAAAGAGAATCGAAAGCGCATTTTCAGATGCAGATTCTAATCAGAGTCGTTATAGCTCATATTCAGATGCGAGATCTTGATCAGTGCATGTCTATCCCACCGTCGTTATGGCAAGCCAGTAGTCTCCTGGCGTCGTACAAAATACAATTTCAAAGTCTACCGTCATTGTGGCGAGCCAGTAGTCTCCGGGCGTCATTCAAAAGACAGTTCTCCGTTGTTATTGTTGTTCACACTGTTCACAACACCAGAGGTCTCCAAGCAGAGTTTTTGTTGGTTGGATTTATATCCCTTTTCTTCTTCTCCATCAGAGTGCAAATTTTCCGGTTTGTTTTTGGTATTCAATCACAGTTTGTCTCGAACTTCTGATAGCTAATGCTTTCATCTTTTTCAGATTAATAGTTGATTGAATAGGGGCAGTTGTAACACCCCAAAATTTTCCCTTTCATTTTCATGTCATTTAGCATATCCTTTCATACACTGCATTGCATTTAGATCATAATTGCATCATAAACATACATGAACATACATCTCCATTGAGCTATCCAAGGTTGCGTCTGACCTTTATTTCATCATGTGACACATGCATAAGAATCTCCAAAGAAGCCAAAGTTCTCGGTTTATTTAGAGCAGTATAAGCATAATATCAGTTTTACGGTGCAGTTTGCAAAGGTTGTAACTCTCGCCCGAAATTTTTTTTTTCCTGAAATTCAATGGTAAGAACCTTTTCGTTATTCTCTACAACTTTCGTGTTTGGCTCGGAGGCCAATTCATCAAGGAAAGTGGCGAGAATTATTTTGTTTCTGAAATTTCCGTTCGCCGATTAACTGTGCTAACGGTACTCAAGAGTTCGTAACTTCTAATTGGATCAAGATTTCTGAGAGATTTATATTCCAAAAGTTCTGTCTTTATATCCTTTTCAACTTTCGGGTTTTGGCCGAGAACTAATTCTTTGAAGAAGATCTCCTAATGTGCGAGTTTTCAGAGTCAATATAGTGAAAAACAGTGTTGAACCGGTGAGTTTTCGACACTAAAAAATTCATAACTCTCAGCTTGTTCATCGGATTGACGTCGTTTCGGTGCCTAAAATTATGTTTAGATGTTACCTTCATTCCGTGAATTCAGTTTAGGTTAGGTCTGAGTGGAAGGATCTCGAAAATGCAAATTACCAGTGGGGTTCTTTGGTGTCGTACACTGTCTGTCAGATTTTGTAAAATTCATAACTCAGTCCATTTTCATCAGATTGAACTCGTTCTTGAAGCGTTGGTTCACAAATTTTATCCTCTTTAAGTTCAAAGAAAAACGCGAGTTCGAACGGTCCTCCAAAGATTGTCGTTTTGGTTTATTTCGCAAAACTGAAGTGTTGAACCGAATAAAAAAGCTGAAAGTGGTTTCACGAGAAAATTCACATTTATTGGTGGTGGCCGGCCTCATTTGTAGGGTAATTACTTGGTAAATTACTCGGCGATTGCTTAACATAGACCTAAATTTGTCCCTAAATTCGAAATAAAAATCTAATTGGGTACTTGCACATTTGTGGACTGAATCTCTTGTTGATCGCGTAATCCCAAAGTGGTTAATCATATTGCATTAAGAATTAAGACTTATGAATGTTTGATGTGTAGGTGCTTTGGGTCTCCCAATCTCCTTTCAAATTTCATTGAATTCGGTTCGATTTTCCTTGATTAATCTCTATAGTGTAAGATGCTAAGCGGATCCGGTTGCCTTCCGATTTTGGTTACTCTTTTGGTTGTGGTTGATTAAATTCACCATTCCATTATTATGTAAATATTATTATACTATTACTACTATTAATATTTTAGATTCTTGTACTTTAATTTCTTTTGCTACTAACAATTAAATTCTTGCATTTTTATTTTCTTTTATTTTATTTTTCTTTACTATGCTTTATTCATCCATTATCATGTTTATTATTTGCTCTTTTTTGTTATGTTGATTTTCCTTTTGTCCATTTGGACACAAAAACATTAATAAAGGATTAAACTTCTAAAAGACTTGTGACTTTAATTTTGGACTATGGAAACTATCCTTAGCATTGGACTTGGAGTTTTGGACTTAGATTTTAGGATCTTACCCTTTGCTTGAGTTATTATGGATTGAAGACCTTAGCGGATTTGGTTCACTTGTTTTTTTTTAAGATGGAAGTCCTATTGTTTCAAAGAATGTTCACCATACGGTTTGATTGTTCTTCCCTTAACTTTTACTTTAAGTCTTAGGATAGTCCCTTAATCTCCTCCCCTTCTTAAATTTTCAAAGCTTCTCCCTATTTCAAAAATCTTCTTTGGTTTCAAACTTCAAACTTCTTTCATAATCAAACCTTGAATTAGGTCAAACGGTTTTACCTTTCCATTTCGTTTCTTAATAAATGATAAACCACATAAGCATATCAAAACTTTCTTCTCAAAAATACTTTAAAAAATTCAAAACTCATTCAATTGTTTTTGTGCCCTCGTGCACTTTTATTTTCATATGTTTAGATATGATTCATTCTTTCTAGCGGAATTATTCTCTAATGAATGACGATTTATCTTTACATTTTAAAATCAATTCAACACATTGTTTCTTTTCACAATTTGTACCACGAACTACGAGGTTTTGATCTCGCATTGCACTTTGTGGGTACGTAGCCATGAGACAATCGTCTCTTCAAACACAAAAATCTTTTAAAAAAAACATTTCTCTTCTCATCTCTTCAATCACTTTTAAACAAACCATTTTCAAACCAAAAAAGCAATAAATGATTCAAAGGGCTCCCGTGGAGTACCACAGACATTTTGGGTGCGTAAAACCTTCCCAATTTTAACTTATCCCCTTATTTGTTCTCTGCTTGTTTCTTTTAGGTTTTTCTTTTAGATTCATTAGGTTTTATTCGCTCTTTTTTCCTTTTCCATTTGGAATAAAATAAAAGCGCGGTGGCGACTCTGTTTACTTTGAGTTAAGTTAACCAATAGCTTAAACTCATGTTTTTACCGCTACAGAAAAGTGGCGACTCTGCTGGGGAGTAATCTCTAAGTGGATTCGGCCTACTTTGATTTACTTACTGCTTTGGTTTGATTTGTTTGTTATTTATTTGTTTTGTTTCGATTTTTGTGATCCTCTGTGAGTGAGATAGATTCTAACCCGAATCTGAATTGAACTTATGATAGGACGGCGATATTCAAAGCGATACGCGATGGAGTAGTCCAAAGCGATATCAATTTGATAATCTCCACTCGGTTTGGCTCTCTTGGATTATCAATGTCATGACGAGTAATCGTACTTGGCATTATTTTTCGACCTTGAGCTGATCATACTGAGGACCGTAGAACCCTTAACCAATCCAAGCCAATTTAGGAACATAGTGCGGAAACTATCCGGGTGTAAACCTAAGGTGGTTGTCACACGATACTACACTCGGACGAGGTCTATTTTAAGAATGTTATCAGTTGGGGAGTAATTCAACATACCGATAATATTCTAAAGATGGCTATTAACTCCGGGAACCTCTGTTAGAACCCTTTTGGTTTTTTGCAAGTACAATGAAGACAAACCTTAATACATGCCTTTGTGGGTTGTTGGTTCTCATCCCTTGACTCCATGCTCGTGATCCGAACCTTTGAACCTGTGTGCTCTGCGTGATCTTGTTTGTGGTTGTTGCGTCTACATATTCATCATGATCATCATCACAACCATTTTTCAAGGAAAACAATTCCGATTATTGCAAATATTGGAAAAAGTAAATATTCCTTTTGTCAGATTTTTCTTGACCATATTCTCGATGTTGACCATGTTTGCAATAATCGAGTTGTTTTTCTGAAAATGGAAGTGAACATTGCATATCATTGCATCCTCGCATATTCTTGCGTTCATCCGAGTTGTGTGGGAACTCATCCCGGTTGTTTCTTTCTTCAGTTGTTTGTTGATCCGTCAAGCTGTCTCCTCACCACAGATACGGTACTAGAGATGCTAATAGATTGAGAGCTATCAGATTGAGAATGGAAAACCAAGAACAGCATAACTTGGAAGTCAGAATGGAGATTGATGAGTTGAAGGCCAGTATGACCAGGCTCACCGAAATGATGCAAGATCTGATTGCTCGAAGTAAACTACCTCAAAGGACTATTATCTCTGAAGTTTCTACTGTTGTTGTTGACCCTCCTGGGATTTAGAAACCGGCTTCTACTTGGCCAGAATGTGGGTTACCTTTGGATTACGTGCCAGTTGCTGCTACTGCTCAAATGGTTGGTCCATCTGTTGTGCCAGTTGTAACTCCCCAAAATTTTCCCTCTCATTTCCTCAACATTTTGCATAGCATTTTGCATTCATAGCTTCATAAAATAATAAAAAACATTGCATCATAACCATCACAGCAGGGGCATAGGTTTGTGATCAGTGAACAAAGCAACTGAAGGCTATACAAATGCAATCAAAGGGGCACAAAGCTTCTCAACCTTGTGCAAATGGTCCACAACATCCCATAAGTATTCACTTGAAGCCACAAGTCCTATACAGAGGTGCTTTGATCAAGGGAGGCAAGCAGTGCAACATTTCCCAACAAAAAGGAGTCAGATGAGGGTTTCTAATGAACTGGGCTTATCAATGAGACTTTGGTCCAAGCATGGTTTCATGGTTCTCTACATGATGTCAAGTACCTATGGTTCAAATTTCACCATTTGACTCATTTTGGAAGGCCCTCAATTGTTCAGTTGATTGAAAATCAGAAAATTGGAGAAAAGTCAACCAGGATGAGTAAAAAGTCAACTCTTGACTTCTTGAGGTCAAGGACATGAAATCTTGGTCATAAGGGACTTATGGATGAAGTTTGAGCAAGAAAGAGTGAAAAAATCAAGGAAAAAACAGTTTTTGGGGGCCATGTATCGATACATACGAGTTTTGTATCGATACATGTGTGTTGCCTATGTATTGATACATAAGTTGGATGTATTGATACATAAACAGGATGTATCGATGCATCTGTGTTATGAATCGATACATAATAGTTAAAAAACGGTTATGAATCGATACATCCGTGTTATGTATCGATACATAATGTGTTTTTTTGCTGAATTTAGCCTTCTCTTCAGTATGTATCGATGCATAACCTTATGTATCGATACATGATGCTGTTTTTTGCCATTTTGCTGCTGTTTTTAATGCAAAACAAGGGGGAATGCTATGCTATCTTTGGGGTTGAACTTGGAAATGATTGGTACACATTTTATAGCTCATTTAGCTTCACTTTGGCCTCAATTCAAGCTTCACCATTGCTGCTACATCAAAGTGGTCTTCACCACAAATGTTCATGAGCTAGTGTACACTAGATTCATTGGTTTCAAGCTGAATTTTGCCATTGATCTTTGCTACATCATCAAGTTATCATTGAATGTATGCAGGTCCATTCTAATTATTGTGCATTCCATAATCAAGAGAGCAAACTCAAGATGCAGTCCTTGAATAACTAAGCTTAAGTTTCACTTCACTATTCTCCATCATAAGCTTCATGGTGTTTGATGCATTGGATTGATCCCAACTAAAGAAAGTTCTAGAAGAGCCAGCTCACCATCTTCTACCACATTCTAGAGTTTTCTACAACCTTCCAAGGAATTCTAGAATTCTCTAGAATCCCAACTAACTCCTAACCTAAGCTACATCCAAGCCCAAACCTCATGCCAAGCCTAGCCATTATATAAATTCATCTCCTCCCAAAGCTAAGGGTAATCACCACAGATCACTCTCTCCCTCACTCTTCACTCAATCACCATTTTCACAATCTCAAAATCCATTACTTTCTCTCCCACTTTTCCACCATTTTCACTGTAGCTTTTCAACAAAAGTTCTTCAAGTTTCACATTGAAACTTGAAGGTCTTAAAGCTTAGCCTCCATCCTCCATTGAATTGAGCATTGTGGAATAAGAAGCTACTGGTTTTTGGTGGAGATTGCGACTTATCGGAAGTGATTAATCGAGAAGCGTCAAAACCGAATTGCATTTATTTTGCATTCGCGGATTCTTTGGTTTTCTTCTTCATTCGCACTCTGATTCATTGCAACAATTACCGAAACACTCCTCCGTTTCGTAGGTTGGTGATTTAACCATTATGCCTTAATTTATCCTCTTCATCTCGCCTTAACGGCATTCTCCGCGTGATTTTCGACTATGTTTGCGTTGTACCGTTCATTTTTGTTTTCGTTGCTTTCTTGCTTGCAATTTGCATTTGGATTATTAGGAATTAGATTTGTAGTCTAATCTAGGTCCTAGTAGGTGTAAAGAATCCCTTGTAAATAGGAAAAACGGTTCTCGTCGTAGGAATTTAGATTTTAGCTTATTTGATAGCTTAGTCTTAATTTTTCATGCCTATCATCCCCCATACATGTTTAGGTACTAATTTTAGGGAAATTTCTAGGTTATTTTCGATATCCCATTCCCCCATTTCGAGTCGATTCGATACGATTCCGTCCATTTCGCATGTTATGTATGTTTTTGTCCATTAATGCATAACTTGAATTATTGCATGTTCTTGCCATACCCATACATTCTTTAGCATATAAATGATCATGTTGCATTCCAATTCTCGCATCATTCGCATGTATCGTTAATGCATTCGCATCCTTGCATCATACACCAAATGTTGCATATTCACAAGCATGTTTACGCATAAGCACAATGTGTTACATTTTTTGCATTTTAATCGCATTCTTGATCACATTCTTCCATCAATAAAATTCTGGTTTTTGCATTAAGATTAGCACTTTCATTGTTCCATCATTTTGCATATTCATGATCAATGTTCATCATATTCATGTGCCATGTTCATGTTTTGCATACTTGTTGCATAATAATTCATATGATGCATTCTTGCATACTCCATTAAGGATAATAATGTTCACCTAAATCATGTGCTTGATCCATGTTCATTATTGCATAATCATGATTGATTGGTGTACTTTGCATTGAATTTTCGCATTACAAGTGAAAAACATAAAATCTAGAATTTGCATTTGATAGCTGTTTTGCATATAAGTGTTGTAGAATACATGCTGTTTGTTAAAAATTCATGTTGTTTGTGACTTTTAACACCTGTTTTTGCATACATATAGGTGCTGTAAAAAGCTGTTGCATTGCATAGTGTATTTCATAGCTGTTTGTGCATTAAGTGTTGTAAATAAGTTGCTGAATTTTGCATTGCATTAGCTTTAGGTCCTTTAAACTATAGACTGAGTCTAGTTTAGGTCCTAGTTCCCTTAGGAATTAATTAGGTAATTTTGTTTGCCTTATTTTTATCATGTTTACCATGCTAACCTTTGTTTTGTAGGGAGGGCAAGGCATGTCTAAAAACCCTATCCTCTTTGGTATTTCTAATGCATTTAATTTGCACCATTTTGCCTTACATAATGTTTGTGCTTGTTAGGTTTTCCCCTTTTGGAACCAACTTAACTTCATTAGGAAGTAAGTTGTGTTCTTCTTCCTTTTCTCTTCCTATTTCCTCTCCTCCTTAGGTTTAGAAACCTCACTAACCTTTAGGATCTCCATGATATTGAATAAAAATTAGGGTTGTGTCTTAGTTCCCATTAGACTTTCCCTTTTCCAATTTGAGTCATTCTTTCTCTCCTCATGAAGAAAATAATAAACATCTAAGAATAAAAACTGAACAATCTTGTACGACACGAGACTTTGTTGCGGAGTGCTTATACGCGTCCTGTTTCGGGGCGAGGTGTAAATACTTCCCGCGATGGATAGGTCTTAGTACAAGACCGTTCACAAACAAATTCAAAACATTTCTTTTAAAAGACAAAAAAAAAAATAACAAGCGACTATCCTGCGGGAACTTCTTTTCTCATCTCGTTCACTCACAACGCGAACTCGCGACGACTTGTCTCGCATGCAAGACGGTAAACGCACACGTACCAGACGAGCCTGCAACACCTGAGCATAGGCATACGCAGTTCCAACTATAAAAAACACAAACAAATAGTTCCCGCCTTAGTTAGGCGAACTACGTCGACTCTGATCCTCATTTTCCCGATGAGGTACGTAGGCAGCGGGGTAGGGCCCGTTCGAGCACATTCCTTATTTCCCTACATTTCCCCCTTTCTTTTCATTTCTTTTCTTATTCCTTTCTCATTGCAGTTCCAGTTCCAGTTAGCAGTTTTATTCAGCAGCATCTTATTTCTCACCCTTTGAAATAAACAAGCAAGTGTGGATCCTGTCGGGTACGGCGGACGGTCTGGGGTGCTAATACTTTCCCAGGTCGTAACCGACTCCCGAACCCAGATCTTTGGTTCACAGGACCTTGTCCTTTCCTTTTTCCTCAGGTTTGTGCAACATTACCTTTCCCATTCTTTAGGGATAAAAATGTCTGGCTGGCGACTCTACCTTTTCCGCGCCACTTTCGCGTTTGAACTAGGATGAAAATCCCGGGAGCGACACCAGTCTTTTCAGCTCCGACATTTGTCGAACCTCAACCTGTTATGCACACTACCGCTCAAACTACTTATCAGAATTCTCCTTTTTTGTACCATGTTGCTGGTTCACAAGCTGAACGTCAGGGTCAACCTGGATACATGGACGAAGTTAGAGAGCAATGTTTTACTCTTGAGAAGAGGGTAAGAGGTCTAGAAGGAAAAGATATCTTCGGTGGTGCTGCGATAGACATGTGTTTGGTCTCTAACTTAGTTTTTCCTGATAAGTTCAAAGTTCCTGTATTCGAGAAAT
The DNA here is from genome assembly GCA_963966055.1 of Lathyrus aphaca. NCBI lineage: Eukaryota > Viridiplantae > Streptophyta > Magnoliopsida > Fabales > Fabaceae > Lathyrus > Lathyrus aphaca. The sequence goes on along the minus strand of OZ014524.1, from coordinate 387,577,466 downwards.
ATAATGGGCATACTTGTCCAAAGATTCATTTGTTGATGTATTGTCGCAAAATGGTTGTGCATGCCAAGGATGACAAGCTACTTATTCATTGTTTTAAAGATAGTCTAAGTGGTGCTTCTATGAAGTGGTATGTAGGACTTGAGAAGAGTCACATCCGAAGCTGGAAGGATTTATCTGATGCTTTCATAAGACAGTATAAGTACAATCTGGACATGGCGCCTAACCGTCGTCAACTTCAAAACATGTCACGGAAAGAGAAAGAATCATTCAAAGAGTACGCTCATCGTTGGAGAGAGTTAGCTGCTAAAGTGGAGCCACCTTTGGCCGAAAAAGAATTAACTGGTTTGTTCATGGACACTCTTCAACCGTTCTTTTGGGAGAAGATGGTAGGAAGTGTTTCATCTGGTTTTTCTGACCTAATCACTATTGGAGAAACACTAGAGGAAGGTATCAAGAAGGGTAAGATTACCAATGTTGAATCTTCTAATGCTGCAAGAAAGTCTCTTGGGAATTTTCAAAAGAGAAGAGATGGTGATGCTTATGTTGTTTCAACTGAGAGAAAGCCTTATCGCCCACAACAATGATATGTTCAACCATACGTAGCTGCAGTTGCTCCTGTTGTCGAAGCTCAACCAGCTCAAGCTCAAGTTCAAATTTGAGCTCAAGCCCAGGCTCCCCATCCTATTGTCGGACAAAATCAGTATCGTAATAGGCCAAACTTTGACCCTATCCTGATGACTTACACTGATTTGCATCCTTCTTTGATTAAGAGTGGAATGATTACTACTAGGCCTCCGCCTGCTGTTCCAGATCCTCTTCCAGTTGGCTATAGATCGGATCTTCGCTGCGAATTTCATCAAGGTGGAACAGGTCATGACTTGGAACATTGCTTTGCACTGAAAGCTAAAGTACAATAACTTATGAGGGACAACATCCTTTCCTTTCATGACACGAATCCTAATGTTGTCAACAATCCTTTGCCGAAGCATGAGAAGTGAATTTTTAGACAACTTCAGCAGTCATATTATCTTCAAGGCCAGAATCTCATACGGGACAGATCATCGTTGTTGCTGGTGGAGCACTAGGCCATTGTTTCTTTATGTTTGCAAATTTCCTTCAATTGTATTGACTTGTTTGCTTTAAACCTTGTTCGTACTTTCATGTTGATTTTAATGAAATGAACATTGCTTTGTTTTGATTCAATTTCATTTATTATTTGCATCTTTATGATTTATATTTCAAGTTCATTTTCCTTTCTCATGTTTTTTTACAATGATGGGAGGGAGGATGATGAAAATGAGATACCCATAATTGTTGTTGGTATGCTTTCAATTGAGACTTGGCTGATGATATACAAGCATTTCAAGTAAGTTGTTTAGGATGTGGATTTGCCTCCACATCCAACCTCTTCTTATCTCTTCATTTGCATCTTTATTTGTCTTTGAAGTGAGTTTGACTCACTTATGCTCTCTCTTGCTCCCTTTTCTTTCTCTTAGGTTACTTAACTTCTTCAGGAAGTAAGTAACTTATTCTCCTTTCTCTTCTCTTTTCATCTGAAGATCTTTTCCTAAGCCTCACAAACCATAGGAATATCCAAGCATGATAACTTTAGGGTTGTACATAGTCTCCCCTAGTTTTTACCTTTAAGTCTCCTTGAGTCTCTGCTTCTCATCTCATAATCAAGGCTAAATAGTTAAATTTTTAAGACTCTGAATTAGGGTTGTGCTTGTATCCTTATCCTAGGATGGAGTGTATAACTTTAATACTTATTGTTAAACCTTTAAGTTGTTTACACCTCCTAATCAAAACACCTAATAATCATTAAGACTTAAGCTTGTAACTTGGGCCTTATATTAGGATTACATCTCTGCCTGTTGGTTCAGAGGGACTAACCCTAGTGTTCAATGGACAAGTCCCCCTCAGGTTTAGTCTTACAAAGATAAAATCCATTTCTTAATCCCACCTTTAATTAAAATCCACTTTAATAAAGGTTTGTTATATAATGATTTTAATCCCTGACCATGGATTAAGTTAAGGTATCTTCCTCATCTTAAGTGTCTTCATATATCATCCTTCTCTTAAGATGGTGCAATGAGTTCACTAGTCCCTGATTAGAGATTAAACTCATTACTTAACACAAAAAAAAAATCCAAAAATACTTAATAATCACAAGTAGGTTAATGACCTTAATCCTTCATCATTCAGGTAATTAAGTTGAGATTTTCATCTCATGCTTAAGTAGACTCATTATCCCTAATCAGGGGTGATATAATGAGTTTACGACCCTTGATTAAGGCTTAAGCTCATTATCCTATGCAAAACACCAAAAACAATAAAAAAACTGAAAACACAAAAACAAACAATAAACGTCTCCTCCGGGATTCTTTTCTCATCACACTCACTCTGAAAACGAGAACTCGCTTCTTCCGTCTAATGCAAGACAGTTAGCACTCGAGCCAGACGAGTCATACACTTGAGCATAGACAAGCAAGCAGTTCACAACAAAATCATCTAAGTCTCTTTGAGTCGAACTACGGTGTTCTGACTTCCTCATTGCACGAGAGGATACGTAGGCATAACTTAACAGTTATCAAACAAAAGTCTCTTTGTCTCCCCCCTCTCCTCCTCCCAGTTTCTCTTTCTTTAGCTTCAGTTTTGAGCACTCACTTTCTTCTAGCACTGACACTCTGTACATCCATTCCTCCCTAGCCATTTATACATAGTTTAGCATATACACTATCCCCTTTTAAACACAATCAGGTATGCGTGGATCCCGTCGAGTACGACGGATGATCTGAGTGTTAATACCTTCCCAGGTCGTAACCTACCCCCTTACTCAGTCCCTTTGGTTCGCAACCTTCTTATCCATATATTTCTAGGTTTATGTAGCATTACCTTTCCTTCGGGATAAAAATTCCTAGCTGGAGACTCTATTCAACCTCAACCTCCAACATCGCCGACGGTTCACATTTGCACCGGGATGAAAATACGGGGAGCGACAGCTTGGCGGCTCTGTTGGGGATCTTTGCAACCAGGGCTTCTAGTTCTCTTGTGGGTTTCTCCTAGCGCTTGTTTGATTTGTGTTTGTGGGGGTGTTATGTGTTATTTGTGTTTATGTTTTTTCTTTATTTATTTCTTCATGTACAGCTTTATTTGTTGCATTTACTTTATCGCTTTCATTTACTGCTTTCTGCATTTCATTTATTATTATCATATCATTAGGCTAGATTTCTGGTATGCTTTGGTGGGAGGGGTATTCTAATGAGAAAGGTCCAACACAAAGGCATGAGTGACACATAGGATTAGAGTGGTTTTATATTATTTCCCATTCCATTTTGGTCTGGTGCGGGAATATGAAAACACGGTTCAGACATGGGTTTCCTTTTGAGAACTATGTGCTACAGATTTCCTGTAGTGCTAGGGCTATCCGGGAAGCCTGCTAAGTCTGGATGACCTTTTTTAGATGACCTTCAGCATCTGAGGTGAATTAGAGGGGGATCCTTTATGATTAGGGTAAACATTGTACCTCCGGGTTAGAAGTGTTTACACTTCTCATAATAGATCCGAATCTGAGGATCCTTGTTCTAGAACAATACCTGTGAGTGGTTTGGGTTGTTTACAGGTTTGCAGGAACCCCTGACCTCAACATACCTTGCTACTGGAATTTGTTCTTAAGGTTGTACTATTTTGGACTAGTTCTTTGAAACCCTGGATTATTGACTCTTTATTTGAGTCCCCCACCCGGTTACTGGTTCTCAGACTTCCATCTGAAACTCTGAACACTCATGGATCCTACCAAGAGCAATGGATAATCCAGCACATGATCACAAACCCATGCATATCGTAAGCATACATTATATTGCATCATTTAACATTTGTCTATTTGTTTTACAGGGTATCCATCTTCCTTTGGCTTGGTTTTGACCGTTCTTTTGCTCAGCTTATCTGCTTCAACACCTCTTCAACCATCTACTTCAGCTATCTTCTTCAGTTATCCTCTTCAGTTATCCTCTTCAGTTATCTCCTACAACACACATCTTCAGCATGGATTCAACAAGGAAAAGCAACATCACCTACCACTTCTTTGAGTATCCTCTAGCAGGCATCAGATAGATACAGACCCTTATCACCCCTGATCATGTGCCCTTATTCAGAGAGCATTATGGTGGAATCTTGGACATGATCATGGACCTGGATGCATCACAAAGGAGCATGATTCACACCTGTCTTCAGTTTTATGACCCTCCTCTACGTTGCTTCACTTTCCCAGATTTTCAGATAGGTCCTTTGCTGGAAGAATACTCTATGCTATTGGGTGTCACTATCAGAAGAGGAATTCCTTTCAATCCTGAAATGACTCCTCCAAAGAATGAAGACATAGCCAAAGCATTACATCTGGAAGCAACTATCATTAATGAGCACATGACTTCCAAAGCTGGAATCCCAGACCTTCATCTGGATTTCTTGATCACTCAGGCTACAAAGCATGTTGCAAAAGGGAATTGGGAAACTGTGTGTGCTCTCCTGGCTCTCAGTATTTATGGTATTATCTTGTTTGCAGACAAGCCTAAGTTTGTAAGCAAGAATTATATCCACATATTTATGCTAAAGAACCCGGTTCCTACCTTATTGGGAGACTTCTACTACTCAGTTCATCATAGGAATGAGAAACAGAGAGGAAGACTGGTAAGGTGTTGTGCACCACTCTTCTACAGTTGGTTGATGAAGCATATGCCGAAGACGGAAGCTTTCTTGAACCCACATCAGACAAGGAATTTGGATAAGAGGATGATTGCCCTTACTTCAGAAGACATCATATGGTGTACTCAGAACACCAAGGGATGAGACATAATAACAAGTTGTGGGCAATACCCAAATGTGCCACTTATTGGAGTAAAGGGTTGCATCAATTACAATCCTTTACTTTTCAAAAGACAGTTGGGGTATGCCTTGATACATCCACCAAGGGAGCAGGACTTAGCAGAATCTCTTTATTGTGTTGTTCAGAACAACCATGCTAGTATCCGACAAGCAGCCTGGGCTTGGGACCAAATACAGACTAAAGGGACTGCTATTCTGGGGAAGTGCAACAACAAAGCCTCTTCTCAGTACACTGAATGGTCATGCATCAGAGGATAGATTACTCATATTCCATTCACCCTGGAAGATGTATCAGGGCCATCAGCAGTTGAGCCCACAGCTATAGTAAACTTGGAAGAGTTTGAAAAATTAAAGGAAAGAAACACCCAGCTGGCTGAAGCTTTGAAGAAGACCCTTTGGGAAAGGAATGATGGTCGTCTAGACATTGAGAGCTTAGAGAATCTACACATCGAGCATGTAACCAAAATTGAGAAGACTTAAGACTTCATCAGGAAAGCCCGAGCAGGGGAACTTGTGTTGAAGAATACATGTAAAGAAGCAAAGATTCAAAGGGCAAGAGTTGAGCATTATCTGGAGGAGAGTCAGGATAGATGGGTCAGAATAACTGAGGCTCTTCTGAAAGAAGACCAGAAGATGCAAGCCAAAATAGAGCAGTTAGAGTCTAATGAGAAAAGAAGCCAAGAAGCACTGCTAGCAGCTCAGAAGGAAATCTCAGAATTAAAACTTCGGGCGGGGTTAAAGATATCCAAAGAACAAGATAAGTATCAGAAGATGACAAATGTCATTGCAACCAGAAACCTTCTTATCAGAACCATTACAGAGCACCCAGTTGGACCGGTAACTGATGCTCTCCTGAAGGAAGTCAAGGAGGATGCTTTTGGACTGGATGCCTGATTTTCTTTACTTGTATCTATTTGATTGTGCTTTAGCTCACCATGGTGATTTTGTTTGTTGTATTCTTGAATTTGATTGTATTTTGATTCACCATGGGAGTTTGTTTGGTTATAATTCATGAACTATTTGTATTTTGGCATTACCACTTGTATTTTTATGGTTATGTATTGGATTTTCTTTTGGACTTCGTCCTTTCAACATCTTCATTTCCCAGAGGTCTGGAAGGTCAAAACCAAGAACCAAACCGGATACCCTCGAAAGAAAAATAGGCATATTGCATTGCATTATAACATACCTTTTGTTTTTGCAGGTGATTTTGTTGTTGTCTTCTCACTTTGTTGACTGTTTCAGGAAATATTGCTCGCAGGAGGGTCTTTCCCGTCAATCGCATCCACAAATATCCAACTCGATAGAACCTTCCGAGTCTACAAATGGATCAGCTACAACAGGAATTGAGAGATGTGAGGACTCAGATGACTGATGTGAGGATAGAAGTGAGGACTCGGATGAATCAATTCATGGCTGTGATGACTGGACTGGTACAGACCCAGGAAAGATTGAGGGAGTTAGTCGAGCGACAAACTCCAGAAGATAACCACGCAGGCACTGAAGGTACAAGTAAAAATGCGCGCGAGCAGCCGCGAATGACTCCGGTAGTGTTTTGACCTGACAACAATCCTGAAGTTAATATCCTTGGGAATGGCCAAAGGAACACTGGAGATCGTATTCTGCAGGAAGATCCTCAAGATGAGAAGTTTACAGTGTTAGGTGTTGGGGTGGATGAAGCTTATGATCGTCGTCTAGACGAGATATCTGAGAAGTTGAGATCCCTGGAATCCCAGAACTCCTTGGGATTTGATGTGATGGATATGGGCCTAGTCAAGGGAGTAAGGATTCCCCACAAGTTCAAAACCCCATGCTATGAAAAGTATAACGGCACCTCCTGTCCTCGTACCCATTTGCAATATTTTCTGGGAAGATGGAAAGCATATACCATGGATGAGAAACTGTGGATGTTCTACTTTGAAGATAGTTTAATTGGGGCATCCAGAGAGTGGTATTCACACTTGTCAAGGGCTACTGTCAGGAACTAGAAAGATTTAGCTGAGGCCTTTATACACCAATATCAGTACAACCTGGATATGGCACCCAATAGGACCCTTTTGATGGCTATGTCTCAGTCCTCGAGAGAAAGTTTCCGCGAATACGCTCAAAGGTGGAGACAACTCGCTGCCGCTGTCCAGCCACCTATGTCTAAAAGGGAAATGACTGATATGTTTATGAATACCTTGCAATGGACCGACATTGATAGACTTGCTGCTTTCTCTTCCACTAGCTTTGCTGACGTGGTCATAGCGGGAGAGAGAATTGAAAATTTGCTGAAGATGGGAAAGATTTCTGATAATGGTACTAGCTTCAGCAATGCAAAGAAACCCTTCTCAGGACCTCGAAGGACAGGGGAGACCAATGCAGTACATGTTAATAGAGGTAGACCCCAGTACTTACAAAGATCAGTAGCTGCAGTCACCATCCCTACTCCAGCACCTCAGCAACAACAATATCCTCAACAGCAACAAAGATCTTACAACAACAATAACCAACAACAAAGTCCTTTCCAACAAAGGCCTTCTCAGATTAATAGAGTTATCGATCCTATCCCAATGCCCTATGCAGTTTTACTCCCACAACTATTGAAGCTTAACCTGACTGAACTGAGAACTTTGGCTCCACCAGACCCTTTGAATCTTCCAAGGAATTATGATGTCAACGCCAGATGTGCTTTTCACTCCAATGCACCGGGTCATTCAACAGAGAAGTCTAGGGCCCTGCACATGAAAGTCCAAGATTTGATCGATTCCAAGGCTTTGAATTTTGCACCTCCACCAAATGTCACAAGGAATCCAATACCAAATCATGGTGAGCCAAAGATTAATGCCATAGAGGAGGACCAACCAGCAATTCCGATTGATGACATTGTAAGTATTCAAACCCACTGGCCGAAGTAAAAGCTCAATTATTGAAGTGCCAAGTGTTTCCAGGTTGTGAGGCATGTTGTGAAGCATGCAAAGTTTCTACCAATGGTTGTGCAAATCTGAAGAATGGTATTAGCAGTCTTATCAAAGAAGGCATCCTGCAAATCACATCAACAGTTCCATCTTCTACAACTACAATAGAAATCTCTCCTACAACATCAGCAAAAATCATTTCAACGGAATCAGCTACAACGACAGCAAACACCAGTGACGACATCTCAACAGTTACCATCTACTATGATCCATCAACCATCCATGTTCCGGAATCTCTCAAAAACAACTTTCAGCAACACCCTCATCAACATCAATAACTTCCTGCACCTGCACCATCTTCAATCAGACCTCCTGTCACCATCTACTACGAATCGCAGACAATCATGACTCCTTCTGCTGCTGCAATTAGTCCAGTGACCATCACGGTGCCTGGGCCAATTCCCTATGACAGCAACAGTGTCGTTCCTTGGCATTACGAATCAGATCTTTACCGCCACAGAAGGAAAGTTACTCTTGACTCTTCAACTTCTACACCACAAATTGACAATGTCGGGGGAGGCGGAGGCTTCACTCGGAGCGGACGTGTCTTCGCTTCACAGTTTCCAAGAATTAATGTTGAAGTAGAAACTGTTGCCAAAGCAAAAGGTAAAAGTGTGGTGCCAGAAGAACCAGCTGCAAAAGAAACTCAGAAGACACCCTTTGAGCAGGATGTAGACGAATTTATGAGAATCATCAAGAAAAGTGATTACAAAGTTGTGGATCAGCTCCACCAAACACCCTCCAAGATCTCCATACTATCTCTGCTCATGTGTTTTGAGGCTCATCAGAATGCACTACTCAAGGTCTTTCATGCAACTTATGTGCCGGAAGAAATCACGGTCAACCAGTTAGAAACGGTGGTCGCAAATGTCAATACTTGTCATGGACTAGGTTTCACCAATGCTGACTTGACTACGGAGGGGCGTAACCACAACAAGGCTTTACATATCACTTTGGAATGTAAAGGTGTTGTACTTTCTCATGTCCTGGTTGATACCGGATCATCACTTAATGTGTTGCCGAAGAAATCTTTAGTCAAGGTGGAGTATGATGGTCTTGCACTCCGTCTGAGCAACCTAGTTGTCAGAGCTTTTGATGGCTCTAAGAGATCAGTTCTCAGAGAGATTGAGTTGCCCGTGGTAATTGGCCCACAAGTTTTCAAAACTACCTTCTATGTGATGGACATACAGCCTGCCTACAGCTGTTTCTTGGGTCGACCCTGGATCCACGCCACCGGCGCGATAATGTCTACCCTTCACCAGAAGTTAAAATATGAGTGGGAAGGTCAAATTATCACCATATGTGGAGAAGAGGACATCTTTGTCAGTCACCTACCTATGTACAAGTACATAGAAATGGATGGGGAGATCCATGAAACCATGAGTCAGGGTTTTGAAGCTTTGAACGTCAACGAAGCTACAACCGAGGTGTTTGCTGCATCCCAAGAGGAAAGGATGGGCACCTCAATTGCTTCCTACAAACAAGCTCGAAAGGTTGTGGAAGAAGGGAATGCCCAAGGCTGGGGCAAGCTGCTGAAGGTTCAGATGAAAGAAGACAAATTCAGTTTGGGTTACATACCATCCCAACAATTTCCAGAGGAGCCTGCTGAAGCTCCCAAGTTCATAAGTGGGGGAATGTTGACTCCTGATGCTGTCAACACTCTGGAAGACGAGGCTGAGAGCGACTACAACCTGGAAAACTGGATCCGTCCAAGAATCCCGGGCCGACAAGTCCTCAACTGGTCTTCCCAGGAAATTATAAGGGTTACTGCTGCAGAGTAATTATTATTTCCTGTTTTAAGCATGCATCAAAGTCCTGCATCTTTCCCAAGATGTCGGGACTCATTTGGTAATAGGGTCATATGTATTTTGTGCAAATTGAATATTAATGAACAATGGACATCTTTTTTCAAACAATCTTTTTCTCTCACTGTCTTTTCATTTTTGTTATTTTCGCACAAAACAATAAATGGAAATGCTTTTCTCAATAATAACTTCATTCATTTTTTCTAAATAAGATAAAATCAATCACTAAAATAAACCAAATCTCAACCCTTGCAGAGATAGCCCTCCAGATTGCACCAACAACAACACTGCTATGACCTTGTATGACTTCGACAATCTGATTAATCAAGCAGATGAAGGGATTGAAGAGGACTATGATTTACCTGAAGAGCTAGCCAGGTTATAGAGACAAGAGGAAAAGGTGATTGCTCCTCATCAGGTGAAGGTTGAGACTATCAATCTTGATACTGAGGAAGATGTGAAAGAGGTGAAGATTGGGGCCAGTCTGCAAGCTCCAGTAAAAGAACAACTTATCAGTATGCTGCGAGAATATGTCGATGTGTTCGCTTGGTCCTATCAAGATATGCTGGGTTTGGATACAGATATTGTCATGCACAAGTTGCCATTGAAAGAGGATTGCCGCCAGTTAAACAAAAGTTGCGTCGTACTCGCCCAGACATGGCCATGAAAATCAAAGAAGAAGTACAAAAGCAGTGGGACGCCGGTTTTCTTGATGTAACTAGTTACCCGCCGTGGGTTGCTAACATTGTACTCGTACCTAAGGATGGCAAGGTGAGTATGTGTGTCGATTATCGGGATATGAACAGAGAAAGCCCGAAAGATGACTTCCCATTACCTCACATTGATGTATTGGTAGACAACACAGCTCAGTTCTCGGTATTTTCCTTCATGGACGGATTTTATGGATACAATCAGATCAAGATGTCACCTGAAGACATGGAAAAGACAACCTTCATCACACCATAAGGCACGTTCTGCTACGAAGTAATGTCATTTGGTTTAAAGAACGCTGGTGCAACTTATCAACAGGCTATGGTAACATTATTCCACGATATGATCTATAAAGAAATCGAGTGCTACATGGATGACTTTATTGCCAAGTCCCAAACAAAAGAAGACCATTTGGTAAACCTGTTGAAATTGTTCAAACGTCTAAGGAAGTATCAGTTAAGGTTGAACCTCAACAAATGCACATTCGAGGTACGTTCTGGTAAGCTGTTGGGTTTTATTATAAGCAGAAAAGGAATTGAGGTTGATCCCGACAAAGTTAAGGCAATTCAGGAAATTCCTGCACCTAAGACTGAGAAAGAAGTTTGAGGGTTCTTGGGTAGATTGAACTACATTTCAAGGTTCATATCTCACCTCACTTCAACCTGCGAGCCATTGTTCAAACTGCTAAGAAGGGAACAAATAGTCAGGTGGAACGATGATTGTCAGAAAGCTTTCGACAAGATCAAAGAGTATTTGCAAGAACCTCCAATTCTCATGCCTCCAGTTGAAGGAAGACCTCTAATAATGTACTTGACAGTATTAGATGAATCAATGGGGTGTGTGTTAGGCCAGCATGACGAGTCTGGTCGAAAAGAGTATGTAATATACTACCTAAGCAAAAAGTTTACCAACTGTGAACAACGTTATTCACTGCTCGAGAAAACTTGTTATGCTTTAGCGTGGGCTGCTCGCCGACTAAGACAGTATATGTTGACTCATACTACCTTGTTGATCTCAAATATGGACCCATTTAAGTACATATTTGAGAAGCCAACACTTACCAGAAGGGTTGCAAGGTGGAAAATGATTCTAACAGAATATGATATTCAGTACACCTCTCAGAAAGCCATCAAGGGCAGTGTATTGTCTGACTATCTGGCTGAGCAACCCATTGATGACTACCAGCATATGAGATTTGATTTCCCCGATGAAGACATCATGTTCTTAAAATCAAAAGATTGTGAAGAGCCTATTCACACTGAAGGGCCCGATCAAGAAGAAGCATGGACTATGATGTTTGATGGGGAAGTTAATTGTAATGGTCGTGGAGTTTGTACAGTGCTTATTACACCCAAAGGAATCCATATCCCTTTCTCAGCAAGGCTTACCTTTGCCTGTACTAACAACGAAGTAGAATATGAAGCTTGTATCATGGGTCTTGAGGAAGCCATTGACCTCAGGATCAAAACCTTGAATGCATTCGGAGATTCAGCTCTGGTGATCAACCAGACTAATGGCAAGTGGTATACTCATCAAGAGAATCTGGTCCCCTACTGTGACTATACAAGGAGTTTGTTGGCTTTCTTTACAACGGTTAAGCTTGAATACATCCCTCGAGATGAGAATCAGTTTGCAGACGCCTTGGCCACCATTTCATCTATGATCAAAGTACAGACTGCCAACTATGTGCCTCGAATTTTACTATCCAGACTAGACCGACCGACGTATGTATTCTCTGTGGACACTGTCATTGACAACAAACCTTGGTTACACGACATCAAATTCTTCTTGGAGACTCAGACATACCCACCTGGGGCATCGTCTAATGATAAGAAGACATTGAGAAGGCTAGCCAGTAGTTTCTTCCTAAATACTGATGACTCCTTATACAGGCGGAACTTCGACATGGTCTTGCTCAGATGTGTTGACAAGAAGGAAGCAGACCTACTAATGCACGAAGTACATGAAGGTTCTTTCGGTACCCATGCCGGAGGACATGCAATGGCAAATAAATTGTTAAAATTAGGTTACTACTGGATCACAATGGATGCAGACTGTTGTGCCTATGCCAGAAAATGTCAAAGATCCCAGATATACGCAGACAAAGTGCATGTGCCTCCCAATCCTTTCAATATATTGTATTCACCCTGGCCCTTCTCCATGTGGGACATTAATATGATTGGAAAGATCGAGCCAACTGCTTCAAATGGTCATAGATTCATCCTGGTAGCCATTGATTACTTCACCAAATGAGTTGAAGCAGCTTCGTATGCAAATGTCACCCGACAAGTGGTAGCCCGATTTTTGAAAAGGGATATCATTTGTAGATATGGAGTTCCCAAGCGAATCATTACTGATAATGGATCAAACCTTAACAACAAGATGATGGCAGAACTGTGCTGAGACTTCAAAATTCAACATCACAACTCTTCTCCTTATAGGCCAAAGATGAATGGCGCTGTTGAGGCGGCTAACAAGAACATTAATAAGATTGTGCAAAAGATGGTAGTCACATATAAAGACTGGCATGAAATGTTACCATTCGCCTTGCATAGGTACCGAACTTCCATCAGAACATCTACCGGGGCAACACCTTACCAGCTTGTGTATGGTATGGAAGCGGTCCTACCTGTTGAAGTTGAATTACCCTCCTTGTGGGTAATGATGGATGTAAAACTGGACGAAGTAGAATGGGTCCGGTCTCGTTATAACCAACTGAACCTGATTGAAGAAAAGAGATTAGCAGTTATCTGTCATGGTCAATTATATCAGAAACGGATGAAGAAGGCCTTCGATCAAAAAGTCAGACCTCAGGAATATCAAGTGGGAGAGCTTGTATTGAAAAGAATCCTTCCTCCTCATACAGACCACATGGGCAAGTGGACACCAAACTATGAAGGTCCCTATGTAATAACTAAAGTCTTCTCGGGCGGAGCACTGATGCTCGCAACCATGGATGGTGAAGACTTCCCATCTCCTGTGAATTCATATGTAGTTAAAAAATACTTTGCATAAATGACCCGCTGGACATAAAAACAGAATGTAAGTCCAGGCAAAAATAGGGAATCCCGACAAGTCAAAAAGATAATAAAAGACTCGGGCAAAATAAGGGAAAAACTGAAGAAAAATAATGTACACCCGCTGAGTTGAAAAGCCACATCGGAAAGCTCAGGCAAAAAAGGGTATCCCGGTGGATTGAAAACCTGAAAGGGCGATCCACGCAAAATCAGGGAATAAGTGAACAACTGCATTCTGAATTCGTCTGTATCACTCACATAACATGGCAAGCTTCAAAAGCACAAAGCGTCGGTCAGAATCAACTTTCTTCAGAAAGCAAGATAAGAATAGTGTTCAAAGCCATACAGGTCATAGCAAAAGGAAGATTGGAGCATCAATCTCAGCATTGCCAAATGGAATACTTTTATTTTCTCAATTTTGTAGCAATCTCCTCATTTCAGGGATTAGCTTCCTCACTGTACTCACCTATTCAGGGCACACAAATCAATAAAGTCAAATATTCATTCACATTTTGTTTTGTACCTTTTGTTTCGTTTGCAAAATGTCCAAAGTTCGTAATACAACATTTGCATGAAAACATATAAGCCATTTTCAAAAAAAAAATGCTTGCAGGAAATATTTGCTCTTAAGCGAACCTAACTCCTATGACGGAATCCGGTTGAGGATACCTCAGGGTACTTATGTGTTTCCTTTGTTTGGAAGGTTGCAGGTACTCAAGGCGGACAACCTTTCACAACATGGGGCATATCAGGCACTATATCCCCAACCAAGCCAGAAATCACATCATCAGAAGGACTACTTGACGAAAGTATTCCCCCACGGAGCTTTTTATCCCCTCAGAGTATCCCCCACAAAGTTGATCCTCCAACAGATTACTTCCCAGAAGTTCCCTCCTCCCCAAGTAGGATCTCTAAAGCAACGCCTGATTCACTTTTCCCTAGCAAGTTGCCAGATCCTCTCATCCCCAGCATTGGATCCCCGCAGAGTTCTTCCCAGAGTTCTCCAGAAAGATCATGCAGTGATCCTTTCTCCCCACAGATCGGCCAGTGATCCATTCTCCTAGTAGATTTCAGATCTCGATTTTCATTTCTCTCATTTGCATAATCATAGCATTCGCATCATTCCTCCCCAAACAGGGGGTAGCATTCCGTCTAATACGGAGCATTACGTCAAAAATCAAGCATTTGCATGATCATAAGCCAGGTTCGAGTCAGTCACCTACAAATACCAAAATCACTCCTCCGGCAATACACAAAAAACTTATCCCCTGCAGATAAAATCCAAAATATCCTTTTGCACTCTCAATAAAAATACTTGTCCATACTTATACACAATCCTTCTGATACTCGTCCGTATCCTACTTATACATAATTCTTTGATACTCGTTTGTATCTTACGCATCTCCCCAGCAGATCAACACTCGTCCATATTCCTTGTTCAAACAGTTGATACTCGTTTGTATCATCACTCCTTAAAAACACGTTGTTGCTTGCTTCCACCGATACGCGTCTGTATCGTGGTCCTAAGTGTTGGTGTAAGCCCTAGAGGCCAATACTTTTTGGTACTTCTATCGGATTATTCGTTTAATAATAAAAGGCATTTCTTTATTATGTTTGTCTTTCAGAATAATAAAGTCCCTAGAATAGTTAGTCTGTTTAATGAAATGTTAAGTGTGACTTAATCATGAGATCCCATTAAACATAAAGACATTATTCTTAAAATATCCGTAGTCAAGCTTTATTGCAAAGTGGGATAACATTAAAGCATTGAGACTATTATGAAGATAGACTGATGATCACATCTCATGGATCATGGATAAAGAGTTATCAAGTCTTGACATAGGTATAAATATTAGGAGTAATATTTATACCGGATTGACCCGCTATGAGAATACTACATAGTATGTTATGCAAAGTGTCATAAGTTATTCTCATGGTGATAATGGTGTATTACCACCCTTCGACCTGAAACCACTATGGACCCTAGATGTAGAGTCGGGTGCTTTATTGCTAATCAAACATTATCCGTAACTGGATGATCATAAAGACAGTTGATGGGCACTCCACGAAGCATGCTGAGGGACATGAGTGTCCTAGATGGAATTTGCCAATCCTGCATAACAGGAGAAATGTCTAAGGGCCCAATATTGAACTGGACAAGGATGACACAGTGTATGCCTTGTGTTCAATATAGACATAGGGGCAAAAGGGTAATTGTACAAACATATATTATCACGAAAAAGGTTTTGTCAGATCACATGACATTTTCGTGACTTGGGTAGCAGTGATGTGTTGCTAGATACTGCTCACTGTTTATTATGTTAAATATATAATTTAATATAATTACCAACGTTACGAAATCCTACAGGGTCACACACATAAGGACAGTTTGATGAGAGATAGAGAAATCAAAGGAACACCGTAAGGTACGGTGCACTTAAGTGAAAATAGAAATTCAGATAATATAATAATAATTATTGTTATTTTATAATGGTTATAAAATAATAATAAAATAAATATATTTATTATAATAATAGTTATTATAATAATATATAATATTATTATGGATCATGTGAATTGGGCTTTTAGCCCGCAGCCCACAAGAGAGTCTATAATAGGAACCCTTGTGATGAAGCTTTCACTTGATGCAATTTCGTTTTTGATTCTCTTTTCTCACTCAAATA
This sequence comes from Lathyrus aphaca, assembly GCA_963966055.1. NCBI lineage: Eukaryota > Viridiplantae > Streptophyta > Magnoliopsida > Fabales > Fabaceae > Lathyrus > Lathyrus aphaca. Next base: position 387,561,408 of record OZ014524.1, on the reverse strand, counting down.
ATTCCGTTCGTAAGCAGCTAGCACTGTGACCGAAAGTTGTTCGTGTGGACTGAGTAGAGGCGTTGCACTTCATCAACGCTTGTGATCGCTGCATCAAAGATCTGAATCGCCACAAAGAGGTAACGATTCTATCACTGACCATGCTCATTCGTAAGGATCACTAAAGGAAATTTTTGTTTTCCGCTGCGTTTAGATCGCAATTTTCCTTCAGTGGTATCAGAGCCACTTACGAAACCATGGATCTGATAGCTGTTAAATTTCCGTCTTTTCTGTATTTGATTCGATTAAAACACAGAATGAATTTAACAATAAACGATTAATTAAATTTGGCATCTGTTGTGTACGATTTGGATGATTGATGTTTATTATGATTCAGAAACCGACATTAGTATGGTGAAGTTGTGTGATACATTGATCATCCATAGGTTACATAATTAGATCGATCACTTTTATATAAGATATAAGAAATTCTGATGCAAAGATGGTATATGGGATATACTGTTTTGATTTCTTCCATTCAATCACATAAGGATTGTAATTCTTTTGAAAGATCATCATTTTCATTCGCTTCGGAATCCGTCGTTAGTATGGTGAAGCAATGACATGTTGATCTATCATATTGAGTTATCAATCGAGTTGTGTTTGACGGCATGAAATTGTTGCATTAGGATTAATGGCAGTACAAGTGTTGTATTGCCGCAGACTTTTCCGGTTGGGGTTGTAAATGCACAAAAGTTGTGCAGGAAACGACGTGAAATACAATGAAGTGTTCATAAAATTTTTCGTCGGGGCGCTGCCCCTAACAACCCCGCAAGGAGGCTCTGCCCCCTTGACCCCCGTCCGCTGAATGGTCAGCGGAACCACCGTCCGCTGACCGGGCAGCGGAACCCCCGGCTAAGTCTGCAAAGTGTGATCAATCAGCCGAAATTTAATTTAGTTTATTTAATTATCGGAATTTTAAACTAATAATAAAAGTGTGTTTATTATTATTTATTTGTGGTGATCAGTTATGGCCTTAGTTTATCCTTTATTATTGTTTTGGGATTTTTAAATACGGCCTGCGTGTCGTGACTCTCTCTCAATCTCTTTATGTAACTTCTTTTCTCATCTCACTCCCTCGTATGTAAAACGAGTTTTCTTATATGTAATGTAATATTATGTTATGAAGAAAAAAGAAGTATTCAATATTAAAGGAGGATAACCTTGGAGATCATGCTTGGAGAAGCTTAGATCGTTATTAGGTTAGCTTAGGTTCTCTCATTGGCTTGAGAGAACAATTGCGTTAGGGGCCATAATTGTATCTTTTTATATGTATCTTGATGCATGTAATTGTATGTTGATGCATGTGAGAGACGTTTTGCATGTTAAGCCGGTGAGATCAAACTAATAACAAATTCCCTCAAAATTAAATATTAAGTTTATGCTTTCCAATTTTTAGCACTCATCAAGACTAGTATCGAGCATTGTAGGTTTCGCCTACGCGAGGTGCATGTTCTATATTAGTAAGGTGTGATGGGATAATTGTAATATCCAATTGCTAAAACAATGGGTCAAACTTAACTAAACAAATTATAATAAGATTATACATGTTTAGAAGCAAGAATTGGGAATGATTCATGTGATGGATCAGAATAAGGAGTTATTCACCCAATTGAAAATATTCGAGAGTTGTATGAGATACAATTGGAAGGAGTTCCTACCTAAATAACTTAGTTTTGTGTAATCAGCCTAACGTTGACTTAAAACAAAGTGAAACATGGATCTCGACCCACTAGAAAGTCTTCCAACGGGATTTTCCGAATCAAATGATGAGGGTCATTTGTTTTGAATAAAATAGTGGGAGCATATTTGATTAAAGGCCTAATTAAATATGTTGTTTTTAATGATACTTATATTTTCATATTTCTCTTGTAGATTACCATGACAACAAACACATCGAACAATATTTTGCGATCCATCCTAGATAAGGAAAAATTGTCTGGGACAAATTTCCTGGATTGGCACCGTAATCTGAGGATTGTCCTCAAGCACGATAAGAAGCTGTATGTCTTGGAGACACCAGTTCCTGAGGAGGAACCTCCTAGTTCTGCACCAAAGGCAGAAAGAGATGCTTATAAGAAGCATTTCGATGATGCCAATGAAACCGCTTGCCTCATGCTTGCTACCATGAACTCTGAGTTGCAAAAGCAACACGAGAACATGTCTGCGTTCGATATGATCGGACATCTGAAAATGCTTTATCAAGAGCAAGCAAGAAATGAGAGGTTTCAGGTTTCAAAGTCCCTTTTTAACAACAAGTTAGCTGAGGGAGCCCCTGTAAGTCCCCATGTACTCAAGATGATTGGGTATGTGGAGAACCTTGACAGATTAGGGTTTCCCCTTGGAAAAGAACTTGCGATTGATCTGATCTTGCAATCGTTGCCAGAGAGCTTCAGTCAGTTTGTCCTGAATTTCAATATGAATGACTTGGACAAAAGTCTTCCAGAACTGCTAGGCATGTTGAGAACTGCTGAGCAGAATATGAAGACAAAAGGGAAATCCATTCTGATGGTCAGTAATGGAAAGAAACAGAACAAGAGGCCCATCAAACAGGGTGGTAGAGGGAAAGGCAAGGAAGTTGCCAAACCCAAACCCACTCCTCCTGTTTTGAAGCCTAGTGGAGGAATAGCAAAGGAGGGCACTTGCTTCCATTGCGGTAAGACCGGACATTGGAAGAGAAATTGCCCAAAGTACCTGGAAGATAAGAATAATGGAGTAGAGACTTCAAATTCAGGTATTTTTGTTATTGAAATTAATTTATCTACTTCTGCATCATGGGTATTAGATACTGGATGCGGTTCTCACATTTGTACTAATGTGCAGGGGCTAAAAAGGAGTAGAGATTTGGCAAAAGGTGAAGTTGGCCTACGAGTTGGCAATGGAGCAAAGGTTACTGCTTTAGCTGTAGGAACTTATGTTTTAACTTTACCTAGTGGTTTAATAATTCAGTTAGAGAACTGTTATTATGTACCTGCAATTAGCAGGAATATTATTTCCGTTTCTTGTTTGGACAAGTTTGGTTTTTCATTCATAATAAAGAACAATTGTTGCTCCATTTATTTGAATGATATATTCTATGCTACTGCAAAAATGAATAATGGACTATATGTCCTTGATCTTGAAATGCCAATTTATAACATTAATACTAAAAGGTTGAAACCTAATGAGTTGAATCCAACTTACCTTTGGCACTGTCGATTAGGCCACATAAATGAGAAACGCATTTCCAAACTCCATAAAGATGGACTCTTGGACTCTTTTGATTATGAATCATATGAGACATGCAGATCTTGTTTAATTGGAAAGATGACAAAGTCCCCATTCACAGGAAAAGGTGAAAAGGCTAATGATCTTTTGGCACTCATACATACTGATGTATGTGGACCACTGAACATACCAGCCAGAGGAGGTTTTCAGTACTTCATCACTTTTACTGATGACTTCAGTAGATACGGATATGTGTATTTAATGAAACACAAATCTGAGTCCTTTGAAAAGTTCAAGGAATTCAAGAATGAAGTACAAAACCAACTAGGTAAGAATATTAAAGTTCTTCGATCAGATCGAGGCGGTGAATATTTAAGCCTAGAATTTGATGACCATCTAAAAGAGTATGGGATTCTATCCCAACTTACTCCTCCTGGAACACCACAATGGAATGGTGTATCTGAGAGAAGAAATCGAACCTTGTTAGACATGGTCCGATCCATGATGAGTCACGCCGATCTTCCAAACTCCTTTTGGGGACATGCATTATTAACAGCAGCTTACACACTTAACCGTGTTCCATCCAAAAAGGTTGATAAGACACCATATGAGATATGGAGTGGTAAGAAACCACATATGTCTTACATGAAGATTTGGGGTTGCGAAGTTTACGTCAAACGACAAATTTAAACCAAGCTTGAGCCCAAATCTGACAAATGCTTATTTGTGGGACATCCTAAAGAAACAAGAGGATATTACTTCTACAATCCTTCTGAGGGCAAAGTGTTTGTCGCTCGAACTGGAGTCTTTCTGGAAAGGGATTTTATTTCCAAAGGAAACAGTGGGAGGAAAATAGAGCTTGAAGAAATTCAAGAATCACAAAACATTGAAACACCTATGGAGGAACTAGAGCAGGAAACACAAGTAGTTGTGGAAGAGCAACCTGCTCAAGTAGAACAAGACCAGCGTAGGTCAAGCAGGATACGTCACCAACCTGAGAGATATGGATATCTCATAAGTGATCAGGGTGATGTATTACTCATGGATCAAGATGAGCCTGTGACCTACAAAGAGGCCATAACTGGTCCTGAGTCTGAGAAGTGGCTAGAAGCCATGAAATCTGAAATGGATTCCATGTACACAAACCAGGTTTGGACCTTGGTAGAACCTCCTATAGGAGTTAACCCTATAGGATGCAAGTGGGTCTTCAAGAAGAAGACTGACATGGATGGTAAGGTACATACCTATAAAGCAAGACTGGTTGCAAAAGGCTATAAACAAATTCATGGGGTTGACTATGATGAAACCTTTTCACCAGTTGCAATGCTTAAATCTGTTCGGATTTTACTTGCCATCGATGCATATCATGATTATGAAATATGGCAGATGGATGTCAAAACTGCTTTCCTTAATGGGAATCTTCTTGAGGATGTGTACATGACACAACCTGAAGGATTTGACATACCACAAGATGCCCAAAAGATATGCAAGTTACAGCGATCAATCTATGGATTGAAGCAAGCTTCCAGAAGCTGGAATCTTCGTTTTGATGAAACCGTAAAACAATATGGATTCATCAAAAATGAAGATGAACCTTGTGTCTACAAGAAGGTTAGTGGGAGCATGATCGTGTTTCTGGTATTATATGTAGATGACATATTACTCATTGGAAACGATGTCCCTACCTTGCAACAAGTGAAGACTTGGTTAGGGAATTGTTTTTCTATGAAAGACCTAGGTGAAGCAGCCTATATATTAGGAATTAGGATCTATAGAGATAGATCACAAAAACTGCTTGGCCTAAGTCAGAGTACATACATAGATAAAGTGTTGAGACGCTTTAATATGCATGATTCCAAGAAAGGATTCATACCTATGCAACATGGTCTGTGTTTATCAAAAACACAATCCCCTTCAACTAAGGAAGAAAGGGATCGCATGAATAAGATTCCATATGCATCTGCAATAGGATCTATCATGTATGCCATGTTATGTACTCGACCAGATGTCTCGTATGCATTAAGTGCAACGAGTAGGTACCAATCTGATCCCGGTGATGCTCACTGGGTAGCTGTCAAGAATATCCTTAAGTACTTGAGAAGGACTAAGGATTCATTCTTGATATATGGAGGTCAGGAAGAGCTTGATGTAATTGGTTACACTGATGCTAGCTTCCAGACAGATAAGGATGATTTTATATCACAATCTGGTTATGTGTTCTGTCTCAATGGTGGCGCTGTGAGCTAGAAAAGTTCAAAGCAAGAAACAATTGCTGATTCTACAACTGAGGCCGAGTATATTGCTGCCTCAAATGCAGCAAAGGAAGCTGTTTGGATCAAGAAGTTCATTAGTGAACTTGGCATAGTCCCTAGCATTGTGGATCCCATTGGTTTATATTGTGATAACAATGGTGCTATCGCACAAGCTAAGGAACCTAGATCTCACCAACGATCCAAACACATACTTAGGTGTTATCACCTCATTCGAGAGATAATCGATCGGGGAGATGTGAAGATATGCAGAGTACCTACACTTGAATATATCGCTGACCCATTAACAAAGCCTCTTGCGCAACAGAAGCATGATGGTCATACTAGATCTATGGGTATTAAGGGTATGCCTAATTGGCTCTAGTGCTAGTGGGAGATTGTTGGTGTAAGCCCTAGAGGCCAATACTTTTTGGTACTTGTATCGGATTATTCGTTTAATAATAAAAGGAATTTCTTTATTATGTTTGTCTTTCAGAATAATAAAGTCCCTAGAATAGTTAGTCTGTTTAATGAAATGTTAAGTGTGACTTAATCATGAGATCCCATTAAACATAAAGACATTATTCTTAAAATATCCGTAGTCAAGCTTTATTGCAAAGTGGGATAACATTAAAGCATTGAGACTATTATGAAGATAGACTGATGATCACATCTCATGGATCATGGATAAAGAGTTATCAAGTCTTGACATAGGTATAAATATTAGGAGTAATATTTATACCGGATTGACCCGCTATGAGAATACTACATAGTATGTTATGCAAAGTGTCATAAGTTATTCTCATGGTGATAATGGTGTATTACCACCCTTCGACCTGAAACCACTATGGACCCTAGATGTAGAGTCGGGTGCTTTATTGCTGATCAAACATTATCCGTAACTGGATGATCATAAAGACAGTTGATGGGCACTCCACGAAGCATACTGAGGGACATGAGTGTCCTAGATGGAATTTGCCAATCCTGCATAACAGGAGAAATGTCTAAGGGCCCAATATTGAACTGGACAAGGATGACACAGTGTATGCCTTGTGTTCAATATAGACATAGGGGCAAAAGGGTAATTGTACAAACATATATTATCACGAAAAAGGTTTTGTCAGATCACATGACATTTTCGTGACTTGGGTAGCAGTGATGTGTTGCTAGATACCGCTCACTGTTTATTATGTTAAATATATAATTTAATATAATTACCAACGTTACGAAATCCTACAGGGTCACACACATAAGGACAGTTTGATGAGAGATAGAGAAATCAAAGGAACACCATAAGGTACGGTGCACTTAAGTGAAAATAGAAATTCGGATAATATAATAATAATTATTGTTATTTTATAATGGTTATAAAATAATAATAAAATAAATATATTTATTATAATAATAGTTATTATAATAATATATAATATTATTATGGATCATGTGAATTGGGCTTTTAGCCCGCAGCCCACAAGAGAGTCTATAATAGGAACCCTTGTGATGAAGCTTTCACTTGATGCAATTTCGTTTTTTATTCTCTTTTCTCACTCAAATAATTCCGTTCGTAAGCAGCTAGCACTGTGACCGAAAGCTGTTCGTGTGGACTGAGTAGAGGCGTTGCACTTCATCAACGCTTGTGATCGCTGCATCAAAGATCTGAATCGCCACAAAGAGGTAACGATTCTATCACTGACCATGCTCATTCGTAAGGATCACTAAAGGAAATTTTTGTTTTCCGCTGCGTTTAGATCGCAATTTTCCTTCACTAAGGATACTCGTCCGTATCTTTAATCTATACACACTGTCGAAACAATTATACCATTTTATTTATTAGGGCTTAAACACTCGCCCGTGTTTATCTATCCCTAGAAGTCGCCAACAAAACAACTTTCCATCCGACATTCGTCCTATGTCGCGATATTTCTCAGTAGCCGTCCCCTTCTAGGTGAGCGTCCTTCACCTTTTTGATAACCGTCCCTCATCAGGTTATCCGATGGTCGTCCCCAATGTCGATCTTTTTATCCGGCATTCGTCCTATGTCACGATAATCCTCGGCAGCCATACCCGGCTAGGTGATCGTCCTTCACCTTTTGATGACTGTCCCTCATCATTTTATCTGATGGTCGTCCCCATCGTTGATCTTCCTATCCGACATTCGTCCTATGTCATGATATCTTTTAGCAGCCATCCCCTACTAGGTGATCGTCCTTCACCTTTTGATAACCGTTCCTCATCATTAATTTATTTATTCTTCACCCGATGGCCGTCCCCGTCACGGTTTCTTTATTCTTCAGCCTGACGGTCGTCCCTGTTAGTGCTTTTAAATCCCCAGTAAAGTCGCCTTTCTTTACCCGATGGTCGTCCACGTCGCGGATTCTTTATTCCCCAGCATGATGGTCGTCCCTGTCAGCGCGTTTCTCACCATTTTTATCCCCAACAGTTGTCCTCTACTCGATGTTCGTCCTCTGTCGCTATCATTTGATATTCATTATATGCTGTCTATTACAATTTATATCCCTTTTCTTCTTATAATAAAGAGTGCAAATTTTGGACTGTCTTGGTATTCAACCACAAGTTATCTTGTTTGTCTGTTAAGCCAGGCGCTTACATCCTACACAACTAACTCATGCTTGAATAGGGGCAGCTGTAAACACCCCAAATTTTCCCTCTCTCTTTTCTCACACCTTGGCTTGTGATCCTTCATGTTGCATTGCATAAGCATACCATCTCACACTGCATAGTTATTTCACTGCATAAGTTTCATGACTGGGGTTTGTGATTAAATGAATCTTAGAAGTGGTTTGAGCTATCTCAGAGGCCATGTAGCATTCCAAGAGGGTCCATGAGTGTTCTATGATCATATTATACCTCCAAGTTTGCTTTGAAGTCACAAAATCTTAGGGGATTACACAGTTACCCAAGCAGGCTCAGGGCTCCTACACAGATGACCAAAAATTAGGGTTTTGGGTTTGAGGCCCTTACACTCAAAATTTTTGGCCACTCTTAATTCTATTGGTCTATATGTGATATAAGGAGAATGTGTATCAAATTTGAAGCAAAAAATCCTTGTGGAAGTCATCTGATCCAGTGGTAACTTGTTGTGCAAGAAAAGTCAGAATCAAGGCATCTGAGGCCACCAACAAGGGTTCCAAAGGGTCATCATCATCATCAATTTGAGGTCCTATGATCTTTACTTGATCTTATAAATTTTTGGAAGTTCACAAAATTGAAGAATTTTGAGCCATTGCAAAAGTTGTCATTTTTGGACATGACTTGTAATGAAAACTTTCCATTTTGGGAAAGATTTTCAACCTCCTCTTTCTTGATCAAAAAGGTTTCAAATGAATTTTCTTCAAACATGAAAGTTGTAGATTGGATCTTCCCATTTTCAAAAAATACAAGAACTCCTCTTGTTTCATCCTAGAACTCAAGTTATGATGGATCAAAGTTGGCAAAAATCACATAATTTTCAAGTTCATGTCAAAGAGGGAAATGTGCAAAATGGACTTCTAAGAACTTGTTTGGCCTCTAATTCATGTCTACACATCATAATATTGATAAGCAACATTTCAAGACAAGAATTCAACCAAGAACCAAGGCATTTCATGGCCAATTGTCTCAAACTTCACAAAGTTGCCAAAATGCAAAACCACTTCAAACTTGTGATCCAAGCCATACAGCTCACAACAATTGATTCTAGGGCTCTCCTTGAAGCCAGCTGAAGCAGGTCAAGCCCTCAAATCAGTTTTGTATTGGTATATGCCTCAAGTACACAATTGTTGACTTTTTTGCCATTTGCACTATACCAATCCCATAGTGCATATCCACTCCTCTTACTGGTCTCATTAGTTTATGCATTGCCTAAGGATCATAAAACACAAGTAAAAAGAGCTTAGAAGAACACAAGCTGCAGATTGCACAAAATTTCCTCAAAACATCCTCTCTTCGATTCTCTAAAACCAGCCATCAAACTTCAAAAATTTCTTCACCAATCAACCATAAATCATCCATAGAACAAAAACCAACCATTAAAATGGTCTGAAACATCACATACCAAAACCTCCATTTCTGCTACATCAGAACTGGACCTCCCAAACCAGCCATTTTCAAAGCATTCAAAGAATTCCATTGGCTTCAGGAGGTTCAAAGGAGGCCATTTGCACAAGAGGAAGGCTCTGAAAGCTCACACTTGCAGGTCTCCAGCTCAGGTATACTCAAGAACACTTTGTCTCAAAGCTTTGATTTTTTGTTATAAAATGAAAATGCATGCTCTAGGGATCATGTAGATTCTTTTAGAATTAAAATGATGAAGAAATGAGCATTTTATGAACTTTTGAAATTTTGCCCGTGTTCTTTGATTGCTTCGATTCTGCTTGTTCATGTGTTATAAATGATGTTTGATGATTGATTCATGTTCCTGGGAGTGTGGGGAATGTTTCTAGGCAGGTTAGATGTTTAGTAGAGGCCTAGGGAAGAAGTTAGTGATTTGGGCTTGCTGGAGAAGATGACCGGAGCATTGTTTCGGTCATCTGAAAGTGGTTAGGGCTAATTAGGGTTAGCATTGCCAGATTGAATGAGAGCCACAGGATCTTGATTAGTTTAGGGGACGGACGATCCAGATTATTTCATTAACCCTAATTCTAATTAATTATAATTAATTATAATTAAATTCCCAGATTGAACCTGAGCCATTGGATAGCGCGTGTGGTAGCTTTGAATCTAAACCCTAGGATCTAATTACCTTGAGTCCTGTTGACTCACGCCCTGAACCCTTGATCTGGTCTTCTTGCAATCTTAGCCACCCATTTTGCATACTTTTCATTTTTTGTATTTTCTTTTCTTATTTATTTTCTTTTATTTATTAAAAATAGTAAAACATTTTCTAAATATCTAATTTTTTTTGCATTTTTACATTAAATAATTTTAAAAACCCAAAAACATTTTTATTTTTTATTTTTGCATTAAAAATCTATTTTTAAATCATTAAATTGTATTATTTAATTAATTCATTCATTTTAAGTAATTAAAAATACTTTTAGGTATTTAAAAATCACCAAAAAAATCATGAAGCATTCTTACACATGCGAACTTGTCATGACATCTCATGCATTTGTATGTCATCTTAGTTACCTTAGGACATGTGTGAACATTGGTTGATCATTGTTGCATCCATTTGGTATGTTTTGCATTCATTACTTCTTATGTGTATTCATGTGATTTCAAGCTTCTAACATGCCTTCCTTTGCATCCCATCTCTTGTGTGATCATGCATAAACATTGTACATGTTTTTGCATCATTTAATAACACATTTGCATTATGTTTGCACTTCTGGTCTTGATCATTTCATCTTCATTTGCTTTATCTCCTTTCTTTTCACATCTTATGCATTCATACTAACCATTTCAGGGGCTTCAGGTAAGTTGTTTAGGATGTGGATTTGCCTCCACATCCAACCTCTTTTTATATCTTCATTTGCATCTTTATTTGTCTTTGAAGTGAGTTTGACTCACTTATGCTCTCTCTTGATCCCTTTTCTTTCTCTTAGGTTACTTAACTTTTTCAGGAAGTAAGTAACCTATTCTCATTTCTCTTCACTTTTCATCTGCTTCTTCTTCCTTGGTGGCCATCTGAAGATCTTTTCCTAAGCCTCACAAACAATAGGAATATCCAAGAATGATAACTTTAGGGTTTTACATAGTCTCCCCTAGTTTTTACCTTTGAGTCTCCTTGATTCTCTGCTTCTCATCTCATAATCAAGGCTAAACAGTTAAAGTTTTAAGACTCTGAATTAGGGTTATGCATGTATCCTTATCTTAGGATGGAGTGTATAACTTTAATACTTAGTGTTAAACCTTTAAGTTGTTTACACCTCCTAATCAAAACACCTAATAATCATTAAGACTTAAGCTTGTAACTTGGGCCTTATATTAGGGTTACATCTCTGCCTGTTGGTTCAGAGGGACTAACCCTAGTGTTCAATGGACAAGTCCTCCTCAGGTTTAGTCTTACAAACATAAAATCCATTTCTTAATCCCACCTTTAATTAAAATCCACTTTAATAAAGGTTTGTTATAATGAGACTCATTATCCCTAATCAGGGGTGATATAATGAGTTTACGACCCTTGATTAAGGCTTAAGCTCATTATCCTATGCAAAACACCAAAAACAATAAAAAACTGAAAAACACAAAACCAAACAATAAACGTCTCCTCCAGGATTCTTTTCTCATCACACTCACTCTGAAAATGAGAACTCGCTTCTTCCGTCTAATGCAAGACAGTTAGCACTCGATCGAGACGAGTCATACACTTGAGTATAGACAAGCAAGCAGTTCACAACAAAATCATCTAAGTCTCTTTGAGTCGAACTATGGTGTTCTGACTTCCTCATTGCACGAGAGGATACGTAGGCATAACTTAACAGTTATCGAACAAAAGTCATTTTGTCTCCCCCCTCTCCTCCTCCCAGTTTCTCTTTCTTTAGCCTTAGTTTTGAGCACTCACTTTCTTCTAGCACTGACACTCTGTACATCCATTCCTCCCTAGCCTTTTATACACAGTTTAGCACATACATTATCCCCTTTTAAACACAATCAGGTATGCGTGGATCCCGTCGAGTACGACGGACGATCTGGGTGCTAATACCTTCCCAGGTCGTAACCTACCCCCTTACTCAGTCTCTTTGGTTCGCAACCGTCTTATCCATATATTTCTAGGTTTATGCAGCATTACCTTTCCTTCGGGATAAAAATGCCTAGTTGGCGACTCTATTCAACCTCAACCTCCAACATCGTCGACGGTTCGCATTTGCACTAGGATGAAAATTTGGGGAACGACAACACTGTAATCACATGTGTGTTAGATTTGGAAGCCTCCTCTTTAATGAACGTCATTGAACTATCACTGAACATCTGACCAGACTGTAGGATAGAACTCCATTTTGAATGTATGGTGTCAAAAAGTTCCCCGAGCCTAAAGTAGGTTGACCTCACCAAAGCGGTTATCTGTAGGTTACAAATGCCTTTGAAAATTGAGTTCATTGATTCAACTAGATTTGTGGTTATGTGACCCCATCATTGTCCTTTTGTCGTATGCCCTGGTCCACTTATCCAATGGATTTTGGTTGATTCATCTGAATGCATCTGCATTTGTCAGTCTGATTTCTTCACGATAGTGTTTGAATGACGGTTCTGTTAATGAATACTTTGCATTCACGACCTTCTTCCACAATGCCTTGTCTTTGATCTCTCTCATAAAACTTTGAGCGATGTGTCTAACATAATAGACATGTGTTGAAGGAGGATCCTGCCAGCCGTTACAAACATTCTTCCATGCACTCTAAATTGATGCATGTCTGTCTGAAATCAAACATAAGTTAGGCTAGGGAGCAACGTGAAGTCGGAAATTTTTTAGAAAAAAACTCCATCCCTTGGCAGCCTCCCCCTCGACTAGAGCGAATACAATTGGGAAGATGTTGACATTTCCGTCATGGGCCACTGCCATCAATAATGTTCATTTGTATTTACCGTAGAGCCACGTTCCATCAATTTGTATTATAGGCTTGCAGAAGGTATAACCTTTTATACATGGGTCAAACGCCCAAAAGTGTCGGTGGAATATGTCATTTCCACTAACACAATAACTTTCTGGAGTATGCGCCGACAAGGTCTCCAGAATGACAACAATCCCTAGAGCGTAGTGCTTAAGTGCCAACAAAAACTTTGGGAGTTCTTTGTACGAGTCGTCCCAATTTCCAAATACGGAGGCAACAACCTTCGTTCTAGCTATCCATGTTTTTTTATACGACGGAGTATACTTGTGTTTTTGAACTATGTGCTTAATTATCATGTTGACCTTTACCAACGGTTCATCGCCAATGATTGATAAACTAGCATTGCATATTAGCTGAGAACTCAGTTGTCGATGATCCTGCATTGCGTTAGTGATTATACAAGTATGCTCTGGACCCATAGACGCAACCTTCCAATCCTCACTTCTCTTTCTGTACAATGTTGTCAATCTAAACGGACACGCCACTTTACGAAAATATATCTTATACATAGTAGGGTTCGTTCGGTCGATCTTATAACCAGCTGATAAATCCATGTAGTAATGTTTTATCATTCGGAAGCATTCTTCTTTTGTTCGAAAATGGTCGCCCTCTTTTGATGCACCTTGTTTTTGAAGATACAAATTGTAAAATATATCTGAACATGGGTCATCACCTCCCAAGTTCAGCCTTGTCAGATGTTGAGGAAGACAATAAACATGATTGACCGGGACCTCATCTTCATTGACCATTTCATTAACAATTGCCTCCTCTTCTTCCTCGTCGTCATCAACAACATTGACTTAAGCTAAATTATTGTCGGATTCGCAAAACACTTGAGAAGGATCAACAATTTGAGACACTTACAATTATTTTTAATTTATATCATTTGTAAAACACTTGTCAAATTCGCAAAACACTTGTCGGATTCGCAAAACACTTACAATTATTTTTAATTTATATCATTTTTAAGTTCTTACATATACTTAAATATATATATACATACATATATATATATATATATATATATATATATATATATATATATATATATATATATATATATATATATATATATATATATATATATATAAATATATATATATATATATATATAAATATTTATATATACATATATATAAATATTTATATATATATACATAATTATTTTTTCTATATCATTTGTAAGTTTATATATATATATATATATATATATTATTTTATTTTATTTTTTATTTTGTGTCTACAAAATGTAAAAAGATTTCGTTGTCGGGTGCATGACTACATACCATATGATCCAATCGTAGAATCGTATTTATGTTCATGCAGATTTTGTGATGTAATAAAGGTAAACAACAATTCGGTATACATGAAATTTATTCTTGCTTTACTAGAGGGATGGAGACCGGAGACACATTTTTCACCTGTCATTTGGTGAATGCACGATTACACTCAAAGATGTTTACATGCTGTTGGGTTTATGTGTAAATGGTAAAGTTGTTTTTGGTAAGGTAAACCAAGATATCAGAATAATAGAGGAATTGTTTGGTACCCCTCTCATTGACGAGGAGGAACCATCAAATATTCGTAACAGGGTGAAGTTATTAATCTAGGAGTCCTTAGAGTCCATTATGCTAGTATAACACTAAACGATGAATCAACTGAGTATGATAAGATTATTTAAACTAGGTGTTATATTATGATTTTATTTGACCATTTTTTATTTCCTGACGGTACTGGTAACACAATTAATATAATGTATTTACGGTTGTTGCGAAACATTAACGAGGAAAACACATATAGTTGGGGTTCAGCTGTTTTGGCCCATTTGTATATTGCCCTTTGTAAAAATGCAACAAAGGATACTTGTACCTTTTTCGGTTGTGCTTTTTTGTTACAAGCATGGGGGTGGTCAAGACTGTCGATGCTTGCCCCATGCAACATGAATTCATGCTCGTCCTCCTATGCCAACCAGTAAGTGTGATATTATAATTTTGTTGGTGATATTAAATTTTAAATATTCTACGATTATTGTAACTAATTACTTTTAAATATTTTCTGTTTAGCTGGTCCGATCTTGGGATGGATTACAGCAAAAATCCAATAAGTTCTATAGTTGTCTATCGCAATTTGTTAGACCACGTGGGTGTCGACCAGGTATTGTGAACTAAACTACTATAAATTTGCTTTATAGATTAACATCCTTCCCCTCTACTAAAAAAAATCTTTTTTTTTAATTCAGTTTATCTGGCGGCCATATCTAGGCTTGGACCAAGAACCTAACCCTAATGATGTTGAAATTTGGACAGCAAAAATACCAATCATTCGGTTCACTACAATTGAAATGCACCAGAATGATCGAGTGAAAATGTAGTTCCAAATGCAATAAGATATTATGGGCCCTCCGACATGTTTGGGAGAATGGCATTTAAAAAGAGTAGATGCCCAGTGGAATATGGATGATTGGAAATACTTTGCTAGGGATTGCGTCAACAATGCAGAGATCTCCGCCAACACGTCCTAACGACCTAGTCTTGCAAAATGTTAGACCAACTAGAGAATATTTGGTTTGGTTTAGGTCAGTTACAACACAACAGTGGGTGTTTGATAACCCATACTTGCTTGACCCGCGCTCGTAGGCTGCAGGATACGCCCAACCACCAACCTCACACCATGACCTACCCACCCAATTCCAGACATCAACTTCAAACACCCCTCGACCATTCTTCCAAACCCGTAACCCATTCTTGTCACACACCCAATCACAACAACAAGAACCTAACTCAAACCAATATACCCCCGATAACTCCTTCACCCCAGCCCATCATAGCCCTCCACCCTTGTATCGTTCTCAAAACGAGCCAATATCCTCATTCGGTCAATTGTACCTTCCTCACCCAACCCAACCCAATCCAACTCAACCCAACCACTACGATCCAACTATGAAAACATGGGCACTCAACTAAGTTACGACAACGCCTTTGGCAGCAACCCACCGAGATTTTGGGGACAAATGCTTGCAAACATAACAAATACTCAGGGATCCTCGGATCAACAAAAACATCCTCCGTCAAACACGCAAAGACCAGAGACACCTCAACAACCTCGTAATAGAGTTCGAAGACGGGGTCATCCACATGGATGTGGAACTGGGGGACATCTAGATCGCGCAGGAAATTAATCATTTGTAATACCCACTTTTGAATTATCAATAATAATTTTCTATTATATTTTTTTTGTTGAATTTTTTTTTATTTCATTTATATAATTATCAATATTAAGTAAAAAAAATAGGGTTAAATATGTTTTTAGTCCCTATAAATATCTCAAATTTCATTTTTAGTCCCTATGAATAAATAAATAAATTTTAGTCCCTAAAAATTTTGTATGCATACAATTTTAGTCCCTATTATTTTCTAAGATTTTGAAAATTGTTTAATTACCCTTAAATTTTTAAATTTTTGAATAATTTTTTTCATCCATGTTTAGAATACTATAAAATATTTTTTTACTAAATTTTAGAATTTTTTAAAATGAGAAGAATTAAATATGAATTTTTTAAATTTCAAAATATAATGATAAAAGTAATGAAAACATCAATTTTGAAATCAAATTTTGAGTTCTTTTTTTTCGAGAAACTTTTTATAACATTCTAAAGATGTCTGCAAAATAATCATTTAAAAATACACATTGGTTTAACAGGAGGGACTAAAACTACATGCATAATAATTTTGTAAGGATTAAAATAATGTATTTTTTTAATAGGGACTAAAAATGAAAATTGAGATATTTATAGGGACTAAAAGCATATTTAACCTAAAAAATTAACAACTATAAATATATACTCCAAAATATTAAAAAATAAATAAATATACAATACAAAATAAATATATACTGCAAAATAAAAAATAAAATAAAAACCAAAGTAACCATTTGAATTGGCGAATGCTTACAAATTTTGAAAAAAAAAATTAAACACATTCGCCAATCAGATTGGCGAATACATGCATAGGAAACAATTTATGATTAGACACATTAGTCATTCCAATTGGCGAATATGTGTCTTTTTTGAATACTTTTTTCAAGCTTTCGTCATTCCAATTGACAAATACACTTCAAACTACGTCATTTCCATAAATACACTCAAAACTAGGTTATTTAAGTTTTTTTTTATATAAAATAAGTTATTCAAAAAAATCGCAAATTAAACCCTTGTAATTTTTATAAATTGCAAATTGATCCTCATTTTTCATATTTAAAATTTGTCCCAAAAGTCTTAAAATTTATTAAAATAACCCAAAAATTTAACAATGAACCACTTTAATACTCCATTCAAACAAATGAATTTTATAACTAATAAATTTCAATTGAATCATTTAAATTGTTTAGAATTTTAAATTCCTCAAAAATTCTCAGTTACCTCGTTCAAACGCACTCTAAATGTTTCACACCTTTTACTCCCCCCTCTTTTTTTACTTACCGTTTATATTGCAAAGGGTTAAATATGTTTTTGGTCCCTCTAAATATCTCATTTTTTGAATTAGGTCCCTATAAATATTTTCTTCAAACATTGGTCCTCCAAAACTTTTACGTTTCGAAATTTAGTCTCTCCCGTTAGTTTGAACTAACGGATGCTGAGTTGGCAGGCCATGTGTGCGTAAATAATTTGTTGATTTGTATGAATGTGGCCAGCGTGGATAATATGGAAAAAAGAAAAGGTAAATAGGAAGAGAAATGTTAAGAGTTTCATTGCATTGTGTAATCAAAGCCTAAGTCAACGTACCTCCAAGTGATGCGATTCTGTCTTCTCCTTCTGAAGCTTCGTTCCAAGTGCTTTGATTCTGTCTTCTCTTCTCAAGTTTAGAATATAGTAGTTTGCCCAAGTCAACTTTCAGAGCGGTCTCAAGCAAGCGTTGTTTTCTTGAAGGTGGTCCCAAGTTAGTAAATCTTGTATGCCATTGTTGTACTTGTGTGGTCCCATTGTTTTCGATTTAGGTTGTTCGATGCATTAAGTGTTTCTGTTTGTTACTGTTTATTATTGTGAATAAAGAATTAGGGCATAGCAACATGTTTATGTTTTCAATTTAGATTTGGTGAAAATTCAGGGTTACTATAATTTCCTATATTAAACCTAGGTTAAATTATGTGTACAGGTAAATGGATAAGTCCAAGATAGTTTTCTTCACAAAGGGTCGTTTTGTAAAAGACACTAACTTAAAATATGAGGGTGGGGATGTATTTGCGTTTAGGGGACAAGAACCCGATTATTGGAGTTTCTTTGAGGCTGTTGATCTGGTGAAATTGATAGAACCTGAGTTTGATTATTCTAAAGTTAACATGTGGTGGAAGCATGAGGGTGGTTTGCTTGAAGAAGACTTAAAAAAATTTATGGATGATGGAGATCCACATGAGCTAGCCATGTATGCAATTGGATACAAGTGTGATGTAGATATTTATTGTGAAGCTAAGGTTGATGGAGAGGAAAGTTTCATGACTAAATATAAAGAGAAAGGTAAGGCAATGAAACGTGTAGAAAAAGCTGAGGTTTTAAGTGAATCAAGTATTGATTCTGTTGATAATTCAGTGGAAGATGTACACTTTGAGGATAGTGAAGATGAAAGGATGGCTGGTTTTGAAGAATGTCTTGTAGATGTAACTGTCAATAGGGATGATGAAGGCAATAAGGAGGATGTAAAGAAGGTAGATAATTCTGAAACTGAAGATGGAAAGAGTAAAGAAGATAACAAGGTGTTTATTACTCAAGAGATGGGTAAGGAGCATTTGATTGAGGATGGATATATAACGGATGAGCTTGATAGTGGAGGTAATGATGAAAGTGGTGATGAGAGGCCTTGTATTTTGAGGTATAATGAGGATGATACACTATGCAAAGATTTTTCTTTCAAAGTTGGAATGGAGTTTTCATCTCTAAGACAATTCAAAGATGTTATTTTAGAGCATAATGTGTTAAATGGAAGGGAGGTAAAGTTTCAGAAAAATGACTCTAATAGATGTAGGATTGTGTGTAAAGACAAGGCTAAATGTGACTATACTGTGTTGTGTAGTAGGGTATTCAAGACCACCACATTTAGAATCAAAACCTTGTATTCAAAACATAAGTGTGGAAGGAAATTTTTTAACAGCAATGCTAGAGCTGAATGGGTGGCTAAAGTTATTGTGGATGGTTTAAAGAATAATTCAAAGATGAGGTTAACTGAGGTTGTAGCTGATGTGAGGCAAAGGTATGCCACAGAGATCCCAGCATGTAGGGCATTCAAGGCAAGAAAGATTGCAAGAGCCATTGTTGAAGGTGATTCTAGCAAACAATTTAGTCTTCTATGGTCTTATGGGGCTGAATTGAGAAGGGCATCAACTGGAAACACTTTTAAAATAAACACAAGTACTCCTACTGAAGGGATGGCTCCAAGATTTGAAAGATGCTACATGTCCCTAGATGGAACCAAAAAAGCTTTGACAAGATCATGTAGACCTTTCATAGGATTGGATGGTTGTCATTTGAAACACAAGTATGGAGGGATTCTCTTGATTGTTGTTGGCAGAGATCCTAATGATCAGTACCTTCCAATTGCATTTGCTGTGGTAGAGATGGAAACTAAAGATTCATGGAGCTGGTTCATGAAATTGCTAATTGAGGACATTGGTGATCGTAGGTGGTGCTTCATCTCTGACCAACAAAAGGTAGTTTTAATATTTTGTTTGAAACATTGTTATTACAATTATTAATTTTGAAACATTGTTATTGCCTGCACTTATTCATTCTGAAACATTGTTATTGCACTTAATAATTCTGAAACATTGTTATTGCCTGCACAAACAGGGTCTGGTCCAGGTTTTTGAAGAAGAGTATCCAGCATACGAGCATAGGTTTTGCTTGAGACACCTATATGCAAACTTTAAGAAGAAGTTTGGAGGTGGCACATTGTATAGAGATCTCATGATGGCTGTTGCAAAAGCAACCTATTTTGAAGCACATCAGGCTAAGATGTCAATGATCAAAGAGATTAGTGTGGAAGCATTTGAGTGGATAGAATCAATTCCTAAGAACAAATGGTGTAAGCATGCCTTTCCTATTTTTTCTAAATGTGATGTGTTAATGAATAACTTAAGTGAGTCCTTCAATGCAACAATCTTGTTACAACGAGATAAACCTATCATAACAATGTTGGAGTGTATTCTAATGTTAATATCATATGTGTTGTAGGGGAGGCCCAAGGGCACCATAAACAAAGATTCCAAAAAGACCAAGGGAGCACGATCTAGCATGGAAGCAAACACTATCAGAGGTACTGTGAACAGAATTCAAGGGGTAGCAAAAAGGAATTCAACTTCAAAGGATGCACCAATTATGAAGAAACCAAGTGTGACTAAGAATGTAAAACCTACTGTCAAGGAACCAGCTGTGAATGAGAATGTAAATGAACCTACTATCAAGGAACCATCAGTGCACCAACCAGCTATGAAAGAACCAGTTGTGCATTAACCAACTGTGAAGGAACCAATTGTTAATGAAATGGATCACCCAACTGTGAATGAAGCAGATGTAACTATCAATGAAACTGAGCCACCTGAGAATCAAACAACTGATGATCATGAACCACAACCAATTGTCATTGAGAACCCTACATCATTGGATGAGATCATGGCTGCCCTACTTAAAGGTGATGGTGTATTGGACATTCAACCTCTTAGAATTGATAGGTCACCTCTCAAATCACCTACTAAGCCTACTGGAGCAAGAGTTTTTTTTGGGAAGAAAACAAAGGTGTTTAGAGCTACTCATTTCAAACCACCAGGGATAAGAACAGCTTGTCAAGGCCATCGAGTAGTGAACCTATCAAACATAGGACACAAAGCAGGTACAAATCTGGAAGCAATGTGTTACCTGAAAAAAGGCACAGTGAGAGGTTGAGGACTTTGAAGTCCAAGAACATACAAGGGCATGGAAAAGAACCTGATGATCCACTAGTTATAGAAGAAGAAGTATGCACAAGCAAGGGAAAAACTGAATGAAGTCGCAAACCATGTTCTTTGTTGTTTTTTTTTTGTTTTAATTAAGTATCTAAGAAACAATTCTGGTGTGAAGTGTTTTTTTGGTTTTGGATTCAGATGTAATGCACTACTTGTTTAGTACTTGATGTTAAACAATTATGATATTTTTGTTGTAATGCACTTCTGTTTTAATGATGTACAATGATGCTTTGAAATTTTAATATCATATTTCTGGTGTAAATCTTACTGGTTTAACAAATTATGTACCAAAGCAGACCAGAACAAAATCTGGATTTTTATGTATGCCTTTGTAAAAAACAACATTTTGTGCAATTTGTATATCAAAACAAAAACATATTGTGCAAAAAGAAATAAGTACTCATCACCAAATTTCGAAACATATTTGTTCATAACATTCCAACATACCAAATTACAGAGTACCTAAACATTAGTACCTAAACATTACAAATTCAACTTACTACCTAAACATTACTTGTTCAAAACAACATTAACATTTACATCTAAGAACAAAATACATGTTGACCAACATTGAAATTACAATACATATGGTCTTAAACTTTCCAAATAATTCCTCCTTCTTTAACTTCAGCTTCAACCTGGTGTTCTTCTTCAATGATGCTTCATAAAGCTCTTTAAACGTATCAACAAACTGCATATCTCTCTCATCATTGTTGCATTCAGAATCTTCCTTCTTTAAGCCATACTCATCATCCCAGACGAACATATTACACGTTCCCACATTCTTCCAATATGGGCATCTCCAGAACAATCTCCCATTATTCTTTCCCTTCTTGCACATGTATGCAATCAAAGTAGCCTTGCATCCACACTTTTTCTCTTCATTGTTGGTGGCAGTGATGGATTGTTGTGACCTAAAGTTACTTGCCCTAGATGAAGACGACATCACGATTTGGAAGAAGGAGAAAAATTTGTGGATGTGACGAAGAGATGAAGATAAAATATGAACCCTAATTTACAAATTATGTGCAAATATCAACCCTAATGTTTGACTACATATACACTGCAATGCATTCACACGTGGGTTCTTTCAGTTACACCATGACAAATTATTTACGCACACATGGTCTGTCAACTCAGCATCCGTTAGTTCAACTAACGGATGAGACTAAATTTCGAAACGGAAAAGTTTTTGAGGACCAATATTTAAAGAAAATATTTAGAGGGACCTAATTCAAAAAATGAGATATTTAAAGGGACCAAAAACATATTTAACCCTATTGCAAATTGACGTTGTTTTACTGGTAATATTATTCTAATGTTTAAAATTATACTTGATATTATAGCATAACATGTAATTCTAAAACAAACAAAAAAATTCATTTAGATGGGTGAATAGATATGAGACTACGAACCGATATAATTAATGTCTTTAACTACCATTTGATTACCCATGTATTAACAACTTAAAAGATTCAATTAGTGAAAAAATAAGAATCACAAAAACACATTGAAAATAAAAACACGAGATAGAGAAAATTAAAGAAGGGGAAATGAATAACACGATGATGGCATGAAAAATATAACAATAAGAAATTAAGATAATTTTTTAAGACATTGATGAAAATTCTTATAGAAAAAATTTAGAAACCTTTAATACCCCCTTTGATATCTAGTAATTACTATTAGTATAACTGCAATGGTTCACTACATGACATTCTCGTTACTAGGAGGAGGAGCAAGGAATTGGTGATTTAGGTGGGAAGAACTTGCACCTGTAACATCATAATCAGATATAAAGTGAGTGTTTTTTTGTTCAGCTTCAACGTGATCAACTTTGAGAATGACACCATGAACACCTTTTAGATCATTTTCTTCGACTTCTCGAACACTTCCATAGAATGTGGAAACCCTATAAAACTCATGCTTCTTTGAAAGAGCGGCTGTGATTAGAATATCACCTGCAGCTTTAACCTTCCCAACAACAATCCCACCAAACACTTTCCCATAGCCACATGTTAGAAAAATAGAAAAAGCAGAATAAATAGGTTCATTAATGTCTTCCGAAGGATTACGACCATAATTGGCAACGAAATAAGTGCCTGTGATAGATGTCATTTGAAAGGATCCATAAATTGTGAATGCAGGGGTTTGGGAAACTGAGTTGTGAAGAGTAACATCAGAGACAAGACCAACACCTCTTAGGATTGTAATGTTAGCTTGATGACGCAAAGCGACATTGATTAGAGATTCCACGACATCGTGTCCTGCGGGGATTTTGATCAGAATCATTTTCATAATGGTATCAGGGTCTTCATCCATCTTAACAGGAGAATTGAGCCTGTTATTGGAGCCCTGAGTTCTTCCCCTAGATCTTTTAGAGGGATGTATGGTATGATTCTCCATTGGTTCTCTATGGAGATGAATATGTTTTTCAAAGGATGGTGGTTGTGGTAGGGGTGCTGGTATCATAAATTTTTCGTAGTGGTCGGAGGTGTTTGTGTTGGGGACAGACACAATGTTTCCTCTTTTTTCTCCCACTTCAATGGATGTGGCGAGTCTTGGTTCTTTCTCTGGGGATTCATTCTTCAACTTTTGGGATATAAAGAAGGGTGCACATATGTTATACAACATTGTTGGAAAATATAATCATTAAGAAAGAGAGTGACAATATTTATAGTGGTTGTATTGAATGTAGGAGATGCATTTTCGAGAGTAAAATACCAGTCTCTTATTATTTATTGAAAATTCAACCCTCAAAATTGATATTTAGAAATATATACAAATATCGTAATTTATGAAATTGGAAAAAGTAATATTTCTATTGATAGAATTCTCAAAATTGATAGAATAAATAAAAAAACAATTGATCCAATTTCTATTTATTATGCAAAATGAATCATTTATAACCATCCATTCAATATTATTTGATATTTTAAAGGAATTTGTTTAAAATAGGATGGTAATTAAAGCTTTTACTAAATGCTTACAGCAAAAAAAATTAATATGTATTTTTACCGAAATTAATAGTGTTATTATTATCTTAATTTCTTAATCTTGTATGAAAGGTTCTTTTTAGGATGGAAATTCACATCTCACCCATTGGTATTTGAATAATTACGATAAATTGGTTGTGTGTCTAAATTTATGAATGTAACCTGTGTCTAACTAAGCAAGTGGTATGAATATGATGGAATCTGATTTTTGACGCGTATTTGTTTGTAAATTTAATAATTGAAAGTTGAAAAAAGAATAAATTCAAAAATAATAGTAAATTTAAGTTGAACTAATAATAAATAAAGAATATAAAATATAAACAATAATATTATGAATAATATGATTAAAAATAAAAATTACTGAAACTTGTATTAATTAAATAAATAAATCTTTTTTTTTACAAATAAGACAATGATTTTATAAGAGAGAGAATAATTTTAATATATATATATATATATATATATATATATATATATATATATATATATATATATATATATATATATATATATATATATATATATATATATATATATATATATATATATATATATATATATATATATATATATATATATATATATATATATATATATATATATATATATATATATATATATATATATATATATATATATATACTCAATCTTTTTTAATAACTTTATTTAATCTATTTCACATATTTGAAAAATATGGTGATAAATTTCTATTATTCAATATTTGGATTATTAGTAAAGTTGTTTTCGTATATAACATTAGTATTTTTTCTCGTATATAAAAATTATTTAATCAATAATATATTTTTTCCATATATAAATATTATTTTTGTTTTGATACTATTTATAAAAATATTTGAATCAATAGTAAAACTGTTCCCGTTTAAAAAAAAATTGAATCAATTTTTTTTGTTTTTTCAATATATTTATAAAAATATTTGAATCAATAGTAATGTTGTTCTCATTTATAACAATAATTGAATTCGTAAAGTTGTTCAAATAAGACAATGATTTTATAAGAGAGAAAACAAGTTAAAATATACACTCAATCTTTTTTAAGGAGTTCCCTTAATCTTTTTCACATATTTGAAAATATGGTCGATAAATTTCTATTAATCAATATTGGGATCAATAGTAAAGTTGTTCCCATTTTTAACAATATTATTTTTTTCTGTCTATACAAATATTTTAATTAACAATATATTTTCTCATATATAAATATTATTTTTGTTTTGACAATATTTATAAAATGTTGAATCAATAGTAACGTTGTTCATGTTTATAATAATAACGCGCGGTTAAACTTTTCAACTTTTTGATAATTTTATGACAATGTTATGATATGTTGTAGTGTGTTGGCATGTTTTGGTAAAATATAAAGGGAAGTTGTGTTGATAATATTATAAAATATAGGCAAAATATATGTTTTTGTCCTTTAAGTTATTTAATTGTATCACTTTGGTCCTTTAAGATTTTTTTATAATAGTTGGGTCCTTTACATTTTTAAAAGTTTGCATAATTAACCTTTTTTAGAATTTCCGTTAGAAAGAGTATATGTGGCATAGACGGTGCTTATGTGGCAGTTAAGTTAGATGAGTTGGTGCCTTTCAAGTATGATGATCTGGCTTTGAGGTTATTATGCATTTGATGAACACAGTTGAACAACATAGAACGCAAATTATTGAACCCTAAACATTCATCTCCTCATCTCCGTCCATTCGTGAAAATTGATCTTCCTCTCCTACAAATTCTTCTCATCAGAATACAAGTACATTGAACGTGGAGAAAGCATTCTCTTAGGTACATACATTTCTTCTCCATTGTTGTTTAGGTTTTTGATATAATAATGTATACAAGTAGATAGAACATAGGTTACTTATGTTAGGGTGATTTAAACAGGAACAACATTGTTATGGATGCGTTTTATGTTGACTTTCATCATGTAGGGTATTTTGTTGTTGATAAATATGTTGGGAGTGGAGTGTGAAACTGAAATGTGATGGTGACAGATGGAGTTACTTTGAGATATTGGGGGTCGTAAAGGAGATGAAGTACCATGGAGTGCAATAGATGTGGTATGATTTTGCTAGAACCTTGAAGGCGTTGAAAGATGATTATGGAGCAATAGAATTTTGAATC
This sequence comes from Lathyrus aphaca, assembly GCA_963966055.1. NCBI lineage: Eukaryota > Viridiplantae > Streptophyta > Magnoliopsida > Fabales > Fabaceae > Lathyrus > Lathyrus aphaca. The sequence continues at coordinate 387,535,242 of OZ014524.1, read as the reverse complement.
GGTCAAAGACCATTGGAAAGGTTGACATCTTTATAGTCCACCCAATTGACTAACCTGATGAGATAGTGGCATTACTTGATTCCCAACCTGATTGTGAGGCCCAATACGAGGAAGAAAATGTTATGGTAGGTGGGGACCATGTGGAGGAAGATGGTGGGGACCACTATGAGATAGAAAATGTTATAGTTGTTGTTGGGGACCATAATGAGATTGAACAAGTTAAGGATGGTGGGGTCCATCATGAGAAAGAGAATGTTGATGATGGTGGGGACTGTTATGAGAAAAAAATGTTGATGAAGGTGGGGGCTGTTATGAGAAAGAAAATGTCGAGAAAGAAAATGTTGAGACAAATGAGGGAAGTGATGACAGTGCACTAGGAGATAGATACTTTGTAGAGTCTGATGATGAGGTTTTAAATGGTGGTTTTTCTAAACTCTTTGTAGGAGAAGACTCGTCTGTTGGCCAAGTTGATCAACCTAGTGTTGATATTCTAGGTGATGATACAAATCAAACAAAAACGAGGAAAGGGGCAGACTATCAAAAATGAAGTCAAAGTTCAGTTCCAAAAAGCATAAGGGAAAACCTATGAAAAAGAGTGTGGCTGAAGTAAGTTCAGATCAGATTAGAATTGATAAAGCAATAAGTGATGAAGATGTCATTGTGGTACAATGAAGAAGAGGTACAGTGAAGAATAGGTTAATTTAGAGTGAATCAGAATACCTGACCCTTTAATGAAAAATGGTATTTATAGTGTGCCCCCAGCGCTGGGCCAAGGTCCCTCTATGGGCCTAGATCAGCTAGGCCCAAGGAGGAACTGCCAAGGAACGCGTGAGAAGCGTGAGGACCTAGCTAAAAGGTCTGGTCCTTGGTCCAACTGCCCCTATCTTTCAGGAGATAATAAGGGACAGTTGGGTGACATGGTAAGTGACCGGGCAGACTTGTTCTTTGCTCGTCCTTAGTGTATGCCCGTCACACAAGAAGCTTGTTAGACCGGGAGGTGCCCCTGCTCGAGTAAATGGGCCTCTACTCGACCTGTTGGGTCGTAGGCTAATATATTCTTGAGGACCAATCCGGAACAGGAGCCCCCCAAGTCGAGTCTCCGAGTCGAAGTGATGAATTGTAATGTAGTTGGGCGCAAGCGCCATGGATAAAGCAGCGGGCGTATGATCGAGTCGATCATGATTACAGAGTTTGACTGTAGTATCCTTTTCCGTCGAGCACGTGATGCCCAACAGAGTCGAGGATGTTTTACGGGGTCGAGGACGTCTCGTAGATTCGAGTATGAAAGTCCTCGACGGACACGTGACGTTTAAGAGAGTCGAGGACGTCTTACAGGGTCGAAGATGTTTCGTAGAGTCGGGGAGGTGTATGGTTGCTCGGCGTCGTTCAAGATTGCTTATGGATTGACGTGTTTCAGCATTAATGGTGCGTCGCTTCGTTTACTGTGCAAACGGCGGCGTATGCAGTAGGCAATGATGACTTGACGCGTCAATCCACGCGCCTGTGGCTATAAAAAGGGGTTGAGTTATTTCATTTGAACTTTTTCGCTCAGACGTACATCGGAAGCTCTGAAGAAATTTTCTATCTCCGCCCGTCTCGCCATCTGAAACGCCGCTGTTGCCCGAGCGCCGCCGTTCGACATCCCAGATAGTCCGCCTCCATCGACCTCCCATCCCCACAAGCGGAAGCACCCGGATGGGACACTTTCCAGGTCTGCTTTGGCGGGGAGCAGCAGTCCGAGTGGCCCCGGGAGCTATTTGCTGCCTCCCTGCTACATAGAGTAGGATTTTTTCAAGGTTGAAGACGCTATTGGTGTGCCAGCGCCCGAGGCGAAGGCCATTCTGAACCAGGAGGCTGGTGTCCGGCGCAAAGAACTGGCGAGGGATCTGGCTGCCGTCATCAGGGTGATGGAGACGGCCATGGTTCTGACTGATACCTCTGTGTCCATGGCTTCTTTGTAGGATGCCCTTCTGAAGGTCCGTTCCGAAAAAGACAAGTTGTCAAAGGACATGTCGGACTACAAGGAGGAGCATCAGCTGCAGGTGGGGCTGAAGAAAGAGTTGGACGAAGTGACAGGGGAGCGGGACGCACTGAAGGTGGAAAAGGCGAGCCTGGAGGAACAAGCCGATGAGCACAAGAAGGTTGCCGAGGAAAATGCTGCGCTCCGTGCTTGTCTCGCTCTGCTCGAGGATAATGTCTGTCCCTTGGCCGATGAGAGTGAAGAGGGGCTTGCTCTCCGTTCCCGGGGTGAGCTGGTGGGACACATCCGTTCGCTCAACCAGGACCTGGTAGCCGTGTTTAAAGAAAGGTTTGACAACGCTGTCGACCAGCTGAGGATACTGAACCCTGAGTTGGCGACGGAGGGGTCAGCCCATAATTACTGCGTCCAAGACGGGCAGATCGTGTGTCCCTTCGAAGCGGAGGAGGAGTTGGGCGAAGAGGAAGAAGGGGAAGAGTAACTCCGGGCGGAGTCTTGTGTATTTTATTTTGCTTTATTTGTATGGCATGCGTGCCTGGTTTGTATGGCCTGTGTGCCTAGTTTGTATGAATATTGGCCTTCGGGCATACTTGTCTTTTTCTTCGGCTACGGCCGCGTATGAATGAATATTTTGTTTTTAGCTGTTCACTTTGCTCGGTTTTATTGAGTTTATATCTGTTGTATTTTTGTGAACTGTTTTATGCTCGACTATGTTTGTCTCGTCGGTTTAGGGAACCGACGAGGTAGCGGGCGTTGTGCCCGCCTAAAATCGAAACCGAGTTCGCGATTGGGGAACTCTGACCTCGGGGCTTGGGTTTTCCCATCGCGAGCTGGGTGCCCTGCCAATCTCGGTACTGCGACGCTGGGGCTCGATTGAGGTCCCAACTGTCGGGGAGGGTTGTGTCCGCTGGAGGGGTCGTGTTCGTCTCCGGGTAGCGTGTTTCCTCCCAGTAGTTTTGGTGGTGAAGAGCGTGGTCGTACCTCCCATGTCTCCCCGTGACATATTCAGCTGTAACATTGTCTAAGTTTCTCTGTGTTCCATGGTCGAGCGAGTTCTTCACCTTGTAGGTTTTCTAGATAGTAGGCCATGTTGCTCGTCTTGACGCGGACGCGGTAGGGGCCTTCCCAGTTGGCGGCCAGTTTACCCTCTCTTGGTGTTTTTTGATTTCTTCTGAGGACCAGGCTGCCCACCTTGAATTCTCTCTTTATGACCTTCGCGTCGTGGCGCAAGGCTATTTTTTGTTTGAGGGATATTTCTCTAAGGGCTGCTTCGGAACGGATCTCATCGACGAGATCCAACTCGGCTCTAAGTACCTCGTCGTTCATCTCCTCGTCTAGGGGTTCCTCTACGCGTCTCGTCGGCTCCCGTATTTCTATTGGGATGACTGCTTCGGTGCCGTATGTTAGTCGGAATGGGGTTTCCCAGGTTGTGGAGTGAGGTGTCGTGCGGTAAGCCCACATGACGTTATGTAATTCTTCGACCCATGCCCTTTTTGCCTCGCCGAGTCTAGGTTTCAGCCCGCGCAGGATTACCCTGTTGGCCGCCTCTGCTTGCCCGTTGGTTTGAGGGTGCTCCACATACGTGAAATGTTGTTTAGTACCTAAGCCGGCCACGAAGTCCTGGAATCCTCCGTCTGTGAATTGCGTCCCGTTGTTCGTGATGAGGACCTGGGGTATGCCGAACCGAGCGAGGATATTTCGTTTAAAAAATCGAAGAATGTTCTGTGTTGTTATTTTAGCCAGTGCTTCTGCTTCGATCCATTTGGTAAAATAGTTTACCCCTATAATGAGGTATTTATTCTGGTATGATCCGGTTACGAAGGGTCCGAGGATGTCCATGCCCCACCATGCGAAGGGCCAAGGAGAAGAGAGTGTTTTTAGTTCGTTCGGGGGTGCGAGGTGCATGTCGGCGTGTCGCTGGCATTTGTCGCATTTTTTGACGTGTTCCTTGGAGTCGTTTTGCATTGTCGGCCAATAATAGCCTGCTCGAAGAGCCTTTCGTGCGAGTGACCTTCCGCCGGGATGTTGGGCGTTGATTCCTCGGTGCATTTCCCCTAATATTTCGGGAACTTTCTCTTCTTCGACACATTTGAGTAACGGGATGGAAAACCCCCTACGGTAGAGTTTCCCTTCGAGGAGGACGTACGAGCATGCCCTACGTTTGGTGAAGGTCACCTCTTTAGGGTCAGCGGGGAGTTCGCCCTTCGTGAGGTAATTATAGATGGGCGTCATCCAACAATGAGTATCCCCGATCACGTTAACCTCAAGTGGGGGAGGCGGCTTTTCGATACTAGGTCGAGGAAGGATTTCCTGGATTACTGATTTGTTTCCGCCCTTCTTTCTCGTGCTAGCTAGTTTTAACAGGATGTCTGCTCGTGTGTTGTGCTCGCGAGGTACGTGTTGAACTTCCCACTTCTCAAATTTTTCGAGTCTTTCTTTGACTAAGGCCGAGTACTCGATGAGGTTGTCGTTCTTGGTTTGGTACTCTCCCCGTACTTGTGATGCTACGAGCTGAGAGTCTGTTGATATTTTTACTTCCTTTGCTCCTAGGTCTTCGGCCAATCTCAGACCGGCGATGAAAGCCTCATATTCGGCTTGGTTGTTCGATGTTGGGAAAGCTAATGCTAGTGAGACCTCAATCAGGATCCCTTCCTCGTTTTCGAGGATGATCCCGGCCCTGCTGCCCGTCGTGCTGGAGGCGCCGTCGACGAAGATCGTCCATTTATGAGCGTCGTCCTCCGGTACCGGGCTATGATTCATTTCCGCGACAAAGTCGGTCAGGGCTTGAGCCTTCAGGGCCTTCCTATTCTCGTATTGTATATCGAATTCGGAAAGTTCCAGCGACCATTTTAGCATTCTGCCGGCCATGTCTGGTCCCCCGAGGAGTTGTTTTATTGGTTGATTGGTTCTTACTTTGACCGTGTGAGCGAGGAAGTAATGACGTAATCTCCTTGTTGCATTTATGAGAGACAAGGCGACCTTTTCGATTTGTTGGTATCTGAGCTCGGGGCCTTGGAGCGCTTTGCTCGTGAAATAGATGGGTTTTTGTCCCTCGTCGGTCTCTCTAATTAGAACGACACTGACGACCTCGGTTGCCACGGACAGATACAGGTATAAGGTCTACCTTTCCAATGGTCGTGATAGGACCGGGGGTTCGGAGAGGACCTTCTTTAAATGGAGTAGCGCTCGTTCACATTCGTCGGTCCATTTGAAGCTGGCCTCTTTACGGAGGAGTCTGAAGAAAGGTAACGCGTGCTGGGCAGATTTGGCGATGAAACGGGAGAGTGAGGCGAGCACCCCGTTGAGGGATTGGATGGATTTTTTGGATTTCGGGGTCGGAAATTCCGAAAATGCTCGACATTTGTCGGGGTTGGCCTCGATTCCCCTCTCGGTGAGGTAGAAACCTAGGAATTTTCCTGCCCGGACGCCGAACGTGCATTTTTTAGGGTTGAACCTCATTTTGCACTGTCTTGCCTGCTCGAAGACTTTGTTGAGGTGTCGAGCGTGGTCGGTCTCCTCGTGTGATTTGATGATCATGTCGTCCATGTATACCTCAAGCATATCCCCTATTTCTCCCCTGAACACTTTGTTCATCATGCGCTGGTATGTGGCCCCAGCGTTCTTGAGTCCGAAGGGCATTACGTTGTAGTAGTAATTGCCGGTCGGGGTCATGAACACCGTGTGTATCTTGTCCGTGTCCGACATAGGGATTTTATTATATCCGCTGTATGCATCCATGAAGGACAAGAGTCTGAAACCTGCAGAGTTGTCAACGAGTTTATCTATGTTAGGGAGAGGGAAGGCATCTTTGGGACAAGCCCTATTAAGATCAGTATAATCAACACACATGCGCCATTTTCCATTATTTTTCTTAACGAGGACTACATTAGAGAGCCAGGTTGTGTACTGGGCTTCAGAAATAAAATTTGCCTCTAAAAGGTCTTTTACAGCTCGCTCGGCAACCTCCGCTTTCTCGGGGGACTGCTTGCGCCTACGCTGTGCTACGGGCTTGACTGCCCTGTCCAAAGCTAATTGGTGACATGCGACCTCAGGGTCTAGACCGGGCATTTCTGCGGCGTTCCACGCGAAGAGATCGGAGTTCTCCCTGAGGCACATCGCGAGTTGCTTCCTCGTTTCTTCGGGCAATCCTTTGCATATTTTTACTGCTCTGTCAGGGTTGTCTCCCAGAGGGACGAGCTCGAACTCTCCGTCCGGGATCGGGCGGAATGGATGAGCGGGAGTCTGCTCCTTGGTAGGTTTCCATTCTTCTGTTTCGTCCTGGCCGATGCGGCAATCGAGGTCGATGGCGTTGATTCACTGGAGGGGAGGATCCTCGGCCATGGGCTTTTTGTTGTTCTTTGTATTGATAGTGGCCTGTCCTTTTACTGCGGCATCGTAACACCTTCGGGCAGCTTTGATGTCGCCGTGGACGGTGACCACGCGACCTAGTTTGGTGTAGTATTTAATCTTCAGATGGACGGTAGACGGGACCGCGGTCAGCTCGGCTAAGGTCGGGCGGCCGAGAATGCAGTTGTAAAGAGAGGGACATTCTATGACCAGGAACTGGATCTTGATTTCTCTGGCCGTTTTTTGCTCTCCGAAGGTGACGAGGAGTTCGACGTAACCCCAAGGCTTCGTCGTGGCTCCGTTGAATCCTTGGAGGTCGGACCCGACGTAGGGAGATAGGTTGGTCTTGTCTAATTTTAGAGTCTTGAAAAGGTGGACGTACATGATGTCCACCGAGCTGCCTTGATCGACCAGAATGCGTTTGACGTCGAACTGAGCCATCTTGGCTCTAATCAACAATGGGATGCCCAAATTTGGGGAACCACCCGGAAGCTCCTCCAAAAAGAAATATATTGGGTTGGATTTGCCCCGGTACTTTGTCAGCATTGCCTTTTGCTCGGGTGCGGTCAGAAGGAGCTCGTCGAACTTGCGTTTTACTGAAAGGGCGGCGGCCTCGCCGTTCATCCCTCTGCCCGATATGACGAGGGCAGTCGGAAAGTCTTCCCAGGGGCTGAGAGCAGTGATCCGCCCTTCGGGTGGTGTCTCGGGGAAGCTAAAATCTTCTGGTCGTGATAAGCAAAGGGCCACCTGATAAGGAGACTCGTCGGGGGGAGTGTCCTCCCGGGGTCTCTTCTTTTCTGGCTCTTCGTGTTTGGTTTCGTTCCTCCTAATGTATTGCTTAAGATGCCCTTCTTGGATCAAGATCTCTATTGCGTCTTTCAAGTGAACGCAGTCTTCAGTCACATGCCCGTGGCTTCTGTGGAACCTGTAGTATTTGGACTTGTCGGTGTGAGGCTTGGGTGCAGACGGTTTTGGGAACCTTACCCTGCCCTGTTTGAACTCGGAGTTGATGCATTCGGCGAGGATGCGCTTGCGGGGAGCTGTCAGTAATGTATATTCGTTGTATCGGCCCGCGGGGCTTCTTCCTTCCCGGGGTTCGCGGGGTTTCTCTTCCCTTCGCCTGTCTCCGTTGCGACGGGGAATGTTCGGATCTTCGCGCTTGGGGTGATTAGTGTCCCCGGTGCTGCGGCTGCTGCGAGCGTTGTAGGCTACCTGCTTTTCCTCATATCTAATGTAAGCATGGGCTTTATGCAGGAGGTCATTCAGAGTGCGGGGAGGTTCTATCCCAATAGCTCGGCTAAGCTCGCTTCCCGGCAAGAGTCCCCTCTCGAGGAGATATTTCTTCATGTGTTCCGTGGTGTCCACCTCGACAGCCTCTTGATTGAATCGTTCGATATACGAGCGCAATGTGTCATTTTTCTTTTGTAATATGTCTTCAAGGGTTGCCTCTGTCTTGGGGTGGCGCCGGGAGGCTGTGAAATGCCTCGTGAACATGGATCTCATAACTCTCCAAGATGTGATGGACTCTGGGGCCAAGCTCTTGTACCAGGCCATAGCCCCTTTCTTAAGGGTCGTTGAGAACAGTCTGCATTTGAGATGCCCGGTGATGTCGTTGCGGTAGTCGAGCATTGCATTGACGTTGTCAACGTGATCGTCGGGGTCAGTAGTCCCGTCGTATACGGCCAGATTTGGGGGTTTCTCCATGCCTTTAGGGAGTGGAGCTTCCATTATTGCCCGTGATAGGGGCAATGCAGGTCTTCTTCGTCGCTCCTTGGTGGGGATAGCTCGTTGTGGTCAGGACTTCGATCGCGCCTTGGTGAGGTTCCCGATCGACCGGAATCACGGCGGGCACGTGCCCTACTGACGTTAGGCTCTGGGGAGCGACGTCCTCGTTTCTTTGTCGCTTCTGGACGTTGTTGCGTCCTCCTTTCTTGCTGAGGTCGGACCACCTACCGATCAGCTTCTAGGGCCATGATTCTCTCATAATGTTGGTAGAGCATGGAGCTGGCCTGGTTGAGGGCGTTCACCATAGCAATCATGGTGGCATCCCCTTCGACGGGAACGGGGATGGGCTGAAACGCCTCTGTCCCCTGGTTTTGAACTTGAGGTGGGTTCCCATTGTTCTCGGGTTCAGGAGACGGGGTGGTCGGTCGCCCATCCCGGGCGTCGGCCTCATGGTATTGCAGATTGTCCTCCATCGTGTAGTCGACGAGGGGACGGTTGCGTTCGTTGAGTTGTTCTTCGGACATGCTGGAGGGATGGTGTTTGAGCTTTGATCTTCTGTTGTAGAAGAAGGGGAAGCTAGTGTTCCCACAGACGGCGCCACTGATTTTACCTGATCAGAAGGACCTTCCAGTGACTTGATGTAACGGCCAAAGAATGGGAGGAGAAAAAGGGGGGGTGTACCTGCAAGGCACTCCAATGCTTAAGTGAGAAGAGGTATAGTGAAGAATAGGTTAATTTAGAGTGAATCAGAATACCTGACCCTTTAATGAAAAAGGGTATTTATAGTGTGCCCCCAGCGCCGGGCCAAGGTCCCTCTATGGGCCTAGATCAGCTAGGCCCAAGGAGGTACTGCCAAGGAACGCGTGAGAAGCGTGAGGACCTAGCTAAAAGGTCTGGTCCTTGGTCCAACTGCCCCTATCTTTCAGGAGATAATAAGGGACAGTTGGGTGACATGGTAAGTGACCGGGCAGATTTGTTTTTTGCCCGTCCTTAGTGTATGCCCGTCGCACAAGAAGCTTGTTAGACCGGGAGGTGCCCCTGCTTGAGTAAATGGGTCTCTGCTCGACCTGTTGGGCCGTAGCCTAATATATTCTTGAGGCCCAGTCTGGAACATATATATATATATATATATATATATATATATATATACCAATTCAAACCATTTTGGCCTATTATAATTATCATCAAAGTACTACATAATAATATAACATAGTTTGATTTAATTTCAACTATTTAATTATATGAGAGATATGTGTAAATATTAAAATAACTCATAAGTTAGAAATACATACATCGGTGGGAATCTCTAATCGGCCCAAAACAAGAGTATCTCGCATAAACCTCAACATGAAATATCCGCAATCTATTTGATTACGTTGCTGAGGGCCCTACAGATGAAAAGAAAATATGGATAAATCCTAAGTTTTATCAAGTATCATCACTAATATAATAAAAAATGTGATAATTAATAATATACCGCCACTTTTATCCATTTAATGCAGTTAGCTCTCCTCTTTGATGTTTGGATATCTCGTTGGGCTCGAAAAGCTTGTAGGATGCTAATAAAATAAAAATGAAGTAATTAGAACAATTCACATAAATTATTAAATACACACAAGAAAATTTAGAACAATCTCACTTAGGTGTCAATTGTGTCCTTCATATCCGGGTATGTTGTCCAATCATTTTCTAACGAGTCAAGATAATAAATGATTTCTCTGATAGGATTGATTGCGAGCAACAACTAATGTCCACTGTATGATTAAACAAATGTTAGATGTAAATTTTCTACACGACGTCAAAATACAAAATAATTATAATAGATGAATTTAGAATGAAATTCTAACCCAATATTAAATGGTATAAAGAACAACTTATCTGCATCTTTGTTGGCCATGAGGATCCTGAGAACGTACTCCGTCACGATATCCAGTCTACTTATGCTTAAACTTAAGTTGACGGACACGGGTGCTAAGAATCTAAATGTTACATCCAATCCATTGGGGCGCATCAATTTGTCATACAAAAATCTTAAATAAAAACATCATTAACATTAGACGCCTTATTTGAAACATAAAGTAAATAAGTTGTTCAATTAATATAACAAAGTATACCAGATTTACCTGATATATATTGACAACACTGATGCCAATTTCTTCACGACCAAAAACTTGCATGAAGTCTTCATTACCAATCATTTGTTCGTAATCAAAGCCGAAAATACCTTTCTCCATATGCACAAGACGAACACCTCCGGTCGGTATATCTGTCATCTCTAGAAATGTCTGGAGGCACGTCCTATACTTGGTGATAGGTTTTTTCTTAGCTATGGTCTTCTTAGCACCAGCCTTTTTTTTTGTGCGGAGGCGTTGCGAACCTCCTTTTTTGTTGTGCGGAGGCTTTGCTAACCTCCTTTTTTTGGTGTGCGGAGACGTTGCTAACCTCCTTTTCTTGATGCTACATATCATATAAATAGTTAGATGAAATTAAGAATTTAACAACTTCCATGCATATATGTCATATAATTGTATTGTACCTGTTTTTTTGAAACCACGGACTCGGTATGCCACGGAATAGCATTATCTTTTGATTTGGATCTTGTGGGAGTCTATTTAACATAACCAAGTAAAAAATGTACGTAAAATGCCCGTAAAAACTTTGAATATACACATTAAGGTTAACAAAGGTTTTAGGCATACCTCATATCCTACGCTAATGAGGTTTATCAGCCATGCAACAAATGAACCTACTGCTTCGTCCACCGTTGTTGCATCCGAACCATCGTTAGGATATGGTATTGATGCATTCGGCTCAACTGCAATATCAACCGATACTATCAAACATCCAGCAGAGAGCTCTCTGGTGTGAAGTAATACTCCGCTAATGTTATGCATTTTTCCCTTGTCAACCATCTGATAATATGGTGACGATAAATAGAGCTGACAATGGGAAATGCCCTAAAACCAATAATAAAATGAAATTGTTAATGTGTATATATGTCAAATACATAATTTAAGAAAATAGTTCAATTTAAGACAATTATATATAATTACCTCTGGAATGTTCGGCTTAAAGGTACAGTTGATACTATCATTGTCTGAAGCATCTCTGAAACATGCTGAGGCGCTAGCCTCTCTTTCTCTCCTTAATGCATCAAGCTCAGCTTGCATTGCTTCCAATTTTTCATGAAGCTCCTGATTACTAGGAGCCTTTAATTTTTTAATACTCAAGGAGGTCGGAGTGACTCCAAATCCCTTATCCCTCACCCGACCAGAATACTCATGGACATCTAATGCATGACTAAGTATGCTCCTAGTATCATCTAGAAGTAAAGACTGAGATAACGCCTCTTGAAAATCAGATGAATACCATATACTTGTCAAATATTTGTTTATAAAGTTTTTATTTAATTAAAGAAAAAATGTTATACTTACACATTTCTCGTATACGTGTAAAACATCTTATTTAGGAACTCCAGATTTTCCCACACGGGCTTCCTTCCACAAAACATGTGCAGGAATAAATGTTTCAGAACTTTTCTCCTTCTGCAACTACACATTAAGTCATACAATATGATCAAATAAAACTAATATATGATGAACAAATATGTTATCGCAATTTATAAATACTTACCATGGATTGTTCTATGCGTCCATATCCGACACGTCCTTTTCGGTACGGATATGCGGGACTTGATGCTCTTTCCCGATTTGTGGCACTTAGTCTTTTAAATACAGGGTCCTGTCGTTTGGATTTGAAGGCTTCCCATTCTTCTGCTGATATCAAACTTTCATATTTTTTAGGAAGCTCCGCATCAACATAATTATCATCCGCATCCTTAAGGAACTTGGATGATAAAAATGTTCTAAGCCCTCGTAAAAGCTTTCCGGCCAATTTCATACAAAAACCTCTTCTTTCTTCTTCGATGTTAAAACACCGCTAAGAAAAACATACAGATTGTGCGTTAGTACAAGTAATCAAAAAAACATAATTGATTCGCATAATTAAAGACATAATTATTGTACCTTTATATCACTCCAAATTCTTTCTTTGGAGTCATTCAGATCTTTGTTTCTCTAATCATCACAAGTAATGGGAACTTCATTCCTTACTAGTGCACTGATGAAACTAGTTAAGGTGTGCCCATTAAGTTCTTTAAGCTGCCCCTGATGGCTCCAATTCACATCTAGAACGATGCCTCGAGATCTACCATTGACCACTCTTCTCATAACCGTTATACCTCTTCGAATCTCTTCTTCAGTTGATACTTTTTTACTACCTTCTTCATGTGTCGAATGATCATCATGTGGGTTATCATCATTAGTGGCCATGTCTAACCTATAATAAAGAAACCAAGGAGGATCAAATATAACTTATAATAAAAGTAATTGAAAACACAAAAATAAAGAAACCATGCATGATCAAATCTAACTTATAATCAAATAAATACAACAATGTCAAATAAATACATACATAATAAAGAAACCATGCATGACCAAATCTAACTTAATAAAAAGTGCTTAAACTAATAAAAATGCTTATTTTATGAATCTTTCATCTATTATAATTTTGTGTATTGAGAATATCTTTGTCTATTAGTTTGATCATCTTAAAAGTTTCATGAATACCCTATCAAAAAGCTTCAACGATGAATTAATAAGCAAAACGTTTCATGAATACCCTATTAAAGTGCTTATTTTATGAATCTTTGTATATTAGTTAGATATTCTCAAAAGTTTCATGAATACCCTATATTGATACATACTCTAAGTTTCATGTCCAATATTAATAACTTACACTATTCTAGTTTTTATGTATAGAATAGTGTAACTATATACAAAAAGAGCTTAAAATAATAAGCACTTCTTCAAACAATGTCAATCATATACAAAAAGATATTAAACTCATAAGCACTTCAACAACAATGTCAACTATATACTAAAAGAGCTTAAACTAATAATCACTTCTACAATAATATACAAAAAGAGCTTAAACTAATAAGCACTTCTACAACAATGTCAACTACAACAATGTCAACTACAAACAAAAAGAGCTTAAACTAAAAGAGATAAAGTTGATTTTGTTCTTGCCCTAAACAGAGAAGAAAAGAAAAGAGAAGAAAAGAACAGAGAAGAAGCTTACCAAATAATGTGGTGGACGACGGTGAACGTGGAGGACGACGGTGGCGAGAAGCTCAGTTAGGGCAATGATGGCGAGAAGCTCAGTTGGGGCAATGGTGGCGAAAAGCTCAGTTAGGACGACGATGGTGTTCGTTCGTAGAAAGTGAGAGAGTTCGCAGAAGAGAGGGAAATGAAAATAGAAACTGTATATTTTTAATATAATTAGACCTTAGACAACGCTTTTGATTTTATTTATTTTTTAAATTGAAAGCCTTAGACAGCGCTTTTTTAAAAGCGTTGTCTAAGGTCTATCTTTAAAAGCGCTTTCTAAAAGCGTTGTCTAAGGTCTATCTTAGACAGCGCTTTTTCAAAAGTGTTGTCTAAGGTATGACTTTTAGCAGCGCTTTTATTATTATTTTTGAACAGTTTTCGTGTTTTCTTTTAATTTTGACCTATAGCAGCGCTTTCTTTATAAAGCGTTGTCTAAGGTGCGCTGTTAAATGTTATTTTTGACATAGTGAGTCCCAAACTAACACTCCAGCTCCAACTGTGTAGTCCCAAACAACACTTCCATCCACAACAGTCCAATCACAACCAACTCCAAGGGTTAAAAAAAATAGTCACAAACTACTCCAGCCATAACAGTCCAATCATAACCAACTCCAAGGGTTCCAAAAAAAATAGTCACAAACTACTCCAGCCACAACAGTTAAAACACAACCAACTCCATTGGTTCAAACTAGGTTGTCAACATCAACTTCAAGAATTCAAACAAGATATTCTATGACAGTGTCACCATTACTTGTAGTTAGAAGACAATCTAGCACAATAATATTTAAGCCACCAACAAGTATGAGGCCAAAATTGGCTATAAGGAAGAAGCCCACCAACAATTAGCTTGTTTTTATTGACTGTTTTGGATTTAATGTTTTGGACAATTAGCAAGTTTTTTAGAATTCTGTTTTGGATTATTTAGCAAACAAATGCTTCAATTATGTAATGATAATTGTGTTTTGGATTATGTAATGACAACTATGTTTCGGATTATGTAATGACAATTATGGTATGGATTGTGTAATGACAATTGTGTTTTGGATTATGTAATGACAAATGTGTTTTGGAATTGTTTTGGATTATGTAACAAACATGTCCTTCAAGATTTTAATTTGTAATAATCACACCCTTCATGTTTTTAAAATGTAACAATATAGTCCCATTTGTTTATAAATTGTAACAATAAAGTCCTTCCCTATTAATATGGTACACAGATGGAAACAGAAATATCATAGAATTCCATACAAACTTGTTTCATTAAGTACTGTCAACAAAAGCAACATTACAATCACTCAACAACCATTTGTTTGTTATATATTACATCAACCATAACAAACAAACACATACCACTAACAAAATAAGACCTAGAAACACAATGACATAGCCAAACATCTTCAATATGATCTTCGTAAAAGCCTTAGTGTATCTCTCTTCATTATCAATTATCCTTTTGAGTATGTTAATTTCAACATCCTTTCATTTACATTTGGGACATTTCAAAATAACTGGGGCATGTACCTCTGGATTGACTTCATCATTGACATTGTGTTCTTACCATTCACATAAATTGCAACCCATATTATAAGCTTCACTCTACATAAATCAAAACCAAAATTAATACCATAAACCAAAACCGATATTTCATAAATAGTTTGAGCTTTAAAGGTACCTCAAAAAATCTGCATCCCCAAAATTTTTTCTTAATTGTTCTTAACACAACTTTCGATCCACACGTGCACTTCTTCTCCATTTCGGTTTGAGATACATTAGAAATGAGGGTATTAAATTTCATAGTCCTTCGATTTGCTCCACTACTGCCTTGGGATGCCATTGATGCACTTTTGAGTTTTAGGGTCCAAAGGCTTTGATTTGGGCATTTACCCAACATGTGCAAGCGATATAGTAGAAAGCCAGCACAACTGCCAAATCATATAACCTTAAAGCCAAATCAACTCAGTTAAATGTCACCTCAGCATCGTTTTTGCCACATTTGTAGTTTTTAACGGAATTTAAAAATAGGGTTACGGTGCAAACAGTTTTAAACTTAAAGGATCAAATCGTTACAAACAAATTTTAAAACCTAAGTGGTACAATTAAATAACTTAAAGGACCTCTAGTGTTATTTTGCCTAAAATATATTAAGAGGGTTACTATGTGATAAAAATCGGAAGAGATATTGAAATTGATATGGCGATGTGACATAGTGGAAAATTTGGAGACAATTGTTATAAATATATTGATTTAAATGAATAAAAATAAATAACTATATTAATTAGGGTTTAAAGGTAATGCACTATCAGTGTAAGATAGTTTTACACATGATACCAATTAAAATGGCCACAATTACCATGTAATATCAGTTTTTTAAAAATACAAATATATTTTATTCTGATATATGGTTGTGATTGGTTGACAGTGAAAAATGTTTTACGCTGTGCATTTCCTTTATTTCCTATTATTTATACTACATAAATGGTAGCAATGTACTAATAATTTTTTACTTATATTACATAAATACTACATAAATGGTAGCAATGTACTAATAATTTTTTACTTATATTACATAAATAAAAAACGAATAATTTTGTAATGAACTAAAATAATTGATATACTATAATTTTTAAACTAAAATAAAATGAACATATAATATAATGTCATCTATTGATTTATAGGAGTTGGAATATTCTTACGGTCGAGTGCATGTCTACAAAACTATAACTAAATTATAGGACAATTTTTTTTTGTGGGGAGGGACTAGCAGTAGCAAGAAGATACGTTGGGCTTCATGGGAGAGTTTGTGTTTACCTTTGCATCATGGAGGGCTTGGCTTTAAGGGTAAGAAGGCGTTGTGGTCGTATATTCTTCGTGCTAGATACATTGAGTTATATCTTCATTTTACTGGTCTATATAGCAAGAATCATCTCAGAACCTGTTTATCTTGGCGGAGTGATATGTATTCGCTAGAAAATTGCAATATGGCAGGTTTTTTCATTAAGAATTGCAAGTTCTGTTTGGGAAATGGGGATATTATTCCCTTTTGGTCAGTAGAATGGACTGGCAGAGTTATTCTGCAAGAAGTTTTTGCGGACCTGTTTTTTAAAATAGACTAAGGGGTATGTTTGATTTACTTTCTAAAAACTGTTTTTCTCTTTTCAAAAATTTAAACATGAATAAATCATATTGTTTTTAAATTTTTAAAAAGAGAAAAACAGTTTTTAAAAAGTAAATCAAACATGCCCTTCTTCCCTTTAATTTTGCTGACCGTTTTTTTTTGGATATAAATATACACATGTATTCCTTTTCTAAATAACAATTTGATTGAAATATTATTCAGTTTTTTCTTCCTTTCCTTTTCTGTTTTTTCTTTAATGTGCATAATGAGGCACATATTAACATGGTATCAGTGAAGATACTTCACACTTCCCTTATCTTTTTCTTACATGTGTTTCTTATCTCTTCCCATCCCTCCATAATCTTGGATTTCTACTCACATGTGTTTCAGTTCTCTTGGTAATTTCTTTCACCTTTCTTTTTCTTGCTTATCTTCTTCAAACTTTGTTGAACCTGGCATCGCGCAAACTATTCTTTGGATGTACACAACATCTGAAATCTGGACTGAGCTTCACGATCGCTATCACCAGGGCGACATTTTTGGCATCACCGAGATTCAAGAAGAACTCTTCAATATCAGGAAAGGTGATCTTAGTATTACTCAGTTTTTCACCAACCTCAAAAAGCTTTGGCAAGAACTGAACAACTTTCACCATCTACCTGTTTGTTCTTGTGCCATCAAGTGTTCCTGCAATCTCAGTTCCACAATTAAATCTTACAGAGATATAGATTACGTTATTCGATTCTTGAAGGGTCTGAATGAACAATACACTCTTGTTCGCTCTCAAATTATGCTGATAAATCCTCTTCCCCCTATTAACAAAGTTTTTTCAATGCTAATTCAACAAGAACGACAACTTCTTACTCCTATTAATGAAGACAAAATTGTGGCCAATCTCAACAACACTCTAAACCGTTCTTCTGGCACAAATTCCACACCCAGAAACTCCACCTATGGTCGTGGCAAAAACCTGAAGATGTGCTCCTATTGCAACAAACCTGGGCACATTATTGAAGTCTGATTTAGAAAGCATGGCCTTCCCCCATGCCTAAAGAAGGCTCAGATCAATAATGACTTCTCCTCATCTGAAACCACCAACACCAGCTCTGGAATGGACTTGCAAGAGCTCGGTTGCAACCAACTTTCACTGATGATCAACACAAAGCACTCTTGTCTCTTCAACAATCATCCCCTACCAATCCTCCTCAAATTCAATAATTCCATTCTGCAGTCAACATTACTGCGGGTATTCTTCCTACTCATTCATCTTTTAATAAACTTAATTGCTGGATTTTGGATATAGGTGATACCGATCATGTTTGTCATACTAAAGCTTCCTTTCACACATTATTCACTATAAAATGGCTTATTATTAAACTCCCCGATGGTTCTACCATATCCACCAACCAATGTGGTACCATACACTTTACCAATGGGTTATATCTTGAAATATTTTTATTTATTCCTGAATTTTTTACAAACATTATCTTTATCCCTAGACTTACTACTTCCTTAGGTTGTACGATTCACTTCAATTCCCATCATTGCACCATACAGGGGAACCATACCCAGAGGACGATTGATACAACTGATCTCCATTAAGGGCTTTACTTCCTTTTCAGCCCTTTTAGTTTCTCTTCTGCAGATCCTGTTTCTCATGAACATTGTAACAAAAATGTTTTGAATTTTGCTGATAATTCTAAGAATAATAATAAATGTAATCTGTGGCATTATATATTGGGACACCCCTCCCATGACATAGCCAATCGCATTAATTAAATGTTTCCTTTACATTAATTTCAACCACATACTACTCCTTATGACCCATACTTTTATGCTAAATAGAAACGACTCCCTTTTCCCCATAGTTTTACTCACTCACCTGTTATATTTGATATTGTCCACATGGATATTTTGGGACCCTACTCTACCCCTTCTATGTTTGGTTATCGTTATTTCCTCACCATAGTTGATGATCATGGTCGTTTTTGCTGGATTTTTTATGAAACTTAAATCTGAGACTAGTGCTCTTGTTAAATCTTTTGTTTCTTTCATACAAACTCAATTCAAAACTACTCCCAAAATCATTAAAAGTGATAATGGGCCAGAATTTTTATTAAAAGATTTTTACAAACATCAAGGCATTATTCATCAAACTTCTTGCATTAACACTCCCCAACAAAATGGGGTTATTGAAAGAAAACATCAACATCTTATTTGTTTCACAAGATCCATTTTATTTCATGCTCACCTTTCAAAAAATATTGGGCTCATGCCCTTGAACATGCTACTTACTTAATAAATAGATTACCTTCTAAATTCGTTCAATATCAATCTCCTTTTCATGTTCTTTATTACAAACCTCCCATATATGACAATTTGAAGGTGTTTGGATGTTTAGTCTATACAACTATTTCTAAACATAAAACCACTAAACAACCGAAGTAGAAAATGCATTTTTTTTGGGCCATAAGGACACTACTAAAGGAGACATTTTGTTTGACTTGCACACCAAGCAACTATTAATTTCTAGGGATATTGTGTTCTTTGAACATATTTTCCCATATCAGAACCCTCCTACTCCTAGTAACAGCTATCCTCCCAATACTTCTCTTCCTCCCAGTCATACTACTTCTTATGACTATGATTATATCACTCAAAATATTGAACCACCCTTACAATCTTCTACTAATGCTTCACTGGCCCAATCACAAACCCTTACTCCACAACTTCATTCTCCTATCCTTGATCCTCAACTTTCCCCACCTGAACATTCTCCTGTTGAGACACCTGCCATAACCCTAATACTTAACCTTCCCCACCCGTCGCCATAAAAAAATCCACTAGGATTCCTAAACAACCTAACTACCTCATTGATTACCACTGCTCCCTCCTCACAGGTAATTCATTTCATCAATCTTCCATTCCTTCGGGTACTACTCCTTATCCTATTAATCACTTTGTTTTTTACTCTAATTTATCTGCTCCACATCAACTGTTTAATATTAAATTATCATCTTTGGAGGAGCCCTCTAGTTATGCTCAGGCCATCACTAATCCCAACGGGATTCAGGCCATTAATCAAGAGCTTGATTCCTTTACCAAGACAAAAACTTGGGATTTAGTTCCCTTACCTCCCAACAAAAAAAATATAGGCTGTAAGTGGATTTTTAAGATTAAATTTCATGCTAATGAGACTGTTGAAAGATATAAAGCCCGTTTAGTGGCCAAAGGTTTCACACAAACCAAAGGCATAGATTACCTTGACACTTTCAACCCTGTTGTAAAAATGACAACCATTAGGCTACTTTTATCTATTGCTACTTCTAAAAATTGGCATGTACACCAACTGGGCATAAAGACAACCTTCCTTCTTGGTGATTTAAGTGAAGAGGTTTACATGAAAATCCCTTCTGGCCTCCACACTTCTCATAAAAATCTATGTAAATTAAATAAATCCTTATATGGCCTCAGGCAAGTCAGACGCCAATGGAACTCCAAATTAACTCTCACTCTCGCCATATTAAGCTACACTCAGTTAAAAGCAGATTACTCATTATTTACTAAATATTTCCAAAATAATTTCACTGTCATTGTTGTATATGTGGATGATCTTTTAATTGTAGGGAATAATATTGAAGAAATCACTCACATCAAACTTGTTTTGGACAACACTTTTAGCATTAAAGAATTGAGTCATATTAAATATTTCCTTGGATTTGAAATAGCAAGATCTAAAACTGGGTTTTTCATCTGCCAGTGCAAATATTGTTTAGATCTTCTGAAGACTGCAGGTCTTTTGGGAGCCAAGCCTGCAACAACTCCCATGGATCCTACTCACCAACTCAACACTGCTTCTGATTCTTTGCTTCCTGATCCTACCACATTCAGAAGCTTAATCGGTAAGTTACTATATTTAATGCACAGACGACCTGACATTAGTTTCTCTATGTGAAAATTAAGTCAGTACCTTTCCAAGCCGACTACCACACACCACCAAGCTGCTCTTCACATTCTTAGATACCTCAAAAATGCTCCTGGAAAACGATTGTTTTTCAACTCTTCATCTCCTCTGCTATTTTCTGGTTTCTCTTATTCAGATTAGGTTTCCTGTGCGGACACTCGTAAATCCACTACTTGATTCTGCTTCTACCTTGGCAGCTCTCTCGTCTGCTGGAAAAGTAAAAAGTAAATCGTGGTTTCTCGCTCTTCCTCCGAAGCCGAGTATCGTGCTCTCGCCAGTACAACATGCGAAGCTCAATGGCTGATGTTTCTCCTTAAAGAATTACACATTCCTCATCCTAAACCAGTTACCATCTTCTGTAACAACAATTCTGCCATCCATATTACCAACAATCCGGTGTTTCACGAACCTACCAAACACATCGAAATGGACTGCCACATCACAAGGGACAAAGTTCAAGACAACACCATCCACCTAATGCCTATTTCTTCCTATCAACAAGTTGCTGACATTTTTAATATCCACTCTAGTTTGAGGGGGGTGTTAAAATAGAATAAGTCTTCCCTTTTATTTTGCTGACCATTACATTTTTTGGGGATATAAATATCCACATGTATTCCTTTTCTAAATAACAATTTTAATGAAATAATATTCAGTTTTCTTCCTTTCCTTTTCTTTTTTTTCTTTAATGTGCATAATGAGGCACATATTAACATTGTTCAGTGCTAGCAATCTGAAATTAGCTTCTGTGACAGATTTGGGAGTTTGGAACAGTGGCAAGTGGTTATGGGGTGAGTTCGAGATTTTCGACATAAGCTCTAATTCTGTGAAGCTTAGAATGTTGGAGCTGAAGGAATTTTTGTCAGCGGTATCGCCGGTAACGGATGCGACGGACGATGTGGTTTGGAAAAATGATGAGTACGCCGGTTATTCGGAAAAATCTGGTTATAACTTACTTTGCTCTAGTTCGGTTTCAACATGTTCAGGTGATGAACATCAACCTTGTTTCGAGATTCTATGGAAAACTTCAATTACTTTCAGGATAAAGGCGTTTGGATGGAGGTTCTTGTTAAACAGGTTGCCATCAAGGGCCAATTTGATTCAAAGAGGGATTTTACAGATCCATTAGATTTCGTGTTCCCTTTGTTCTGGAGAAGCTGAAGCTGAAATTATTCTTCATCTTTTCTGTCACTGTTCTTTTGCGAATAAGGTTTGGCGATCTGTTGCAAAGTGGATAAGGATGCAAGATATTTTTTGTAATGATATTTGTTATATTTTTTGCATTGGGTTGAATTCTCTAAAAAGAAGGTTAAAAAGGAGAAGGTCAGGTTGATTTGGATCACGGTTTGCTGGAGTTTATGGAGAATGTTAAATGGAATCATATTCAAAGAAGAAGGATACAACTTTTCTAATCTTATTTGGAACATCAAAATTTTGGTGTGGATGTTATCTTTTTTTAAGAGATGTTTGGCCAATTTATTTTATCTTTAAAAAAATAGATTTTTTTTTGTATTTTCGAAAATGGATTCCGTTTTTTAAAATATTATAAATTTTAAATATTCATTTTTTCTAATTTGGAAGACTAATTTTGACATTGTAAAACATAAATATACATTATTGAAGATCAAAACATAGTCGAAATCACAGTTTTTGAAAAAAGTTGTTTCTCAAAAATGATTTTTATGAAAATCTATTTGAAATAACTTCAAAATTAAGTGATTTTTTGAAATTTTGATATCCAATTATTTTTCCGATAAAATGATGAAATATCTAAAATAACATTTTAAGAATAACTATTCAAACAAAATTTTCATTTGAAGCTTTAATAAAAAATTTCTTTGTAAATGTTTTTTTCTTAAAATTATGTTACACTACAAAAATCATTTTAAAAAAAAGTTAAAACAAACGGGTCCATTATACAATCTAAATGTAATTTTATGAGATTTGCAAGGAACTTTTGCATTTTCTCGGTTTAGTTTAGTTTGATTTAATCTCTTCTATTTTTGTTTTTAGAATTTATTCCATCTTTTGTAATCGGGTTAGAATACCCTTAGTATTCTTTGAATTATTCCATCTTTTATAATCGGGTTAGAATACCACTAATACTCTTTGAATGAATATCTCACTTAAAAAATATAGCATATCTATTGATTTGTAAGAATGATACTATTGAATTTTCTTTAAAATTAGCGAAGATTTTGCTAATCAAGGTTATACTCATGTAGCTATAAGTTTAAATATATCTATTTTATTGGTCTTTAGTCTTATCAGATATAATTGGATTTAACTTCAATGTGTATGATAAATTTTTAACTCAGCATCTGTCTCTATATAAGATCATCAAAAGTTGCATATGATAGAAATGTAATATACAAAGCATATATTTAAAATTATAAATCTTCAATTGCAACCTAGTCTAGTATGACATGACTTACACTACAATATTCTTAAACCCAATTAATTGAGTTAGGACTACACAGGCAGTCCAGTGCTCAAAATCTATGTTGCTTGGCAAGAGGGATGATATATTCCACTGAAGAACAATTTTAGCATTCCTTGACACCTGGAACCCACGGAAAAAAACAACAATCATAAGACACATAGATTAAAGAAGCTTGCAACTTGAAGTCATTATAAAATAAACTAACCAGAAAAGTAGAGACACTTAGTGACAATTACACTTAACAAAATCAAAATACATAACAGATAGAAAACCTTAGCACTTAATAATAACAAGAAGGAAAACTTATGTTGCTTATAAATGAATATGCTTTCTTTACTAAAAGGTTTCATTAAAATTAATACTTCACGAGGCCACATAATGAGGAGGTTCAACCATAAGTTTGGGATACAGTACAGGCCATGCAACTTATAGATCCTTTTATTTCTTTTTTAAAGTTTCTTTCCTTTGATATAGCAATGATATAATTTTTTGATAAGCAAACTTTCATTATCAAGTGATTAAGGAATCTCGGACCAATAAAAAAATTACAACCAAAAGAGAATGGGTTCAAATAGCACCACCAACAACAACCAAGCAAGTTACAGAAAATCAAACGGAAATTTGGACCAATCGTAGTGACTACAATTCCGCTTTACTAAGATTTCCTAACACTAACCAATTCCAAGAAGAAACAATTAAGGACATAAACATGGAATCTACATTGCAAATTTCATCATTGTGTAAAATATTGTTCCTAAATCTCCAAATGTTCCAGCAAGTTATGCACCGGATCGAAAGAATATGTTCTTCTTTGGTTCTTCCTTTTAGGCTATCATACCAAATCAAAGCATGCTCACACATCTTCGTAGTCGTAATCCTCTCTCTATATCCACTCAATCACAAACCTTTTCCATAGCAAAATGGTCTTGGAACAATTAAAAAAGAGATGAGATACATCTTCATTAGTCCTAAAGCAAAACACACATACCTTATCGTGAGGGTTAACGATAACACCTTTCGCCACCAAGTTCAAGCGAGTTGGGATCCTATCAATAACCAACCTCCACACAAACACTTTGATTTTCAGAGGAATGACAGATTTCCACATCAAGTCCAAAGTTTTTGAAAGATTATCATCATCCGTTACCAATGCTTCACTCTCCGATAAAGCCTCATAATACGATTTCACCGTGAATCCATTAACCTCATCTAATTTCCACATCCAAGTGTCCTCCTCATTGGAAAGCAGTCGAATAGGATCAAGTAAGGTTCACAGCTTTGTTATCTCTCTATCAAGAATCTGATTTCGAACAACACATGTACAAAGCTGATTCCAAACCCAGTTCCCATCAATCCAGCTGCCCATTTCCGAAACAGTTGAAAACTTACTACATCAATTCTAATATACAACCATGAAAAATCCTTCAGAGCATCCGAGCCCAACCATAAAGTATGCCAAAACATAATCCCTCTCCCTAAAGAAACTGTGGCCTGAAGGAAGCTTTGGATAGAAACCTGATTCAAGGTTGCATTGACATTCATGATATCCTTTATCCAATTTGAATCAGAATTGTGAGAACCTATCGCATTATGAAGTTGAATTTTTCTATTGAGATTACCATAAATGCAAGAAAGGATACGATGCCAAATTTCTTTGCCATCTTTACAAAACTTCCACAACCATTTTGCAAGCAAAGCTTTGTTGAAGCGGCCCACGTGTTTGATTCCAAGACCACCGCCATTTTTCGGTTTACAAACACTTTTCCAACTCACCTAAGGAATGTAGCCATTATTCGAATTTCCAGCCCATAAAAATCTCCTCAGAATAGCAATAATATCTTTCACCACTTTTTTAGGAGCTTTGAAGAATGACAAATGATGGATCGGGAGGTTCTCCAGCACAGTATTAATAAGAGTAATGCGGCCACCAATTGATAGATTATGACATATCCAATTAGTTAATCTATTTCTCATACATTCAATAACCGGCCTCCAAAAGATATACTCCTCTGTTTTCCTCCTATGGAAAGGCCAAGGAATTTGAAGGGCAGAATACCTGATTTACAGTGGAGGAATGATTCTGCAGCAGTCATGAAATCTGGTTCAATACAAACACCGTAAAGACAACTCTTTGCATAGTTTATTTATAGACCGAAAGCAACTTCAAATCCTCGAAGAATGGCCTTGAAAGCCCAAAGATTAGTAATAGATCCATCTCAAAAGAGAAGAGTACCATCAACAAACTGCAAAAGATTAACCGAGATCACTTCATCAATTCTAAAGTCAGTAAGAATGTTTAAATTTATTGCTTTTCGCACCATACATGCCAACCCTTCCGCAACAATTGCAAACAAGAAAGGGGAGAGGGTATCTCCTTATTTTAAGCCTTTTGTCATCTTAAAGTCTTTAGATGGGCTACCATTTATCAAAACTGAGAGGTAACTATTGAACACCGATCCTTTAATCCATTTCAACCATTTTCTCCAAATCCCATTTTAACCATCATTAGTTCCAAGAATTTCCAATCAACGCAATCATACGCTCAAGCAAAATCCACCTTGAAAAAAAGTACACTTTTTCTTCTTTCTTTTTGCAAAACCTATGATTTCATTAGCAACTAAAACTCCATCCAAAAGTTGTCGTTGCAGAATAAAAGTCGTTTGATTGGGAGATATTGTAACACCCCATTTTCTACCCTTGAATATAATTAAAATGAGAGGTTACAAAAACTTTCCACATAACGGGATATCACATTCTCAACTTTCAAAAAACTTCAACTTAAAGTATAACACGCTTAATACATAATACTTTTCTGAAATAATCATAAACCAACATCATAATACTTAAATAATTCAACTTTATAAAACATCATGCAACGGATTCATAAAACAACTTGCAACATCTTTATCCAACATAAAAACAACTTCAAAATAACCAATAAAAATTCTAAGTACTTTAATTAAAATAAAATTCAGCATGCAACAAATTCAATAAAACAAACACGCGTCATCCCCTCGAGTGCTACATATCAGAGTGGCAGACCACTGACTCGACTAAAGGTAACCGGCTACTCCTCTTGATTACCTGCACGTTGCCAACATAAGGACAACATTCAAATAGAAGGGGTGAGTTACAATAATTATAAGCAGTATATGAAAAACAATATATAGATAAGGATTACAAATAATTCACCGCTTCACAACATCAACTAGCATAACAACACAACAACAACTCAAAACAATGCAACTTTAATACGACTCAACTAATTATGCATGTGGTACCATTCGGAGTAGAACTCCCAACTTAAATTATTTCCAGGTTATCGAGGCATCAAGGCATAAGCCTTCAACTTTTAACTTAATTTTCCAATCTAGGCCAACATGGTGTGAGCAACGGCTCCGACATAAAATGCAAATGACCTATATGGCATACACGACTTTACAACGCAAACAACATAACAACACGAGCAACACAACAACTTATACGGCATAGGCAACTTAAAATCGACTTTGGCTTATAAAGTCTTCATTATGTCAAACAAGACCTTAGACATCGCTTTTTTTGGCCTTTGATCAGTGCATTTTGGTGCACATTCCTACATGATTGAACTTAGGCATTTCTTTAGTTTTATTTGTTTATTTTTATATTTTAATTTGTTTTTCTAATTTACTTTATTTTTGGCTTAATTTAATTTTCGTACTTAATTTTCAGCTTTAACAGCTTTTACGGAAATGATCATAACCGGAGTTCCAGGAATCTGATTAAGGCGTTCTACCAGTCGATGGAAAGCTAAGAGAGAGAGCTACAACTTTCATGTTGGAGTCAAAGTCAGATTCGGAATCATATTTTCCAGAATTTTGTTTAAAGAGGCTGCATTAGTTTTATTCAGTTTCGGGTCATTTAGAATTGGGTCTGGGTTATGTATTTGACCCAGTTGGGTTGTAAACGGGTTTTTAGGTTTCCTATTTAACATAGCAGCCGCGGCTGCTCTTGCACACTCTACTTTTTACGAATTTATTCTTTACTTTCGAAGAGACGAATCATGGAGAACTAATCGCCGAGATTCATCTACTGTAATCGATTTCCACCGCAACCTTGAGGTTTTATAATTTTCAATTAATTGTTTTTCCCTTTTAATATTATGCTATATACTTTGTCTGCTTTATTCATTTATATAAAATAATATTGATTAATTTCGATTGCACCTATCATTCCTTTACTTTATCGTGTTTGCTTTATCCGCACAATTTTCGTGTTTGCTTAATTCACGGAAGATTTAATCCGTTTGCTTAATTCAGAATTTAGGAATATAGGTCTTATATGATCTTGTACGCTTGTTAATTGGTACTATTATCGAAAAGGGATTAGAATCCGCTTAGGGCATGAAAATTATGTAAATCGATGATAAGTTGGGAAACCGAAACAATAGATAAATCGTTTAGTTTAATTGCATAATCACTTATTTTAATCGCTTAATTGTTCTATTTTTTTATCGACCTTAAAACAAACCTTAAAACAAACCCCCCTAATTCGGAATTCAGTTACCTTCGATTAATAACAATACAAGAATCCTTGTGAAACGATTCGAGTCATTGTCGCTATACTACGTTTTCAAAAATTACTCGTTTTTGATCCGTGCGCGACACGCGGATCAAATTGGCGCCGCTGCCGGGGATTCTTGTCGTTATAAATCGATATTAGAGTCTTAGATTTAATGTTGTTGTGTTTAGGCCCTAGGTTCAAAGAGGGAAACTTGCAAAAACTCATACCAAGGCATTTTGTGACCTCTAATTGACTTCTAACCATTACACAAACATCATACATGACCTATAATTCAGAATTGGCCCAAGAATTTCAAAGTTTCATGCCTTGCCCATGAAGAAATCCAAAAGGGGCCAAAACTTCATGAATTTGCAAAATGGTACAAAACTTCCCATCCACTTGCCACAGCTCATCAAATCTGATTCACAAATATTCCTTGATCTCAGCTGAACCAGGACATGCCCAAATCCCAGCCTGCCACTTGCCCATACCTCAAGTACAAAACTTTTGACTTTTTGGCAAGAAGCTCATACCAATCAGCTGCAGCCACCACCCACTCTCTGGCCTATCACTGCTTGTTATGTGGATCAAACCCAATCTATAACACACAACATTGCAGCCTAACACTTCAGATTACACAACATTCACCAAAATCCCCTCTTATGCATTTCTCTTCGAAACACACAACTCAGCCATCAAAACTCAAAACAAACTTCACCAATCATCTCCATATGGCCTAAGGAGCATTTCCCACCCTTCACCATAGCCTGAAACACAGCCAAACGCAAACACGATTCTTGGTGCAGTAGACTTGCAACCTTCAAACCAGTCATTGCAAACTTGTTCTAAGCATCAAAGCATCCTCAGGAGGTCCATTGGAGTTGATTTGCACCAAAGAAAGGCCCAGAAAGCTCAAGAACTGAAAGCTCAATCTCAGGTATCATCAAGAACAATGTTTCCAGAAACCTCTTTTCATGTTATAGAAATGTTCTTCATGCTTCACTGATCACATTGCACTTTTCATTTTTGAAAATGATTGAGAAATGAGCTTGTATCGTGCTTCTGAAATTTTTGCAGTTTTTGATGTTTGATTCAAATCTTGTGTTTGAGGCATGATAAATTTGTTTTGGTGATTGATTCTTATTTAGAATTGTTAGGGGAGTGATTCTGGAGAGTTAGAGGGTTTGATCTAGCCTAGGGAAGAAGTTGGAAGTTTGTCTCGCCGGAGAAGATGACCGGAACCACTGTTTCGGTCATCTGAAGTTGATTAACCTTAATTAGGGTTTAGGCCCAGTTTGAATAATAGTCCTTGGATTGAGCTTTCACGCGCGCAGTGAATGGCTCAGATTGCTTCATTAAGCCCTAATCTTAATTAATTAGATTAATTAGGATTAATTAATTCAAAAAATCCAGTTTGAATTCTTACCACTAGATCACGCGCGCAGTCAATTCCCTCCCCCTAAGTTTGAATCCCAACCACTGGATCATCATACTTCTGTTTTATTCAATTTTAATTTCATATTTTCTTATTTATTTTGCATCATTTATTTAAAATACCTAGAAAATCCTAAAAATATTTTCCTTTTGCATTTTCATGTCAAATATTTTTCTCAACCAGAAAACATTTTTATTTTTATTTTTTGCATTAAAAAATAATTTTAAAAATATTTAAATGTTTATTTTAATTAATTAATGGAAATTAATTAATTAAAATATCATTTAGGTTTCTAAAAATCACATTGCATCTTGATACATTTAGAGACATTATCAAACCATTCATACAAATTTCTTTTTGGTTCTTGATCCATTTTGACATTTTGTTTGGATTTAGGGTTCTTAAAAATCAATATTTTTTACCCTAAATTAGAAAAATCTTTTCTGCCTAACCATGAAGGGTTTGATAGTGATTCTTTTTGCATTGCATCCCACATATCATGTAATTTCTAGGATAAAATTGGCATGAATTTATCTTTCATTTTTGATTTGTTTTGCATTTTTCCTTGTGAGGTCCCTTAAAACCTTAGATAACTTAGGAAAATCATAACTTCCTTAGGGTTAAGAGTTAGGCCTTCCCCTTTGGGTAGTGAACTTGTATGGGTTTAGGGTACCTTTGATCCCATTTTCAATTTTGTATCTCATGTTTTGCTTCTGATTTTGAATTTTGCATTACATCTTGTACATAAACCCTAATCTTTGCCTTCATTTGCATTCATTCTTCATATGCTTGCATACATGAACTTGCCATGACATTTTGTGCATCCACATGACATATAAAACATCTTAGGACACATTAGAATCATGTTTGATCATTTCATCATCCCATTGCCATGTTATGCATCCATTTCATTTCATAAGCATTCATGAACTTTCATGCTTCTTACATGTCTCATTTGCATTCCCATCCTTTGTATGATCATCCTCATCTCATGACATACATTTATGCCATCTCATAACATCATTTTCATCATGAATATGTTTCTGACTTTGGTTTTCATCTTTGCATTTCATCTTATTTTCATTTCATTTCATTTCTTTTTGCTAACTTTTCAGGTGGTAAGTGTTTGAGAAGTGAATTTGCCTTCACTTCTCATAATCTCTCCTCATCTCTCTCATGCATCATTGCTGCATTTTATTTGTGAATTAGAGTGAGCTTGCTCACTCATGTTCCCTCCTCACTTTCTTTCTTCAAGCAACTTACCTTCTTAAGTGAAGTAAGTTGTCTTGTTTCTTCTTGCTTCTCATTCCTTCATCCTGTTTCTTCCATGGTGGCTTTTCCTTGAAGATTTTATTGCAAGCCTTATAAACCCTAGGAACACCCAAGCATGATCACAATTAGGGTTTGATTAGTCCCCCATTAGTTTTACCTTTGTGTCATCTTTGAGTCTTCTCTTCTCATCTCTTAATCAAGGACTAAACCTTAAAGGTTTTAAGGCTTTGTGATTAGGGTTATGCCTGTATCTTTCTATTAGGATGGAGTGTATAACTTTAATCCTAAGTGTTAAACCCTTAATGTGTTTAAATCCTATAATCAATCCATCTAATAATCACTAAGACAATAAGCTTGTAACTTGGGCCTTGCATTAGGGTTCTAATTCTTCCTTAATTGGTTAAGAAGGACTAACCCTAATGTTAATGGACAAGTCCCCCTCAAGTTGTCTTACAAACCATAAAATCCACTTCTTAATCTTACCATTAACTAGAATACACTTTAATAAAGGCCTTGTTATGTCATGAGGTTAATCCCTAATCATGGATTAAGTTGAGGAGTCTTCCTCAGCTTAAATATTCTCATCTATTATCCTTCTATTAGGATGGTGTAATGAGTCCATTAAATCCTTGATTATGGCTTAAACTCATTACTTAACACTAAACAAAAACTCCAAAAACATCTAAATAATTGCAAGTAGGTTAATGATCTTAATCCTACATCATGGTGATTATTTGTGAGGTGTTTACTTCATACTTAAGGTATTCTCATTACCCCTAATCAGAGGGAGGATGTGATGAATTTACTAACCCTTGGTTTAGGCTTAAGCTCATTTTCTTATGACAAACTCCAAAAGCAATAAAAGATTGAAAATACCAAAAACAAACAATAATCGTCTCCTCTGGGATTCTTTTCTCACCTCATTCATTCACAAACGAGAACTCGCTTCTTCCGTCTAATGCAAGACAGTTTGCACCTGAGCCAGACAGGTCATACACTTGAGCATAGACAAGTAAGCAGTTCATGAGTCAATTTATCTTTCAGTCTCTTTGGGTCGAACTACGGTGTTCTGACTTCCTCAATGCACGAGAGGATACGTAGGCATAACTTAACAGTTATCGAACAAAAGTCTCTGTATATTCCCCTTTCTTCCAGCATTATTCTTTAAGCCTCATAGTCTTGAGCTTCACATCCTTTCTTTACACTGACACTCTTTCATCTCACTTCACATTTCTTTTGCACTGACACTTGCTTTCTTTTCCAGCTTTGATATACAGAATAGCACTAACACTACCCCTTTTAAACACAAATCTTTTAAGCGTGGATCCTGTCGAGTACGACGGACAATCTGGGTGCTAATACCTTCCCAGGTTGTAACCAACCCCCTTTCTCAGTTTCTCTGGTTCGCAACCGTCTTATCCATCTCTTCTTAGGTTTATGCAGCATTACCTTTCCTTCGGGATAAAAATGCCTAGCTGGCAACTCTTTCATTCTCCTCCTTTCGCCGACCGTTTGCGTCTGTACCCCTCTTGACCCGGGTGTCATTTGGTGGGAGCGACAGTACTTACGCTTCATACATAGCCATGGAGGTAGGTTATAAATCATAAGAATCACATGCCATGTGGTATGTGAGATACTTTGAAGACCATGCAGGTTCATTCCATCAGTAGATAATGGAAAATGAATGTTTCTTGCTTCTTCTCCAAAGTCAGGATAATCATTATCAATCTTCGACCACTGTGGTGAATCAGCCGGATGCCGATACTTTCCATCAATAATTCTTTCATATGCATGCCAAATCTGGTGTCTTGCATCGGTTTCACTATGAAACATGCGCCTAAATCTCAGAATTATAGGAAAATACCATAAGACTTTTGCTGGAGACAATCTTTTCTTATATCGAGACAAACTGCATTTAGGGCACTCAGTTAACGATGCATATTCATTACGAAACAAAACGAAATCGTTAGGACAAGCATGTATCTTATTATAGCTCATGCCAATAAAGCACAACATTTGTTTTGCCTCATAGGTTCGATTAGGAAGAACATTATCCTCCGGTAGCATTTCTCTCATAAGGGCCAACAACTTTGTGAAACTTTTATCCGACCATCCATTGCCTGCCTTTAAGTTGTACAATTTTAATACCGCAGACAATCTTGAGAATTTAGTGCAACCTTTATACAACGGTTTCTCTGCATCGCTTACCAACCTCTCAAACATTTCAGGACAATCATGAAGATCTTCTTCAAGTGCTTCTACAATCTCTTCAACTCGATCAGAATCATATGTTTCCGTGTCTTTGTCGTCTGAAGAATAGGTCGTAATACTTTTCCCACTCGGTTCAACATTCTCGTTAATTTTCTCACCATGAAATTTCCAACATTGATAACTTCGATCAATTCCATGCCTCAGTAAATGTGATTTCAATCCATCTGCGTCAACCTTACCAATATAACAACAACGCAAGTAAGGACATTTCATCCGTCTGGGGTTTTTAACATGTTGAACAACAAACTTAACCAATTCTGCAACCCCATTCTCGTACTCTTTGGACAATCGATCGGCACAGATCCATGTTTTATCCATGGTTTTCCTACTTACCAGAGATACATATTTTCACTACATAAACAACGTAAATCCAAACGGCATTTCATATACATAACGTAAAATCCAAACGAAAATAGAGATACATAATCTGATTTTTCACTATTCTTCACAGAATCATAACAACATTGACATTGCCTTAACATAATCACAATATTTTCACTATTCTCACAAAATCATATTTATCAAAGAAATATTTTCCCTAACATATTCAATATTTGCCTATTTTCACTATTATTCACAAAATATTTGCCCTAACATAATCAACATTGACATTGCCTATTTTCACTATTCTTCACAAAATCATATTTATCAAAATACATTTCAATGACATTGACCTAATATAACAATAACATAACAATGACATTCACTACAACAACAATGTACCTTCACGATGTAGAGGACGGAGTCAGTAACTTCAAGAAAAGAAAAATGGAGGTTTCCTGAACACCCGAACTCAGTAACTTCACGATCGGCATTGTTAATGGAGGTTTCCCGAGCGGCGTTAATGGACGAACACCTTCACCAACAACGTTAATGGAGGTTTCAGAAAGAAAACTAGAGTTTTGTTAGAGTTTTCACTATAGAAGTAACGCGTTTGCAGGGGAGAAGAAAGAGGAAAAGAATGAAAATATGATTCTGAGTTTCTAAATATTTCATTTAATTAGACCTTAGACAGCGCTTTTGTGGAAAGCGCTGTTTAATGTAGCCCTTAAACAACGCTTTTCAAAAGTGTTGTCTAAGGTCTACCTTAGACAGCGCTTTTCATTTTATTTTTTTAAAAAAATAAAAAACCTTAGACAACGCTTTCCTCAAAAACGATGTCTAAGATATACCTTTAAAAGCGCTTTTTGAAAGCGCTATCTAAGGTCTACCTTAGACATCGCTTTTCAGAAAGCACTGTCTAAGGTATGACTTTTAACAGTGTTTTTTCTCTTTTTTTAGAACATTTTCCGCGTTTTATTTTAATTTTAACCTTTAGCAGCGCTTTCATATTAAAGCGCTGTCTAAAGTGCACTCTTAAAAGTCTATTTTGGCGTAGTGCTTCAACATAGCAACTTTGAGATTTTCCGTAAATCATAATTATACATCAACTCAACTGTACCTGCAAATCAATCATACGACATATTTTCAACAAAACAATGCAACAAAAACCAACTATTAAATCACCTGACTTACCCCGACAAATTTCGTCAAATTCCGAGCAACTAAGTATTCGGCCTAATTTGGCTAAATCGACTAAACTGCTATTGTCTTTAACATTCTGCGATCGTTACAATTTTATTACAAAACCTAAAATTTCTATGTTCTGATAAACATTATCTATCATAACAATACATGTCTGCTAATTGTTTTTGCTAAATTTGTAAATCTAGTATTTTATGTCAAAAACTGCATAACACAGTATTATTTATCAAACTATCTTCGTTCTTAGTACAATCGTTGCTTCTTAGTAAAATGCCATTTTATAAAATGATAATAGTTATGGTTGGAA
Source organism: Lathyrus aphaca (assembly GCA_963966055.1). Classification (NCBI taxonomy): domain Eukaryota; kingdom Viridiplantae; phylum Streptophyta; class Magnoliopsida; order Fabales; family Fabaceae; genus Lathyrus; species Lathyrus aphaca. Next base: position 387,501,148 of record OZ014524.1, on the reverse strand, counting down.
TTAATAGGCATAACCTAAGATTACTTGGGATTAATTAATTAAATGGTACATAAACTAAAACTACATGAAATCACTGTAATACCTCAAAATTTGCCCTCTGATTTCCCCAACATGTTGCATAGAATTTTGCATACATAGATTCATAAAATTATCAAAAACATTGCATCATGGGTAGCATAGTTGAGGCATAGGTATGTGGTCAATGACTGGAGCAGCTGAAAGCATTACAAAGGCAACTGAAGGGCCACAAAGTTTCTCAACCTTGTGCAAAGGGTTCATAACATCCCACAAGTCTTCACTTGAAGCCACAAGTCATGGAAAAATTTGATTTGATCAAAGGAGGCAAGCAGTGCAACGTTTCTTGATGAAAAGGGCCAAATTAGGGTTTCACTTCTACTGGGCTTCTGCATGAAGTTTTGATTCAAAGTGGAATTGTTTGTCTTATATATATGATGTCAAGTGCCTAGGGTTCAAATTTCGTCCACAAAATTATTTTGGAAGATGTTCGACTGGCCAGATGGCTGAAAATCAAGGAATCGGGGAAAAGGCAACCGAGCTAGGTAAAAAAGGTCGACTCCTGACTTTTAAGATCAAAATCATGAAATTAGGGTTACAATGACCCTATGGTTCAAATTTGGTCAACAAATGATAGAGGAATCATAAAAAAATCAAGGGAAAAAATCATTTGAAAAATGGTTGATTTCACCTTTCCCTCCACTTTTCTTTCCACTTTCCTTCCACATTTCCTTTCATTCTTTCCCTCTTGTTTTTCCACTTCAATTCCACTCCATTTCCCTTGGATGCTTCTACCATGTTCCACAACCTTCTAAAGTATTCCAAGGAATATTCCAAGGAATATTCTAAGGAATATTCTAAGGAATATTCCTTCTCCAACCCTAACCCTAACTAACTACAAACCTAACTCCATTCCTAAACCTAACTCCATTCCCAAACCTAGCTCCAAGCCTAGCCCCTATATAATTATTAATCACTTCAATGCAAAAGGTTCCCAACTTTTTCACTCTCTCACAATTTCTAGAATCACTTTTTCTCTCTCACTTTTCCTCCATTTCCCTTTTCACCAAAGCTTTTTTGAAGAAGCTCTTCAAGTTTCACATTGAAACTTGAAGATCTTAAAGCTTAGCCTCCAACCTCCATTGAATTGTGGATTGTATAAGAAGAAGCTACTGATTTTTGTGAAGATTTCGACTTATCGGAAGTGCAAGAAAGCTCAAGCATCAAGAACGCATTTAGTTTGCGGATTCGCGGTTTTCTTGGTTTTCTCTTCGATCAAGCTCCGATTCTTGCAATATTTACCGAAGCACTTCTCCGCTTCGTAGGTTGGTGGTCTAAAATCACTTTTCCTTTAAGTTATTCTCTTCATCTCGCCATTTCGGAATTCTTTAAGTGCTTTTCGTATTACTTGTGGTTGATTATGTTTTTGTTACGTTTTGCTTGCGATTTGTGGAGTTTAATGGATTAGAAGCTAGGTTGTAGTTTGTTATAGATTCTAGCATATGTTAATAAGCCCTAATTGAGTAGAAATTCGTGTTAGCATGATTCGGTAGGGGTTAGGGTTGTTTAGAAGGAATATTGTGGCCAAAAGCACTTATTTCAAAAGTATTTTTCACTTTCTGTTCAGCGTTAACCGGTTAACGATTTGATTAACCGGTTAACGCATGCATTTTTGGCCATTTTTAGTGTTGTCTGGGGTCCGTTAACAGGTTAACCGTCTGGTTAACCGGTTAACGCTGTTAATTTTTGGTTCTTTAGCTTATTTTCTTGCTCAATCTTGCTTCCTAATGCTTCTAAGGTTCATACATGTTTAGGTATTGATTTTAGGGAATTTTTTGGTCTATTTCCAGTAGCCGATTCATTTGTTTCAAGTCGTTTCGACATGATTCCGTTCACTTTTTCGTGTTTTGTGTTAAATGTGTAAATGTGATATAATTGATTCTTGATGTGTTTTGCTACACTTTAATCATTTGTTTCACATGTTAAGTGCTTGCTTAAATTCAATATGTGCTTCATGATTATTGTCATTGCTTACTTGATTGATAAAGTGATTAAATGCCATGATTGATTTTTTGCCAAAAGTGATTAAATACTTCACATTTTCATGCAAGTTTCTTGTGCTTAATTGATCATATCTTAACATGAGTTCAATTCTAATTTTTATGCCATGCATGTGTAACAATTGATGCTTGTAGTGATACTTGTTCAATCTCATGATAAAGTGCTTATTTTGTGCAATATGGAAAAGTGTGGTTGTTCTTGTTGATCATTGTTCCTTTTAATCAAATAAATGATGTAAATAAATTCACATGTTTGAATTCATTTGTGATGTATGTAGATCCATGTCAATTGATGTTGATGTGTTGTTATCCTTCACTTTGTGCATATAAATAAAAATGATCAAATCTACCCCATGTTTTCATAGCTGTTTGTTAATATAGGTACTGTAAAATACATGTTGTTTGTTATGTTTGCATGTTGTATGTGACTTTTTACACCTATCTTTACATGCTGATTGTGGGCTGTAGAAATTGCCTTGTGTTATGCATTGTTTTCATAGCTATTTGTGCATTTAAGGGCTGTAGTAGGTGCTGAATTTTTGTTTTAGCATTTTTTTTAGTTCTTTTAGATAGAGTTTAGATTGAGTCCTAGAGTTGTTAGGATTTAATTGGTGTATGTTTGCTTTATTATTTTTAATAAAATGCACATTAATCTTTGTTTTGTAGGGAGGGAAAGGTATGTTTCCTTACACCTTATCCTTTTATTTTATTTTTATGCATTTCCTTTATGCATTTAATTCACTTTTTTCCTTCCATATTTGTGATTGGTAGGATTTCCCTTTGGCTAGGACCAACTTATCTTCCTTAGGAAGTAAGTTGCATCCTTTTTATTCTCTCTTTTCCTTTTGCTCTTTAGGATTAGAAAAACCTCACTAACCATTAGGACCACCATTTTAATAAATAACTTAGGGTTGGGTCTTAGTCCCCCTTAATTTTTGTCCTTTTCCGATTTGAGTCTTCTTACTCATCTTCAAACAAAATCAAAAAAGACTTAATAAATGCATGAAAGGATCCCTTGTGTATAGCCTTATTCCATGGGGCACTTACATTCATTTCATCTTGGAATAGTGTAGGCTTGTCTAGCATGATGTACAAGTCTCATCAAGGGGTTGTTTCACAAAGAAAACATAAAAGACATTTCTTCACAAAAGCTACAAAAACATATAATAAGTTCAACAAGCTAGTGAACTTAAACCCTAATCCTAGGAAACAAGTCTTGGATAAATTCTCCTTGCTTGGTGTGCTTGTTCTATTATTCCATCTTGGAATGTAGTAGCAAGTACACATTCCATGGAAAAGAGTTTGAATTAACTTCCTTGTGCCAAATTCATACAAAACTATTAAAAGGCAAAAAACAAACAATAAGTGACTATCTTGCGGGAACTTCTCTATCTCATCTCATTTATTCCGGATGCGAACTCGCGATGACTTGTCTCGCATGCAAGACGGTAAACGCACTCGTGCCAGACGAGCCTGCAACATCTGAGCATAGACATACGCAGTTCCAGCCATAAAAAACACAAACAAATAGTTCCTGCCTGGTTAGGAGAACTACGTCGACTCTGATCCTCATATTCCCGATGAGGTACGTAGGCAGCGTGGTAGGGCCCGTTCGAGCACATTCTTTATTTTTCCTACGTTTCCCCCTTTTTATTCTCATTCTCCTTTTTTAGTTCCTTTCTCATTGCTGTTCCAGTTTCCAGTTAGCAGTTTTATTCAGCAGCACTTTATTTTCTCACCCTTTGAAGCAAACAAACAAGCGTGGATCCCGTCGGATACGACGGAAGATCTGGGGTGCTAATACCTTCCCAGGTCGTAACCGACTCCCGATCCCAGATCTTTGGTTCGCAGGACCTTGTCCTTTCCTTCTTCCTAGGTTTGTGCAGCATTACCTTTCCCATTCATTCGGGATAAAAATGTCTGGCTGGAGACTCTACCTTTTCCGCGCCACTTTCGCTTTTGTACTAGGATGAAAATCCCGGGAGCGACAGCTGGCGACTCTGCTGGGGACCGAATCCAGAATCTCTAGTTTCCCTTGTAGAGTCAATTCTAGCGCCTGTTTGTTTTTGCCTTCTTTAGGGTGTTTATATGTGTGTGCTGCTATGTTTATTTACTGTTTTCATTTACAGTTTATTTTACAGCTTTATTTACTGCTTTCAGTATTTATTTTCACATGCATCATATGTTGGACTGTTTGGTTTTCATTTTTTCTGTGGGATAGGGTTACTGTGAGATGAGCTCGTAACTGGGGCTCGAGTGCACCCTAGGACTTAGAGTGGTTCCACTTTGGCTTCATGGCATCTTTCTATGTTGGTAGTAGTGAGTTCCACACCTTGACTTGCGACCTTCTCGAAAATGTATTGATGCCAGACTCTTTCTGGGGAAATACACAACCTTGATAGTTATGTGCAGTCAGGGGACCGATCATTGAGAACCTTTGTGGAAATATCCCTCTCCAGTGATGAAAGTGGCAGACCACATTTGTTGGTGTCGCTCCCACCAAATGACACCGGGTCAGAAGGGGTACAGACGCGAACGGTCGGCGAAAGAGAAGAAAAGAATAGAGTCGCCAGCTAGGCATTTTTATCCCGAAGGAAAGGTTATGCTGCATAAACCTGAGAAAAGATGGATAAGACGGTCGCGAACCAGAGAAACTGAGAAAGGGGGTTGGTTACAACCTGGGAAGGCATTAGCACCCAGATTGTCCTTCGTACTCGACGGGATCCACGCTTAAAATATTTGTGTTTTAAAGGGGTAGTGTCAGTGCAATCTGTGTATCAAAGCTAGAAAGAATGCAAGTGTCAGTGCAAAAGAAATGTGAAGTGAAATGTGTGAAGTGTCAGTGCTAGAAGAGAGTGCAATGCTCAAGACTATGAGGCTAAAAGAATGATGCTGGAGGAGGGGGAATATACAGAGACTTTTGTTCGATAACCGTTAAGTTATGCCTACGTATCCTCTTGTGCAATGAGGAAGTCAGAACACCGTAGTTCGACTCAAAGAGACTGAAAGATAAATTGACTTGTGAACTGCTTGCTTGTCTATGCTCAAGTGTATGACCTATCTGGCTCAGGTGCAAACTGTCTTGCATTAGACGGAAGAAGCAAGTTCTCGTTTATGAGTGAATGAGATGAGAAAAGAATCCTGGAGGAGACGACTATTGTTTTTTTTTTTTTGTTTTCAATCTTTTTTTGCTTTTTTGTGTGTTTGTCATAAGTTAATGAGCTTAAGCCTAAACCAAGGGTTAGTAAACTCATCACATCTTCCCTCTGATTGGGGGTAATGAGAATACCTTAAGTATGAAGTAAGAACCTCACACTTAATCACCATGATGTAGGATTAAGATCATTATCCTACTTGTATTTATTTGGATGTTTTTGGAGTTTTTGTTTAGTGTTAAGTAATGAGTTTAAGCCATAATCAAAGATTTAATGGACCCATTACACCATCCTAATAGAAGGATAATAGATGAGAACCTTTAAGCTGAGGAAGGCTCCTCAACTTAATCCATGATTAGGGATTAACCTCATGACAAAACAAAGCCTTTATTAAATGGATTTTAGTTAATGGTAAGATTAAGAAATGGATTTTATGGTTTGTAAGACAACTTGATGGAGACTTGTCCATTAACACTAGGGTTAGTGCTCTTAACCAATTAAGGAAGAATTAGAACCCTAATGCAAGGCCCAAGTTACAAGCTTGATGTCTTGGTGATTATTAGGTGAATTGATTAAAGGGTTTAAACAAATTAAGGGTTTAACACTTAGGATTAAAGTTATACACTCCATCCTAATAGAAGGATACAGGCATAACCCTAATCTCAAAGCCTTAAAACCTTTAAGGTTTAGTCCTTGATTAAGAGATGAGAAGAGAAGACACAAAGATGACACAAAGGAAAAACTAATGGGGGACTAATCAAACCCTAATTGTGATCATGCTTGGGTGTTCCTAGGGTTTATGAGGCTTGCAAGAAGATCTTTAAGGAAGCCACCAGGGAAGAAGCAGGATGGAAGGCAAAGAAGCAGCAAGAAGCAAGACAACTTGCTTCACTTAAGAAGACAAGTTACTTGAAGAAAGGAGGTGAGGAGGGAACATGAATGAGCAAGCTCACTCTAATTCACAAATAAAATGCAGCAATGATTCATAAAAGAGATGAGAAGAGATTATGAGAAGTGAAGGCAAATTCACTTCTCAAACACTTACCACCTGAAAAGTTAGCAAAAGGAAATGAAGTGAATTGAAGATGAGATGAAATGCAAAGATGAAGGCCAAAGTCAAAATCAAATCATGAGGCAAATGATGCTATGGGATGGCATGGAAGCATGTCATGTGATGTGGATGATTATACAAGCAAGGAGGATGCAAATGAAACATGTAAGAACCATGAAAGTACATGAATGCATATGACATGAAATGAAAGCAAAAGCATGGAAAATGGATGATGCAATGATCAAACATGATTCTAATATGTCCTAAGATGTCTTATATGTCATGTGGATTCACAAGATGTTATGGCAAGTTAATGTATGCAAGCATATAAAGGATGAATGCAAATGAAGGCAAAAATTAGGGTTTATGCACAAGATACAAAGTAAAATTCAAAATTAGAAGCAAATGACAAGATAAAAAAATTGAAAATGGGATCAAAGGTACCATAACCCTACATAAGTTCACTGCCCAAAGGGGAAGACCTAACTCTTAACCTAATGAAAGTTATGATTTTCCTAAATTTGCAAGGGTTTTAAGGCACTTCCCAATGATAAATGCAAAACAAATTGAAAATGAAGAGTAAATTCAAACCAATTTTATCCTAGAAACTACATGATATGAGGAATGCAATGCAAAAAGAACCAACATCAAACTCTTCATGGTTAGGCAGAAAGGATTTTTCTAAGTTAGGGCAAAAATATTGATTTTTTAGAACCTTAAATCCAAAGAACAATGTCAAAATAGGTCAAGAACCAAAAAGAAATTTGTGTGAAGGGTTTGATAATGTCTCTAAATGTATCAAGATGCAATATGATTTTTTTTGGTGATTTTTAGAAACTTAAATGGCATTTTAATTAATTAATTCTCATTAATCAATTAAAATAAACATTTAAATATTTTAAAAATACGAAATTTATGCAAAAAATAAAATAAAAATTATTTTCAGAATGAGAAAAATATTTGAAAGGGAAATGCAAAAGATAAATTTTTTTTAAAGTGTTTTGCTATTTTTAATAAAATGTACAAAGAAATGCAATTAAAATGAAATTAAAATGTGAATTAATGGAAGTATGCTGATCCAGTGGCCCAGATTCAAATGGAAAAGGGAGGGAATTGACTTTGCGCGCTATCCAAGGGCCAGAATTCAAACTACGCTAATTACACAATTAAGCCCTAATCTGAACCCTAATCACTTTCAGGTGACTAGAACAGTGTTCCGGTCATCTTCTCCGACTATCCCCTCATGCTATCTCTCTCAATACGCAACCCTAAGCCCTTAAACTCTCCAGAAATGATCCCCATCCCATTCTAAACAAGAATCAACCATCAAATAGAATTTATTTCACATGATCAGAGAGATTCAAAGCAAAACGGAAAATTTCTCAGAAATTTCAGAAGCTTCATACATGCTTAAAACTGAATCATTTTCAAAACCAAAAGGTGCAGTGTGATCAGTGAAGCAAGGAGAACAATCTAAGAACTTAAGAAATCAATTCTGGAAAAAATGTTCTTGATGATACCTGAACTGAAGCTTTCGAAAATGGCACTGGCTGACTGCTTCTTTGCTTCAAAGCAGCTCCAATGATCCTCCTGAAGAGTTTGTGATGCTTAGTTGGAGTTTATACGGGCTCTAAATGAAGTTGGCAGAAGTTCAGTTCAAGCAATGTCAAAATCATGTTTTTGATTCAGGGTGTTTTAGGGGAAAATGAAGGGTGGGAAATGATCAGCAATGGATATGGAGTTGAATGGTGGAATTTGTTTTGAGGTTTGATGGCTGAGCTATGAATTTCGAAGGCTTTTGCATAAGAGGGAGTTTTTGGGATTGCTGAGTTCTTGGAGGTTTCAGCCTGTGTTATGTTATGGAATGGCTTGCTTTTGGTACACATATCATGCTGGGATAGGTCAGAGTGTGGGTGGTGGCCTATGTTGATTGGTTTGGGCAAGTTGCAAAAATGTCAACATGACTTGTACTTGAGGTATGGGCAAGAACACAGCTGGCCCTTGGGCATGTCCATGCGCAGCTGACTTCATGGAGGTCCACAAATCCATTCTTGAGGCAATTCAGCAAGAGAGAAGAAAGTTATGGGGTGTTTTGCAATTATGTGATGTTTTGGCCCTTTTAGGAAATCTTGATGTTCAAGGCATGAAACTTGGGATTTCTTTGTGCAATTCTGAATTATAGGTCATGTGTGATGTTTGTGCAATACTTAGAAGTCAAATTGAGGTCACAAAATGCTTTGGCAAGTGTTTTTGCAAACTTCCCTCTTTGGTGCATAAGTGAAATTTTGTGATTTTTCCCAACTTTGCAAGGCCATAACTTGAGTTCTATGATGAATTAGATCAAGTTCTTGTACTTTTTGAAAAGGGAATGATTCAATCTAAAACTTTTATGACCAAGAATTTTTCATTTGAAGCTTTTTTGAATCAAAAAGAGGAGGTTGAAAAACTTTCCCAAAATGGCAAGTTTGTATTACAAGTCACTTTCCCAAAATGGCAACTTTGCAAATGACTTGAAATTATTCAATTTTGTGAACTTCTAACTTCTTATAAGATCAAATAAAGATCATATATACCTAAAATGATGGAGAAGACCCTTTGGTTGGATGATTGGGGGCCTCAGATGCCCTGATTTTGCACTGACTTGTTCAAGAAGTCATCTAATGATCAGATGCCTTCCCCATTGAATTTCTTCATGAAAATTGGTGTGTATGATCCTTATATCATATAGAGACCAATAGAATCAAGAATGACCAAAAAATTTGGAGTTATGGCCTCTGAAACCAAAACCCTAATTTTACGTCATCTGTGCAGTTAAGCTTGGCTCTGCTTCCATGCCTTGCCAGTTCTTGTGATTTTCTGACTTTCTTGATCTTGGGAGGATAAAATATGATGATTGAAAATACATGGACCCTCTTGAGATGATTGAAGACCTTTAGAGTGGCTCAGATGGCTCAGGGATTGCTCAGATCACAAACCCTAGATGCAGATGACTTTGAAACCATGCAGTGAAGTAAAAATGCAATGTGAGATGCTATGATTGAACTTATGCAAATGAAAAGATCACAAGCCATGGTGAAATGAGTGAGGGAAAATTTGGGGTGTTTACAGCTGCCCCTATTCAAACATGAGTTAGCTGTGCAGGATGTAAGCGACGACTTAATCAGGCAAACAAGATAACTTGTGGTTGAATACCAAAGACAGTCCAAAATTTCCACTCACTAGATGAAAAAGAAAAGGGATATAGATTGTAAAAGGAAGTAAGGTATGATTACAAAGTGCGGGTGACGGAGGACGACCGTCGAGCAGAGGATGACTGCTGGGGATAAAGCAATGACGGGGGCGGCCGACATGCTGGGGAAATGAAGAGATTATGATGGGGACGACCATCAAATACAGTAACAAGGTTCTCTGGATTAAGGGTAAAGGAAATGATGGGGACGACCATCGGGTTGAAGAAAAAAAAATGATGAGGGACGGTCATCAAAGGTGAAGGACGATCACCCAGCAGGGGACGACTGCTCTGTTGGGGATAAGATGAGGGACGGTCATCTAAGGTGAAGAACGATCACCTGGCAGGGTACGGCTGCCACAAGTATCACAACATAGGACGAATGCCGGATAAAAAAGGTCGACGATGGGGACGGCCATCGGATAAGCATGATGAAGGACGATCATCAAGAGGTGAAGGATGATCACCTAGCAGGGTACGACTGCTCTCGGGGTTTATCATGACATAGGACGAATGTCAGATAACAAGATCAACGATGGGGACGGCCATCGGATAAAATGATGAAGGACGATCATCAAGAGGTGAAGGACGATCACCTAGCAGGGGACGGCTGCTAAAATATCACGACATTGGACGAATGTCGGATAGGAAAGGGTTCCAATAATGGAGACTCCGCTGGGGGAATGATGAAGGACGATCATCAAAAGGTGAAGGACGATCACCTGGAAAGGTGCGGCTGCCGAAAGTATCATGACATAGGACGAATGTCAGATAGAAAAGAAATTTTGCTTTTTACTGGAAATTTGCTGGGGAATCTTCTGGGGAATGGTAGATACATATGAGTATCTATATTCAAGAAAGGAAAGGTACAAGTGTTTGACGCTGTGTATAGATTAAAGATGCAAACGAACATCTTTAAGACTATGATACGGACGAGTATCGGTAGAAACAAACGCTTGACGCATGTTCGGAGATGATGATACGGACGAGTACCAACTGGTTAACAAAGAACACGGACGAGTGTTGAATCTGAGGAGAGATAAGTGGTGTATACAAGATACGGATGAGTATCTGTATGAGTGAAAAATAAGCATGAGCGAGACACAGACGAGTGTTCAACTTGCTGGGGAGAGTATGATACGGACGAGTATCATAAGAGAAAAAGTATAAGTTATGAACTTATGAGTGTAAAAGATAATCTAACAATCTGTAGGTATAGGATGACACGGACGGGTGTCGGAAGAAGTGCATTATAAACAATCATTTTGTTTACAGTAAGTGTTTAGGCAACCATGCTGGGAAGTGGTGACACAGACGAGTGTCAAAGGATTGTATAGATATCTGTTTGCGGTTTTTATCTGCAGGGGAGTATATGACCCGAACGGGTGTCGGAAAAGAGTATGTGTTGATATGTATTAGTGAGTGCAAAGCGGACGTTTTGGCTTTCTGCTGGGACTGTGAGCCCTTATATTCATTGCTGATGGGCTGTCGGTATATACAGGTGTTTGATTCAAAACATGGCTTGTGATTATGCCATATGTTTGATTTTTTCCGTAATGCTCCGTATTAAACGGAATGCTACGCTTTGGGGGAAAATATGATGCGAATGCTATGATTATGCAAAAGATATCGATCCAGGATTCGGATCCCGTTGCTGCGAAGATCTCTGGCTGACTTGCTTGCAGTGATATCCCAGCTGGGGATAAGATCATTGGTATATCTGCTAAGATGTATGACTGCTTGGGGATACAGGTCACTGATAGACCTATCTTTGATGACGAGTGACCCAGCTGGGGTTGCGGAAGCTTTCGTCATCTTGTTGTGAGATCCTCAGACATTGCTCTTTTGGATAGAGGCTGAAATTCTGCGGGGAGGTGGTTCCCTATCTTCGCACTTGGTTGGGGAGGAACGATCACTGAACGACCTTCCTAGAGGTTTCTGTGAGGATCCTTCTGAGGATAAGGAGACCTGCGATCCTGTTATGACAAAGAAAACATACAAGCATCTCGAGGTGCCTCTTACTGGATTCCTTTATAGGAATTTAGACACTCCCGGGAGCAAACATATCTCCCGCTAGCATGTAATTTAGAAAAGACGCATCTGTATTTATGCGATCATTATATTTAAAGACATCAGACATTTTTGCAAATAAAGATAAAAATGTACGAGGCAAAATGTGACTAAAGATCTGATTTTATTAATTTGGGGTGCCCTGAATTGGCAAGTACAGTCAAAGAAACAAATCCCCTGAAATGAGGAGATTGTTACAAATTGAGAAAAGTAAAGTGCTGGAAATGTTAATGACGCTTAAGTGCGCTTCCCCTTTTGATGTGACTCATATGACATTGACGTTCTTCTCATCCTGCTTTTTGAAGAAGGTTGATTCTGACTGATGCTTTTAACCTTTCGAGCTTGCCATGCTGTAAGTGATACAGACGAATTTAAAATGCAGTTGTTCGCTTATTCCCTTATTTTGCGTGGATCGCCCTTTCAGGTTTTCAATCCACCGGGATACCCATTTTTGCCTGAGCCGTCCAATGCGGCTTTTCAACTCAGCGGGTGTACACATTTTTTTTAATTTATTTTCCCTTATTTTTGCCCGAGTCTTTTATTCTGTTTCTGACTCGTCGGGATGCCCTATTTTTTCATGGACTTACATTCTGTTTTTATGTCCAGCGGGTCACTTTATACGAAGTATTTTTTAACTGCATCTGAATTCACAGGGGACGGGAAATCTTCGCCATCCATAGTACTGAGCATCAGTGCTCCACCAGAGAAGACTTTCTTTACTATGAACGGGCCATCATAATTTGGAGTCCACTTGCCCCTGTGGTCTGTATAAGGAGGGAGGAGTCTTTTCAGCACAAGATTTCCTACTTGGTATTCTCGAAGCCTGACTTTCTGATCGAAGGCTCTCTTCATTCTTTTCTGATATAACTGCCCATGGCAGATTGCAGCTAGTCTCTTCTCTTCGATCAGATTCAGTTGTTCATACCGGGATCGGACCCATTCTGCTTCGTTCAGCTTAACATCCATCAATACCCGTAAGGAGGGTAATTCAACTTCAACAGGTAAAACCGCCTCCATACCATACACAAGCTGATACGGTGTTGCCCCAGTGGATGTTCTGATTGACGTGTGGTACCCATGCAAGGAAAATGGTAACATTTCATGCCAGTCTTTGTATGTGACCACCATCTTCTGCACAATCTTCTTGATATTCTTGTTAGCTGTCTCAACAACGCCATTCATCTTTGGCCTGTAAGGAGAAGAATTATGGTGTTGGATCTTGAAGTCCCGGCACAGTTCCGCCATCATTTTGTTATTCAAGTTGGAACCATTATCAGTATTGATTTGCTCGGGTACTCAATACCGACAGATGATGTCTCTCTTCAGGAATCGGGCTACCACTTGCCTGGTGACATTTGCATATGAAGCTGCTTCAACCCACTTGGTAAAATAGTCAATGGCTACCAGGATGAATCTGTGGCCATTTGAAGCAGTCGGTTCGATCTTGCCTATCATGTCAATGCCCCACATGGCAAAGGGCCAAGGTGAAGACATTACATTTAAAGGATTTGGAGGCACATGCACCTTATCTGCATAAATCTGGCATTTATGGCACTTCCTGGCGTAAGCAAAATAGTCTGCATCCATTGTGATCCAGTAGTAACCTGATCTTAGCAAATTTTTAGCCATTGCATGCCCTCCAGCATGGGTACTAAAAGATCCTTCGTGCACCTCGTGCATCAACAAATCTGCCTCTGTCTTATCAACACATCTGAGGAGTACCATATCAAAGTTTCTCTTGTACAACGAACCATCAGCATTCAGGAAGAAACTACCAGCTAGCCTTCTTAACGTCTTCTTATCATTGGATGATGCCCCAGGGGGGTATGTTTGATCCTCCAAGAAGAATTTGATGTCGTGGAACCAAGGCTTATCATCTTTGGCTAGGTCTGCAGAGAATACGTATGCTGGTCTATCAAGTCTGGATACTGAAATCCGAGGCACAAAGTTGGCAGCTTGAATTTTGATCATGGATGAAATGGTAGCCAGAGCATCTGCAAACTGATTTTCATCTCGAGGGATATACTCAAGCTTGACTGTTGTGAAGAATGTAAGCAACCTTCTTGTATAATCCCGGTAAGGTATTAGATGCTCCTGGTGAGTGTACCATTTGCCGTTGGTTTTGTTGATTACCAGAGCTGAATCTCCGAATACAGTTAAAGTCTTGATCCTGAGGTCAATGGCTTCCTCAAGACCCATAATGCAAGCTTCGTATTCAGCTTCGTTGTTAGTGCAGTTAAAAGGGAGTTTTGCCGAGAAAGGCAGGTGAACTCCCTTAGGTGTAACGAGTACTGCACCAATACCATGACCATTCATATTAACGGCCCCATCAAACATCATAGTCCATTCTTCTTCTAGGTCAGGCCCTTCAGTGTGAACAGGCTCTTCATGATCTTTTTCTTTTATGAACATGATGTCTTCATCAGGGAAGTCAAATCTCATAGGCTGGTAATCATCAATGGGTTGCTCAGCAAGATAATCAGACAACACACTGCCCTTGATGGCTTTTTGAGATGTGTATTGAATGTCATATTCTGTGAGGATCATTTGCTATCTTGCAACCCATCCGGTAAGTGCTGGCTTCTCAAATATGTACTTAACTGGGTCCATCTTTGAGATCAATAAGGTAGTGTGGGTCAACATATACTGCCTTAGTCGGCGAGCAGCCCACGCTAAAGCACAACAAGTTTTCTCGAGCAATGAATAACGTTGTTCATAGTCGGTAAAATTTTTGCTTAGGTAGTATATTGCATACTCTTTTCGACCAGACTCGTCATGTTGGCCCAGCACACACCCCATTGACTCTTCTAATACTGTCAAGTACATTATTAGAGGTCTTCCTTCAACTGGAAGCATAAGGATTGGAGGCTCTTGTAAGTATTCCTTGATTTTGTCAAAAGCCTTCTGGCAGTCTTCATTCCACCTGACCGTTTGCTCTTTTCTTAACAACTTGAACAAGGGTTCACAGGTTGCTGTAAGGTGAGATATGAACCGTGAAATGTAGTTCAATCTACCTAGAAACCCCCGAACTTCTTTTTCAGTCTTTGGTGCGGGCATTTCTTGAATGGCTTTGACTTTGACAGGGTCAACTTCAATCCCTTTCTCACTTACGATAAATCCCAGCAGTTTACCGGATCGCACTCCGAATGTGCATTTGTTGGGGTTTAACTTCAATTGTTACTTCCTCAGACGTTTGAATAACTTCAACAGATTCACCAGGTGGTCTTCTTCTGTGAGGGACTTGGCAATCATGTCATCCACATAACATTCAATTTCTTTATGGATCATGTCGTGGAATAATGTTACCATAGCCCGTTGATAAGTGGCACTAGCATTCTTCAGTCCGAACGACATTACCTTATAACAGAATGTGCCCCAGGGTGTGATGAAAGTTGTCTTCTCCATGTCTTCAGGTGACATCTTGATCTGATTATATCCTGAAAATCCATCCATGAAGGAGAAAACCAAGAACTGAGTCGTATTGTCAACCAATACATCAATGTGAGGTAATGGGAAGTCATCTTTCGGGCTGGCTCTGTTCAGGTCCCGGTAATCCACACACATCCTCACCTTGCCATCCTTCTTAGGCACATGTACAATGTTAGAAACCCATGGAGGATAGCTAGTCACAGCAAGGAAACCGGCGTCCCACTGTTTTTGTACCTCTTCTTTTATCTTCATGGCCATATCTGGGCGAGTACGGCGCAACTTCTGTTTTACTGGCGGACAATCTTCTTTCAGAGGCAGCTTGTGCATCACAATGTCGGTATCCAGATCCGGCATGTCCTGATAAGACCAAGCGAAAACATCCACATACTCCCGAAGCATGTCAATAAGTTGTTCTTTCACTGAATCTTGCAGACGGGCTCCGATCTTAACTTCTTTTAAATCTTCTTCTGTACCAAGATTAACCGTTTCAACCTCCTCCTGATGAGGGGTGATAACCTTCTCCTCTTGTCTCAACAACCTGGCTAGCTCTTCAGGTAGCTCATAATCTTCTTCAACCCCTTCATCAGCTTGATTAATCGGATTGTCAAAGTCATACGAAGTCATAGCAGTGTTGTTGTCGGTGCAGTCTGGAGGGAACTCTCTGCAAGGGTTTAGATTTGTTCATTTTAGTGATCAGTTTTATCTTGTTTAGAAAAAGTGAAAATGAAGTTATTATTTTGAAAAACATTGCCATTTTATTTTTGTACAAAAAATAAAGAATGAAAAACAGTGAGCAGAAAGAAAAAAAACTCATTTGCAAAAGATGTCCTGATATTCATTAATTGATCTTTGCACAAAATACAAGATGGCCCGATTACAAAATGAGCCCTGACATCTTGGGCAAGATGCAGGACTTGATGCATGCTTTAAAAACAGGAAATAATAATTACTCTATTGGAGTAACTCTTATAATTTCCTGGGAAGACCAGTTTGAGACATGGCTCCCCGGGATCCTTGGACGTATCCAACTTTCCAGGTTGCGCTCGTCTTCTGACTCATCTTCCAAACCATTCACAGCATCCGGGGTGAGCATTACCCCGCTGACAAACTTGGACTCCTTTGCAGCCTCTGGTTGATCTTGTCGAGTTGGTATGTAACCCAACCCGAATCGGTCCTCTTTCTTCTCCACGGGCAGCAGCTTGCCCCAACCTTGGGCGGTACCTTCCTCAACAACCTTCCGGGCTTGTTGATATGACGTGATGGAGGTCCCAAGCACATCAGATGATTCATTAATATTAAGGGCCTCAAACCCCTGACTCATAGGTTCATGGATCTCCCCATCCATTTCAATGTATTTGAAAGTAGCCAACTGGCTAACAAAAATATCCTTCTCCCCACAAATGGTGATGACTTGACCCTCCCACTCGAATTTTAACTTCTAGTGAAGGGTTGACGTCACGGCGCCAGCGGCGTGGATCCATGGTCTACCCAATAGACAGTTGTAGGCAGGCTGTATATCCATCACAAAGAAGGTCGTTTTGAAAACCTGTGGGCCAATCATTATAGGCAATTCTATCTCTCCCAGAACTGATCTTTTAGAACCATCAAAGGCTCTCACTACCAAGTTGCTTGGGCGTAGTGCCAATCCATCATGCTCCAGCTTCACAAGGGCTTTCTTGGGTAGGACATTGAGGGATGACCCTGTGTCCACCAGTACGTGAGAAAGAACTGCACCCTTACACTCCAAGGTAATGTGCAAAGCCTTGTTGTGATTGTGACCTTCCATTGTCAGATCAGCGTTGGTAAATCCTAGTCCATGACTAGCGTTGACATTTCCAACCACGGCCTCTAACTGATTGACAGTAATCTCCTCCGGCACATAAGCTGCGTGTAGGACCTTTAATAGTGCGTTCCGGTGAGCTTCGGAGCACATTAGCAATGATAGTATGGAGATCTTGGAAGGTGTTTGGTGAAGCTGGTCCACCACCTTGTAATCACTTTTCTTTATGATTCTCATGAATTCATCAACCTCTTAATCAAAAGGAGTCTTCAAAGCTTCTCTAGCAACCGGTTCTTCTTGCACCATGCTCTTCCCTTTTGCCTTAGCAGCAGCTTCTGCTTCAGCAATGGGTCTTGGTATTTGCGAGGCAAAGAGACGTCCGCTTCTAGTGAAGCCTCCGCCTCCCCCCACATTGTCTATCTGAGGTGAAGAAATTGATGACTCTAAAGTGATTTTCTGCCCCTCGTAGTATAGATCTGAGCCATAATGCCAAGGGATGGAATTACTGCTTTCGTAAGGAACTGGCCCAGGCATTGTGATAGTAACTGGACTGATAGCTGCTGCAGAGGGGACCACAATGGTGTGCGGATCATAATATATGGTAACCGGAGTTCTGACAGGAGTAGTATTTTGTTGTGAGTTGTTGGAAGGAACATTTGCGGGATCGTAGTATATCGTAACCGTTGAGACGCTTTCATTAATTGTTGCTGATGTTGTAGAAGGTGTTGAAGTTGTAGTAGGAACTGATGGAATAATGGGTGTTGTCGTTGTAGAAGGAATTGTGACTGAACTTGTATCCGTTGAAGTGATTGATTGAGTAATTGTTGGAGTTGTAGTAGAATCTGTTGGAACAATGGTTGCTGACGTTGTAGGAGTATCTGTGATTGTTGATGAAGGGATTGTTGGAGTTGTAGTCGCTGTTGTCGTAATCTGAAGGATACCATCCTTAATAAGACCATCTATGCCGTTTCTCAGTCTCTCACAACCATTAACAGCAATGTTGCAATATCCACAGCCGAGCTCACATCCGGGGAACACTTGGCATTCTAACAGCTGGGCTTTGATTTCAACCAAGGGTGTTCGGATTTGTGCAACACTGTTGATTAAAGTGGATGGTTTGCCCTCCTCAATAGCATTAATCCTTGGCCCGTTGTGACTAGGCATTGGATTTCTTGTAACATTTAGAGGAGGCGCAAAATTGAGAGCTTTTGAGTCCACCAAATCCTGAACTTTCATCTATAGGGCCCTGCATTTTTCAGTATTATGCCCCAGTGCGTTTGAGTGGAACGCACACCTGGAATTTGCATCATAGTTCTTTGGCATATTGAGGGGATCTGGAGGTGCCAATGTCCTTAACTCAACTAGGTTGAGCTTTAGGAGTTGTGGCAAGAGTGCAGCATACGACATTGGGATTGGGTCAATCACCCTGTTTGCTTGTGATGGCCTTTGTTGGAAAGGACGCCGCTGTTGATTACCGTTGCTGTTGTTGTACGACCTTTGTTGCGGATAATGAACTTGTTGTTGACACTGTGGTTGTTGTTGAGGATATGATGGTTGTTGTGGAATTGGAGCTGGGATGGTAACAGCTGCTACTGACCGGTGAGCATATTGAGGCCTGCCCCTGCTTGTATGAATGGAATTAGTTTCACCTGCCCTTCGGGGTCCTTTAAATGGGTTTCTTGGATTGCTGGAAGAACCCTCACCATTGTCGGAGATCTTACCCATCTTTAAGATACTTTCGATTCTCTCACCAGCTATGACTACGTTAGCAAAACTGGTAGAGGAAAAAGCAGCCAACCTATCAATATAAGTCCCTTGCAATGTATTCATAAACATGTCAGCCATCTCCCTCTCTGACATGGGTGGTTGGATAGCAGCAGCAAGCTGTCTCCATCTTTGAGCATACTCCCGGAAGCTCTCTCTAGAAGATTGAGACATTCCCATTAGGAGGGTCCTATTGGGAGCCATGTCCAGGTTGTATTGATACTGACGGATGAAAGCCTCGGCCAAATCCTTCCAACATCTTATGGTGGCTCTAGACAAATGCGAATACCATTCTCTCGAAGCCCCAGTCAGACTGTCCTCAAAGTAGAACATCCACAACTTTTCATCCATAGTATAAGCTTTGAGCCTTCCCAGGAAAGACTGTAGGTGAGTGCGAGGACAGGAGGTACCATTGTACTTTTCAAAGCACGGGGGTTTGAATTTGTGGGGAATTCTCACTCCATCTACCAGGCCCATGTCCATCACATCGAAGCCCAAAGAATTATGAGATTCCAAGGATCTTAACTTTTCAACAAGCTCATCCAATCTCCTGTCATATACCTCATCTCCAGCTCCTATGACAGTGAACTGTTCTTCCTGGGGATCCTCTTGCAGGATTCTGCCCCTAGTAGTGTTACCTTGAACATTCCTCGGGATGTTAACCTCTGGATCCATATGAGGTCCATATACTGGTGGGTCAATACGAGGCTGGCCCCGTTCATTGTTGCTAGTTCCTCCTGTTCCGAGATGAGGCTCCTCAGGAGTTTGTCTTTCCACCAGCTCTCTTAACCTTTCTTGACTCTGGGCTAAGCCAGTCATCACTGCCATAAACTGAGACATCTGATTTCTCATCTCTACTCTCTCATTGGCCATCTGATTTCTGACCTCAGACAGGTCCTGCTGTACTTGTTCCATTTGAATCCCGGGAAGGTTGTTACGAGTTGGGTACCGGTGCGTGCGGTTGACAGGGAACACTCGGCGACGAGCAATGTTTCCTGAGGTCACAACAAAGTTAGAAACAAATAATAACAAAACCTACAAAACAAAAACAAAGTTAGCATGCAATGCAGTATGCTTATTTGTTTTCCAAGGTATCCGGTTTGGTTCTTGGTTTTGACCTTTCCAGACCTCGAGGAAGATGCTTGATGTTGTTGAGAGAAAGCCCGAATAAAAACAAACCAAAATATATTACAAATGATGGAGCAATACATGGTCTGTTTTACAATACATGCCCTTGAAGGGTCAAAGTACATCAAAAAGAAAAAAGTACATCAAATGGAAATAAACAACAAGCAAAAGTCAGACATCCAGTCCAAACTCATCTTCTTTGACCTCCTTCAGGAGTGTCTCAGTCACTGGACCAGCTGGATGCTCTGTAATGGTTCTAATGAGGAGGTTCCTGGTAGCAATAGCAGTGGTCAGCTTCTTATGTTTGTCCTGGTCTTTTGATCTTTTCAATCCTGCTTTGAGCTTCAACTCTGATATCTCTTTTTGTGCAGTTAACAGAGCTTCCTGTTGTTTCTTCTCCTTGGCCTCTAGTTGTTCAATCTTGGCTTGAGTCTTCTGGTCTTCTTGTGTACGGGCTTCGGTGATCCTGACCCACCTAGCCTGACTCTCTTGCAGATAATGCCCAGTCCTAGCTTTCTGAATCTTAGCCTCCTTGCAGGCATTCTTCAATATCTGTTCTCCAGCCCTTGCTTTCCTTATGTAGTCCTCTGTCTTCTCAATTTTGGTAAGATGCTCCACCCTGAGCTTCTCCAATCTCTCAATGTCCAGACGACCATCACTTCTTTCCCAAAGGGTCTTCTTCAAGGCTTGAGACAAATTCTCATTCCTTTCCTTCAATTTTTCAAACTCCTCCAGGCTAACTGTTGCTGCAGGCTGTACTGTGGATGGCCCAGGTATGTCTTCCAAGATGAAGGGCATTCTGGTAATCTGAGCTCTAGTACGGGACCGGTCATAGTACTGAGCTGAAGCAACATTGTTGCATCTTCCAAGAATAGCTACCCCTTTTGTCTGGATGTTGTCCCAAGCCCAGGATGCTTGTCTGACAACAGCTGAATTAGGTTGCACTTCACAATATAAGGTCTCAGCTAAATCCTGTCCTCTGGGAGGGTGGACCAAGGCATATCCCAGTTGTTTCTTAAACAGTAAAGGATTGTAGTTGATGCAACCCTTTACTCCTATCAGAGGCACATTTAGGTATTGCCCACAGCTGGTGATGATGTCTTTGCCTTTGGTGCTCTGGGTGCACCATCTAATATCATCTGAAGTCAAAGCAATGAGCCTCTTGGCCCAATTCTTCTATTGGTGCGGGTTCAAGAAGGAATCTGACTTAGGCAGGTGTCTGAGTAGCCAGGTGTAAAACAAAGGAGCACAACATCTTACCAACTTCCCCCTTTGTTTCTCATTCCTCTGATGAACGGAGTAGTAAAAATCTCCCAGTAATGTAGGTACTGGGTTCTTCAGGAGAAACAGATGGATGGAATTCTTGCTGACAAATTTAGGCTCATCTACAAACAGTATAGCCCCATATATACTGAGGGCTAACAGTGCACAAACTGCTCTCCACTCTCCTAATGAAGCCTTCAGGATGGCCTGAGAAATCAAGAAGTCCAAATGCAAACCAGGAATCCCAGCCTTTGTGGTCATAATTTGCTCAATCAGGGCAGGCTCCAAGTATAATGCCCTTTCTATCTCTTCATTCTTGGGAGAAGTCATCTCTGGGTTGAAGGGGATTCCCCCTCTGATAGGTACTCCAATCAATAAAGAAAATTCTTCCAGCAAAGGCCCCATCTGAAAGTCAGGAAAGGTGAAGCATCTCAGTGGTGGGTCATAGAACTGCAAGCATGTGTGGATCATGCTCCTCTGAGAAGGGTCAAGGTCCATAACCATGTCCAGGATACCTCCATAGTGCTCTCTAAACAGTGGGATGTGGTCAGGTGTGATAAGTGATTGGATCTTCCTGATACCAGTCAATACAGGCTCAAAGAAGTGGTA
Source organism: Lathyrus aphaca (assembly GCA_963966055.1). Lineage (NCBI taxonomy): Eukaryota > Viridiplantae > Streptophyta > Magnoliopsida > Fabales > Fabaceae > Lathyrus > Lathyrus aphaca. The sequence goes on along the minus strand of OZ014524.1, from coordinate 387,479,595 downwards.
GGATATGTTGCTTTTTCTGGGAGTAGCCATGAGTGCTGAAGAAGCTGAAGACAAATGCTGATGAAGATCACAGACTGATGTTGGAAGTAAATCTCTGGCAGGCTGATGTTGGTGAGGAGATAACTAAAGCAGGTAACTGATGAAGACAGCTGAAGCAGAAGTCTATGCAGAAGAAGGCGTCAAAACCAAAACCAAGAAACAATGAATGGATACCCTGAAAGAAAATAAACAAATGTTAAATGATGCAATGATGATATATGCAAATGATATGCAAGGGTTTGTGATCAAGCTGGATCTGATTATTTGTCTTGATATGAGGCCCATGTATGTTCAAAAGTCCAGATGAAGGCTCAGAAATCCAGTAACCAGGGTGGGGACTCAAATAAAGAGTCACATGTCCACGGTTGATCACAAGAACTGTCCAAAGTGAGGAATTCTTAAAACAAATCAGTAACAGGGTATGATGTGGCCCAGGGTTCCTGCAAACCTGCAAACAACCCAACCCCCCTCACAGGTGATGTTCTAGAACAAAGATCCTCAGACTTGAATTAGTTATGAGAAGTGTAAACACTTCTAACCCGGAGGTACAATGTTTACAATAACCATAAAAGATCCTCCTCTAATTCACCTCAGTTTCTGAAGGTCATAATAAAGGTCATCCAGACTTAGCAGGCTTCCTAGATAGCCCTAGCACTACAGGAAATCTGTAGCACAGAGTTCTCAAGAAGAAACCCACATCTGAACTGTGTTTCATATTCCCGCACCAGACCGAAATGGAATGGGAAAGAACATGAACCACTCTAGCCTAGGTGTCACTCAGATCCCATGTATAGGACCTTAAACTCTCAATGGAACCCCACCCACCAAAACAACAAACCAGATCCAGCAAATGACAGTATGAAATATGCAAAACTGTAAAGAAAGCAATAAATAAAGCTGTACATAAAGCAGTAAATAAAGCAAAATAAATAAACATACATATAGCACATAACACCCCAGTAAACACAAATCAAACAAGCGCTAGGAGGAACCCATAAAAAGAACCAGAAGCCCTGGTTGCAATATAAGGGTCCCCAGCAGAGTCGCCAAGCTGTCGCTCCCACCAAATGACACCGGGTCAGAAGGGGTACAGACGCGAACGGTCGGCGAAAGAGAAGAAAAGAATAGAGTCGCCAGCTAGGCATTTTTATCCCGAAGGAAAGGTAATGCTGCATAAACCTGAGAAAAGATGGATAAGACGGTCGCGAACCAGAGAAACTGAGAAAGGGGGTTGGTTACAACCTGGGAAGGCATTAGCACCCAGATTGTCCGTCGTACTCGACGGGATCCACGCTTAAAAGATTTGTGTTTTAAAGGGGTAGTGTCAGTGCAATATATGTATCAAAGCTAGAAAGAATGCAAGTGTCAGTGCAAAAGAAATGTGAAGTGAAATGTGTGAAGTGTCAGTCCTAGAAGAGAGTGCAATGCTCAAGACTATGAGGCTAAAAGAATGATGCTGGAGGAGGGGGAATATACAGAGACTTTTGTTCGATAATTGTTAAGTTATGCCTATGTATCCTCTTGTGCAATGAGGAAGTCAGAACACCGTAGTTCGACTCAAAGAGACTGAAAGATAAATTGATTTGTGAACTTCTTGCTTGTCTATGCTCAAGTGTATGACCTGTCTGGCTCAGGTGCAAACTGTCTTGCATTAGACGGAAGAAGCAAGTTCTCGTTTATGAGTGAATGAGATGAAAAAAGAATCCCGGAGGAGACGACTATTGTTTGTTTGTTTTTTTCAATCTTTTATTGATTTTTTGTGTGTTTGTCATAAGTTAATGAGCTTAAGCCTAAACCAAGGGTTAGTAAACTCATCACATCTTCCCTCTGATTAGGGGTAATGAGAATACCTTAAGTATGAAGTAAGCACCTCACACTTAATCACCATGATGTAGGATTAAGATGATTATTCTACTTGTATTTATTTGGATGTTTTTGGAGTTTTTGTTTAGTGTTAAGTAATGAGCTTAAGCCATAATCAAAGATTTAATGGACCCATTACACCATCCTAATAGAAGGATAATAGATGAGAACATTCAAGCTGAGGAAGGCTCCTCAACTTAATCCATGATTAGGGATTAACCTCATGACAAAACAAAGCCTTTATTAAATGGAATTTAGTTAATGGTAAGATTAAGAAATGGATTTTATGGTTTGTAAGACAACTTGAGGGAGACTTGTCCATTAACAGTAGGGTTAGTCCTTCTTAACCAATTTAGGAAGAATTAGAACCCTAATGCAAGGCCCCAAGTTACAAGCTTGATGTCTTGGTGATTATTAGGTGAATTGATTAAAGGGTTTAAACACATTAAGGGTTTAACACTTAGGATTAAAGTTATACACTCCATCCTAATAAAAGGATACAGGCATAACCCTAATCTCAAAGCCTTAAAACCTTTAAGGTTTAGTCCTTGATTAAGAGATGAGAAGAGAAGACACAAAGATGACACAAAGGAAAAACTAATGGGGGACTAATCAAACCCTAATTGTGATCATTCTTGGTTGTTCCTAGGGTTTATGAGGCTTTCAAGAAGATCTTCAAGGAAGCCACCAGGGAAGAAGCGGGATGGAAGGCAAAGAAGCAGCAAGAAGCAAGACAACTTGCTTCACTTAAGAAGACAAGTTACTTGAAGAAAGGAGGTGAGGAGGGAACATGAATGAGCAAGCTCACTCTAATTCACAAATAAAATGCAGCAATGATGCATAAAAGATATGAGAAGAGATTATGAGAAGTGAAGGCAAATTCACTTCTCAAACACTTACCACCTGAAAAGTTAGCAAAAGGAAATGAAGTGAATTGAAGATGAGATGAAATGCAAAGATGAAGGACAAAGTCAGAAGCAAATCATGAGGCAAATGATGCTATGGGATGGCATGGAAGCATGTCATGTGATGTGGATGATTATACAAGCAAGGAGGATGCAAATGAAACATGTAAGAACCATGAAAGTACATGAATGCATATGACATGAAATGAAAGCAAAAGCATGGAAAATGGATGATGCAATGATCAAACATGATTCTAATATTTCCTAAGATGTCTTATATGTCATGTGGATGCACAAGATGTTATGGCAAGTTCATGTATGCAAGCATATAAAGGATGAATGCAAATGAAGGAAAACATTAGGGTTTATGCACAAGATACAAAGTAAAATTCAAAATCAGAAGCAAATGACAAGATAAAAAAATTGAAAATGGGATCAAAGGTACCCTAACCCTACATAAGTTCACTGCCCAAAGGGGAAGACCTAACTCTTAACCTAATGAAAGTTATGATTTTCCTAAATTTGCTAGGGTTTTAAGGCACTTCCCAATAATAAATGCAAAACAAATTGAAAATGAAGAGTAAATTCAAACCAATTTTATCCTAGAAACTACATGATATGAGGAATGCAATGCAAAAAGAACCAACATCAAACTCTTCATGGTTAGGCAGAAAGGATTTTTCTAAGTTAGGGCAAAAATATTGATTTTTTAGAACCTTAAATCCTAAGAACAATGTCAAAATAGGTCAAGAACCAAAAAGAAATTTGTGTGAAGGGTTTGATAATGTCTCTAAATGTATCAAGATGCAATATGATTTTTTTTTGGTGATTTTTAGAAACTTAAATGGTATTTTAATTAATTAATTCTCATTAATCAATTAAAATAAACATTTAAATATTTTAAAAATACGAAATTTATGCAAAAAATAAAATAAAAATTATTTTCAGAATGAGAAAAATATTTGAAAGGGAAATGCAAAAGATAAAATTTTTTAAATGTGTTTTGCTATTTTTAATAAAATGTACAAAGAAATGCAATTAAAATGAAATTAAAATGTGAATTAATGGAAGTATGCTGATCCAGTGGCCCAGATTCAAATGGAAAAGGGAGGGAATTGACTTTGCGCGCTATCCAAGGGCCAGAATTCAAACTACACTAATTACACAATTAAGCCCTAATCTGAACCCTAATCACTTTCAGGTGACCGGAACAGTGTTCCGGTCATCTTCTCCGGCTATCCCCTCATGCTATCTCTCTCAATATGCAAACCTAAGCCCTTAAACTCTCCAGAAATGATCCCCATCCCATTCTAAATAAGAATCAACCATCAAACATAATTTATTTCACATGATCAGAGAGATTCAAAGCAAAACGGAAAATTTCTCAGAAATTTCAGAAGCTTCATACATGCTTAAAACTGAATCATTTTCAAAACCAAAAGGTGCAGTGTGATCAGTGAAGCAAGGAGAACAATCTAAGAACTTAAGAAATTAATTCTGGAAAAAATGTTCTTGATGATACCTGAACTGAAGCTTTCGAAAATGACACTGGCTGACTGCTTCTTTGCTTCAAATCAGCTCCAATGATCCTCCTAAAGTGTTTGTGATGCTTGTTTGGAGTTTATATGGGCTCTAAATGAAGTTGGCAGAAGTTCAGTTCAAGCAATGTCAAAATCGTGTTTTTGATTCAGGGTGTTTTAGGGGAAAATGAAGGGTGGGAAATGATCAGCAATGGATATGGAGTTGAATGGTGGAATTTGTTTTGAGGTTTGATGGCTGAGCTATGAATTTCGAAGGCTTTTGCATAAGAGGGAGTTTTTGGGATTGCTGAGTTCTTGGAGGTTTCAGCCTGTGTTATGTTATGGAATGGCTTGCTTTTGGTACACATATCATGCTGGGATAGGTCAGAGGGTGGGTGGTGGCCTATGTTGATTGGTATGGGCAAGTTGCAAAAATGTCAACATGACTTGTACTTGAGGTATGGGCAAGAACACAGCTGGCCTTTGGGCATGTCCATGCGCAGCTGACTTCATGGAGGTCCACAAATCCATTCTTGAGGCAATTCAGCAAGAGAGAAGAAAGTTATGGGGTGTTTTGCAATTATGTGATGTTTTGGCCCTTTTAGGAAATCTTGATGTTCAAGGCATGAAACTTGGGATTTCTTTGTGCAATTATGAATTATAGGTCATGTGTGATGTTTGTGCAATACTTAGAAGTCAAATTGAGGTCACAAAATGCTTTGGCAAGTGTTTTTGTAAACTTCCCTCTTTGGTGCATAAGTGAAATTTTGTGATTTTTCCCAACTTTGCAAGGCCATAACTTGAGTTCTATGATGAATTAGATCAAGTTCTTGTACTTTTTGAAAAGGGAATGATTCAATCTACAACTTTCATGACCAAGAATTTTTCATTTGAAGCTTTTTTGAATCAAAAAGAGGAGGTTGAAAAACTTTCCCAAAATGGCAAGTTTGTATTACAAGTCACTTTCCCAAAATGGCAACTTTGCAAATGACTTGAAATTCTTCAATTTTGTGAACTTCTAACTTCTTCTAAGATCAAATAAAGATCATATATACCCAAAATGATGGAGAAGACCCTTTGGTTGGATGATTGGGGGCCTCCGATGCCCTGATTTTGCACTGACTTGTTCAAGAAGTCATCTAATGATCAGATGCCTTCCCCATTGAATTTCTTCATGAAAATTGGTGTGTATGATCCTTATATCATATAGAGACCAATAGAATCAAGAATGACCAAACAATTTGGAGTTATGGCCTCTGAAACCAAAACCTTAATTTTAGGTCATATGTGCAATTAAGCTTGGCTCTGCTTCCATGCCTTGCCAGTTCTTGTGATTTTCTGACTTTCTTGATCTTGGGAGGATAAAATATGATGATTGAACATACATGGACCCTCTTGAGATGATTGAAGACCTTTAGAGTGGCTCAGATGGCTCAGGGATTGCTCAGATCACAAACCCTAGATGCAGATGACTTTGAAACCATGCAGTGAAGCAAAAATGCAATGTGAGATGCTATGATTGAACTTATGAAAATGAAAAGATCACAAGCCATGGTAAAATGAGTGAGGGAAAATTTGGGGTGTTTACAGTTGGCAAACCCACTCACATTCGAGGGCCCACTGGGGACTCACATAGGATGGCATGGTTCTCTCATAGGAACCCAGTTAAGGCAAACTGATCGTATGACGATAGTATTATACCCTTCGGGATAAATATGTTGTTGTTTCTCGATTCGGTGCTTGAAGCTGGGGAACTATGTGTAAACACCCCAAATTTTCCCTCACCCATTCACACCATGGCTTGTGATCTCTTCATATGCATAAACTCAATCATAGCATCTCATACCACATTTTTGATTCATTGCATTGGTTCAAAGTCATCTGCATCTAGGGTTTGTGATATGAGCAATCCAAGAGCTTCTTGAGCCACTCCAAAGGTCATAAATCACTTCAAAGGGGCCCATGTATGTTCAAGCATCATATTATATCCCCTCAAAGTCAAGAATGTCAAAGAATCACAAGAACTGCGAATGGCATGGAAGCAGAGCCAGGTTTAACTACACAGATGACCTAGAATTAGGGTTTTGGTTTCAAAGGCCATAACTCCAATTTTTTTTGGTCATTCTTGTTTCTATTGGTCTCTATATGGTATAGGGAGCATGCATATCAATTTTCATGAAGAAATTCCATGGGGAAGTCATCTGATCAAGAGTTGACTTTTTGAACAAGTTAGTGCAAAATCAGGGCATCTGAGGCCCCCAATGACCCAACCAAAGGGTGTTCTTCATCATTTTGATTGTGTATGACCTTTATTTGATCATAGAAGATGTTAGAAGTTCACAAAATTGGAGAATTTCAAGTCATTTGCAAAGTTGCCATTTTGGGAAACTTTTTCAACCCTTGCTTTTTGATTCAAAAATGCTTCAAATGAAAAAACTTTGGTCATGAAAGTTGTAGAATGGATCATTCCCTTTTCAAAAAGTACAAGAACTTGACCTAATTCATTTTGGATCAAAAGTTATGGCTTGTCAAAGTTGGCCAAAATCACATAATTTGAGGTTTTCTACCAAAGAGGCATTTTGCAAAATGGTATGATCAAGTGTTCTAAAGGCCTCAATTGTGTACAAATTCTTCACAACATGATCACATGACCTCTAAAATTCAGAATGGGCCAAAGAATCATCTCATTTCATGCCTTGAACCTCAAGAAATCCCAAAGGAACCAAACTTTGTGAAACTTGCAAAACCTATCACAAACCATCAACCACTTGCTGCATTGCTTCTAGACCTGTTCCATAGCATTCCTTGATTCAAGCTGAGCCAAAGCAAGCCAAAACGCAAGTTGTACCATTGCCCATACCTCTCTTACACAAAGTTTGACATTTTGGCAACTTGCCCATACCAATCACCATAGGCCACCAACAACTCTCTGACCTATCACCTTTTGATACATGGACCAAAGCCAGCATAACACACCACACATCCAAGCCTAAATCAGAAGAGAAGCCATAGTTCCAAGTTTATGCTTCATTTGCAAAACCTTTCGAAACACTCTCCACAAGCATCAAACACACAAACAGACTTCACAAACAATCTCCACATGACTTGCTGATCACAAACCAACCATTAAAATAGCCTGAAAGCCACTGAAACCAAAACACGATCACCACCCCCCCTTGAACAGAACTTCTGTCATCTCCCAAACCAGCCATCAACAAGAGTTGTGAAGCATTCCATTGAGCTCAGGGGGACCAAAGGAGTCAATTTGCATAGGAGAAAGGCTCTGAAAGCTCCTGTTCGAAGGACTTCAGTTTAGGTATCTATCAAGAACAAATTTTCCAGAACTTCATTTACTTGTTATAAATTGATTCTACATGTTATCCTGATCATCATGATGTGTTTAAAAATGAAAATGGTGGAATATTGAGCATGTATGAGTTGTCTGAAACTTTCTGCCCTAAATTTGTCTTGCTTCGATTTGCATGATTGATGAACGAAAAATGGTTTTTGTTTGGGGGTTTTGATTCAGTGTTGAATGGGGTTGGATTCTGGGCAATTAGATTTCATTTTCATGGAGTTTAGAGAGAGTTAGAAATTTGGCTCGTCGGAGAAGATGACCGGAACACTGTTCCGGTCATCTGAAAGTCATTAGGGTTAATTAATTAGGGTTTAGTCTTAATTACGTAAGTTTGAATGCGAGTCGTCCAGATGCGCGCGCTAGTCAATTCCCTCCCTTTTCGTTTGAATCTTGGCCCTTGGATGCGCTGACTTTCTCATTTTCAGTTTAAATTCATTTATATTTTCATTTTATTTCATTTGTTTTTATACATTTTATAAAAAATAGTAAAACATTTTCAAAAATTCTGAAATTTTTTGTCAAAGGTTCAATTAATTTTTAGAAACCAAAAACATTTTTATTTTTATTTTTTGCATTAAAAATTATTTTTAAATCATTTAAAAGTTTATTTTTAATTAATTAATGAGAGTTAATTAATTAAAAATACTTTTAGGTATTTAAAAATCACAAAAAAATTCATGAAACATTTAAAATCATTTAGAAACATTGTCCAACTCTCAAACCAAATTTCTTTTTTGATCTTGATGTCTTTTGACAATTTTCCATGGAATTAATTTCATTTCAAGGCATTATTTTGATCCAATCTTCAAAAATTCATTTCTGCCTAGCCTTTAAGAGTTGGACCTTGATTCTTTTTGCATTGCATCATGTTTAGCATGTAGTTTATAGGATTAAAAAAGCATGAATTGATCTTGCATTTCCTTTTTGTTTGGCATTTTTCTTAACAAGGTACCTTAAAACCCTAACAATCTTAAGAAATTCATAACCCTCATTAGGTTAAGAGTTGAAACCCCTCCTTTGGGCAGTGAGTTTGTATAGGTTTAGGGATCCTTTGAATGCATTTTCAAATTTTTATCATGGTGTTTGCTTCTGGTTTTGATTTTTGTTTTGTGTATTGATCATAAACCCTAATTTGGGCTCTCATTTGCATCCATCTCCCATTTGCTTGCATACCATGACTTGCCATGACATTTTGTGCATCCATTTGATTCATAATACACCTTAGGACATATTAGAAACATGTTTGATCATTGCATCTTGCATTTGCCATGTTGTATGTCATTTGCATTCCATAACTTTTCATGTATGTTCATGGTTCTAAGAATGCTCCATTTGCATCCATATGTTTGTATGATCATTATCATGCCTTGCCTCATGTTTGCATCATCTCTTAGCATCATCAACATCACACACATGCTTCTGGTTTTGGTTTGCATCATGCCATTTCATCTCATTTTGCATTGCATTGCATTTCTTTCACTAACTTTTCAGGTGGTAAGTTACTTTGAGAAGTGAATTTGCCTTCACTTCTCACAAACTCTTTTCATCTCTCTTATGCATCATTGCTGCATTTTGTCTTGTGCTTGAGATTGAGCTTGCTCATTCTTCTTCATCTTACTTTCTTTCTTCAAGTGACTTTTCATCTTAAATGAAGCAAGTTACTTTGCTTCTCTTTGCTCCTTTCATCTGCTTCCTGGTGGTTTCTCTGAAGATCTTTCTTGTAAACCTCACAAACCTTAGGATCAACCAAGCATGACAATAATTAGGGTTTTGATTAGTCCCCCATTTAGATTTTACCTTTGTGTCTCATTGAGTCCTCTTTTCTCATCTCATAATCAAGGACTAAACCCTAAAGGCTTTAAGGCTTTGTGATTAAGCTTATGCCTGCATCCTTCTATTAGGATGGAGTGTATAACTTTAATCCTAAGTGTTAAACCCTTAATGTGTTTAAGTCCTTTAATCAATTCACTTAATAATCATCAAGACATCAAGCTTGTAACTTGGGCCTTGCATTAGGGTTCTAATTCTTCCTTAATTGGTTAAGAAGGACTAACCCTAGTGTTAATGGACAAGTCCCCCTCAAGTTGTCTTACAAACAATAAAAACCACTTCTTCATCTTATCATTAACTAAAATCCATTTAATAAAGGCTTTGTTTTGTCATGAGGTTAATCCCTAATCATGGATTAAGTTGAGGAGCTTTCCTCAGCTTAAACATTCTCATCTATTATCCTTCTATTAGGATGGTGTAATGAGTCTGTTTAATCCTTGATTATGGTTTAATCTCATTACTTAACACTAAACAAAAACAACAAAAACATTTAAATAATCACAAGTAGGTTAATGATCTTAATCCTACATCATGGTGATTAAGTGTGAGATACTGACTTCACACTTAAGGTATTCTCATTACCCCTAATCAGAGGGAAGATGTTATGAGTTTACTAATCCATTGGTTTAGGTTTAAGCTCATTAACTTATGACAAACTTTCAAAAGCAATAAAAGACTAAAAACTCATAAAACAAACAATAATCGTCTCCTCCGGGATTCTTTTCTCATCTCATTCACTCATAAACGAGAACTTGCTTCTTCCGTCTAATGCAAGACAGTTTGCACCTGAGCCAGACAGGTCATACACTTGAGCATAGATAAGCAAGCAGTTCACGAGTCAATTCATCTTTCAGTCTCTTTGGGTCGAACTACGGTGTTCTGACTTCCTCATTGCACGAGAGGATACGTAGGCATAACTTAACAGTTATCGAACAAAAGTCTCTGTACGTTCCCCCTCTTTCAGTATCATTCTTTTAGCCTCATATTCTTGAGCATTTCACTCTTTTTCTTACACTGGCACTTCACATACTTCACTTTACACTTCTTTTGCACTGACACCTGTACATCCTTTTCCAGCTCTTTTACACACAAATTGCACTGACACTACCCCTTTAAAACACAAATCTTTTAAGCGCGGATCCCGTCGAGTACGACGGACAATCTGGGTGCTAATACCTTCCCAGGTTGTAACCAACCCCCTTTCTCAGTCTCTCTGGTTCGCAACCGTCTTATCCATATCTTTCTAGGTTTATGCAGCATTACCTTTCCTTCGGGATAAAAATGCCTAGCTGGCGACTCTTTTCATTTCATCCTTTCACCGACCGTTCGCGTCTGTACCTTATTTGAGTTAGCCTCATTTGTTGGGAGCGACACTATGAGGGATGCTTGTTTCCTTGGACTCGGCTGAGACCTCCCTGAGTAGTACATAATGCCAAACTGATTCCTTGATTTGGTCATGAGCCATTTTTCGGAAATGGTGAACGTATTATTGCTATTCGGCTTTGAGAGTCCGTGATGTTGACCCGAGTAGCACACCCGTGAGATTGGGAGGGGTTTACAAGTTTGCAGGAACCCAAAACTTCAAAATACCCATGTAAGCCAGTACACTTCAGTGACATGATCTTGTTCTGTTAATTATGGATTCTGAAGTCATGAACTCCGGATCAGAGATACTTGTGATGATGTTGTGGCCTTGCACAGACACTTGATCACTTGATTCACTACACAGACACATCACTGATCACATGCCTTGCCTTGCATAACATCATTAATCATTTGTGTTCCTTTTATTATCAGGGTTCATTACCTCCTATTTCTGGTCATATTTGCTACTTCAACATGGAGATTCCAAGGAAAAGAAATGTCCACTATACTTTCCCACAACCGAAGACAGAGAGTATTCAGGGATTGATTAACTTGATGGGTGACAAAGTCCTTGATGATTTCAGGAAAGAGTTTGGCAAGATCCTGGATTATGTGAGCAAGCCCACAGTTGACCAGAGGGATAACTTGCATTCTTTGTTGCAGTTCTATGATCCACAACCGAGGGTCTTCGTTTTCCATGATTATATCTTGGCACCTACATTAGAGGAGATTTCTAGTATGCTGAATATTCCTATTAAAGAAGGTATGCCTTACTATGCTTCAGAGAGGACCCATCCTCATGAGGATATCACTACTGCCTGTCATTTGAGTACGCTCAGACTCAAGATGGGATTAGAAGCTGGCCAAAGTAAGGGGATCCCTTTGGATTTTATTATCACAGAGGCACATATCATGGCATTGGGAAAGAAATGGGCAGACTTCAAAGCATTATTAGCCATGATAGTGTATGGAATCAGTTTATTTCCAAGAGAGAAAGGGCTAATTAGTATGGAGGCCATTACCATCTTTGTCAAAAGAAATCCTGTACCTACATTGCTAGCTGACTTCTACTATGGAGTTCACCACAGGAATGAAAAGAGGAAGGGACATGTAAATTTTTGTGCTCCCCTATTTGCTGAATGGTTTGTAAGGCAATTCCCTAAATCGGGACCTTTTCAGGACTTGAAACAGTCTTGGAAGTGGTCCAAAAGATTAATGGGCTTAACCTCAGCTGACATTGCTTGGGGATGCAACAAAGATCTTTTGGGAAAAGAAATGTTGGTCAGTTGTGATAGCTTTCCAAATGTGCCCTTGATAGGGAGGAAAGGTGGGATCAGCTACAATCCTATCTTATCCAAGAAACAATTTGGCTATCCTTTAAGAGATGTACCTTTGATTGAAGATACAAAGGAGTCTTTATACTTTCCAGCAGAAGGGAATCTCAAGAAGAGCATACTGATATCCCAAGCTTGGGAGGTTAGAGTGATGAAAGGGAAGAAAGACTTCGGGAGAGTAGATCCCAACACTTATGATCCTTTTGCCAGCTGGTTGGAGGATCGTGTGAAGACCCTGTTGCTCCCATTTTCTAGAGAAACACCTCTCTACCCTAAGGAGGTAGCACCCACAATTTCAGTGTCTCTTCAAGAGTGTCAAAAGTTGGAAGCCTTGGTTCAACGACTCAGGTTGGAAAATCAAGAAGCTTACAATTCATGCCAGAAACTGAAGATACAGAATCAGAAGTTAGAGGAAAGAGCTCACAAATCTGAAGAGATGGTCAGGCTCAAGCAACAAGACTTTCAAGAAAGGGAGCTCTACTTCAAGAAAAGGGGATTAGCTAAAACTCACAAGGCGGCCCAGTGCCGGAAAGAGAAGAAAGAGTTGAATGAAGCTAATGAAGCTATCACCTTATGGAAAGAGAAGTGGGAAGACAATTTGAAAAGGTAGAAAGAGCTGGAGGTCAAGCACAAGCTAGAAGTCAATAGTCTTCAAGATTCTTTGGATGGACAGAGGGAACTCCTTCAGAAGGCTTACCATCAAGAGAAGAATCGTCTCCAAAGTTTAGCAGAAAGCCAACAAGCGGTAAAGGAAGCTCAGAAAGAAATAGAAGATTTGAAGTTGAAAGTTGATGTCAAGAGAGCCAAGAATGATTCCATTACAAGCCAAGAAAGTGAAAAGGTGTTCCTACAACAAATTGAGGAGTTGCATGGCTCCTTTGACCTTAGGGATATCCTAATTCAGAAGCTCGTACAGGAGCCTACGCATCCGGACATAGCTCAGATGTTGCAAAATGTCAAGCGCCTCAGTTGGAGATTACAGGATGTAGACTTTCCTAAGCTTTAGTTGTATATGCATATGACTTGGATTACCCACAAGCTTGTTGTGGGAATCTCTCTTTCTTGATGTACTTTTTCTTTCTTGACGTATTGAATTTGTATCTTGTGAGGATCTTTGTTATTTCCAATTATCTTCTGATTTACCTGAAGTCTCTAGTTATATCTGTTGCACGAACACAAAATAAATGCCACCACCTCAAGCTTGAATGTCACACAAGATTTTCTTGTAAGGGATCTTTTCTCAACACCAGAATGGGAAAGTAATTGAAGCCTTGGGAATAAAAGGAACACATTGCATTGCATACACATCATTTGCATTTTTCTTTGTTTTTGCAGGTTTTCTACATGTTGCTTAGCTTATTTGCATTTCAGGCAAATATTGCGAGAGCTGCCAAGACCCGACATCTTCGACAAAATATCCCACACCGCTATGCAATTCGCAACAACCAGAGGACAATCATGGATGCTATGCAAGCTGAGCTTAATGAGTTTCGTACCAGAATGGGGGAATTCATGGTCATGATGCAAGGGATGGCTTAGGGACAACATGATTTGAGAAATGCAATTCAGGGGCTCAACTCTCCTCAGACTAATCCTCCTGTAACTACTCCTGACGTCCAAGTGACTCCTCCTAACACCAACAAAGGCCCAGGTGGACCTCAAGTTCCAGAACAGGGCACAACAACTTTCATTCCAATACAAGACAGTCAGGAGGATCAGTTCCCTTCTTTCAACAATGACATGGGGTTCGGCGGAGAAGGAAATCTTCAGGACTTTTTGATGCTTGCTGAGAAAGTCAATGCCATCGAGTGTAGAGATACTTTGGGGATAGATGTGTCTGATATGGGTCTAGTCCCCGGGGTGGTTATTCCTCACAAATTCAGGCCACCAACTTTTGACAAGTATAACGGTAGCTCCTGCCCCAAGACTCACTTGCAGGCATTCTACCGGAAAATTGTTGCCCATACAAGGGATGAAAAGCTCTGGATGTACTACATCCAGGATAGTCTCTCCGGAGTATCCTTGGAATGTTATATGAAGCTAGAGAGAAGCTTTGTGAGAAGCTGGAAGGAATTGGGAGAAGCATTCCTCAAGCAGTATCAATATAATATCGACACGGCGCCCAGTCGCACTCAACTTCAAAGTCTGACTCAGAAGAACTCCGATAGCTTCAAAGATTATGCGCAAAGGTGGCGCGAAGTGGCCGCTAGAGTGCAACCACCTTTGCTGGAGAGAGAAATGGTAGACCTATTCCTGGATACCATCCCTGGGCATTTCATGGAAAGGCTAGCTGGATGTTCTTCAAGTAGATTCTCAGATATCATCTTGACGGGCGAAAGGGTAGAAAGCTGGATCAAGTAAGGGAAGATTCAGAATGGGGGCGCTTCGAGTTCTGGTGTCAAGAAGACCTTCGTGAAGAGGAGAGAAGGAGAGACTGGGGCAGTGTACGCGCAGAGGGGAGGAAGTAACGGAGGGTTTTATCAGCAAGTGGCCCCCATCACTATCTCAGCTCAACCTGTTCAACACCAAGTCCAACCACCGCAGCCGCCATGCCAACAAGGGTATCAACAAAGAGCTCCTCGTCCATATTACCCCCAGAAGACCAGAGAAAGACATTTCGAAATTCTGCCGATGTCCTATTCACAGCTTTTGAAGAATCTCCTACAGCTCCAGATGGTTCAACTCCGAACTCTACAACCCCCGAAGCCGAGCCAAATCCCCGAGGGTTATGATACAAACGCCAGATGCGAATTTCATTTCGGAGCTCCCGGGCATACCACAGAAAACTGCAAAGCTCTGAAGCATGTTGTTCAAGACCTACTGGATTCCAAAGCGATTAATTTCGCTCCTACTCCTAATGTAATACAGAACCCTATGCCTCCTCACGGGGGTACAGTTGGGGAAGTTGACGATGGGGAGAAACTAAACTTGGTGTATGATATCAACGACCTGCAAACTCCGTAGAGTGCTGTTAAAGCATGTTTGGACCAGAGGGCTGTGTTTACAGGTTGTGGAAGTGATTGTCCTGGGTGTGTTGAAGCTCCAAATGGTTGGGAGCAGTTGAAAACAAAGATCCAAGGTATGATTAATGAAGGAGTGTTGCAGTTTGACAAAGTTGTAAAGGAAAGCGAAGTCTCTATAGTAACCATATTCTACGATCCATCTCAAGTTCCTCCACGGGCCAGAGTGGCACCGATAACGATTACCACTGCAGGGCCAATATTGTATCAGAGTGATAAAGCCATTCCTTGGAATTATGGTGGCGAAGTATACTGTAACGGCCAGAAGCAAGAGTTGGCCACGTCTAGTATGACCCCAGCTCAAGTAGAAAACGTTGGAGTATGGGGCTTTACTAGAAGTGGAAGGTTATTCGCGTCGGAAACACTAAGAAATAGTGTGATACCACCCAGAGACACCGCAGAAGCCCAAGCTAAGGCAAGAGGGAAACAACCAATGGTTGTCAATGAGCCTGCACTAGTAACTGATCCAGACGTTACCTTTGATAAAGAAGCTGAAGAAGTTTTGAGAATTATCAAAAAGAGCAATTACAAGATTGTGGACCATCTGCAGCAGACTCCGTCGAAGATTTCCATCTTGTCCTTTCTAATGTGTTCTGACTCCCATAGGAAGGCTCTCTTGAATATTCTGAACAAGGCTTATGTGCCTCAGGATATTTCAGTAAATCAGTTAGAAGCGGTAGTATCTAGTGTCAACGCCAGTCACATATTGGGCTTTACAGACATGGATCTAACATTTGAAGGGCGTGCTCATAATCGGGCACTGCATATCTCTTTAGAATGTAAGGGTGCAGTACTTTCTCACGTGTTGGTAGATACTGGATAATCGTTGAATGTTCTGCCCAAGAAAGCATTGATGAAGTTGGATTATGATGGAGTGATTCTAAAGCCTAGAGACCTGGTAGTTAGAGCATTTGATGGGTCGAGGAGATCGGTGTTTGGGGAGGTGGATTTACCAATTAAAGTAGGTCTACAAATCTTCAATACCACATTCTACGTAATGGATATACAGCCTGCATATAGTTGTTTGCTGGGAAGGCCTTGGATACATTCAGCAGGAGCAATATCATCCACACTTCATCAAAAGCTAAAGTTCATCTAGGAAAGCCAAATTGTAACTGTCAGTGGGGAAGAAGACATTTTTGTTAGTCATCTGGCTTCATTCAAGTATGTGGAGATGGATGGAGAGATAGTTGAAACTCCATGTCAGGCTTTTGAGCCCCTAAAAACTGAACAAGCATCTTCATTGGCATCTTCTTCTGAAGAACCAAAGAAGGGGGTTTCCATAGCCTCTTATAAGCAAGCTCTTGAGTTAGTATAGTCGGGGATACGAGAAGGCTGGGGCAGTCCAGTAGAAGTTCCAGAAAAGAAAGATATGTTTGGGATTGGTTATCATCCTGGGCAGTCATCATCTTGACCGAGTGCTAGATGTCGTCAAGGCCCAATTACTTTCACGAGTGCGGGAGTGGTGGATTATGGAAGCATCAGTGTCGTGCAGGATGACGCAGTTGATAGTGACTGTGACTTAGATGAGTGGATCAGACCGTCTGTTCCAGGGACTCAACTTAGAAATTAGACATCTTAAAGGCTTATCTCAGTCACTTCCTTCGAAGAGTAATGATCTTTGTTTTTGTCTTTCCTGTACTCAAGCACTATGTCTTTCCTGGGGCATAGTAGCTTTTTGTAAGGGTTCTTTTGTTCCTAACACAATTCATAATCATAAATAAAGCTGACGTTTCACATTCATCCATGTTGTTCTTTGCCTTTCATTTTTTCTTTTGTTTTTCAAAAAGAAAGAAAAGTTTTTAAAGTGGAAATGTTTCTCATTTTCTCAAGCTGTTTCTAAAGCCTTGCATGAATCACCATTCATGCAGGTGCTCGTCACCGTATCTTATCAATGACGACCCTGTTATGGATGAGTATGACTTTGACAATCCAATTTATCAAGCCGATGAGGAAGGTGAAGAAGATTGCGAACTACCTGAAGAGTTGGCCAGACTGCTTAAACAGGAGGAGAAGATGATTCAGCCGCATGAAGAGGCCGTCGAAGTGATAAACCTGGGTACCGAAGAAGACAAGAAAGAAGTTAAGATTGGGGCAAAATTAGAAGAATCTATCAAGGCTTGTCTAGTTGCTATGCTTCGAGAGTATGTTGATGTCTTCGCATGGTCCTACCAAGATATGTCTGGTTTAGACACTGACATTGTGGTACATAAGCTGCCTCTGAAAGAAGACTGCCCGCCGGTAAAACAGAAGTTGAGGCGCACACGCCCTAATATGGCAATTAAAATTAAAGAGGAAGTACAAAAGCAATTTGATGCTGGTTTCTTGGCCGTGACCAGTTACCCTCCGTGGGTTGCCAACAATGTGTCGGTCCCTAAAAAAGATGGTAAGGTCAGGATCTGTGTAGACTATAGGGATTTGAACAGGGCCAGCCCCAAAGATGATTTCCCTCTGCCTCGCATAGATGTGCTTGTTGATAATACTGCTCAGTTTTCTGTTTTCTCTTTCATGGACGAGTTTTCAGGTTATAACCAGATCAAGATGTCTCCCGATGATATGGAAAAGACTACCTTCATCACGCCTTGGGGCACTTTCTATTACAAGGTCATGCCATTTAGTCTGAAGAATGCTGGGGCCACTTACCAACGGGAGATGGTGACACTATTTCACGACATGATTCATCATGAAATTGAGGTTTATATTGATGATATGATAGCAAAGTCCCAAACAGAAGAAAAGCATTTGGTCAATCTAGCAAAGTTGTTTGACAGACTCCGGAAGTTCAGATTGAGGTTGAATCCGAATAAATGCACCTTCGGGGTCCGTTCCGGCAAGCTACTTGGCTTCATTGTAAGTGAGCGGGGAATTGAGGTTGATCCAGCCAAAGTAAAAGCCATCCAAGAGATGCCTAAGCCAAAGACTGAAAAGCAAGTGCGTGGTTTCTTAGGGAGACTAAATTACATTGCACGGTTTATCTCTCACCTAACGGCCACATGTGAGCCCATCTTTAAGCTTCTGAGGAAGAATCAGGCCATTAAATGGAATGAAGACTGTCAGCAAGCCTTTGACCGAATCAAAGAGTACCTGCTAGAACCTCCAATTCTCATGCCTCCAGTACCAGGGAGACCTTTGATCATGTATCTTACTGTGCTCGAAGGATCAATGGGATATGTGCTGGGTCAGCAGGACGCGTCTGGTCGAAAAGAGCACGCCATTTATTACCTTAGCAAAAAGTTTACCGATTGTGAGACACGCTACTCACTACTCGAGAAAACTTGATGCGCTTTGGCATGGGCTGCTCGTCGACTAAGACAGTACATGCTGACTCACACCACTCTCTTAATTTCCAAGATGGATCCTGTGAAATACATTTTCGAGAAGCCGGCTCTGACAGGAAGGGTAGCTTGATGGCAGATGATACTAACAAAGTATGATATCCATTACACTTTGCAAAAAGCAATTAAAGGAAGTTTACTGTCAGAATACTTGGCTCAGCAGCCAATTGATGATTATCAACCCATGAAATTTGAGTTTCCGGATGAGGACATCATGTTCCTCAAGTTGAAAGACTGTGAAGAACCACTTCTGGAGGAGGGGCCAGACCCTGAATCCAAATGGAAGTTGATGTTTGACAGAGCTATGAACATGAACGAAAGTGGAATAGGTGTTGTTATCATCTCACCAGAAGGGGTCCATACACCTTTAGCTGCTCGGTTGACTTTCGAATGCACTAACAATGAGGCAGAGTATGAAGCTTGCATCATGGGGGTTGAAGAGGCAATCAACTTGCGAGTCAAGAACCTCGAGATCTTCGGAGATTCTGCCCTGGTGGTAAACCAAGTCAATGGCAAATAGTTAGTTCATCAACCTCACTTGGTTCCTTACAGGGATTACGTCAGGAGGCTATTAACTTTCTTCTCCAAGGTCAAGTTGAATTATATTCCTCGAGATGAAAACCAGTTCACCGATGCTCTAGCAACTTTGTCGTCCATGATTAAAGTTTGTCAAGAGAATTTCGTATCTCGAATCATGGTCTCCCGTCTTGAAAGACCTGCTTATGTCTTTGCAGTTGACAGTGGTGAGGATAACAAACCTTGGTATCATGATATCAAGCAATTCTTAAAGGCTCAAGAATACCCGTTTGGAGCATCCAATAAAGACAAGAAGACCCTCAGAAGACTAGCAGGTGGTTTCTTCTTGAATCAAGATGGTGTGCTATACAAGCGAAACTTCGACATGGTTCTGCTCAGATGCGTGGATAGACACGAAGTAGACCTGTTGATGCAAGAGGTTCATGAAGGCTCCTTTGGTACTGTAACACGGTGGGAGAACTGACTTTAGTTATGTTGCGGATAGCAAGAGTCGCCACCGACTTTTATTTTATCCAAAAGGAAAGGGTATAAAAGAACAGGAAAGACCTTAAGAGATATTTCTGGGTCCGGGGGGTAGGTTATGTAAAGGGAAGGTGTTAGCACCCTTTACATCCATGGTTATCCATGGGCTCTTAGTTACTTAGCTCACTTTAAATT
Source organism: Lathyrus aphaca (assembly GCA_963966055.1). Classification (NCBI taxonomy): domain Eukaryota; kingdom Viridiplantae; phylum Streptophyta; class Magnoliopsida; order Fabales; family Fabaceae; genus Lathyrus; species Lathyrus aphaca. Next base: position 387,459,832 of record OZ014524.1, on the reverse strand, counting down.
GTTTTTAAAAGTGTAGTGTGTGAATAGAAAAATTTTCAGAATAGTTAATAATAATCCATGTACGGATGTGTAAAAACTTGTTTTTGAAAATTTGTTTTGAAATTTGTTAAGTGTGAAAAGTTTTTGAAGTGAGCAAGTACATAAGAGGAACCTACCCTAATGTTTTAAGTCTTTCTTATTCTTTATCCTTTCATTGGTAAGACTATCCCTACTATTAAGGAGTAGGTAGTCATTACCTTGGATGTAAGGGACATGAGAGGGACATTCTGTTTTATGAAGGCAACTGTGGGGTGTAATAAGCATATAGGAGGGACTATCATCATTATTCGAAGGGACTTGATTTGTAAAGGCAACCATGAGGGACTTGATGATTTTTCTTTTTAAAGGGACTTGCTTTATACACCCCACTTGACCTTATGGTTCAGGCAACTTGAGGGATAGCCTTAGAAACGTGAGATGGCGATTAAAAATCGACTTACGTGTGTGAGTGTTCAATATTAGTTATCTTTTATTAAAAAATGATCTAATTTGATTTTAAATAGAATACATGTTTTTGCACTCCCTAATTACTAACCATAGCAAAAATAATTACAAAATTACAAAATTTACATCCAGAAGCATTTACATAATAATTATAATAAGCAAAAAATAAATAAATAAATAAATAGCAAAAATAATTAACAAGCTAAAATAATAAATAAATAATAATTAGGGGTTAGTAAATAATAATAATAAGTAAGGTTAGCAAAATAATGACAATAAGCATAATTAAAATATAAATGGATTAGTGATAATAAAATAATAATAATAGTAATTAGAAAAATAAACAAGGTTAGAGAAATAATAAGAATAAAATTAGTGAAAATAAATAATGAGAAAAAAATACACAATATTAGAGACATAATAGTAAAGATATAATATAATAGTAAATCACAATAGAAAAATATTATAAATGATATAATTAGAATAATAAGCACAAAGTTTAATTTTAAATATATAATAAGAAAAATTTCTAAGCATAATATAAATCATTTACAACAATTCAATTACTTATCAACAATTATTAAAAGATATTATGAGAAAATAAATTTTAAATGTCATGTTTATAAAAATAATCATATTTACAAAATTAATCTTATTTATAAAATTTTAATTTTTATTAATTATCCTATTTACAAATTATTTTAAACATATATTAACATTTATTTATTAAAACAATATTTACATATTATAAGGAGAAAATAAGCTTAAAATATTATATTCATATTTACAAACAAATTTACAAGAATTATACTAAATAAATGTACATAAAATTATTTAGAAAAATATAAGATTAGGTTTTGTTTTAGAAAATATTTTAGAATAAAGTTATTTTAATTAATATACATACTATAATTTATTTACATAATTATAAAAATAATTTTCATAAGAAAAAGATATATAGAGTTTAAATTATATTTAACATTATTTTAATTATATTTATATACATATACTTTTAATAATTAAACAAAAAATAGAAAATAGGAAAAAACTGCAAAAAGAGAGGAACTTACCTGATCAGGATTTGATCCCATGTCCTCATGTTTACCAGCAACAACAATAACCACCAGGTTAGCCCACACGCAGGCAACAAGAAAGGGGCAAGAATTTGTTTTGTGTCTTGTTTGAGAAATCCAGAAAAAATGAAGAAATAAAAAGGCCTGGGGTAGGATTTGATCCCAGGACCTTTATACACTCACACACGCGCATCACCACCCGGCTGGAAGAGCCAATCTGCTTATAAACCAACGCCAATTCATAATATGTAATAATCAATACGTAAATAAGGAAAATAACCAAAATTTTGTCATGGCCAGGATTCGAACACAAGTCATACGGCCAGCATGCATACGCCTCCTTCCACTGGGCCACAAGCACACCTGTGATAAACAAACAACAATAATTCAAAACATATTTTCACCAGTATTTGAATTTTCCAGCGCGCGGGAACTGGTCTTCTTCTTCCTTGAGACCTTCGAAATCACCTGCGAATATTGTTGCAATTTTTCCTGCGAAAACCAACTTCCAGCAAAACCTACGAATATCAACAAGCAACAAAACCATACAATTTTTAAAAATTAAGCACAGCAACATGTTCCTGGCATCCACACGATTCATTCTATGTCTTTAGAATCAATTTATATTCACTAAATCAAAAGTCCCTAAACCTAAGTCCAAACCCTAATAATGGCATCTTGTGAATTAGGTACGGGTTCTTGAGTTTTCCTGCCCAGAAACGTTCTACAACATACAACAAACAACATTAGCCAAACAAAATCCATTTAAATGCAATGAATCATTAGAATCGAAAAAAATTTATTCAAGAACAAATTGGCTTCGGGTTGTTCATATATGCATGCTATAGATGCGTATGGGCATTGGTTTTGCATCATGGAAGATCAAGGAACATCTCTATGATCATAGTTTACCTTCTAATACCCTGTAACTCAAAATCCGAATCTCACTTTTTTGATGAATTTTTGAACAATGAACTTACACTTTTGGCTGCTGGAATTCGTGTCTTGAGGCTAGGGTTATGTTTGCTACTTATATGAGAGTGAATTAGGTCAGAAATATGGATTGGTTGTATGAAAATTTGATCCAAAAAATATTGAAAAAGATCATGTTGTAAAATTCAAATATTTGATCATGAAGACTTGCTATCTTTGGATTAGTCATATGATTTCCTTCTCTTTAAGCTTCAATCACTAATTAAGAATTTCTAGAACCTCAATCTTCACCCAAAAATAGATTTTCACATTTTATATTTATTTAAAATGATTTTTATGAATTAAATCAATAATAAATAAAAATAAAATAATAAAAATGCTGAATTTTGGTCAATTGGGTCGTGCATAATGAGATGAGGTGGATTGGATCACAACTTGGTAAGCCCATTTGGAAAGAATTACTTTTAGACCTCCATTTTCAATATAAACCATCACAAAATTTCCCAACTTTGCAAGGGCACATCTCCCTCAATTTTAAAGGTATGAGGGTGTTCTTGGACTTTTTGGAAAGCTTGAAGAGTCCTCTAAACAACCCCATTGGTTTCAGGTCCATATCATTTACCAATCTCAAGTTATGCCCTTTTGAAGTTGTTGACTTTTTGTTGACTTTTGAAATGACCTATAATGTCTTAGATCATATCTTTCAAATGAAGCATTTTTGGGCTTAACTTTCAACATCAAAGTTGTAGAGAATAAATTTCCTTCAAAATGAGCTTTGGATGGAGACTTGGTGATGAAGTATGTGAAAGTTATGTCTGGTCAAAGTTCAGTTGACTTTTACTGAGGAAACCCTAATTTAGAAACTCCTGATTATTGATGATCTGGAATCTCCTTGATGAATCATGATCAACCCTTGATCAAATGATGAATTTTACTTCATATACTTGATGTTGGCAAAAAATCATGAAGTTTGACTTTGGTTTGACCATAGTTGACCTCAGTTTGACTTTTTAACTGTATTGACTGATTTTGACTTATCTGATCATCTGACTGAGCAATCTTCTGAGAAAAGTCTTGAAACTTGTCATGGGGATTCTTACACACATATAAGATGTTATGAAACTCACTTGAGGTATTGGAAGTCCATTTAGCCTGATTAAAGTCAAAACCCTAGTTTTGGATGCACTGCTTAGGAGTTGCATTGTCTGAGGGAATTGTCAACTCTTTTGACCAATTGTGAACTTTGTGAACCTTGTGAACCATCATAAAATGTCTTGTGAACCTCATGGGAGGTATTGTGAAGCTTGTGAACCTTGTGAACCTCATGAAGTGGCTTTGTAGACCTCATGAACCTCAGGGGAGCTTTGTAATCATTATGAATCTTGTGAACCTTGTGAACCCTCCTAAAGTAACTTGTAGACTTCATGAACTTCATGAAAGGTCTTGTAAATGTTGAGAAGCTTGTGAACCTTGTGAACCTCATGAAGGGCTTTGTAGACCTCATGAACTTCAAGAAAGGCATTGAAAGCATTATGGAACTTGTGAACCTTGTGAACCTTCAAGAAGTAACTTGTAGACTTCATGAACTTCATGAAAGGTTATGCAAGTGTTGGAGGACTTGTGAACCTTGTGAACCTTCTTAGAACACAAAGTCTTGTATTGTGAGGGCAAATTTTGGGGTGCAACAGCTGCCCCTGTTCAATTTTCTGAAACCTGAGGGGTTAGATTGGTATATTTGCCAGTCGTGACCTGGAAGGTTGAAGGGGATTGAACATAAAAGCCCAAAAATTTGCACTCACCAGTGCATTAGAGTGGCACAGATGGCTAGTTGAATATGCTTGAGTGGGCTTAAAGATGCCACTAGGGGAAAGTTCTTCAGATATATTTCTTGGAAGATAAGGCAGTCCAAAATATGGAGGTATAATGAAAGCTGTCAGGAGTCTGGAGCAGTCCTGAGGTATTGATGATATGCTTTCAAGAGACTGGAGTAATCCTGATGTAACAGCATGTCTTCAGGGGGGTGAGAAGCTATCAGGAGTCTGGAGCTGTCCTGAGGCAACAATATAACTTTCAAGAGGATAGAGCAATCTTTGATAATATGCTTTCAGGAGACTGGAGTAATCCTGATGTAACAGCATGTCTTCAGGAGGATAGAGCAATCAATAATGATAACCCTAAAGCAGTCTTGAAGTAATAATATGACTTCAGGAGGATAGAGCCATCAATAGCTCTAAAGCAGTCTTGAAGTAATAAGATGATTTCAGGAGGATAGAGCAATCAATAATGATAACTCTAAAGCAGTCTTGAAGTAACAATATGATTTCAGGAGGATAGAGCAATCAATAGCTCTAAAGCAGTCTTGAAATAGTAATATGATTTCAGGAGGATAGAGCAATCAATAGCTCTAAAGCAGTCTTGAAATAGTAATATGATTTCAGGAGGATAGAGCAATCAATAGCTCTAAAGCAGTCTTGAAATAGTAATATGATTTCAGGAGGATAGAGCAATCAATAGCTCTAAAGCAGTCTTGAAATAATAAGATGGCTTCAGGAGGATAGAGCAATCAATAGCTCTAAAGCAGTCTTGAAGTAATAATATGATTTCAGGAGGATAGAGCAATCAATAATGATAACCCTAGAGCAGTCTTGAAATAGTAATATGATTTCAGGAGGATAGAGCAATCAATAATGATAACCCTAGAGCAGTCTTGAAATAGTAATATGATTTCAGGAGGATAGAGCAATCAATAATGATAACCCTAGAGCAGTCTTGAAATAGTAATATGATTTCAGGAGGATAGAGCAATCAATAGCTCTAAAGCAGTCTTGAAATAATAAGATGGCTTCAGGAGGATAGAGCAATCAATAGCTCTAAAGCAGTCTTGAAGTAATAATATGGCTTCAGGAGGATAGAGCAATCAATAGCTCTAAAGCAGTCTTGAAGTAATGATTTCAGGAGGATAGAGCCATCAATAATGATAACTCTAAAGCAGTCTTGAAGTCATGAGAATTTATAGGAGGATAAAGTAACCCTGAGGTGACAATAAAGCAGTCCCAAAGTAATAAGGAGCTTATCAGGAGGATAAAGTAACCCTGAGGTGACAATAAAGCAGTCCTGAAGATCATAAGTTTATCTGTTGGATAATTAACCTGAAACAAGGTAGCATTCTGTATAATAACATTAGTTTATGCTTTATGTGTGCATGTATGATATGATGCACTTAGGTAATGTACTATATGTCTATGGATATGTATGTTATGGTATGATATATATGAAGTATGTATGATATGATACTGCCGGAAGCGTTTTGGATATCTTTGTATAACAGCTGCTGTCCAGGGAAAATAAATCCCGATTCGCTGTTGAATAACCCTTCGTCTGCTGGGGATAACAGGGTATAGATAACTTCCCGTATGCTGGGGATAGTAAGGATAGATATCACCTCCCGTATGCTGGGATGGTAAGGTATATATAACCTTCGTCTTCGTTTGATGGTAGGGTAGATATAACCTCCCGTCTTCGTTCGTCGTACCCTTATTGGAAAGTGAATTCCCGAATATCCGTATGAGGATAAAAGAGATGGATATAAATTCCAGGGGAGATAAGACTTTATGAAGATGGATTCGTCCTATTGAGGGATTTGTAACTGTTTTGTAAGGGTGAACCGGCGAAGCTTCGTTGAAATCCTTCCCTCGTTCGTCCTTAGTAAATACTATTACTGCATTTTCATGCATTTCTGGAAAACATTAATCATATTAAAAGCATACATGCATTTCTGGTAAACATCAATCATATTCAAAAGCATGATACATTCAAACATAACCAATGGACGTTTTGCTTATGTAAATAGGGTAAAAGTAAATCTGAATTCAAAAGATGGAATTTATTTATATCAAAAGTGACCCATACATGGGTAAGTTTGTACAAGGAGACATAAACCCTAGTAAGAGGATTTTGTCATGAAGTTTTACAAAACAAAGAGAATCAGCTATGTGGGAAACAGTCCTATTGAGTTTCAATTCTACTATTGCCCTTCAAGTATCTCATCTTCTTGCTGTTGAGACGGAAACGATTGAATTGAGCTTTATCTGTTCGAGCTTGAGTAAGTAGTACAACTGGTTGCAGTTTCCTGGGTGATCCAAACGAGACATAGTCATACACTTTAATCCCTAACTTTTGCCTGGATTGCCCTTTCAGGTTTTCAATCCACCGGGATACCCTTTTTTGCCCAAGCCGCCTTTTCAGGTTTTCGACTTGCCGGGTGTACATCTTTTTATATATATCCCTAATTTTTGCCCAAACCCTTTTGGTTTGCCGGGATGCCCTTATTTTTGCCTAGGCCTGTCAACCTAGCGGGTCTCTTTTTATGCGTAGTATTTTTTAACTATGTCTGCGTTTACAGGCTGTGGGAAGTCTTCACCATCCATTGTAGTCAGTATCATGGCACCTCCTGAAAACACTGTCTTGACTACAAATGGTCCTTCATATGTTGGAGTCCACTTGCCCCTAGGATCACCCTGTGGTAATATGATACGCTTGATTACCAAGTCACCAGCCTGATATACCTTTGGCTTAACCTTCTTGTTAAAAGCTTTGATCATTCGCTTTTGGTACATCTGGCCATGACAAACTGCTGCTAACCTCTTCTCATCAATCAAATTTATCTGGTCCAGTCGAGTCTGAATCCACTCATCTTCATCCAAGCCTGCATCCTTCATAATTCTCAAGGAGGGAATCTGAACTTCAATGGGCAGAACTGCTTCCATACCATAGACTAAGGAGAATGGGGTTGCCCCTGTTGAAGTACGTATTGTGGTACGATAACCATGAAGAGCAAATGGTAACATCTCATGCCAATCCTTATAAGTAACAGTCATCTTCTGTAAAATCTTCTTAATGTTCTTATTAGCGGCTTCAACTGCCCCATTCATCTTTGGACGATACGGAGAAGAGTTGTGATGCTTAATCTTGAACTGCGTGCAGAGATCAGTAATCATAGTGTTGTTCAGATTAGAGCCATTGTCAGTGATAATCCTTTCAGGGATGCCATACCTACATATGAGATTATCCTTAATGAATCGAGCCACAACATTCTTGGTAACAGATGCAAATGAAGCTGCCTCTACCCACTTTGTGAAATAATCAATAGCAACCAGGATGAAACGATGCCCATTAGAAGCAGTAGGCTTGATCTCACCAATCATATCAATGCCCCACATGGCAAAGGGCCAAGGAGCAGTCAACACATTCAGTGGTGATGGAGGTACATGTACTTTATCAGCATAGATTTGACATTTGTGACACGTTCTGGAGTGTTGGTAGCAATCAGCTTCCATGGTAGACCAATAGTAACCTGCTCTCAATATCTTCTTTGCCATAGTATGACCACTGGAATGAGTGCCAAAGGTCCCATCATGCATCTCTTCCATAATCTCAGTTGCTTCCTTCTTATCCACACAACGAAGCATAGTTGAATCATGATTGCGTTTGTACAGGATCTCATTACTCAAGAAGAACTTAGCAGCAAACCTTCTCAAAAACTTCCTATCTTTGACAGATGCCCCTTCAGGGAACTCCTGAGCTTCAAGATATCTTTTTACTTCATAGAACCAAGGCTTCTCCTCTGCCCCTTCAGTGTCAATCTCATTGCAATATGCAGGCTTTTCAAATCTGTCAATAGTAATCTTGGGAGCTTCATCATTCCAACTGATCTCAAACATGGATGCCATGGTAGCTAATGCATCTGCCAACTGGTTCTCTCTTCGTGGAATGTGTCCAAAAGTAATCTCTTTAAAATGTGGGATCAAAGACAACACATGCTCTCTGTAAGGAATGAGGTTATCATGCTTGGTATCCCAATCTCCTTTAATCTGACTCACTACCAGGGCTGAATCTCCATACACATCAAGGAACTGAATTTTCATATCAATAGCAGCTTTAATACCCAGGATACATGCCTCATACTCAGCCATGTTATTGGTACAATAGAAACAAAGTCTGGCAGTAATCGGGGTATGACAACCTTCAGGGGAACTAATCACAACACCAACACCATTACCAAGTGCATTAGAGGCACCATCAAAAACCATAGTCCATCGGGATCCTTGTTCAGGTCCGTCATATTGTCCAGGTTCTTTGGTAATAATCATAATGTCTTCATCAGGGAAATCAAAACTCATTGACTGGTAATCATCCACTGCTTGATGAGCCAAATGATCAGCAACAACACTTCCTTTAATGGCCTTCTGAGTAGTATACTGTATGTCATATTCCGTCAAGATCATTTGCCATCTTGCAATTCTTCCGGAGAGAGCAGGTTTCTCAAATATGTACTTGATAGGATCCATCTTTGAAATCAACAAGGTAGTATGGGTCAACATATACTGTCTTAGTCGGCGAGCAGCCCATGCCAAAGCGCAGCAAGTTTTCTCGAGCAGTGAGTATCTTGTTTCACAGTCGGTAAACTTTTTGCTAAGGTAGTATATTGCCTGCTCTTTTCGACCAGACTCGTCATGTTTCCCCAACACACACCCCATTGAGTTGTCTAGCACTGTTAAGTACATAATCAAGGGTCTTCCATCAACTGGTGGCATCAAAATTGGAGGTTCTAGCAGATATCTCTTGATTTCATCAAAGGCAGTCTGACACTCATCATTCCATTCCATCACCTGATCTTTCTTCAACAACTTGAAGATTGGCTCACAGATGGTAGTTAACTGGGAAATAAATCTTGCAATGTAGTTCAATCGTCCCAAGAAACCTCTAACCTCTTTCTCAGTACGGGGAGCTGGCATCTCTTGTATAGCTTTCACTTTTGTAGGATCCACTTCAATACCTTTTCCACTGACAATGAAACCCAGGAGTTTACCAGATCTAACTCCAAAAGTACACTTGTTTGGATTCAATCTCAACTTGTATTTCTTCAACCTCTCAAACAACTTGTGCAGATGATCAAGATGTTGCTCTTCATTCTGAGACCTGGCTATCATATCATCTACATATACTTCTATCTCATGATGAATCATATCATGAAACAAAGCCACCATAGCACGTTGATATGTTGCCCCTGCATTCTTCAAACCAAATGGCATTACCTTATAGCAAAAGGTGCCCCACTGTGTCACAAATGTTGTCTTCTCCATATCTTCAGGTGCCATTTTGATTTGATTGTAACCAGAGAAACCATCCATAAAAGAGAATACCTTATGCTGAGCAGTGTTGTCTACCAGAATATCAATATGAGGAAGTGGAAAGTCATCTTTGGGGCTAGCCTTGTTCAGATCTCTGTAGTCCACACACATACGTACCTTACCATCTTTCTTAGGAACTGGTACCACATTTGCAACCCACTGAGGATAAGAAGTTACTGCTAAGAAACCTGCATTGAACTGTTTCATTACCTCTGCCTTGATCTTTTCTGACATTTCAGGACGCATACGACGAACCTTCTGCTTCTTTGGACGACAATCTTCCTTTACTGGCAAACGGTGAACCACAATATCTGTATCCAACCCTGGCATATCTTCATAAGACCAAGCAAAGATCTCCACATAGTCATGTAACATCTGAATCAACCTGCTCTTGACATTGTCCTCTAAATCAGCCCCTACCTTGACCTCTTTTCTGTTTTCTTCAGTTCCCAGATTCACAACTTCGACTGGCTCTTCATGTGGCTGTATAGCTTTCTCTTCTTGTTGTAACAACCTAGCAAGCTCTACAGGTATTTCACAATCGTCCTCATTTCCGTCTTCAGTTTGATAGATCGGATTCTCGAAATTATAATTGGCAATAGTAGAACTGTTATCAACAGGATCCAGAGTGGATGAGGATCTGCATTTGAGTGATGTGGGTGTGTGTAAGAACACATAGCTGATAAAACAAAAATAAAAGAAAAGAAAGACAAGGAACACAATATTTACGAAAACGAAACGTCCACTGATTTTATTGAATGAAGTATGCAAATGAAATGACAGCCCGTAACAAACACACCATTATGCCCCGGGTAAGGCACATGGCTTGAAAGTTTTATTGTTCAGAAATTACAAACATAACACAGTAATAGTATTTACTCCTGACTAAAGGAGATAGGGATAACATCTTCAGCTTTCCAATTATTGAGTCCAGCACCCACAGTAGGAAAAATCCAAGCATCCAAGTTGTAGTCTTCATCATAGTCTCCCACAGCATTGATAACCCCTTGATTGGTGATGCGAGCAGCACGAGCACGACGAACAACCTTCTGGGACTCTGCAGTGAAACCCAAACCAAACTTGTCAGACTTGTATGGAATATCAGGGAGCTGACCCCAAATAGTACAACCACCTTCATCCACCACAGCTCTAGCATCATTGAGGGAGGCCATTGCCATTGTTGGAGGTTTTCTGGTGACAACAGGAACTTTCTTCACAGCAGGAGGAGCTACACAATCATTAACAACCCAGGGAACCACTTCAAATGACTGACACGGAGTCTCAATGTATTCACCTTCCACTTCCAGATACTTGAAAGTGTTTACATGGCTGACAAAGTATTCTTCCTCTCCAAAGACAGTAACAACTTTTCCATTCACCGGATATCTCAACTTTTGGTGCAATGTAGAGGTCACAGCACCTGCCCCATGGATCCAGGGACGACCAAGCAGACAAGAGTATGAAGGACGAATATCCATCACATAAAATGTAGCAGTAAACACCTGAGAACCAACTTGAATTGGAAGATCAATTTCCCCATGCACTACTCTTCTAGAACCATCAAAAGCCTTTACCACAATATTACTGGGCTTCAGTACAGCATCTTCAGGACTCAGCTTGTTCAGGACTTCCTTAGGCAACACATTCAAAGAGGAACCATTGTCTATCAGCACATGATACAGGGTAGTGCCCCTGCATTCAATTGAAATATGCAAGGCCCTGTTATGATCCCTCTTGGCAGGGGTCAAGTCAGCATCAGAAAATCCTAACCCATTGTCATAGGTCAGGTGGGCAACACAGTTTTCAAATTGGTCAACAGAAATTGCACTGGGTACATGAGCCATCTTCAGAAACTTGATCAATGACTTGGCATGAGCCTCAGAACATAATAACAGGGAGAGCATAGAAATCTTCGAGGGAGTATGCCCCAACTGATCAACAATGTCATAATCACTCTTGCGAATGATTTTCAATACTTCTTCCATCTGCTTAGAGAGATCATCAGCAGCTGGCACATCAGTAGATACAGGCTCAATAACAGGACCTTTGCCCCGAGCATCAGTGGTGGAAGTAGCAGCAGGAGTAACTGCATTCTTAGAAGCAACTGGAGGAGAGAAGACCCTTCCACTACGAGTGATCTTGCTAGATCCAGCAATATTGTCAATGTCAACAGGCACATCAGCTACAGGCTCCTGCTTAACACCATGGATGTAAACATCAGACCCATAGTGCCAAGGCACAGCTTTGTCAGACGTATAAGGAATAGGACCAGGAGTAGTAATGATCAGAGGAGCCACTCTGGCTTCAGCAACAACTTTCACAGGGCCTTCAGCAGTAATCTTGATTGGGCCCTGATGAGTGATTTTAATGGGACCTTTTGAAGTGATTCTTACCGGTACTTTGTCAACCATATCAACCTCTTCAATCTTCTTACCTTGAGTCAGATGATCCACCATGCTTTCTACAGAAGATGGCCTCCTTTCAAATACAATGGTGTAATTATCCATGAGACGCTGAATTCCATCCTTCAACCTGAAGCACTTTTCTGGATTATACTCACAATAAACACAATCTTCACGACAACCCGGAAAGAACCCAGCTTGCACTAACTTCTTTCTGATGACAGACAATGGTGTGGTCAACTCCGCAACTGAATAGACATGTAGGTCTTCATCAATGGCATTGACAGTCTTCTCGTGATTTGGCATTGGAGCTGTAATCACATTTGGAGTACCTGGTGGATCAAACTCAATCTCTCCAGCATCAATCATATCTTGAATTTTGTTCTTCAAGACCCAGCAGTTATTAGTATCATGTCCTGGACAGTTTGAATGATATGCACATCGTGCATTGGGATTGTACTTGGGAGAGGTAACATTGGGATTCTGAGGAGCCTCCCTCAGGGTAATAAGTTCAGCCTTCAACAAGTGTTGCAATGCCTGAGCCATTGACATGTTGATCTTCGTGAACTGTCTTCTAGCCCTCTGTTGGTTGCCCTGTGGCTGCTCTGTTGTTGCAGGAGTTGGATTTGAAATATGAACTGCACTAACAGACTGATGCCTTCTGTTACGATCAGGTTGACCATAAACAGCATTGGATTCCTTCTTCCCAGTGGGAGGCTTCTTTGCAGCACCTGATGAAGAAGTGCCCGCTTGGATCTTACCACTCTTTATACCATTTTCTACCCGCTCTCCTGTCATGATCAACTCAGTGAAGCCAGATGATGAGCTTCCAATGAGATGACTGTAAAACGGACCATTCAGCGTACACATGAACATATCAACTAATTCCCTGTCAGTTAAAGGGGGTTGAACTCTTCCAGCTAAATCTCTCCACTTCTGAGCATACTCTTTAAAACTTTCTTTGGCACCCATAGACATGCTCTGAAGCTGCATGCGAGTGGGGGCTAAGTCAGCATTGTATTGATACTGCTTATAGAAAGCTTCAGCAAGATCATTCCAATCTCTGATGTTGACACTCTCCAACTGATAATACCACTCCAACTGAGCTCCAGATAAACTCTCTTGAAAGAAATGGATCCACAACTTCTTATCAGCAGTGTGGGGTTGAATTCTTCTAACATAAGACCTTAGATGCAGTTTGGGACAAGAGACCCCATCATAGACAACAAATGTAGGAACCTTGAAACCAATGGGTATGACTACCCCAGATATCAGACTCAAATCCTCAAAATCTAGCCCAGATGATTTCTGCAACTCCATGGCATCCATCCTATCCACCAGCATCTTGAATTTGTTTTCATTAGGATCATGGTAGTAATTAGCCTCAGAATCAGAGTCCCCCATTGTATGGTGGAGACTGCCTACCTCTTGCTCAGATTCCTCAGATTCATAGTCTTCAGCTGGTTCTTTGGTCTTGGCCAGACCTTTGAACCTTCTTCCCATGTTGATCAACCCAGCAGACCTTCTAGTCTTCTTAGTTTTCTTGGCCAGCAGTGCCTTCAATTCATCCTGCCCCTTGGACAGGTTCAAGATCAGCTCTTGGAACTGTGCATTTTGTGCCTGAAGATCCTTAACTGATTGTTCAAGAGCCATTGCTGAAATAAACAGCGAGAAGATGAGAAACCTGTGTACAATTATAAACCTGTGATGCAATGAAATGATATGGTAATGTAATGCAATGTTTTCAAGGACCGCAGAATTTAAATTTGCTTAGACAAACATGAAAGTAAACTTTTATTAGTAATAACTTTGTTTTTCCTTTTAAGCTTACAAAAATGAAAATGAAATAAGTACAAAAGATGGGGTTTTAAATCTCCCATGGACGTTTCCTCTTTGTATTGAGGTATGAGTTGAGGTTTCGTTCCTCGTGAAGTTGCTTTGTTAGCTCCAGAATTCTTTCCTGACTTACTTTGTAATGAGTCTCTTACAAAGTTGGTCCTGATGGTGTTTCTACGAGCAGAAGCCATGACCTGCAACAAAGAACAAAGATAAATCCCCTGGTCCTTGAAATGGTTAGGGAAAATGCTATGCTTATGATGCATGATGATGTCATGATGTTATGCTCAATCACAAACATGTGGCACACACAAACAAGTCACACCATAGCCCTAGGTTTAAAGGCTTGCATGAGGTTTAAGGTAAGTACCCTCCCCTGAAGTTAGATGGTTCATCCTGTCCTACAAAAGTAACCAGGTTCTAAGGGATCTCAATATCATTGATCCTTCACAAGGGTGGTTGATCAGAAGGCAACTTACTTGCCAACCAAAACCCTCCAAGTTTAAGATCTCAATGAGCGTAGTATCGAGTGTCAACCAACTTCAGTCTGCACCAAAGCCGGTTACCTCACTACTTTCTAAAGGCCAAGATGAGTTAACTAGGGTTCTAAAAGTTAGTTAGTGCATTGACAACATATGGCAGCCTCATATTATCCTCAACTTGACTTAAGGAACATAAGCACCAACCAAGAAGTCGCACTAACTATGGCCACCAGATCAACCATATCGATATACGTCGTACAGTTTCCTTGGTCTATTGCCATTTACCTAAGGTACACTAGATCCGGGTTAGGACCTTTCACACATAAGAGCCCAACAAGTAAAGTAAAGCAAACAAAGCAAACAATTTAAAGTGATCTTAATTCCTAAGGGTACCCCTCTTAAAATAGATCCCCAGCAGAGTCGCCAGTTCTGTAACACGGTGGGAGAACTGACTTTAGTTATGTTGCGGATAGCAAGAGTCGCCACCGACTTTTATTTTATCCAAAAGGAAAGGGTATAAAAGAACAGGAAAGACCTTAAGAGATATTTTTGGGTCCGGGGGGTAGGTTATGTAAAGGGAAGGTGTTAGCACCCTTTACATCCATGGTTATCCATGGGCTCTTAGTTACTTAGCTCACTTTAAATTGTTTTTAAAAGTGTAGTGTGTGAATAGAAAAATTTTCAGAATAGTTAATAATAATCCATGTACGGATGTGTAAAAACTTGTTTTTGAAAATTTGTTTTGAAATTTGTTAAGTGTGAAAAGTTTTTGAAGTGAGCAAGTACATAAGAGGAACCTACCCTAATGTTTTAAGTCTTTCTTATTCTTTATCCTTTCATTGGTAAGACTATCCCTACTATTAAGGAGTAGGTAGTCATTACCTTGGATGTAAGGGACATGAGAGGGACATTCTGTTTTATGAAGGCAACTGTGGGGTGTAATAAGCATATAGGAGGGACTATCATCATTATTCGAAGGGACTTGATTTGTAAAGGCAACCATGAGGGACTTGATGATTTTTCTTTTTAAAGGGACTTGCTTTATACACCCCACTTGACCTTATGGTTCAGGCAACTTGAGGGATAGCCTTAGAAACGTGAGATGGCGATTAAAAATCGACTTACGTGTGTGAGTGTTCAATATTAGTTATCTTTTATTAAAAAATGATCTAATTTGATTTTAAATAGAATACATGTTTTTGCACTCCCTAATTACTAACCATAGCAAAAATAATTACAAAATTACAAAATTTACATCCAGAAGCATTTACATAATAATTATAATAAGCAAAAAATAAATAAATAAATAAATAGCAAAAATAATTAACAAGCTAAAATAATAAATAAATAATAATTAGGGGTTAGTAAATAATAATAATAAGTAAGGTTAGCAAAATAATGACAATAAGCATAATTAAAATATAAATGGATTAGTGATAATAAAATAATAATAATAGTAATTAGAAAAATAAACAAGGTTAGAGAAATAATAAGAATAAAATTAGTGAAAATAAATAATGAGAAAAAAATACACAATATTAGAGACATAATAGTAAAGATATAATATAATAGTAAATCACAATAGAAAAATATTATAAATGATATAATTAGAATAATAAGCACAAAGTTTAATTTTAAATATATAATAAGAAAAATTTCTAAGCATAATATAAATCATTTACAACAATTCAATTACTTATCAACAATTATTAAAAGATATTATGAGAAAATAAATTTTAAATGTCATGTTTATAAAAATAATCATATTTACAAAATTAATCTTATTTATAAAATTTTAATTTTTATTAATTATCCTATTTACAAATTATTTTAAACATATATTAACATTTATTTATTAAAACAATATTTACATATTATAAGGAGAAAATAAGCTTAAAATATTATATTCATATTTACAAACAAATTTACAAGAATTATACTAAATAAATGTACATAAAATTATTTAGAAAAATATAAGATTAGGTTTTGTTTTAGAAAATATTTTAGAATAAAGTTATTTTAATTAATATACATACTATAATTTATTTACATAATTATAAAAATAATTTTCATAAGAAAAAGATATATAGAGTTTAAATTATATTTAACATTATTTTAATTATATTTATATACATATACTTTTAATAATTAAACAAAAAATAGAAAATAGGAAAAAACTGCAAAAAGAGAGGAACTTACCTGATCAGGATTTGATCCCATGTCCTCATGTTTACCAGCAACAACAATAACCACCAGGTTAGCCCACACGCAGGCAACAAGAAAGGGGCAAGAATTTGTTTTGTGTCTTGTTTGAGAAATCCAGAAAAAATGAAGAAATAAAAAGGCCTGGGGTAGGATTTGATCCCAGGACCTTTATACACTCACACACGCGCATCACCACCCGGCTGGAAGAGCCAATCTGCTTATAAACCAACGCCAATTCATAATATGTAATAATCAATACGTAAATAAGGAAAATAACCAAAATTTTGTCATGGCCAGGATTCGAACACAAGTCATACGGCCAGCATGCATACGCCTCCTTCCACTGGGCCACAAGCACACCTGTGATAAACAAACAACAATAATTCAAAACATATTTTCACCAGTATTTGAATTTTCCAGCGCGCGGGAACTGGTCTTCTTCTTCCTTGAGACCTTCGAAATCACCTGCGAATATTGTTGCAATTTTTCCTGCGAAAACCAACTTCCAGCAAAACCTACGAATATCAACAAGCAACAAAACCATACAATTTTTAAAAATTAAGCACAGCAACATGTTCCTGGCATCCACACGATTCATTCTATGTCTTTAGAATCAATTTATATTCACTAAATCAAAAGTCCCTAAACCTAAGTCCAAACCCTAATAATGGCATCTTGTGAATTAGGTACGGGTTCTTGAGTTTTCCTGCCCAGAAACGTTCTACAACATACAACAAACAACATTAGCCAAACAAAATCCATTTAAATGCAATGAATCATTAGAATCGAAAAAAATTTATTCAAGAACAAATTGGCTTCGGGTTGTTCATATATGCATGCTATAGATGCGTATGGGCATTGGTTTTGCATCATGGAAGATCAAGGAACATCTCTATGATCATAGTTTACCTTCTAATACCCTGTAACTCAAAATCCGAATCTCACTTTTTTGATGAATTTTTGAACAATGAACTTACACTTTTGGCTGCTGGAATTCGTGTCTTGAGGCTAGGGTTATGTTTGCTACTTATATGAGAGTGAATTAGGTCAGAAATATGGATTGGTTGTATGAAAATTTGATCCAAAAAATATTGAAAAAGATCATGTTGTAAAATTCAAATATTTGATCATGAAGACTTGCTATCTTTGGATTAGTCATATGATTTCCTTCTCTTTAAGCTTCAATCACTAATTAAGAATTTCTAGAACCTCAATCTTCACCCAAAAATAGATTTTCACATTTTATATTTATTTAAAATGATTTTTATGAATTAAATCAATAATAAATAAAAATAAAATAATAAAAATGCTGAATTTTGGTCAATTGGGTCGTGCATAATGAGATGAGGTGGATTGGATCACAACTTGGTAAGCCCATTTGGAAAGAATTACTTTTAGACCTCCATTTTCAATATAAACCATCACAAAATTTCCCAACTTTGCAAGGGCACATCTCCCTCAATTTTAAAGGTATGAGGGTGTTCTTGGACTTTTTGGAAAGCTTGAAGAGTCCTCTAAACAACCCCATTGGTTTCAGGTCCATATCATTTACCAATCTCAAGTTATGCCCTTTTGAAGTTGTTGACTTTTTGTTGACTTTTGAAATGACCTATAATGTCTTAGATCATATCTTTCAAATGAAGCATTTTTGGGCTTAACTTTCAACATCAAAGTTGTAGAGAATAAATTTCCTTCAAAATGAGCTTTGGATGGAGACTTGGTGATGAAGTATGTGAAAGTTATGTCTGGTCAAAGTTCAGTTGACTTTTACTGAGGAAACCCTAATTTAGAAACTCCTGATTATTGATGATCTGGAATCTCCTTGATGAATCATGATCAACCCTTGATCAAATGATGAATTTTACTTCATATACTTGATGTTGGCAAAAAATCATGAAGTTTGACTTTGGTTTGACCATAGTTGACCTCAGTTTGACTTTTTAACTGTATTGACTGATTTTGACTTATCTGATCATCTGACTGAGCAATCTTCTGAGAAAAGTCTTGAAACTTGTCATGGGGATTCTTACACACATATAAGATGTTATGAAACTCACTTGAGGTATTGGAAGTCCATTTAGCCTGATTAAAGTCAAAACCCTAGTTTTGGATGCACTGCTTAGGAGTTGCATTGTCTGAGGGAATTGTCAACTCTTTTGACCAATTGTGAACTTTGTGAACCTTGTGAACCATCATAAAATGTCTTGTGAACCTCATGGGAGGTATTGTGAAGCTTGTGAACCTTGTGAACCTCATGAAGTGGCTTTGTAGACCTCATGAACCTCAGGGGAGCTTTGTAATCATTATGAATCTTGTGAACCTTGTGAACCCTCCTAAAGTAACTTGTAGACTTCATGAGCTTCATGAAAGGTCTTGTAAATGTTGAGAAGCTTGTGAACCTTGTGAACCTCATGAAGGGCTTTGTAGACCTCATGAACTTCAAGAAAGGCATTGAAAGCATTATGGAACTTGTGAACCTTGTGAACCTTCAAGAAGTAACTTGTAGACTTCATGAACTTCATGAAAGGTTATGCAAGTGTTGGAGGACTTGTGAACCTTGTGAACCTTCTTAGAACACAAAGTCTTGTATTGTGAGGGCAAATTTTGGGGTGCAACAGGTACCCATGCTGGAGGACATGCTATGGCCAAGAAATTGTTGAGATCGGGATATTATTGGATCACCATGGAATCCGATTGCTGTAAATACTCTCGTAAATGTCACAAGTGTTAGATTTATACCGATAAGGTCCATGTGGCTCTGAATCCACTGAGTGTCATGTCTTCACCATGGTCGTTCGCCATGTGGGGTATTGATATGATTGGCAAGATCAAACTAACAGCTTCCAACGGTCACCGATTCATCCTGGTTGCTATAGACTACTTCACGAAGTGGGTCGAAACGGCATCTTATGCCAATGTTACTAAACAAGTGGTAGCCCGGTTTATTAAAAGAGACATCATTTTCCGGTACGGAATTCCTGAAAGAATCATTACTGATAACGGTTCTAATCTCAACAACAAGATGATGGCTGACATGTTTCAGGATTTCAAAATCGAACATCACAACTCTTCTTCATATCGCCCGAAGATGAATGGCGCTGTCGAGGCGGCCAACAAGAACATCATGAAGATCGTGCAGAAGATGGTTGTAACATACAAGACTGGCATGCGATGCTACCATTATCTTTACATGGGTATAGAACGCCAGTGCGTACCTCAACAGGGGCAACCCCGTTCTCACTGGTGTATGGTATGGAGGCAGTCCTACCAATTGAAGTGGAAATCCCCTCGTTGAGATTAATGATGGACATTAAGCTGGATGAAGCTGAGTGGCTCCGATCCAGATATAATCAATTGAGCCTCATTGAAGAAAAACATCTAGCAGCTGTATGCCATGGACAGTTGTATCAGCGGCAGATGAAGCAGGCTTTTGATAAGAAGGTACGACCACAAAGGTACATACCAGGTGACCTGGTGCTGAAAAGGATTCTTCCCCCTCTTAACGATCACAGGGGCAAATGGACACCTAATTATGAAGGACCGTTCGTGGTTAAAAAGGTTTTCTCAGGTGGAGCCTTGATGCTGACAACCATGGATGGAGAAGACTTCCATTCCCCTGTCAACGCAGACACAGTAAGAAAATACTTCGTGCAAAAAAGGACCCACTGGATAAAAACAGAATAAAGATCCAGGCAAAAATGGGCATCCCGGCAAGCCAAAAACAGAATAAAAGGCTCGGGCAAAAATTAGGGAGATCTTGAAAAAATGTACACCCGCTGAGTTGAAAATCCACATCGGACAGCTCAAGAAAAAAAGGGTATCCCGATGGATTGAAAACCTGAAAGGGCGATCCAGGAAAAAGAGGGACTAACACGAACGACTACGATCTGCGAAATTCGTAACTTATCTGCAACTGAGGTTATTCTAAGGGTTGAAGACCAGTTCAATTACCTTTCTCAAGGGGCAGAGCAAGCGGATTTTCTTGAAGATATACGAGTCATAATTGGGTTGAAACATGATGAGATCCACTTCTCACATTGCCAATAGGATAGTTTGTTTTCCTTTTTGGCTATTTCCTCTTTCCAGGGAATTGCTTCCTTTGTAATGCCTATTCATGGTCATTTTCCAAATCAATAAAAATTCAATTTCAGTCAACTTGTGTCGCTCCCAAAGATTTGCCTCCCGGTACAAGCGCGAACGGTCGGCGAGAGGAGAAATGAAGTGAAGATGAATAGAGTCGCCAGCTAGGCATTTTTATCCCGAAGGAAAGGTAATGCTGCATAAACCTAGAAAGATATGGATAAGACGGTTGCGAACCAGAGAAACTGAGAAAGGGGATTGGTTACAACCTGGGAAGGTATTAGCACCCAGATTGTCCATCGTACTCGACGGTATCCACGCTTAAAAGATTGTGTTTAAAGGGGTAGATGTCTGTGCTATCTGTGTGCAAAAGCTGGAAGAGAATATACAAGTGTCAGTGCAAAAAGTGAATGCTCAGGAATTGAGGCTTTTAAAGAATGCTGAAAGAGGGGGAAGACACAAAGACTTTTGTTCGATAACCGTTAAGTTATGCCTACGTATCCTCTCGTGCAATGAGGATGTCAGAACACCGTAGTTCGACTCAAAGAGACTGAAAGATAAATTGACTGGTGAACTGCTTGCTTGTCTATGCTCAAGTGTATGACTTGTCTGGCTCAAGTGCTAACTGTCTTGCATTAGACGGAAGAAGCGAGTTCTCATTTGTGAATGAGTGTGATGAGAAAAGAATCCCAGAGGAGACGATTATTGTTTGTTTTTGTGTTTTCAATCTTTTATTGCTTTTTGTGTTTGTCATAAGTTAATGAGCTTAAGCCTGAACCAAGGGTTAGTAAACTCATCATATCCTCCCTTTGATTAGGGATAATGAGAATACCTTAAGTATGAGATAAACATCTCAAACTTAATTACCATGATGATGTAGGATTACGATCATTAACCTACTTGTGATTATTTAGATGTTTTTGGGGTTTTTGTTTAGTGTAAAGTAATGAGTTTAAGCCATAATCAAGGATTAGTGAACCCATTACACCATCCTAATAGAAGGATAATAGATGAGAGCACTTAAGCTGAGGAAGATACCTCAACTTAATCCACGATTAGGGATTAACCTCATGACAAAAAAAGCCTTTATTAAAGTGGTTTTTAGATAATGGTAAGATTAAGAAATGAGTTTTATGATTTGTAAGACAACTTGAGGGGGACTTGTCCATTAACACTAGGGTTAGTCCTTCTTAACCAATAAAGGATGAATTAGAACCCTAATGCAAGGCCCAAGTTATAAGCTATTGTCTTAGTGATTATTAAGATTGATTGATTAAGAGGTTTAAACAAATTAAGGGTTTAACACTTAGGATTAAAGTTATACACTCCATCCTAAAAGAAGGATGCAGGCATAACCCTAATCATAAAGCCTTAAAACCTTAAAGGTTTAGTCTCTAATGATGAGATGAGAAGAGAGACACAAAGAAGAAACAAAGGTAAAAGCTAAAGGGGGACTAATAAAACCTTAATTATTGTCATGCTTGGATGTTCCTATGGTTTATGAGGCTTGCAAGAGATCTTCAGAGAAGCCACCAATGGAAGAAGCAGATGAGAGGAAGAGAAGCAGAAGAAACAAGTTACTTACTTCACTGAAGAAGATAAGTTACTTGGGGAAAGAAAGTGAATGATGAACATGAATGAGAAAGCTCACTCTAAAGCAAATAAAAATGCAGAAATGATGCATAAGAAGGATGGGAAGAGAAATGAGAAGTGAAGGCAAATTCACTTCTCAAATTACTTACCACCTGAAAAGGTTAGCATAAAGGAAAGAAATGAAATGAAAATGAGACATATGAATGGACAAAGATTAAAATCAGAAACATAAACATGATGCAAATGATGCTATGACATGATGCAAAGGCATACCAAATGCCATGGATGTTCATACAAAGGATGAGAATGCAAATGAAGCATGTAGAAAGCATGAAAGCACATGAAAGTTCATGGAATGAAATGAATGCACATCATGGCAAATGAATGAAGAAATGATAAAGCATGATTCTAATGTGTCCTAAGATGTCTTAGATGCCATATGAATGCAAGAAATGTCATGGAAAGTTCATGTATGGATGCATATGCAAGATGAATCCAAATGAACATGTAAATTAGGGTTTTAAGGCAACATGAGATGCAAAAGTAAAAAACAGAAGCAAATCACAAGATAAAAAATTGCAAATGAACTCAAAGGAACCCTAACCCTATATTATATCACACCCCAAAGGAGAAGGTCTAACTCTTAACCTAAAGAAAGTTGTGAATTTCCTAAGTTTACTAGGGTTTTAAGGTACCTTAAGAGGAAAAATGTCAATCAAATTGAAAATACACCATAAATTTGTGACAAAAATATTCTAGATACTACATACTATATGAAGATCAATGCAAAAATAACCAATGTCAAACCCTTCATGGTTAGGCAGAAAAGAATTCTTGAAGTTAGGGTTCAAAAATGGGATATTTATGAACCCTAAATTCAAGAAAAATGTCAAAGTTGCATCAAAACCAAAAAGAAATTTGTATGAATGGTTTGAAAATGTTTCTAAATGTCCTAAGATGCAATGTGAATATTTTTGGAATTTTTAGAAACCTAAATGATATTTTAATTAATTAATTTTCATTAATTAATTAAAATAAACATTTAAATATTTTTAAAATGATTTTTTAATGCAAAAAATAAAAATAAAAATGTTTTTGGATGGAGAAAAATATTTGAAATCAAAATGCAGAAGAAAAATATTTTTGGAATTTTCTAAGTATTTTAAATTAATTATGCAAGAAAAATGATAAAAAATGAAATAAAAATTAAATTAAATAAAAGTATGCTGATATGGTGGACATGATTTAAACTGGGAGGATTTGCCTTGACTACGCGCGTAATCCAAGGGCTGAGGTTCAATCTGGCATTTTTATTAATTAAACCTAATTAATTAAATTAATTAAACCTAATTAATTAAATTAATTAAAAGATTAGGGTTTAATGAGACAATCTGAGCCATCCAAACACGCGGGTAAGCAAGGTCCTACGACTATCATTCAAACTAACCCTAAACCCTAATTAACCTCTTAATGACTCTCAGGTGGCCGGAGAAGACCTCCGGTCATCTTCTCCGGCCACTCATTCTTGCGATCTCACTCAAAACGTAAAATAAACTCACCAAACTCTCCAGAAATGATCCTCACCTCATTCTAAACAAGAATCAACCAACAAATTTCATTTATTTCACATGAACATCAAGATTCGAAGCAAAACGGAAAATCAAACAGAAATTTCAGAAGCTTCATACATGCTTGTTTCTCAATCATTTTCAAAAGTAAAAACATCATGATCATCAGGAGAGCACATAGAATCAATTAAGAACTTAAAACGAAGGTTCTGGAAAAAAAGTTCTTGGAGTTACCTGAGCTTGAGCTTCCTCAGTTTGGAGCTTTTGGGCCTCCTCTCTTGTGCAAACCCACTCCTCTTGACCTCCTGATGAAGCTTTGATGCTTGGAAGAAGTTTGTAATGGTTGGTTTGAGAGCTTGCACTATTGCTGCACCAGAATCGTGTTTTGGTTTTGGGTGTGTTTAGGCTGCAATGAAGGGTGGGAAATGATCCTTTGGTAAAGCTGAGTTGATTGATGAAAAGAGTTTGAAGTTTGAGTGTGTGTGCTGTGAGTTTCGAAAGCTTTTGCTCTTGGGGTGATTTTTGGGAACTTAGTGATTCTGAAGTGTTAGGCTTGCTTGTGTTGTGTTATGAGCTGCATTTTGTCCACATAACAATGTTTGATAGGTCAGAGGAGTTGTTATGGACTGTGGTGATTGGTATGGGAAAGTTGCCAAAATGTCAACATGACTTGTACTTGAGGTATAGGCTCATGTTGCAGCTGACTTTTGGCTTGTCCTGGCTCAGCAAAGATCAAGGAGAACCATGGAATTGGTTTTGTGGTGATTCAGCAAGTGTATGAGAAGTTCTATGCTCTTTTGCAAATTTGAAAAAGTTTGGCCCCTTTTTGATTTATTGAAGTTCAAGGCATGAAATGAGAGGATTCTTGGGCCAATTCTGATTTTTAGGCAATGCACTATGTTTGTATGATTCCTAGAAGTGTATTAGAAGTCACAAAATGGCTTGGTATGTGAATTTGCACAAAATCCTCTTTGGTGTGAAAGTGAAAATTATGTGATTTTTGCCAACTTTGCCAAGCCATAACTTGAGTTCCATAATGAATTAGAACTTTTTCTTGTACTTTTTGAAAAGGGAATGATCCAATCTACAACTTTCATGACCAACAATTTTTCATTTGAAGCATTTTTGGTTGAGAAAGAGGAGGTTGAAATACTTTCCCAAAATGGAAAGTTTCCATTACAAGCCATTTCCATTTTTGGCAACTTTTGGTTTAGCTCAATTTTCCCCAATTTTGTGAACTTCCAAGTACTTCAATGATCAAATAAAGATCATATAAATTCAATTTGATGAAAAATCCACTTTGGTTCCATTTATGGGGGCCTCAGATGCCCTGATTTTGCTCTGACTTGCTCAAGAACTTACCCAATGAACAGATGACTTCCCAAACGAATTTCTTTATCAAACTTGGTATACATGATCCTTATAACATATTGAGACTATTAGAAACAAGAATGACCAAAAAATTTGGAGTTATGGCTTCTGAAACCAAAACCCTAATTTCAAGTCATCTGTGCAGTGAAACCCTAGCTCTGCTTCCATGCTTTCCATGTTCTTGTGATTTCTTGACTTCCTTGATCTTTGAGGGATATAAAATGATGATTGAACATACATGGACCCTCTTGGAATTATTGGAAGCCTTTGGAGTGGCTTAAATGGATCCTTGGATTGCTCAGACCACAAACCCTAGATGTAGATGAACTTGAACTTATGCAGTGAAACAAATATGCAATATGAGGTGATATGCTTATACTAATACAAAGATGAAAGATCACAAGCCATGGTGTGAACTTAGTGAGGGAAAATTTGGGGTGTTTAACTTGTGACTATTTGCTTCTTGTTTTTGTTTTTCATCTAGCATTGATTGATTGCGGAAACGTCCAGCAAATTATGATTTATATTGTGTTGTGAACATTTGAATGCTTTCTAACTCATACAGGAGGACAAAAACATTTAATACAACTCTTTAAGGGGTCAAGAGGCCCATATAATGATTCATGCTATGAGCCTGGGGCATACAGGTCCGAACTAACTCTCCATATTGCAAGCATTATCAATTGTGTTTACGCAGGTACAGGTACAAGTGTTGCTAACAGAGCTAAAGCAGGTTTCCGGGAAGAACATTTCTTTATGCCTGAACAAGAACAAGTGTTTTCCAGGATGTATCCAGTTATCCCCAATGGAAGTGAAGTTGAATTTCTTCTCTAGCAAGGCAGCAGAAGGTTGGTGTCCTCCACAAGCAGAAACTTCCCTTCAATACAGGGGAATTCCTAGCAGTACAAGGATTGTCTTTCCTCCCCAGCAGTTTGCTTCCTCATTAGGGTCATACCTCTGGTTCCCAACCAAGTCAGGAGGTCTCCATTTCCCCACCAGAGTGTAGGAAGGGTCCATCTCCAGCAGGGTCTTGGTTCTCCAATCTCAAAGTCCATTTTGTTTTTGGCAATGGTGGTTTTTCAGAGCCAGTGTATCATCAACAACTTTCCCCGTAGAGTTGTCTCCTCCTCATCAGGACGGATCAGATCAGTGCAGTGATCATTAGTTCCTCCCCAGTCAAGCCATCTGGGATACTTGCAGTCTCCTTTCCGGGAGATCCTTTGCATTTGCATTTGCATGGTCATCATTACATTTGCATCCTCCAAAGCGTAGCATTTCCATCCTCATGGAGCATTACGCCATAAATCCAAGCATACGCATGCCAACATGGGCCAGTTTTGAGGTATATTACATACGACCTATAACATCTTCTCAACGTAAAGTACTCCGCACAGAGGATACCAATATCATTTTCCAGACATCCTTGTCTTTTCAAGTCAATGTTTGCCACCCATTCCGCGTCTTGTTTTGTACAATAATCGCATCACAGGTTCTTTTTTTGTACGGTCCTGTTTGCCCGGGCTCTCGTTTATGTACAACGATCTCGTTCCATCTTGTCCTATTTTCTTTGTGTTTCTGGTTATCGACTGAGGCCGGTATACCCCTGCGTCTCCATTCGAGGATGCTTTCGTGTTAGATCCGAGGATCATTTGAGAATTGTCATTTGAGGATGGAATTCTTTTCTTCAAGTCCTTCTGAGGTTGGTCTTGTTGTGGCTATCATTCGAGGATGATAGACCATTTTGAGCTTATTGATTGAGGTCAATTTGTCTCTTTTGTAAAGTCTGTCTGAGGTCAGTCTTTGCATTTCGGATTATCGACTGAGGTCGGTATACCATTGCGTCTCCATTCGAGGATGGTTTCGTGTTAGATCCGAGGATCATTTGAGAATTGTCATTCGAGGATGGCATTCTTTTCTTCAAGTCCTTCTGAGGTTGGTCTTGTTGTTGTGGCTATCATTCGAGGATGATAAACCATTTTGAGCTTATTGATTGAGGTCAGTTTGTCTCTTTTGTAAAGTCTGTCTGAGGCTAGTCTTTGCGTTTCGGGTTATCGACTGAGGCCGATATACCATTGCGTCTCCATTCGAGGATGGTTTCGTGTTAGATCCGAGGATCATTTGAGAATTGTCATTCGAGGATGGCATTCTTTTCATCAAGTCCTTCTGAGGTTGGTCTTGTTGTTGTGGCTATCATTCGAGGATGATAGACCATTTTGAGCTTATTGATTGAGGTCAGTTTGTCTCTTTTGTAAAGTCTGTCTGAGGTCAGTCTTTGCGTTTCGGGTTATCGACTGAGGCCAGTATACCATTACGTCTCCATTTGAGGATGGTTTTGTGTTAGATTCGAGGATCTTTTGAGAATTGTCATTCAAGGATGTCATTCTTTTCTTCAAATACTTCTGAGGTTGGTCTTGTTTGTGTTGTTACGGCTATCATTCGAGGACGGTGGACCATTTTGAGCTTATCGATTGAGGTAAGTTTGTCTCTTTTGCAAAGTCTGTCTGAGGTCATTCTTTGTGCTTCTGGTTATCGACTGAGGCCGGTATGCCATTGCGTCTCCATTCGAGGATAGTTTCGTGTTAGATCCGAGGATCTTTTGATAATTGTCATTTGAGGATGGCATTCTTCCCATCATATTTTATTACCCATAGTGTGCAAATTTCCAGGTTTTATTCGACTATTCAATCACTCCATACCTTGAACGTCTAAAAGCTTTCACAATTATTTGTTCAGGCTTGCAGATGATTGAATAGGGGCAACTGTAATACCTCAAAATTTTCCCTCTCATTTCCCCAACATGTTGCATATCATTTTGCATACATAGATTCATAAATTAATCAAAAACATTGCATCATGGGTAGCATAGTTGAGGCATAGGTATGTGGTCAATGACTGGAGCAGCTAAAGGCATTACAAAGGCAACCGAAGGGTCACAAAGCTTCTCAACCCTGTGCAAAGGGTTCACAACATCCCACAAGTCTTCACTTAAAGCCACAAGCCATGGAAAAATTTGATTTGATCAAAGGAGGCAAGCAATGCAACATTTCTTGATGAAAAGGGCCAAATTAGGGTTTCACTTCTACTGGGCTTCTGCATGAAGTTTTAATTCAAAGTGGATTCCTTTGTCTTATATATGATGTCAAGTGCCGAGGGTTCAAATTTCGTCCACAAAATCATTTTGGAAGAGGTTCGACTGGCCAGATGACTGAAAATCAAGGAATCGGGGAAAAGGCAACCGATCTAGGTAAAAAAGATCGACTCCTAACTTTTAAGATCAAAATCATGAAATTAGGGTTACAATGATCCTATGGTTCAAATTTGGTCAATAAATGATGGAGGAATCATAAAAAAATCAAGGGATAAAATCATTTGAAAAATGGTTGATTTCACCTTTCCCTCCACTTTTCTTTCCACTTTCCTTCCACATTTCCTTTCATTCTTTCCCTCTTGTTTTTCCACTTCAATTCCACTCCATTTCCCTTGGATGCTTCTACCATGTTCCACAACCTTCTAGAGTATTCCAAGGAATATTCCATTGAATATTCCAAGGAATATTTCCTTCTCCAACCCTAACCCTAACTAACTACAAACTTAACTCCATTCCTAAACCTAACTCCATTCCCAAACCTAGCTCCAAGCCTAGCCCCTATATAATTATAATCACTTCAATGCAAAAGGTTCCCAACTTTTTCACTCTCTCACAATTTCTAGAATCACTTTTTCTCTCTCACTTTTCCTCCATTTCCCTTTTCACCAAAGCTTTTTTGGAGAAGCTCTTCAAGTTTCACATTGAAACATGAAGATCTTAAAGCTTAGCCTCCAACCTCTACTGAATTGTGGATTGTAGAAGAAGAAGCTACTGATTTTTGTGAAGATTTCGACTTATCGGAAGTGCAAGAAGGCTCAAGCATAAAGAACACATTTATTTTGCGGATTCGCGGTTTTCTTGGTTTTCTCTTCGATCAAGCTCCGATTCTTGCAACATTTACCGAAGCACTTCTCCGATTCGTAGGTTGGTGGTCTAAAATCACTTTTCCTTTAAGTTATTCTCTTCATCTCGCCATTTCGGCATTCTTTAAGTGCGTTTCGTATTACTTGTGGTTGATTATGTTTTTGTTATGTTTTGCTTGCGATTTATGGAGTTTAATGGATTAGAAGCTAGGTTGTAGTTTGTTATAGATTCTAGCATATGTTAATAAGCCCTAATTGAGTAGAAATTAATGTTAGCATGATTAGGTGGGGGTTAGGGTTGTTTAGAAGGAAGATTGTGGCCAAAAGCACTTATTTCAAAAGCATTTTTCACTTTCTGTTCAGCGTTAACCTGTTAACGGTTTGGTTAACCGGTTAACGCATGCATTTTTGGCCATTTTTAGTGTTGTCTGGGGTCTGTTAACGGGTTAACCGTTTGGTTAACCGGTTAACGCTGTTAATTTTTGGTTTTTTAGCTTATTTTCTTGCTCAATCTTTCTTCCTAATGCTTCTAAGGTTCATGCGTGTTTAGGTATTGATGTTAGGGAATTTTTGGGTCTATTTCCAGTAGCCGATTCATTTGTTTCGAGTCGTTTCGACATGATTCCGTTCACTTTTTCGTGTTTTGTGTTAAATGTGTAAATGTGATATAATTGATTCTTGATGTGTTTTGCTACACTTTAATCATTTGTTTCACATGTTAAGTGCTTGCTTAAATTCAATATGTGCTTCATGATTATTGTCATTGCTTGCTTAATTGATAAAGTGATTAAATGCCACGATTGATTTTTTGCCAAAAGTGATTAAATACTTCACATGTTCATGTAAGTTTCTTGTGCTTAATTGATCATATCTTAACATGGGTTCAATTCTGATTTTTAAGCCATGCATGTGTAACAATTGATGCTTGTAGTGATACTTGTTCAATCTCATGATAAAGTGCTTATTTTTTGCAATATGGAAAAGTGTGGTTGTTCTTGTTGATCATTGTTCCTTTTAATCAAATAAATGATGTAAATAAATTCACATGTTTGAATTCATTTTGTGATGTATGTAGATCCATGTACATTGATGTTGATGTGTTGTTATCATTCACTTTGTGCACATAAATAAAAATGATCAAATCTGCCCCATGTTTTCATAGCTGTTTGTTAATATAGGTGCTGTAAAATACATGTTGTTTGTTATGTTTGCATGTTGTATGTGACTTTTTAGACCTATCTTTACATGCTGATTGTGGGCTGCAGAAGTTGCCTTGTGTTATGCATTGTTTTCATAGCTGTTTGTGCATTTAAGGGCTATAGTAGGTGCTGAATTTTTGTTTTAGCATTTTTTTTAGTTCTTTTAGATAGAGTTTAGATTGAGTCCTAGAGTTTTTAGGATTTAATTGGTGTATGTTTGCTTTATTATTTTTAATAAAATGCACACTAATCTTTGTTTTGTAGGGAGGGAAAGGTATGTTTCCTTACACCTTATCCTTTTATTTTATTTTTATGCATTTCCTTTATGCATTTAATTCACTTTTTTCCTTCCATATCTGTGATTGGTAGGATTTCCCTTTGGCTAGGACCAATTTATCTTCCTTAGGAAGTAAGTTGCATCATTTTTCTTCTCTCTTTTCCTTTTGCTCTTTAGGATTAGAAAAACCTCACTAACCATTAGGACCACCATTTTAATAAATAACTTAGGGTTGTGTCTTAGTCCCCCTTAATTTTTGTCCTTTTCCGATTTGAGTCTTCTTTCTCATCTTCAAACAAAATCATAAAAGACTTAATAAATGCATGAAAGGATCCCTTGTGTATATCCTTATTCCATGGGGCACTTACATTCATTCCATATTGGAATAGTGTAGGCTTGTCTAGCATAATGTACAAGTCTCATCAAGGGGGTTGTTTCACAAAGAAAACATAAAAGACATTTCTTCACAAAAGCTACAAAAACATATAATAAGTTCAACAAGCTAGTGAACTTAAACCCTAATCCTAGGAAACAAGTCTTGGATAAATTCTCCTTGCTTGGTGTGCTTGTTCTATTATTCCATCTTGGAATGTAGTAGAAAGTACACATTCCATGGAAAAGAGTTTGAATTAACTTCCTTGCGCCAAATTCATACAAAACTCTTAAAAGGCAAAAAACAAACAATAAGCGATTATCCTGCAGGAACTTCTCTGTCTCATCTCATTCATTCCAGACGCGAACTCGCGACGACTTGTCTCGCATGCAAGACGGTAAACGAACTCGTGTTAGATGAGCCTGCAACACCTGAGCATAGACATACGCAGTTCCAGCCATAAAAAACACAACCAAATAGTTCCTTCCTGGTTAGGCGAACTACGTCGACTCTGATCCTCATATTCCCGATGAGGTACGTAGGTAGCGGGGTAGGGCCCGTTCGAGCACATTCTTTATTTTCCCTATGTTTCCCCCTTTTATTCTCATTCTCCTTTTTCAGTTCCTTTCTCATTGCAGTTCCAGTTTCCAGTTAGCAGTTTTATTCAGCATCACTTTATTTTCTCACCCTTTGAAGCAAACAAACAAGCGTGGATCCCGTCGGGTACAACAGACGATCTGGGGTGCTAATACTTTCCCAGGTCGTAACCGACTCCCAAACCCAGATCTTTGGTTCGCAGGACCTTGTCCTTTCCTTCTTCCTAGGTTTGTGCAACATTACCTTTCCCATTCATTCGAGATAAAAATGTTAGGCTGGCGACTCTACCTTTTCCGCGCCACTTTCGCGTTTGTACTAGGATGAAAATCTCGGGAGCGACATTCACTACAAGTTAATGGATTATTATTCATTTAAAATTAATTGGTATAAGGAAACTAAGTGTCCCTCCCCACTTTATAGGGTGGCTTGCGCCACCCTTGAAGTACACCTAGTGGCTTGTGCCACCTAAATCCAAGCAATATGGCTCATGCCACTTAATGAAGTGGCTTGCGCCTCTTTAAGATGTCCCCACCAACAAAATTTTGTGGCATCCGCCACATGGCCATGGTTTGCGCCATGTGCCCTTAGGGGGTAAGTGATCCCGTCTATCTTCTACTACCGGTCTCTGTTATTGTCCCCAACCAACATTTTTCCAAAAAATCGTGTAACACAGTAATATCAACAACAATCAACACGACCAGAACAACTTTTAATCAACAAAAATCAACAGTCGGGCAACAAATTTCACACAACAATCATGGCAATAACAAGATACAAATTTTCATACACAACATCAATATCAACAAAATACACAACAACTTAACTACCCAATCACAGTATCGATTTTCATACCCGCTAATAAGAATCGAACCCACCCTTACCTTAGGTTGGGTCGAAGGTAGCCCTAGCGATTGAATTCTGATTGTCATTCCTCTTTTCCCTTTTCTCTCACGATCGTTCAAAAATTTTGTTTTTATTTTCTTCTACTGACTTCTAATACTTTTTATTTTCTTTTTATTAAAATAAACTAATTCTTTATAATTACTAATGGGCCTAACTATAGCACCCCCTAATTTACTAATTCGGACATGATTTCCAAGCCCACCAACCAAACTACTACAACAACTATAATATTATCTCTAATAATATTTCTACGGCTTCCGACTTATTTTTCTGACTTATCGACTTAATCAACCACAACATTAAATAGACCAAATAAACACAAATAATTAATTGAATATTCAATAAAACAAATAATTAAATATTTGGGCGTTACAACTCTCCCCCGCTTAGAATATTTTCGTCCTCGAAAATTTACATGATTCAAATAACTCGGGATATGAGTCTCGCATCTTGCTCTTCAATTCCCATGCCGTGCTTTCTCCAGCAACTCCCAACCAGAAAAATTTGACCAACACGATCTCTTCCCCTCGAAGAGTCTTTGTTTTGTGATCCTCAACTAGTACAGGCTTCGTCTCCACTGTGAGATTATCCCGCACTTGCACATCGTCCATACTAACCATATGAGACGGATCTGGAATATACTTCCGAAGTTGCGGCACATGGAACACGTCGTGTAAATTTGAAAAATTTGGCAGTAACACCATCCGATAAGCAATTTTCCCAACCCTTTCCAAAATCTGATATGGACCGATAAAACGAGGAGTGAGCTTCTTAGACTTCAAAACTCTCCCAACACCAGTCACAGGCGTGGCTCTCAAAAACACATGATCACCATCTTGGAATTCTAAATCCTTCTTCCTCTTATCATGGTAACTCTTCTTCCTACTCTTAGAAGCCTTCATCTTCTCTTGGATCAACTTTACTTTCTCGAACTAATTTCGGTCCAAGCACTACACTTTCACCATATTCATGCCAACACAACAAAGTTCTACACCTCCGACCATACAACACTTCAAAAGGTTCCATTCCAATACTAGAATGGTTACTATTATTATAAGTGAACTCGATCAACGAAAGGTAAGTGTCCCACGAACCTCCCTTCTCAAGAAAACAAACTCGTAGCAAGTCCTCCAACGACTGAGTAGTTCTCTCAGTTTGGCTATCAGTCTGAGGATGATATGACGAACTCAATCACAACTTAGAACCCAATGCCTCTTGCAGACTCTTCCAAAACTCCGACGTAAACCTCAGATCTCTATCTGACATAATACACAAAGGAACACCATGAAGCTTCACAATTACTCGGATATAAATCTCTGCCAACTTTGCAATTTGATATGTGATGTTAATAGGTATGAAATGAGCCGACTTCGTTAGCCTATCAACAATCACTCAAATCGAATCATGGCCTCTTAAGTAATAGATAGCCTTGTCACAAAGTCCATAGAAATGCTATCCCATTTCCATTCTAGAACTTCCAACGATTGCATCAACCCAGCAGGCTTCTGATGCTCAATCTTCGACTTCTGACAAGTCAAACACGTATACATAAAATGTGCCACATCTTCTTTTATTCCGGACCACCAAAATATTTTCTTTAAATCCTGATACATTTTAGTAGCTGCCAGATGAATACTCAAATTACTGCTATGAACCTCTTCAAGAATCTTCTTCTTTATATCTGCATCCTCAAGAATACAAATTTGTTCATGCAGTCTCAACACACCTATCACATCAATCTTAAAGTCACTATTCTCATATTGACCATAATTATTCATGATATCCACTAATTTCACATCCAGCTTCTGAGCCTCTCGAATACTATCCAGAAAGTCATTATTAATCTTCAACATGCCCAACATCACACTCTGCGATGCCATTTCACAAACCAAACTCATATCTCAAAACTGCTCAATTAATTCCAACTCCTTAATCATCATTGCCGACATATGCAAGGTCTTTCTGGTCAAGGCATCGGCCATAAAATTTGCTTTTCCTAGATGATAATTCAAACCGAAATCATAATCTTTTAGCAATTCCAACCATCTATGTTGTCTCATATTCATCTATTTCAAATCAAACAAATACTTAATACTCTTATGATCACTGTAAACTTCAAATCTGGAACCATAAAGATAATGCCTCCAAATCTTCAACACAAAAACAACTGCAACAAGTTCTAAATCATGCGTAGGATAGTTCTTCTCATGAATTCTCAACTTTCGTGACGCATAATCAATTACCTTATTATTCTGCTTAAGCACATCTCCTAAGCCCATCAATGAAGCATCACAGTAAACTACAAACAGTTCTTCTGGATTTGGTAAAGTCAAAATTGGCGCCGACGTCAATTTAACGGAAGTACCAACTTAGAAAATCCTTCAATAAACCTTCTATAATATCCAGCTAACCCCAAAAAGCTTCTAATCTCAGTAGCCGGCCTTGGAGTTTCCGATTACAACACAACTTCTACCTTTGAAGGATCCACATTAATAACATTTCCTGAAATTGCATGGCCAAGAAAACTGACCTCTTTCAACCAAAACTCGCACTTGGACAGCTTCGCATACAATTTCTTATCTTTCAAAATTTCTAACACTGATCTCAAATGTTCCTTATGTTCTTCTTCTGACTTAGAGTAAATCAGAATATCATCAATGAATACAACTACAAAACGGTCCAGATAAGTATGAAAAATACGGTTCATGTATTCCATAAATACTCCCGGCGCATTAGTCACACTGAAAGGCATCACAGAATACTCATAATGTCCATATCGTGTTATGAACACCGTCTTCTGAATATCTTCATCTATCACTTTGATCTAATGATAACCCGATCTTAAATCAATCTTACTAAACACACAAGCATCCATCAAATCATCTATCCTCGGAAGTGGATACTTATTCTTGATCTTCACTTTATTCAGCTGTCTATAATCAACACAAAGTCGTATACTGCCATCTTTCTTCTTTACTAGCAACATTGGAGCTCCCCACAACGATACACTTGGCCTTATAAACTTCTTCTCAAGTAGATCTTCCAACTGCTTCTTTAGTTTAGACAACTCGAATGCTGACATTCGGTACGGTGCCATCGACACAGTCCTAGTACCAGGTACCAGGTCAATAGCAAATTCAACTTCCCTCTCAGGAGGCACATCAGGAATTTCATCAGGGAAAATTTCAGGAAATTCCTTCACTACCAATAATTCCTCAATTTTAGCTTTATTCTCAACAAACAACATTGTCATCAGCGAAAACATCTAAGCTTCCTCTCTCATCAATTGATGTAGCTCTCTGAAAGATAATAACCCAACTCCTTCCTATTCAGGAGTAGAAAATCTCACACTTGCGATAACACTTCATATGAACGTAGTTATACTCTAACCAGATCATACCAAGAATCACATCCATCCTCGTCAGCGGTAAGCACACTAAATCAACATAGGAGTATTTATCGAAGATCGACAAAGGACACTTTAAACACACAAGAGAAGTAGATATTGATCCCTTAGTTAGAATCTCAACAATCAATTCACCATTCATAGCAGACAATTTAAAACCCAATCTTTGAACACAGTCAGCAACAATAAAACAGTGCGTAGCACCAGTAACAATAATAGTAATTAAAGGAGTACTATTAATGAATATTGTACCTCTGATAAGTTTGTCCTCGTTAATTGTCTGAGTTTCGGTCAACACGAACACTTTTCCAGTCTGAGCTTTCTTCGGCTTCTAACACTGGCTACAAATATGCCCTTCTTCGTCACAATTAAAACAAATCATTTCCTTGTGCTTGCAATCAGCTATTGCATGCCTAGTCTTACCACAACGAAAACATCTCTTTATCTCAACAATGCATACATTACTTTTATGACCAATCTAACCACACTTGAAGCAGACTATAGTAGCAGGAGCACCTCCCCCACTAGTCCTCTGAGTCGGAGTTGCTTTCTATTTCCCCTTTCCAGCTGGAGCATCATACGGCTTTCCACGGTTCTATTGTTGCTTGCCTCTTCTATCACTGACAATCTTATAATGAGTATTATTGTCTTCCTCAAATATCCTGCAGCTATCAACCAACTCAGAAAAGATTTGTATCTTCGGATACCCAACAACCTTCTTGATTTCAGAGTGCAAACCATTTTCAAACTTGATGCACATTGAAACTCAGCACCAACACCAGTATAGTGAAGATAAAACTTGGACAATTTGAAAAACTGATCGCGACTCACCGAGTTTAACGGTTACTAATTGAAAGTGCACAGTCTATCCTGTAGTAATAAAAGATATCGATCCTACAGAGACTTGATAATCAACCTAGTGTAGCCGGGTGTTGCTATGTTTATCTAAGGCGAGCGATGTTTTAGGTTTTAAAGGATTAAAAGTTAATTAAATTAAATTAATGATATAACTTATCGGTATGTAATTGATTTCACCGTCACGAATTCAATAGAGGGTCGGCTTATTAAGGTATATTAAGTTATCTCTCTGTAGAAACTCTCGGTTTAAAAGTCCTCGACTCACACTCCCGTGGTCTTGCCTAATACCATAATCCTAAGTCAATTGAGCGCTCCAGCTGTGTAAATCCAAGTTGGAAATACTTTTTGGAAACCTAAAGGTTCTAATTAGCTTTAAAGCACTCCTGTTGTGTTTAAAACTAATGCTCGATTTCAGCTATCTAACTAGAATCTCACACTCCCATGGTCTTAATCCTAATCTTTTAGACTTTCTTACTCTCATAACGAAAGCGAATTAAAACAAGAAATCGAAACCAGATTGTAACTTAATTTAAGGTTTTAGCCTAATTCTATCGAATTCATTCCGGTTTACATAATTACATACCGATTAAAGGTTTAAGCTGACATATTAAATCAAGAAAGGTAGAAGGAAGAGAATTGCATAATGTAAATAAGTGCGATAATAAATAAATAAAATAACATTAAAATAGGAAAACTGGTTGTACTGTCTTGATCAACCAAACTTTGAAACTTGTACGATAAATAGAAATTGTAGTGGCTTGAAACAATAAAAATGACGATAGTTCCCTGATGGCAGAAACTATCACTAAGGTTCGGTAAATAAAATACAAGGCGAAAAAATAAAGAAAATAAAAGGAGAACGAATAATAAAAAATAAAAAGCGAACTTCGAAATTGAAAAAGGTAGAAATTGGACGTAAAATCGAAGCACCTCGCCTCAGTGGTGGAGAGCTCTATTTATAGATGTTGTGATGGAGTTTGTTGAGAGACTCGTGGCTTGGACTTCTACTGGGATTTTGACTAGGTTTACTAGACTTGTGGATTAGGGTTGAGGGATTTTCTGTGCGTTGAACGAAAATCTCTCTGGTGTTGACTTCGTATTGCTTTTGTTACGGGCTTTACGTTACTGGGTCAATTGGTTTGAAACGAGCGTCACAGAATTGAAACGGGCACTTTGCATGTGAAACGGCCAACTCAATGCCCAAGTTGGGCATCTCATTGAGTGACACGACTATCTCATTGATGAGATGACCGTTTGGATGGTGAAATGAAGAAATGCATTTTTATGTCCTTTTTTCTTCTGTTTTCTTGGTTTCTTGGCTTAAAATCTTCCTTTTCGCATTCTTGCCTCCAAACGACGTGTCTGATCGAATGTCTGCAAAACAAACACAATTTGCGCGTAAAATCATCCAAAACAAATAAATAAGTGTTAATTAATCAGAAATCTCATTAAATAATCGATATGAATTTGAGTTATCAAACTCCCCCAAACTTGAATTTTTCTTGTCCTCAAGCAAACAATCAATCATGGTTTTAAATAAAATACCTTTACAAGCAGACACGAAACATAACACCTACCCGTATGTGGTTGTGCGGCTTCATGTTAAATCAACTGATATTATCTCGAACACTAAGAATACACTCGTGACACTAAAAACGAGTAACATTCTTAACCCCCACCCTTACAAACCAATTTGAATCATGTTGTTATAGCTTAGCATGATGCTCTTATATCTGTTTCTCCCGGTTTGATTCTGACACAATCACATTAAGCCCTTTACCTTTTCACAAGCATAGTGAAATAGCCTGTTAGTGAATGTGATCCTTCTTCTCAAACGGGGTCTGGTACACTAGTGTGGTAACCTTTTATGTCCTTTATTCTTCTGTTTTCTTGGTTTCTTGGCTTAAAATCTTCCTTTTCGCATTCTTGCCTCCAAACGACGTGTCCGATCGAATGTCTGCAAAACAAACACAATTTGCGCGTAAAATCATCCAATGTGTTAATTAATCAAAAATCACATTAAATAATCGATATGAACTCGAGTTATCAAACTCCCCCAGACTTGAATTTTGCTTATCCTTAAGCAAACAATCAATCATGGTTTTAAATAAAATACCTTTAAAAGCAGACATGAAACATAACACCTATCTGTATGTGGTTGTACGACTTCATGTTAAATCAACTGATATTATCTCGAACACTAAGAATACACTAGTGACACTAAAAACGAGTAACATTCTTAACCCCCCCCCCCCCTTACAAACCAATCTGAATCATGCTGTTATAGCTCAGCCTGATGCTCTTATATTTGTTTCACCCGGTTTCATTCTGACACAATCACATTAAGCCCTTTACCTTTGCACACGCATAGTGAAATAGCCTGTTAGTGAATATGATCCTTCTTCTCAAACAGGGTCTGGTACACGAGTGTGGTAACCCTTTATCAAGCCGAATGTAAGTTGTGGGGGATCAAACAGTAATTCGCCCTACCGAGTTTAGAACCAGATTCCTCTGAACCAACTGACATCGGTCTTTTTGCTTTGACTTTTATGCAGCTTGATTGTTTTACCAATGGCTTGCAAAATCTTGATATTGTTTTCTTCTTTTTGGAATTTTTTTAGATCAATCACTTATTTGCATCAGCTTTCCACGTAGCTTGTACTTCAGGCGGTGCTGACTGCTAAAATAAACTACTTTGGGGCTAATTTAGACTTAAAGCTTAGACTTTGGTATAATAGGTATCCAAATCGATATTGCTTCTAAGGGTTCAAGGTGTCAAGACTGTATAAGTTGTCCAGTCTTTCTCAGTTTCTCTAACATTGCTTATTAACCTATATACTTGAAGGGTATGCTAAGTGAAAACATTGTAAAAAAATTTGGTAATGCTCAAAATACTTGAGAGAATTTTGAAACTGAATATTTTGATTAATTTAATTTGATTTCTTACAACTGAATAAGGAAATCTAATACCTTCTCCCACACTATCTCATACATTATCCTCGATGTTGTGATATATAGGTACACTTCTAAGAATTATAACAAAAACATAACAAAACTAAAAACTAACTAGGGAAATAACTAAAAAGTAACTACTCATGTTGTGGTGGTCTTTGGCTTCTTCCTCTTGCTCTGCCCCTTCCTCTCACTAAGTGCTCTGGTACACCTACATGATAAATGTAATCATGCATACCATGCACTTCTCTAGTAAGGTTGCCTAGTGCTTCAGTGTTGGCTGCTATCAGCCTTCCATGCTCTGCCTGGGTCAACTCCATCCTTTCCATCCTTTGGGACATTTCTTCAGAATGCTTCTGTTGTACCTTTTAGGTATGCATTATGGCTGCCATAATGTCATCCATAGTTGCAGGTTGTTCATTCCTTTGTCAGTTCCTAGTGGATGTGCTGGTGCTTGCGAACTCAAGGACTCTCTACTGTGCTCTTTCCTCATCATCCAAAACCTGTTGGGCTTCGTCTACTACGACACCTGGTTGAGCATCCTGTGCAGCCGTACCTGGTGAAGGAGCTCAGAGATCGAAGTGCCAGTTGGCCCGATTTCTCACATCCGTCCTGGTGTGGAAAGGTAGAATGATGCTTCTGATAACTTTTCCGTTCATAGCGAGGTTGTATCTTCCATCTTTCCTTGCCTTGATCAAGTGGCTTGATTTGCAAAACTCCATATCAAGGTATGTGGCAGGTAGTCCTTGCAGCTAGTTCAGGTTTTCCTCTAAACCAAGCTTAAGTGTGATATCTGTATTCATGCCGCAAAAGCAGAAGGGAGATTTCCCTCTGTTACAGATGTATTTGATGTTTTCGAAAATGAAGGCGACGAGATTGACTTGTATGTCGAAGAAAGCACGGTAAATCAAAAATACCTTTTTGATTTACCTTGTGGTTGTTAGCTCTCCCGAAGATAACACTTGACACAACCCTTTGAAAATATCAGATGGCGGGGTTCTGAATATGTGTGGCGTACAGCTCCTCCCAACCATCTTCTCTTTCACTAGATAACTCTTCCCACATATCAAAATCTCTGATCTTCCAATCTCCTCCCTTCAGAACAGTAAGGTGAGCACCTTCACCATAAGGGAACCCAAACCATTCACTGAATTGTTCTTGAGTTATGGAGAACTCCCTTACGAACATATGAAAGGTGATGTTCCCTATGAGAAATTTGGTTTCTCCCTTAGGTGTGTGATAC
This sequence comes from Lathyrus aphaca, assembly GCA_963966055.1. NCBI lineage: Eukaryota > Viridiplantae > Streptophyta > Magnoliopsida > Fabales > Fabaceae > Lathyrus > Lathyrus aphaca. The sequence continues at coordinate 387,418,857 of OZ014524.1, read as the reverse complement.
TCGAACGAACTTAGAAATTCCAGCATGAGAGGGGTGTAGGTTGGTCGGTTGCTTCGGTAGAGTGCCATGAGATGAGTCCTCTCCATCATATAGTTGATGATATCGAGGAGGCCCAGACGAGTTAGGAAATCCTCGTCGGCATAACTGGTGATGTTGATTCCCCTCCCGCAGTACTCCCAAAAGCGCGCCTATTGGAGAATTCCAGCGTCTCCTGATCTTGAAACAAGTGGTGCAGGTCCTTGCCCGTCCATTATTTGAAGGTGTAGATAAAAATAGGGATGAAATTTGGTTGGTTTTTGATGAATTTATGAGAAAGGGTGGTGGCTGGTGTTGAAAATGAAATTATGAGTGACTGAATTAGAAACATAAGAGCTGAGAAAAGAAATTCTATGAGAGTGTAAGGTAGATGATTTTGTGAAAATGAAGTTTATGAAAGGTGTATTTATAGGGATAAGAACATAGCCGTTGGAAACAAAAAGTAGTGGGGATGTAACGGCTCTGACGACCGTTGTAGGAAATAGACATTGGCATTTGAGACGGGCGTCTGAATTGTGTGACGGTCGTCTGAGGTATTGAGACGGTCTTCTCAAGGCTCAAACGATCGTTTGGCATGAAAAATCCAAAAATTCCTTAAAAAAATTAATAACTACTCCTCTGTTTGTACTGCTTTCATACGTATAGTACCTGTAACATATTTTCATGCATATAGGAAATATAGCAGCTAACAAAATAAGGCAAATGGAATTCATGTTATGTATAACAGTACCATACATGAAACTTTTGTCTAGAAGTAGGTAAAATTATGCAGCAAGCCTTTTATCAACTAGCAGTGCATTATCAATGTCTTAACTGATACACTCTAACACATATAACACATTATACTAAGTTTGCGATATTTCTCAACTTCAATAGCAATCAAAATTCAAAGCATAGCAGATAAAAATTAAACCAAAGTACTTTATTAAAATCTTTGCAAAATGTAAGAGTAATAATTCAAAATAAACTGAAAATTTAAAATTGACTTAAAAACAAAATATGACTAAACTTAAAATGCTAAAAATGAATGAAAATGCGAGAAAAATCTGATTAAACTGTTGATGAAATTCAACCACGACTTTTGCTGATTGAATCAACTACATCCCTCAAATATTCAAACTGATCCATTTCCATATCTCTTTGAGTAATAATATCGAAACGCAGGGCGCGAATGTCGGTTTGCATGGTTTGAATCTCAGTTTGAAGACTTTCTAAAGTGAGCTCGGGTTTTGTCAGAATTGGTGTGGGTGATTTAGGTTTAAGTCCTTCTTTCAATTTTGGTTTCACTATATCTTCAATCATATCATCTGTATCATAATAATTTGATGGATTCTTAGGATCTATATCAGCTTCGGACCAAGCATCACCTGGTTCATAAACTGGTTCTTCCAAATCAAATAGCTAGTTACCCCTCTTATGCACACTAGTGCGCTCATGATCAGGTAATATTAAATGTGGTACAACTTCACCATTGATTAGGAGCGTGAATTAGTCAGGTCCGCGGTCATATAACATTGCTCTTTCGAAACAAAAGGTGATATTCATAGGACTAAACTCTCCAAGTGGGGTAATTAGAAAGACGGGGCCTAAATCCCATTGCTTCAACAATCTTAGTAACCAATCCTCCTATCATAATCTGACGGTGATCATTCTGGATAATTTTGCAAAAGTTGGCAAACATAAAGGTGACTGCATTAACCTCCCTGGAAGTGAAAGCACAATACATGATAAACAATTAATATCTTGAAATGGTATTATCACTCTCAGGTTTTCCGAATAGTGTGTAAGCTAAGATCATGTGAAAATATCTAATAGTTGGGTTATGGATTTTAGTGGACAGCCTGGGGTGTTGGTCATGATCAGGTTTTCCTGAGATACTACTCCAAAAATTATCTAATTTACCATATGCAAATAAATTTTCCCGTGCTTCTGAGAAAATAGTAGGGCCATCTGGAAAGTCTAAAAGGTCAGCCATCTCATGGATGTTGAACTCACAGGGGTATCCAAATAGTATAAATGTTATCTTTCCTCTGGTCAATCCTTTTCCGCAGTTAGGATGGTAAGTCAATGAACTTAGTAATTCTAAGGTTAGCTCATAGTAGGTTCTATGTTTCCTAAGTGTAAATCCATGCCAACCTAGCTGGCTAAACTGGTAATCAATGCTAGCACCAATTCCTAAGGCTTTCATGGTAGGTCCATGGGAAAATTTGGTCAAGGACATAGGTCGTAGGGCTAAAGCTTCATAACAGCACCTCGGACGCCATCTCTAAAGTCCACAATCATCTTGGAAGTCATGATCAAAGTCAGTGGAAAACAGAGAAAGATAAGTAGAAGGTAGAAAACATTTAAAATCCTGGAATCACACAGTAAATAAAATCACACAAAAATCAGTGAATTTAAAACATCGTAAAATCAAAGTTTTGAAAAACTAAATAAAGTGCGAATTTTAAATTAAGAAATTAAAATTTAAAATGCGGGTTGTCTCCCACTAAGAGCTTCATTTAATGTCGGGGCTCGACAAAGCTTAAGGGAAAATTAATTTAAGGTTTCTGATGGAAATTCTTCCAATCTTAGTCCCATTAAATATACTTTATCTTCTACGCAATTGTAATGTTTAAGGCGTTGCCCATTTACTATAAACGGTGTTTTAGACCTATCCTTAATTTCAATAGCACCACTACTTAAAACTTTAGTTATTTTGAAAGGTCCGGACCATCTAGATCGAAATTTTCCAGGGAACAACCTAAGTCTAGAATCGAATAGCAGAACGAAATCTCCCACACTAAATTCTTTCCTAGAAATCCGCTTATCATGCCATTTCTTGGTTCTCTCCTTATAAATGTGGGCGTTCTCGTAAGCGTCTAGTCTTAGTTCCTCCAATTCATGTAAGTCTAGAATACATTTCTCACCTGCGTTAGTGTAGTTAAAATTAAGGTTTTTAATCGCCCAATAGGCTTTATGCTATAATTCTACCGACAAGTGGCAAGATTTTTCGTAGACTAATTTGAATGGTGTGGTTCTGATGGGTGTCTTAAAAGCTGTTCTATAGGCCCATAAATCTTATGGTAATTTAATAGACCAATCTTTCCTCGATGTAGCTACAGTCTTTTCTAAAATTTGTTTTATTTCTCTATTTGAGACTTCTACTTGTCTACTAGTTTGTGGGTGGTTAGGTGTAACTATTAGGTGTCTTACTCCATATTTTAATAAGAGTTTATCAAATATTCTAGATATGAAATGAGATCCTCCATCGCTTATGACGAGTCTTGACATACCGAATCTTGGAAGATAATATTCTTAAAAAGCTTTATGACTACTCGAGTGTCGTTTGTTGGGGAAGATATAACTTCTATCCATTTTGACACGTAATCGACTGCTACGAGTATAAATTTATTTCCAAAAGAAGATGGGAATGGTCCCATAAAATCAATTTCCCAAACATAAAAAATTTCTACTTCAAGAATGCCTTTTTGGGGCATCTCACCGCGCCTCGAGATGTTACCAGTGCATTGGCATCAGTCGTAATTCAAAATGGAAAGGTGAACATCTTTCCAAAGAGTGGGCCAAAATAGGCCTGATTGAAAAATCTTCGCACAAGTCTTGGTAGTGCTTGCATGTCCACCGTACGGAGTAAAATGACAATGGGAAATTATTTTTCCTATTTCTTCATCAGGGACGCATCGACGGTAAATACTATCGGATCCTCGCTTGAAAATCAATGGTTCGTCCCAGTAATATTGTTTTAAATCATGGAAGAATTTCTTCTTTTGTTGATAAGTAAGATCTGGAAGAAGTACTTCGACAGCTAAATAGTTGACTATGTCAGCATACCATGGCAAGTTGTTTTACGCATAGACTTCTTCCATTGTTTTTTCTTTGTTTTGTTTGTCTAAAGAAGATATCTCTTGTTCTTATTTGGCTATAAGACGTTCATCAGGTAAATCTTCGTTTATTGGTATTGGGTCAGGTTTTATCCATTCCATACGTGATAAGTGGTCTGCTACTACATTGTCAGTTCCTTTCTTATCCTTGATTTCTAAATCAAACTCTTGTAGTAATAGGATCCATCTTAGTAATATGGGTTTTGCATCCTTTTTACTTAGAAGGTATCTGATGGCTGCGTAATCGGTATAAATGATGATTTTGGTTCCTATTATGTAAGTACAAAATTTATCAAGCGTGAATACTATGGCTAAGAGTTCTTTTTCTGTTGTAGCGTAATTCATTTGAGCAGGATCTAATGTTCTACTTGCGTAATATATTGCGTGAATTTTCTTGTCTTTTCTTTGGCCTAAGACCGCGCCTATAGTGAAATCACTTGCATCGCACATAATCTCGAACGGTAGCGTCCAATCTGGTGGTTGCATGATGGGTGCAGTAATAAGAGCTATTTTGAGTGTTTCAAAAGCTTTTAGACAGTATTCATCAAAGGTAAACTCAATGTCTTTCATTAATAAATTTGTCAACGACTTAGTTATTTTTGAGAAGTCCTTAATGAATCGTCGGTAGAAACCATCATGTCCTAGGAAACTTCTTATATCTTCCACGATTTTAAGTGGTTGAAGGTCTTTTATCACTTCTATATTTGCTTTATCTACCTCGATGCCTCTGTTGGATATCACATGTCCTTAAAAAAGGTTCACTTTTATGCATCTTTCTAGTACCATTTCCATGTTAGATAAACATCCTTCAAAACTTTGTCCGCATACGGAGAAATCGTCCATAAACACTTCCATGATGTCATCTATGAGATATGCAAAGATCGCCATCATGCATCTTTGAAATGTCGATGGGGCGTTACATAAACCAAACATTATACGTCGATAAGCAAATGTTCCGTAGGGGCATGTGAATGTTGTCTTTTCTTGGTCATCAGGGTGAATAGGTATTTGGAAAAATCCTGAGTAACCATCCAGGTAGCAAAAATAAGAATGTTCGGATAATTTTTCTAACATTTGATCGATGAAGGGTAAAGGAAAATGATCTTTTCGGGTAGCTTTGTTTAGTTTTCAGTAATCGATACACATTTTGTACCCGTTTACTACTCTTTGTGTTATAGACTCGCCTCAGGCGTTTTTGGTGACTGTAATGCCTCCCTTCTTTGGTATGATGTGCACTGGGCTGACCCACTGACTGTCGGATATCGGATATATAATCCTTGCATCTAACAACTTCTTTACTTCTTCCTTGACTACAGTACTTAGAATTGGATTAATCCTTCTCTAAGGCTCTCTAGAGGTTTTACAATCTTCCTCCAACATAATGTGGTGCATACATATCAAAGGGCTTATTCCTTTCAGATCAGATATGTTATTACCTAACGCGGTTGGGTATTTTCTTAGGACGTCTAAAGGTTTTTCTGTTTTGAGCTATCATAAGTCTGTGTTTACTATAACAGGTCTATTAAGTTCCGAATCGAGAAATTCGTATCTAAGATTTTTAGGCAATGTCTTGAGTTCAAGATCGGGTTTCTTTGGGCATGGCATATGGTCAGGTGTAAGAGCTAAACTTTCATTTAAGCTTTTGTATTTATAAGGTTTTTTCCAATTATCGTCTTCGAAAATTAAAGGATATGGGATCTTCATTATGTCAGAATAAGTAGTCTCTTCTTTTTCCATTTCCTGTCTGCATTCAATGACGTATAAGAAATAACAAGTATTGTCTATGGCTGGAGCTTGGAGAAATTGGGTTAGAATAAATTCGACTTTTTCTTTTCCTACTTCAAATGTCAGTCTGCCTTTCTTTACATTTATGATTGCTCCGGCCGTGGCTAAGAATAGTTTTCCTAGTATGATATGGGTCGTAGCATCCTCTTTGATGTCCATAATTATGAAATCAATCGGGATGTAAAACTGGCCTACTCGTACAGGAACATTTTCTAAAATACCAACCGGAAACTTGACTAAGTGATTGGCTAGCTAAATTGACATCTTAGTCGGTCTAAGTTGTCCCATATCGAGTTTCTTACAAATAGATAATGGCATAACACTTATACTGGCTCCTAGGTCGCATAGAGCTTTGTCTATGACAAACTTTCCTATTACAAAAGGAATAGAGAAACTTCTTGGATCCTTTAGTTTAGGTGGCATATTATTTTGAATAATAGCGCTACACTCAGCAGTAAGTGTAACTGTTTCGTTTTCTTCGATTTTCTTCTTGTTAGATAAGATCTTCAGAAATTTAGTGTACGAAGGCATCTGAGTAATAGCTTCTATAACAGTTATGGTAATGTTTAATTGTTTTAGAAGCTCTACAAATTTCTTAAATTGTCCCATTATTTTAGAATTTGTTACCCGTTTGGGGTACAAAATTGGTGGTTTATATGGTGGCGGAGGTACATAAGGTTTTTCTTTCTCCTTAGCCTCTTGTTCGTTGGTTTCCTTTTCCCGTGGTTGTGGTTTATCAATTTTCTCGGTTGATTTCTCAAGTTGAGGTTGTTGATACATGGCTGGGTTTTCGGTTCTAGGATCAGTAGGTCCGTCCAATTCTTTTCCACTTCTTAGTATAACTGCATTTGCATGATGTAACACCCCAAATTTTCCCTCTCCTTTTTATTATCATAAGCATACCATATAACATAGCATACCCTAACATTTGGAATAGAAAAATGAGGCATAAGCATCCATGATCAAAAGCATAGGGTATATGATCAATAATATGGAAAGTCAGGATCTTCCAAGTCAAGATGAGCCAAGTGACATTGCTAGAAGTTCACAAGGTCTCATCATATTTTATACAAACCCAAGGTCATCATCAAGGTTTTGGAAGGGTGAAATTTCATCAGGAGTTCAGCAGTACATTTTCTCCTGCACAGACAAACCCTAACTAGGGTTTTGCTCCAAATCAGAGAATCCCCTTGGCTTTGACCAATTCTTGTGGTCAAAGGATCTCATGTGATCTGCAAGGCTTATGTATGGAATTTGAGACAAATTCCATTGAAGAAGTCAGAAATTTGTCCAGTTACTTAAGAATGAAGCAAGAAAGTCAACTGTGCAGTTCAAAAGTCAACTGAAGGATTTCTAAGGTTTTGATCATGATCATCAATATTTTGAAGTCATATCATATAATATCAAGGAATAGCTTAGATGAGCTCAAGTGTCAAAAATCAGGAATATGCAAGAAGTTGCTAAATTTGGAAATTTCTATTTTTGGAAATATTTGCCCTAGATGTTCAAGATATTATTTCATGTGCAAAAAGCTCCAAATGATTTTTCCTTGAACATGAAAGTTGTAGAACATGATTGTCCCTTTCCAAGAAGTCATAGAACACCTTCATAGCCTTTCTAGAACTCAAGATATGTTTTTTTGAAGTTTATGTGCATTTTAGGGTTCTTGAACCACACTTGTTGATTTTTTATTGGTCCATTATTACTTTTAGGATGTGTCACACTTTAAAAAATTTTATTATACATTTTGTGATGCCACTAGGACTTGTAACGTGACCAAATGAGTGTATGGTGTACTTTTATGTTGCATCATTTTAGTGGAAAGTTGAAAAAATAAGGTAAGGGTGAATGGTCAGGATACTACACACATCTCTCTCAGCTTTTTACACTCAGCCATCATGTTTTTCCACTCACTAGTGCACACACGTATAACATAAAAAATGGAAACAAAAGGGATCGCATGTGAAATCCAATCCATGCAGCCTCATGTAGCTTTGATTAACACCTTCAGATCATTTCAATTTCATCATCAAACAACAAGGTGACACCACATCAAGCTCACCGTAACCCCATGGACAGGCATACACCTAAAGATTTTGAAAAAAATCAGAAGGAAAGGTGTGAGGATAGCGCACACAGGCTCTGCTTTGTGAGTGTAACAAACTTGGTATTACACACCAATATTTGGACTGGACATCCTCAACATATAAGGGGCATTGATCATGATTTTTAGGAGAGGATCATAAGTTTCTTCACAAACTTTGCTCTCTCTTTTGGCGAGCACTGAAAATCATAACAAACTTTGCTCATTTTTCTTCCTACATTTTGAAAATGGCAACAAAACTTTCACCATATCTATGCATTGCTTCAATCCAGATATAAACCTTGTTCTTCAATAGCATTCACCCGTGAATATCATCATCATCCCCTCATTCTTGTACAAGTGGTGGTAGTAATGGTGATTACTTGAGAATTTCGGATCCTCTACATTTACATTGATCCTCAAGAGCTTGAGCCTTTATTTGGATTCAAATATCTCCAAGAATATTCGAGGAAGCTAAATACATCTCTGGATTTCTCATTACTCTTCACACAGTCTCACATCAGGTTTGAAGTTCTACCTTGTTATGCTTCGAATTTTATCTTAAACTGCTTGTTTCATGCTAGTTTTGTTTGATCTGAGTTATGTGAAGCCTTTAGAAGTTTTGAATGGTTTTATTTCATGAGTTTGTGTTTTATGAGTGTGATCTGTTTGGCTTCGAATCTTGTTTATCTTGATGTGTTTTTGAATTCCATTGGTGGATCTATGATCTACGTGTTGAGAGCTGCATTTTGATATGAAGTTTGAGTGTTTCTAGAATTTTTATGCTGAAGCTTCGTCGGAAGTACGTCAGAGAGGATGATCAGAACCTCTCCGGCCGGTCACATGCTTGCGTTCATTTTCTTTCTCCAGATTATAACGTGAGCGTTGGATTTACTTGCATCGTGTGGATCAAATCTCGCCACCATATTAATGAGGCATGTACGCCTCACATGCCATGCTCTTATTTATTTATTTTTGTTATTTTTTTTTATTTTTATTTTTATTTTTTTGCCAGATAATATGTGAACTGTTGGATCTAGAGGGAAGGTTTGGTTTAAATGAGAGATGTTAGATTGGCTTACCTAGGGTTTCATTGACCACACGTAGGACCATAGGATTGTTTAACTATGCTGACTTTTGATTTTAACCATTAGATTGACTTACCTGTTTCTTTGTTTGACTAGATTTTGTTTGGAGCGTTGGGCTCAAATTGCTATACGCGCCTCCTTTGTTTGGCCCAGGGTAAATCACAACTATCCTAATTGCTATTTACACCATTTCCTTTTTTATTGAGTTTTATTCTTCATTTTATTTCCTGTTTGCTTTTTAATTTTTAAAAATAGTTAGACATATCTAAAAATCTTGAAAAAATCATAGATGTTTATTTTAATTTCCTATAATTTTCCAAAATTTTTGTTTCTAGTTTTTATTATTTTTCATTGCTGAATTATTTGTGGACTTTTATTTCTTTATTTTAGTTGCTTTTATGCGTGATCTGCCTTGTTGATTTTATAACTTGAGTTTGGAGATAGATATGAACTTGATTCTTGTTGTTATAGATTATTGATATGTTGAGGATTATTTGAGTTTTTTTCCAGGATTTTTAAGGTTCATTTGCTTATGTTTTAAGAGGTTTCTTTGTGATAAAGTATGTCAAACCCTAAGTGAACTTTGGCCATTTATTTGATTTGCTTTGCTTCTGATTTTTTCTATAAGGTCTTGGTATGTTGTTCTTTCTTGATCAATGTTTCTTTGTGCTTATTTGTAGATTTTTTAAGACATGTAACTTATTTGTTTGTACTTTATGATCACTATGCCCTAATTTGAAGCTTATTTGGCATATGCATGCTTGTATGATTAGGAGGGTACTTGTGCCATCCTTTTAGGGTGTGAATTTGAGGTTCTTAACATGATGAGTTGCTTCTGGTCCATGTGTGGAGGTCTTAACTTGTTTTTTTTGTTGTTACTTATTCATTAAGCTTCACTTGCACATGTATGTCCATAATGCTCCAAACTTCTCCATGCTTCTCTATGGGTCATTGAATGAACTTGTGTGCTTCTAATGGTGAGTGTGCTTTGGTCTTATTCCTCTCTTCAACTTGTTTTGGTTCTGACTTTAATGAATCTAGTTCATGTTTTTCTTGTATTATGTTCTTATGTCTTGTTTACCTTCTTTTCTCTTCTTTGATGCTTCACTTGTGACTTTGGGGGACTTCTCCCTTTCCTCTTTGATTGGATTTACATGACTAAATTTAAAGGCCATCCTTGACCATTAGGTTCTGACCTTGTTGTTTTTAATTATTTAGAAGTTGCTTCTTTACTTGTCTTATGCATGTATGAAATTCTTTCTCCATTTGTGAATATTTCTAACAATTGCAGGGGGTTTTTGGTGAGCAATGTGTGTGGGAGGGAATCTGACACACAACTTCTTCCTTTAACTTGTCTTTATTTTTCATTACTTGTTCATGAGATGTGCCTTATTCCATCACTTGTCTAACTTCTTTCTATCCCTCTTAGAAATCAACTTATCTTCTTTAGAAGAAGTAAGTTGACCTTCCTCTTCTTCCTCCTTTTTCTTTCTTCTTCTTCTTGTTTTCCTTCTTCTTCATTAGGATAGAACTTAAGCCACACTAACCTAGGGCTTCCATGCATGATAAATTTAGGATTAGTCTTTCCCCCTTTAGTCTTTTTACCTTTAAGATCCTTTTTGTTCTCTCCTCTTTGTCATCTCCAAACAAAACCTAAAAATCACTTAATAAAGTTTGAAATGGTCACTTGTGTATAGCCTTATTCCATGGGGCACCCATATTCATTCCATCTTAGAATAGTGTGGCTTTTCTAGCATGATGTACAAGTCTGATCATGAGACCATCTTCATCAAGAAAGTCATAAAAAACACTTCTTCATTTTAATCACTAAAACATCTAATAAGTTTAACAAGTTAGTGAGCTTAGGCCATAATCCTTAGAAACAAGTTTTGGATAAATTCTCCTTACTTGGTGTGTTTGTTCTATTATTCCATCTTGGAATGCATTAGCAAGTACACATTCCATGGAAAAGAGTTTGAGTTCACTTATTTGTGCCACACCAATAAAAAGCTTCTAAAAAACACTGGACAAAGAATAAACGCCTCTCCTTCGGGACTTCTTTTCTCATCTCACTCATTCCTTACGTACGAACTTGCTACTACTTGTCACTTTGCAAGACGGTTATGCACTCGTCGTTCGAGCCTGCAACACCTGAGCATTGGCATAAGCAGTTCAAGCCTTAAGACACAAGCAATCTTTCCACCCCTAGTTAGGGGAACTACGGCTTCTCTGATCCTCATGTCCATATAAGGTACGTAGGCAGCGGGTTAGGGCCCGTTCGAGTACTCTTTTATTTTACCTATATTTCCCCCTTTCTTTTCTTTTCTTATCTAGTTTCAGTCCTTCTTTTGCAGCAGTTTCATTTCTTCACCCTTTGAAATAGTTTCTTTGCAAGCGTGGATCCCGTCAGGTACGGCGGATGATCTGGGGTGCTAATACCTTCCCATGTCGTAACCGACTCCCGAACCCAGTTTCTTTGGTTCGCAGGACCTGTGTCCTTCCTTTTCTTTTCTTTGGTTTGTGCAACATTACCATTCTTGTTCCTTTGGGATAAAAATGCCTGGATGGCGACTATACCTCTTTTCCGCGCCACTTTCGCGTTTGTACCAAGATGGAAATCCAGGGAGCGACACATGACCCTTGAGATTTGGTTGCGGTTGTCTAGGAAAAGTTCCAGCTGGAGCAGCAGTTGATGCTTGTTGTTGAGCTACTTGAGAAATTTGGGTTTCTAGCATCTTATTATGAGTATCTAAAGCATCTACCTTGGTTACCAATTGCTTTATCTGTTCACTAGTATGGATGTTCTGATTTAGGAAATCCTTGATTGTTTGAGCTTGGGTAACTATGAAGTTTTCCATCATCAGCTCAAGGTTTGTTTTTCTAGGAACATTAGGATTGGGTGCAACAACTTTCTAATATACTGGTGGTACATTTGGTGCTTGATTAGGCGCATACAAGGCGTTGTTATTCTTGTAAGAGAAATTCGGGTGATTCTTCCATCCTGGGTTGTATGTATTAGAATATGGGTTTCCTTGAGCATAATTTACCTGATATGTGGCTAATCCGGCAAGAAGATGACATTCAGACGATGTGTGTCCTGGGATTCCACAAATCTCGCAATTTGGAGTTACGGAAGCCACGGTGGCTGGTGGTGTTATGATCAAGTTATCGATCTTCTGAACTATGGCATTCATTTTCGCATTTACGTGATCGAAACTGTTTACTTCGTACATTCCTCCTTTAGTATGGTTCTTCTTTATAGGCGTTCTTTCTCCTCCCCATTGGCAATGGTTCTGAGCCATGTTTTCAATGAGGTTATAGGCTTCTTCGTAATGTTTATCCATAAAAGTGTCGCCCGCGGCAACGTCTATTGTCATCCTGGTGTTGTGTAGAAGTCCATTATAGAAGGTTATGATGGTTACCCAGTTTTCAAACCCATGGTGTGGACATAATCTTAACATGTCCTTGTATCTTTCCCATGCTTCATAAAGTGATTCGGCATCTTTCTGTCGAAATCTGTTAATCTGGGCTCTCAGCATAGTTGTTTTGCTTGGCGGGAAATAACAAGATAACAAAACTTTCTTAAGTTCTGCCCATGTTGTGACAGAGTTGGCTGGTAAAGATTGTAACCAGGACCATGCTCTATCTCTTAAGGAGAACGGAAAGAGTCTTAGTCTGATTGTGTCTTGAGTTACACCATTTGCTTTCATAGTGTCTGCGTATTGTACGAACTTCGTCAGGTGTTCATTCGGATCGTCTGTCGGACTTCCCAAAAACTAGTTTTGTTGTACAGCTTGCAGCAGTGAAGGTTTGATTTCAAAATCGTTTCGGGTTATGGCTGGTGCGCCAATACTGTTGTGTGGTTCTAGTTGGCTTGGAATCACATAGGACTTAAGTGAACAAGGTGGTCCTCCGTTTACTTCGGCCATGATTGGTTCTTCAACTGGGTGTAAAGTAATTTCAGGAATAAGGGTTTCATTGGGTTCGGTTCGGCGTCTCGAACTCAAGAAGCATTCTACTTTGTCGATTGGGGGTTCTAAGTCTTTGTCTCAGGAGCGAGTACTGGGCATACAATCGACAAAGGAAAGGTAAAAAAATTTCCCTAGTCTACACAGTGCAACAATTTAATACACTATTGACTAAATCTAAGTCTCCCGCAACGGCGCCAAAATAAAAGGCGGAAACTATCACTAAGGTTTGGTATAGAAAATACAAGGCGAACAAATAAAGAAAATAAAAGGAGAACGAATAATAAAAAATAAAAGGCGAATTTCGAAATTAAAAAGGGAAGAAATTGGACGTAAAATCGAAGCTCCTCGCTTCAGTGGCAGAAAGCTCTATTTATAGATGTTGTGATGGAGTTTGTTGAGAGATTCATGGCTTGGACTTCTATTGGGCTTTTGACTGGGTTTTCTAGACTTGTGGATTAGGGTTGAGGGATTTTCTCTGCGTTGAACGAAAATATCTATGGTGTTGACTTTGTATTGCTTCTATTACGGTCTTTACGTTACTGGGTCAATTGGTTTGAAGCGAGCGTCACAAACGGGCACTTTGCATGTGAAACGACCAACTCAATGCCCAAGTTGGGCGTCTCTTTGAGTGAGACGAACGTTTGGATGGTGAAATCCAGAAATTCATTTTTCTGTCCTTTTTTCTTCTATTTTCTTGGTTTCTTGGCTTAAAATATTCCTTTTCACATTCTTGCCTCCAAACGACGTGTTCGATTGAATGTCTGCAAAACAAACACAATTTTCGCGTAAAATTGTCCAAAACAAATAAATAAATGTGCTAATTAATCAAAAATTGCATTAAATAATCGATATGAATTTGAGTTATCACAATCTTTGTAGCATAGTCAGTGACATACATGTTTCCTTTTTTAAGCTCAACGAAATCAATCTCCTTCTTGCCACGGACATCCTCTGGATAATACTTTCTCATGAATTCGTTATGGAATACATCCCAAGTGATTACTTCACATGCTGCATCCAACCTCTCATGAGTCTCTAGCCACCAATCATCAGCTTCGACTTCCAGCATGTGAGTACCATACCGAACCTTCTGTGTCGGAGTCCATTCTATAACACATAATATTCTCTCAATCTCCTTCAGCCATCCTAATGTTGCATCTGGATCATGCTTTCCTTTGAACACTGGCGGATTCTCTCTTTGAAAAGTCGCCAAGCTACGCGATCTAGCATCTTCACCAGCATTTGGCAAGTTCTGAACATCCTGTGCAATCACTTGCATTGCAGCATCCATCGCAACGTCGTTTTTTCCAGCCATCTTAACTTATCACTACAACACAACCAAAAGTTAGAACAATAACAATACTCGATTGTTAGACAACTAAGACTCGACACTTGGCCGGACAGACCGACCTACTCTGATACCACTAATGTAACACCCTATTTTCTACCCTTGAATATATTTAAAATCAGAGTACAAAAATTTCCACATAACGGGATATCACATTCTCAACTTTCAATAAACTTCAACTTAAAGTATAACATGCTTAATAAATAGCACTTTTCAGAAATAATCATAAACCAACATCATAATACTTAAATAATTCAGCTTTATAAAACATCATGCAGCGAATTCATAAAATAACTTGAGTAAATTTATCCAACATAAAAACAACTTCAAAATAACCAATAAACATTCTAAGTACTTCAATTAAAATAAAATTTAGCATGCAACAAATTCAACAAAACAAACACGCGTCATCCCCACGAGTGCTACGTATCAGAGCGACAGACCACCGACTCGACTAAAGGTAACCGGCTACTCCTCTTGATTACCTGCACGTTTCCAGCATAAGGACAACATTCAAATAGAATGGGTGAGTTATGATAATTAGAAGTAGTATATGAACAATAATACATAGATAAGGATTACAAATAGTTCACCGCTTCACAACATCAACAAGCATAACAACACAACAAAAACTCAAAACAATGCAACTTTAATGTGACTCAACTAATTATGCATGTGGTACCATTTGGAGTAGAACTACCAACTTAAATTATTTCCAAGTTATCGAGGCATCAAGGCATAAGCCTTCAACTTTCAACTTAATTTGTCAATCCAGGCCAACATGGTGTGACCAACGGCTCCGACATAAAATGCAAATGACCTACATGGCATACATGAATTTACAACACAAACAACATAACAACACGAGCAAGACAACAACTTATACGACATATGCAACTTAAAATCGACTTTGGCTTATAAAGTCTTCAACATAACAACTTTGAGATTTTCATAAACTCAACTATACCTGCAAATCGACCATACGACATATTTTCAACAAAACAATGCAACGAAAACCAACTACTAAATCACCCAACTTATCCCGACAAATTTCGTCAAATTCTGAGCAACTGAGTTTTTCGCCTAATTTGGCTAAATCGATAATGTTTTTAACATTCTGTGGTCGTTACGATTTTATTACAAAACCTGAAATTTATGTGTTCTGATAAACATTATCTATCATAACAATATATGTCTGCTAACTGTTTCTGCTAAATTCCTAAATCTACTATTTTCTGTCAAAAACTGCATAACACAGTATTATTTATCAAACTGTCTTCGTTCTCAGTATAATTGATGCTTCTTAGTAAAATGCCATTTTATAAAATGATAATAGTTATGGTTGGAATTAATAGGTATAACCTAAGATTATAACTTGGGATTAAGTAATTAAATAGTACGTAAACTAAATCTATACGAATTCACTACAGGTTAATGGATTATTATTCATTTAAATTAATTGGTATAAGAAAACTAAGTGCCCCTTCCCCACTTTATAGGGTGGCTTGCGCCACCCTTCAAGTACACCTAGTGGCTTGCGCCACCTAAAGCCAAGCAATGTAGCTCCTGCCACTTAATAAAGTGGCTTGCGCCAATTTAAGATGTCCCCACCCATAAAATTTTGTGGCACCCGCCACATGGGCCATGGCTTGCGCCATGTGCCCTTAGGGAGTAAGTGCTCCCGTCTGTCTTCTATTCCCGGTCTCTGTTATCGTCCTGAACCAACATTTTTCCAGAAATTAGTGTAACATAGTAATATCAACAACAATCAACACAACTAGAACAACTTTTAATCAACAAAAATCAAAAGTCGGACAACAAATTTCACACAACAATCATGGCAATAACAAGATACAGATTTTCATACACAACATCAATATCAACAAAATACACAGCAACCTAATTACCCAATCATAGTACGTATTTTCATATTTGATTATAAGAATCAAACACACCCTTACCTTAGGTTGGATCGAAGGTAGCCCTAGCGATTGAATTCCGATTGTCGTTCCTCTTTTCCTTTTTCTCTCACGATCGTGCAAAAATTCTATTTTTTTCTTCTACTGACTTCTAATACTTTTTATTTTATTTTTATTAAAATAAACTAATTCTTTATAATTACTAATGGGCCTAACCATAGCACCCCCAATTTACTAATTCTGGCACGATTTCCAAGCCCACCAACCAAACTACTACAATAACTATAATATTATCTCTAATAATATTTCTATGTCTTCCGACTTATTTTTCCGACTTATCGACTTAATAAACCACAACATAAAATAGACCGACTAAACACAAATAATTAATTAAATATTCAATAAAACAAATAATTAAATATTTGGGCGTTACAGATATCAATTTTCCTATCACTACACTCATTCTTTTCGACATCATCTTATAAATAATCTTCAAAACACAAACAATTAGGCTAATTGGTCTATAGTCTTTGAAATTTTTCGGAATATCAATTTTGGGAACCAAAGATAAGAAAGAGGACACAAAGACTTTAGGCAGCCATCCAGAAGAGAAAAATCCAAGAACACACTTAGTTACATCAGGTCCCACAATATCCCAGCATGCTTTTAGGATTTTGAAATTAAATCCATCTACTCCTGGGCACTTATTCCCGTCACATTCGAACACAGCTGACCTAACATCATGAATAGAAAATTCTGCTTCTAACAAAAGGCAATCAGATTGACTCAAAACCATCAAAGATTCAAAATTACAATTAACATGTATTTTTTCCTGAGCTTTGAATCTCTTCTCAAAAAACATTTTTGCTTCTTGTTTGATTTCAATAGGGTCCTGAATTAAACTTCCATCCACCTTGATCCCCAAGATATTATTTGATATGTACCTCGCTTTGAGAGAGTCATGGAAGAATCAAGTGTTATCATCACCGCCAGTCATCCATTTACGTCTAGATTTCTTCTTTATCATCATCTCTTTAAGTTTCATATTTTCCATAATTTCTCTTGAGTCTCCATTCTATCTTTCAAGACTGAATCTTCCTGACCACTACAAACATCATCCATCTTAAGATCCAATTCTCTTAAGAGAGCAACATTGTTGTCGATTTTCAAATCTAACCATCAGAAAATCTGAACATTCCACTTTCTCAAGTCTTCCTTAAGGGTTTTAAACTTGTTCAAGAAAACATGACTGGCCGAACCATCAAAATAAGCTGAATTCCAAGATTTTTTCACAAACTCATGGAAATCTTTATGTTCCAACCAATAATTAAAGAAACGAAAAGGTTTTGGTCCCCAATTTACCAATTTAGACTTCAACCATAGTGGCCGATGATCTGAAACGTTTCTCTCCCCCACAATTTTATTTGTTAAATGGAGTTTCTCAACAAGAATGTCATTAATTCAACCATTGTAGCCTTTAAATCTTTGGTAATAATCCATCCTCCCGGTGGAAGTTGATTCTTAACATTAATCAAATCATCCTACAACCTTCTTTTCTCCTGGATTTCACATGGAGAATAGACATTTAAAACAAACAAATTCATGTTATTCCAAAAATAATAATTACCTAGGAACCCTTTTCCTCTGAAGGTAGAGACAACAAAGAGTAACCCATTTCTCCAAATAGTCAAGATACCACCTGATTGCCCCTCAAATCTAGTAGCCGACCAATTTACATCCTTACCTCTCCAAATGTTAGTAATATCATCCGCCTTCGTATGTCTCATCATGGTTTTTTGAATTAAAAATAAATATGCTTTTCCCTGATTAAAAAAATGAGATAATCGCCTTCTTTTAATCGAGTTGCAACACCCCCTAATATTGAATGACAAAATATTCATAACCCACTTATTTCAACAATCTTCTTGGTTTCTCTTCCTTTTTTAACATCAGATTCTAGTTTTTTGAGCATGCTTTCTAGCGCATCCTCTTCATCTTTTATGCCTAGCAGATTCATGATTTTCAAAACCTTTGTTGGAACATCTTCTAGAGCCTTCTTGCATCTTGAGCTTCCCCTAACCACATCCATATCAGTGATGGAATCGTTGCAAAGAGACGAATTAGACTAATTTGGGCGTTTCCTAGTTCCAGAGCGATTCAGTTTTTCTTTGCTTATATTAGGTACATGTTTATGGATCCCTAGTAATTCAACCGCCACATGGAGGATGGATGAATAATACAAATGGTGAGTAAGGAATTTTAACAGTATCATACACTTCATGTAAGAGTTTCTTTTTCATTCCTTTTGACCATTTAGATGGGCCAATAAAGCCACCTGAAGGCCCAGAAATAGGGTCTGAAAATTTCAGGTCCATAACCAAGTTATTATTAAATAACTCTCCCAAATTAAAATTATTATATTTATCCACATCACCACAAAATAGTCTGGAGCAACCAACTATCTCGTTTGCCTTGTTCAGTTTCTTCTGAACTAAAACGTCTCCCTTGTCCATTACCAACTCTTGAAATCCAATAGGTGTCACATCGTCATGGAAATGACCATCCAAAGGTTGGCTCATCTCGGTAACAACCCCTCCAATCACGCTCTCTTTCACAATACTATCACCTACTTTAGATAAGTCAATAATCGCATCCTCTCCTAATTATGTCAAGTCCTTAGATTGTGACATGTCACAATCACCAACCTCTAAAGTGGGGTTTCTTGAAAACACTTATAATACTTCAAGGCTAGGTCGAGGATATGACCTGCTCTAATACCAACTGTAATACCCATATACAAAAGACATACATAAAGCATATTCTTCATATATAAATATTTAAAATTTGGTACCGAAATACAAATAAGTTCTTAGCAACACATTGTATAAGTATAGCCACTACAACATAAGGTACTAAAATAAGGCTATAGAATAATACAAGATGTTCAAACTACAAAAGTCTAAGAACTAGATCCGAAGATCTCAAAATCCACAGCAGAAGACAAAGCCATCAACTAGTAAGGATATTCAAGTCGCCTTATCCTTACCCTTAACGGAACCTGAAGTAGCTGAAATAACAACATCAACATGGGGTGAGATAAAACATCTCAGTGAGTTCCCTATCTTAGAGTTCTCTCGGCCCTAAGGGTCAAACCTAATAATTCCATGAATCCGAAAGACTCCTCTCAAAGGTAACCATGCCGAAATGGAACATACAAACAACACATCGCACAACACTTCCCGTGGGACTCAGTGAAACACCCACCTCAATTATGAACCACTAGACTTCTCATGGGACTCAATGAAACACCCATCTCAAGCCACTCGAATACTTCCCATGAGACTCAATGTAATACCCACCTCAAGCTAACACTCGTTTCCCGTGGGACTCAATGTAATACCCACCTCAAGCTAACACTCGCTTCCCGTGGGACTCAATGTAATACCCACCTCAAGCTAACACTCGCTTCCCGTGGGACTCAATGTAATACCCACCTCAAGCTAACACTCGCTTCCCGTGGGACTCAATGTAATACCCACCGCAAGCTAACACTCGCTTCCCATGGGACTCAATGTAATACCCACCTCAAGCTAACGGGGAATACGATCAAAATCGATTCTCATTTCTTACCAGTCTATGGAATTCCTAGGTACCTCACAAGTCTTACATTTCATTTCTGTAAGCTCATACTTTTCATAATTTCACATTCTTACGGTTAAGTCGGAAATTCGGGAAAAAGTAGGGTAAAAAATAATATTCTTCAACATCATAAGAAAACACATAATTTTAGCTTCAAAACGGTATGTGGAACGTTACAAACAGATACCCGGATCAAAATTTATGAATTAATTACCAAAATTGAAACCTACAGGTCTCGCTGAGCGAGCCCTCAGCTCGCTTAGCGAAACGACTTCTAGAATTTTCGATGAGCAAGCTATACCAGTTCAGGAAATTCTAGGCTTACGGGAAATAACCACTCCAAGGTAAACTCCACTCCAAACATCCACCAATACAGAAAAACATAGTCAAACATGTTCATAAACATAGTGTGAGTATTATAGTTAAGTTTTAATCGAGTTTTAACCGTTAAAATTTCAATTTCTTAGATTTCCCAATAAAACCCTAAACCACAAAATCTTAAAAACTCAACCAAAATCAAAGATAAAAGCTTCTAACAAAGAACCCACCTTGAGAGATGAAGATTGTCAGAAAGATTGAGTCGATTCGACGGACGGATGGCGAAGAAAGATGGATTTGAAGTCTTGGGGGTTTTCCTCCTTTCTTCTCTTCTCTCTCTTTTCTTCCTTCTTCTTTCTATTCTTTTCCTTACTAACGTATATATTTTAGCATTGTGTCCAAAAAAATTAGAGAGTATCCAAAAATGTCTCTTAATTCCGATATTTTATAAAACCTCTGAGTCAACTAATATCAATTAATAAAATAATATCCAGTTGATTACTCTATTTAGTTCCGTTAAAATTTTTAAAGTAATCCAAAATAATATTATTACCGATTAATATTATTCAGAGCATTAAATAAAATACGGGGTATTACACACACGGAAGTCCAAAACAATTCACCCAAATAAGTCTTTCGTCTTCCACTTCTTCTAACGACCGAGGTTTAATGGATGAAAACCATTTTTCCAAACATTTACCATATTCAGCCAAAATCGTTTCTAAGTTTCTGTCGAAGTTTTCCTCGATCAAACATTTGTTAGCACCAATTGGTGAAATTAAGAGGTTAAACAACCCAGTTTAATAGCCATCATTCTAGGGTCTTGAATCTTCCTACATTTTGCAAACCCAAATCTCTTTCCCCTTTTATCTATTCTTGCTGGGATATAGACTTCCGAAATCACCCCATACACTTTAAAGACTTCAAATAAGTCTTTAGCATTCTTCTCTTCAGGAAATTTTGTCACATAAAAAGATGTAATAGCTTCACCATCTCTTGTACCTTTGCCTTGGTTTTCCTTCCTTACTGAAAACCTATCTTGTTTAACATTGTTCTGCTTTCCTCTGATCTTTTCCCACGCCATCACCAACAATCCCACCTGAAAATTCAAAACACTCTATGCACACAACTTCACAAATCAGAAAAGCATGAAAACTAGTATTGACCTGACCAATAACAATCCCCTTAACAAGGCCCCTAAACCCTAAGGCTAGGAATTTAAGCCGAAGATAAGAGAAAAGATTAACTCTTGTCAACAAAACTCATTGTTCAGTACTGATTGTGAAAATAGAGAGTTAGGCTCAAAAAATACAGTTCACATAATGAAAAGATAAGCTTAGATGATTGAGAGAAGGTAGGACCTAAAGTAGAGAAGCAAGAAACTTGTTAAAAATCATAGAGAGAAGTGGGACTCTCTCTCTCTCTCTCTAATATAATTTGGCCATGCAAACTATTGACTGACTTAGAAATGATATAATTTGGCCAAAGAATTATACAATTGTTATACAATATCTTAATGCTTATGCAATTTTTGGACAATTGAAGCTGTCGCTCCCGATAGGTGGGACTGGCCCACATGAAGGTACAGACGCGAACGGTCGGCGAGGGGGACAATGAGAACACACAGCCGTGAACTCACTGAAGAATGAATAGAGTCGCCAACTAGGCATTTTTATCCCGGAGGAAAGGCAATGCTGCATAGACCTAGAAAAAGATGGATAAGACGGGTTGCGAACCAGAGAGACTGAGAAAGGGGGTTGGTTACAACCTGGGAAGGTATTAGCACCCAGATTGTCCGTCGTACTCGACGGGATCCACGCTTAAAAGATTTGTGTTTTAAAGGGGTAGTGTCAGTGCATTCTGTGTATAAAATAGCTGGAAAAAGATGTACAGGTGTCAGTGTAAGAAGTGAAGTGTATAATGATGTGTCAGTGTAAGGATGAGAATGAATTGCTCAAGATTATGAGGCTAAAGAATAATGCTGGAAGGAGGGGGAATATACAGAGACTTTTGTTCGATAACTGTTAAGTTATGCCTACGTATCCTCTCGTGCAATGAGGAAGTCAGAACACCGTAGTTCGACCCAAAGAGACTGAAGGATGAATTGACTTGTGAACTGCTTACTTGCCTATGCTCAAGTGTATGATCTGTCTGGCACAGATGCTAACTGTCTTGCATTAGACGGAAGAAGCAAGTTCTCGTTTGTGAGTGAGTGAGATGAGAAAAGAATCCCGAAGGAGACGATTATTGTTTGTTTTTGTGTTTTCAGTCTTTTATTGCTTTTGGATTTGTCATAAGTTAATGAGCTTAAGCCTAAACCAATGGATTTAGTAAACTCATCACATCTTCCCTCTGATTAGGGGTAATGAGAATACCTTAAGTGTGAAGTCAGATTCTCACACTTAATCACCTTTGATACAGGATTAAGATCATTAACCTATTTGTGATTATTTAGGTGTTTTTGTGGTTTTTGTTTAGTGCTGAGTAATGAGGTTAAGCCATAATCAGGGATTTAACAGACTCATTACACCATCCTAATAGAAGGATAATAGATGAGAATGTTTAAGCTGAGGAAAACTCCTCAACTTAATCCATGATTAGGGGTTAAACTCATGACAAAACAAACCTTTGATTAAGTGGATTTTATTTAATGATATGATGATGAAGTGAGTTTTATGATTTGTAAGACAACTTGAGGGGGACTTGTCCATTAACACTAGGGTTAGTCCTTCTTAACCAATTAAGGAAGAATTAGAACCCTGATGCAAGGCCCAAGTTACAAGTGTAATGTCTTGATGATTATTAAGTGAATTGATTAAGGGAGTTAAACACATTAAGGGTTTAACACTTAGGATTAAAGTTATACACTCCATCCTAAGAGAAGGATGCAGGCATAAGCTTAATCACAAAGCCTTAAAGCCTTTAGGGTTTAGTCCCTGATTATGAGATGAGAAGAGAAGACTCAAGAGAGACACAAAGGTAAAACTAAAAGGGGAGACTAATCAAAACCCTAATCATTGTCATGCTTGGTTGTTCCTAAGGTTTGTGAGGTTTACAAGAACAAGTCTTCAATGGAACCACCAGGAAGCAGATGAAAGGATCAAGAGAAGCAAAGCAACTTGCTTCATTCAAGAAGTCAAGTCACTTGAAGAAAGAAAGTGGGAAGAAGAAGAATGAGTAAGCTCAAACTCAAACACAAATAGAAAATGCAGCAATGGATGCAAGAGAGATGAAAAGAAAAGTCATGAGAAGTGAAGGCAAATTCACTTCTCAAGTTCACTTACCACCTGAAATGTTAGAAAAGAAATGCAATGCAATGCAAAATGAAATGAAATGACATGATGAGCAACAAAACCAGAAACATATTGATGATGATAATGATGCTATGAAGTGCTACAAACATGAGGCAAGGCATGGAGATGTTCACACAAGATCATGAATGCAAATGAAGCAAGTTAGGAAGCATGGACATACATGAAAGGTTATGAAGTGCACATGGCATACAACATGGCAAATACATGATGCAATGATCAAACATGCTTTCAATATGTCTTATGATGTTAAATGAATCACATGGAGGCATGGAATGTCATGGCAAGTCATGTTATGCAAGAGAATGCAAGATGGATGCAAATGGAAGCCCAAATTAGGGTTTCTGAACCAAACAACAAACAAAAGTCAAAGACAGAAGCAAACCCTAAGATAAAAAATGGAAAATGCCACACAAAGGACCCCTAATCCCATACTAAACCAATGCCCAAAGGAGAAGTCTCAACTCTTAACCAATCTTAAGTTATGATTTTTACAAGATTCTAGGGTTTTTAGGGTTTCTAAACAAAAGAAATGTCAAACAATTTGAAAATGCAAGATCAAATCATGGCAATTTAATCTCAAAAACTACATGCTAAACATAATGCAATGCAAGAAGAATCAGTGTCCAACTCTTCATGGATAGACAGAAATGATTTTTAAACTTTGGATCAAATTAATGCACAAAAATGATTTTAATTCAATGAAAAATTCTCAAAATGCATCAAGATCAAAAAAGAAATTTGGTTTGAAGGTTGTACAATGTTTCTAAATGTCTTAGAACATTTCATGAATTTTTTGGTGATTTTTAGATACTTAAAAGTATTTTTAATAAATTAATTCTCATTAATCAATTAAAAATAATCTTTTAAATATTTAAAAATACTTTTTTAATGCTAAAAATAAAAATGAAAATATTTTTGTGTCTTAAAAATTAATAAAACTCTTGAGAAAAAGTTTCATAATTTTTAGACATTTTTTACTATTTTTAATAAAATATGCAAGTTAAATGAAAAAGAAATGAATAAAAATAAAGAAAAAGGAAAAGTAATCAAAAGGGATGGCTAGGATTGAATCTGGATTCAAAAGGGTGGACTGCGCGCGTGAATGGAGGGTCTAGATTCACTCTGGACGAATTAATTTAATTATAATTAATTAAAACTAATTAAGTGGATTAGGGCATAATGACTTGATCTGAGCCATTCACACGCGCGGGAGGTCAAGGGAGTCAACGGATCCTACGGCCCAAATTCAAATGGCACTAATTACAGGGATTAGGGCATAATGATTTTCAGGTGGCCGGAGAAGACCTCCGGTCGTCTTCTCCGGTGGGAAGTCCACCTGAAAATCTCCAAACTCTCTCAAATCGTAACAAAAACAAAATCTAAAAACAGGGAAATGATTCCCATGATCCACTGAATCAAAACCCCATGCCCAAATTCATTTATTTTTCCCCAGAAGCATGAATCGAAACAAACAATCTTTAGGGCAAACCAGTTTCAGAGATCAATTAAATGTTCATTTCATCACCATTTCAAAAACTAAAAGCATCAGGATACTCAGTGAAGCATGGAGAACAAGTTTAGAACATAAAAAATGATTTCTGGAAAAATATTTCTTGAGCTACCTGAGATTCGAAGCTTTCACTCCAGCAACTTTCATACCCTTTCTCCTTGTGCAATCCACTCCTTAGGACCTCTTGATGATGTTTGAATGCTTTGGAGAAGTTTATGTTGGCTGGGTGAGGAGTTTGACAAGCTTCTGCTCAAACACAGTTGAACATGGCAATGGAGATTCAGGCTGCTTCTGGCGATGGTGAAGGGTTGTTTGAGGTCCAGATGATGAGTGGAGAAGGTCTATGGAGTTTGTTTTGATGTTAGTGAGCTGTGGAGAGAGTTTCGAAAGAAACTGCAAGTTGGGGTGAAAATGGTGAAAGGGAGTTATGGCTTGTTTCAGGCCTGGTTCTTGGTTGCTTTGGGCTCAATGAAGCATGATGAGTTGATTGGTGAAAATGGTTTGAATGTTTTATGGCTGGGCAGAGAGATTCGAAGCAATTTGCAAAATGGTGTGTTCTTGTGTATGTGATGGTGTCTATTGTTTCAGCCTTGCTTTCTCTATGAAATGGCTTGCAAATGGATAGTATATTTTAATCCAAGTGGCCAGAGGATGTGACATGGCCTGTGGTGATTGGGATGTTTGCTTTTGCCAAAAGTCAACTTTTTGTGTAAGGAAAGTATGGCTTGGTTCTAGGCTAGTACAAGGCATGGTTCTGGTGCAGCAAGATGAGGTGAGAGGGCTAGCAAGGTGCAGCATCCAAGGCATCAAGTTGGTGAAGTGTGATCATGAGTTTTGCAAGTTGTTGCTTTTTGAAACTTTGTGAAAAATGCCTTGTTACACAAACCATAAACATGTAATCCTTGATCCAATTCTGATTTTTAGGTCACATAGAATGTTTATGTCATGGTTTGAAACTAACTAGAAGTTACAAACAGCCTTGGGACATGATTTTGCAAAATTCACATTTGGTGCACATCTTGAAAATCAATGATTTTTGCCAACTTTGTCACACCATAACTTTTGATCCAAGAAGAATTTGATCATGTTCTTGTACTTTTTGAAAAGGGAAAAATGTAATCTACAACTTTCATGACCAAAGTTTTTCCATTTGAAGCATTTTTGGATCAAGAATCAAGGCTTGAAAAAATGACCTAAAAATGAAGCATTCTTGAAAAGTCAACTATGCCCCAAAAGTCAACACTTGCAAAAACTCCAAATTCTTGATTTTTGTGAACTTCAACCTTCTTCCATGATCAAATAAAGATCATATACACTCAAAATGATGAAGATCACCCATTGGTTGGGTCATTGGGGGCCTCAGATGCCCTGATTTTACACTGACTTGTCCAGAAAGTCAACTCTTGATCAGATGACTTCCCCATGGAATTTCTTCATGAAAATTGATATGCACACTCTCTATACCACATAGAGACCAATGGAAACAAGAATGACCAAAAAAATTGGAGTTATGGCCTCTGAAACCAAAACCCTAATTTCAGGTCAACTGTGCAGTCTATCCTGGCTCTGCTTCCACACCAATCCCAGTTCTTGTGATTCCTTGGAAATCTTGACTTTGTGGGGATGTAATATGATGCTTGAACACACATGGATCCCTTTGAAATGATTGGTGACCTTTGGAGTGGCTCAAGAAGCTCTTGGATTGCTCAGATCACAAACCCTAGGTGCAGATGACCTAGAAACTATGCAGTGGATCAAAAATGTGATATGAGATGATATGATTGTGTTTATGCATATGAAATGATCACAAGCCATGGTGTGAATGGGTGAGGGCAAATTTGGGGTGTTTACAGGAACCTCGACAACACGACTATCATCCGAAAAAACAGGAGAAATTTCCATCAGTTCATCAAGATTGCTATTAAACTCCATTAAATACTATAAAAATTAATCAACCCGAAAGTAAACAACTCTCATTCAATGTATAATATACTTAATACAAACTGATCCAATCCAACAGATAAACCAATAAATAAAGTCATTGTCCTCACTATGAATGGCAAACATTACAACTTGCAAGCTTATAAGAAGCACAAGTTCACCAGGTGAATTTAGTTTCCATTTTCTTATCCATATTGAACTACCTTACTTTTAAAACTTATTTGTGACATTCTGGAGTCATCATTGTAAGTTTCAGTCCTCTCTCTTGCCTCTGTTAGTTCAAGTTGTAACTGTTGAATAGTATGCAAATGGAGTCTCTCTATCTCAGCAAAGCATACAACAATTCAAAGTATTTGTAATTAATTCAAATAATATACAAAGTTATATCATAACTATAAATTAAATGGTGGAAACTAAGACACAACTTGTATACAAAAAAAAATATGTATACAAGTTGTATACATATCATGATTGCACCAACACAAATTATAAAAATGCTTACTTCCAATACTACAAATCAACTACCCTTGCCAACCCAAAATTCTTATTGTATACTAATGTCAAAGCATGTATCACTTTGTTGTATCATTCGTGCATCATTCCCATAACACCAATTGCAAATGTTCTATAATCACATAATTTTAAGAGTTGAACAACCAGTGACAAGTGTTATGGAAATTTGTGAGTATGTAGAATATTGTATGCATTAGGCAAGTGTTATGGAAATTTGTGAGTATGCTAAGGATGATTTAAGTTTGGTACGGAAGACTCACTAATTATTGTAAGCTCTGTGACGTCGTTACGTTATTATTAATGGAGACCTTGTATCAGTAGAAACCTTGAGTGAATTGAATCCAGTGAAGAGAATTGGCACGGAGTATAGTAACCATGGTGGATTGGTTAAGAGTAATTGGATGAATGTTTTCGAGTTTAGAATGGAATCGGAATTGTACCAATTTTGTTTGAAACAGTATAACCCCTGTATCTCTGTCGTTGGAGAGTTTTGGAATGATGTTATTATTGTATGGTTGACAAGTAAGTTATTCTATCCTGAAATGTCTAAAAGTTTTGTTTCGTTCATTGGTGAGAAACCGATGGATAAATGTATTCTCCGCATACTATTAACTACTTGGTATTGTTTGATAATTTGTGGCATCTCCATTGTTAGGCTTTGAAGGCGTAGTGGAAGGAGACAAATGAAAGAGTTCAGTCGGATTTTTGAGAATCGGAAGATAATTATTTATAAATTTAGAAGTAAAAGGATTTTGTTCTAAGTGTGTTGTTTATAGTAAGATACTGAAATAATGAAATGTCAGATGTAAATGGTTATAACATGTAACATCAAATAAAGGGGAATTGGTAAAGAAGTCATTTGACGACCTTTGAAATGGCCTTAGTGATTGAAGGATTGTAATAAGAGCTTTCATTGGAAATTGTATGTAGTTAAGATTTCACCAAGATACCTTGTGGATATTTGTTGAGTGTTTGTGTCCCGAAATCAAGTTGGAGTGTTATGCTTTTATGTTGTTGTCTCTCCCAACAAATGAGACTAACTCAAATAAGGTACATACGCGAACGGTCGGCGAAAGGATGAAATGAAAAGAGTCGCCAGCTAGGCATTTTTATCCCGAAGGAAAGGTAATGCTGCATAAACCTAAGAAAAAAGATATGGATAAGACGGTTGCGAACCAGAGAGACTGAGAAAGGGGGTTGGTTACAACCTGGGAATGTATTAGCACCCAGATTGTCCGTCGTACTCGACGGGATCCACGCTTAAAAGATTTGTGCTTTAAAGGGGTACTGTCAGTGCAATTTGTGTATCAAAGCTGGAAAAGAATGTACAGGTGTCAGTGTAAAAGAAGTGAAGTGTGTAAATGTACAGTGTCGGTGTAAGAACTGGAATAAGATGCTCAAGATCATGAGGCTAAAAGAATGATACTGGAAAGAGGGGAATATACAGAGACTTTTGTTCGATAACAATTAAGTTATGCCTACGTATCCTCTCGTGCAATGAGGAAGTCAGAACACCGTAGTTCGACCCAAAGAGACTGAAAAATGAAATGACTTATGAACTGCTTACTTGTCTATGCTCAAGTGTATGACCTGTCTGGCTCAGGTGCAAACTGTCTTGCATTAGACGGAAGAAGCAAGTTCTCGTTTATGAGTGAATCAGATGAGAAAAGAATCCCGGAGGAGACGATTATTGTTTGTTTTTGTATTTTCAGTCTTTTATTGCTTTTTGAGGTTTGTCATAGATCAATGAGCTTAAGTCTAAACCAATGGATTTAGTAAACTCATCACATCTTCCCTCTGATTAGGGGTAATGAGAATACCTTAAGTGTGAAGTCAGCTTCTCACACTTAATCACTATGATGTAGGATTAAGATCATTAACCTACTTGTGATTATTTAGATGTTTTTGGTGTTTTTGTTTAGTGTTAAGTAATGAGGTTAAGCCATAATCAGGGATTAAACAGGCTCATTACACCATCCTAATAGAAGGATAATAGATGAAAATGTTTAAGCTGAGGAAAGCTCCTCAACTTAATCCATGATTAGGGATTAACTTCATGACAAAACAAAACCTTTATTAAGTGGATTTTGGTTAATGGTATGATGAAGAAGTGTTTTTTATGGTTTGTAAGACAACTTGAGGGGGACTTGTCCATTAACACTAGGGTTAGTCTTTCTTAACCAATTAAGGAAGAATTAGAACCCTAATGCAAGGCCCAAGTTACAAGCTTGATGTCTTGGTGATTATTAGATGGATTGATTGAAGGAGTTAAACACATTAAGGGTTTAACACTTAGGATTAAAGTTATACACTCCATCCTAATAGAAGGATGCAGGCATAAGCTTAATCACAAAGCCTTAAAGCCTTTAGGGTTTAGTCCCTGATTATGAGATGAGAAGAGAAGACTCAATGAGACACAAAGGTAAAATCTAAATGGGGGACTAATCAAAACCCTAATTATTGTCATGCTTGGTTGCTCTTAAGGTTTATGAGGTTTGCAAGAAAGATCTCCAGAGAAACCACCAGGAAGCAGATGAAAGGAGCAAAGAGAAGCAAAGTAACTTGCTTCATTTAAGAAGACAAGTCAGTTGAAGAAAGAAAGTGAGAAGAAGAAGAATGAGCAAGCTCAATCTCAAGCACAAGTAAAAATGTAGCAATGATGCATAAGGGAGATGAAAAGAAATTGTGAGAAGTGAAGGCAAATTCACTTCTCAAAGTTACTTACCACCTGAAAAGTTTAGTGAAAGGAATGCAATGAAATGCAAAATGAGAGGAAATGGGATGATGCACACCAAAACCAGAAGCATGAATGTGATTTTAATGATGCTAAGAGATGATGTACACATGAGGCAAGGCATGATAATGATCATACAAACATATGGATGCAAGAGGAGCATGCTTAGAACCATGAACATACATGAAGAGTTATGAAATGCACATGACATACAACATGGCAAATGAAAGATGCAATGATCAAACATGATTCTAATATGTCCTAAGATGTATTATGAATCAAATGGATGCACAAAATGTCATAGCAAGTCATGGTATGCAAGCAAATGAAAGGTGGATGCAAATGAAAGCCCAAATTAGGGTTTATGATCAATGCTCAAAACAAAAATCAAAACCAGAAGCAAACATCATGATAAAAAATTGAAAATGCATTCAAAGGAACCCTAAACCTATACAAACTCAATGCCCAAAGGAGGGGATCCAACTCTTAACCTAATGATAGTTATGAATTTCCTAAGATTGCTAGGGTTTTAAAGTACCTTGTCAAGAAAAATGTCAAACAAATAGGAAATGCAAGATCAATTCATGCCAATTTAATCCTATAAACTACATGCTAAACAAGATGCAATGCAAAAAGAATCAAGGTCCAACTCTTAAAGGCTAGGCAGAAATGAATTTTTGAAGATTGGATCAAAATAATGCCTTGAAATGAAATTAATTCCATGGAAAATTGTCAAAAGACATCAAGATCAAAAAAGAAATTTGGTTTGAGAGTTGGACAATGTTTCTAAATGATTTTAAATGTTTCATGAATTTTTTTGTGATTTTTAAATTCCTAAAAGTATTTTTAATTAATTAATTCTCATTAATTAATTAAAAATAAACTTTTAAATGATTTAAAAATAAATTTTAATGCAAAAAAGTAAAAATAAAAATGTTTTTGGTTTCTGAAAATTAATAAAAGCTTGGATAAAAATTTTCAGAATTTTTAAAGATGTTTTGCTATTTTAAATTAAATGTAGAAAACAAATGGAATAAAATGAAAATAAAATTGAATTAAATGAAGAGTATGTTGATCCAGTGGCCAAGATTTGAATGATACGCGCGGGAGTTGACTGGCGCCAGATCTAAAGGCTGGAATTCAAACTGGCTGGATTTAAATTAATCTTAATTAATTAAATTAATAAAACAGGATCAGGGTTAAGTGTGAAATCTGGACCACTCGTTCGCGCGCCAGTCAGCCCTAGTCAACTCATCCTACGCTCCAGATTCAAACTCACATAATTACACAGATTAACCCTAATTAATTTCAGGTGGCCGGAGAAGACTTCCGGTCGTCTTCTCCGACCAGACCCTCACCTGAAAGTTGCTAACTTCCTCAAAACGCCATGAAAATGAAATCTAATTGCCCAGAATCCATCCCCATTCAACACTGAATCAAAACCCCCAAACAAAAATCATTTTTCCATCATTAATCATGCAAATCGAAACAAATCACATTTAGGGCAGAAAAGTTTCAGAGCAATCATACATCCTGGTTTCTCAACCATTTTCAAAAATAATCATATCCCCATGACCAGGGGAGCACATAGAATCATTTAAGAACTTAAAATGGATTTTCTGGAAAAAAGTTTGAGATGGCTACCTGAGATGGAAACTCCTGGTCCTGAGCTTTCTGGCCTTTCCTTTGCTGCAAGTCCACTCCTTTGAACCCTCTGATGATGAAATGAGGCTTAGAAAGCTTTGAGGATGGCTGGTTTGAGAGATGGCAGAAGTTCTGTTCAAGGGAGGGTGGTGATCGTGTTTTTGTTTCAGTGACTTTCAGGCTATGGTGATGAGTGGTTTTTGATCAGTGAAGCATGTTGAGTTTGTTTGTGAAGTTTGTTTGTGTGTTTGAGGCTTGTGCTGAGTGTTTCGAATGCTTTTGCAAGTTGGAGCAAAAAGTGATAACTATGGCTTGGGTGTGTTTCAGCTTGAAGTGAGTGGTGTGTTATGCTGGCTTTGGTCCATGTATCAAAAGGTGATAGGTCAGAGAGTTGTTGGTGGCCTATGATGATGGGTATGGGTCTTTGGCCAAAATGTCAACTTGATTTGTACTTGAGGTATGTGCAATGGTACAACTTGCTTTTTGGCTTGCTTTGGCTCAGCTTGAATCAAGGAATGCTATGGAAAAGGTCTAGAGGTAATGCAGCAAGTGGTTTGTAATTTGTGATAGGTTTTGCAAGTTGGTTCATGTTTGCCCCCTTTGACATTTCTTGCTCCATAAGTCATAAAAATGAGTGATCCTTTGATGCAATCTGACTTTTAGGTCTTGATTCATGTTGGTATGAAGATTAGAAGTCCCTTTGATAGCACAATTTGCCTTGGCAAGTGATTTTGCAACTTTGCCTCTTTGGTAGAAAACTTCAAATTATGTGATTTTAGCCAACTTTGACAAGCCATAACTTTTTATCCAAAATGAATTAGGTCAAGTTCTTGTACTTTTTGAAAAGGGAATGATCCATTCTACAACTTTCATGACCAAAGTTTTTCCATTTGAAGTATTTTTGAATCAAAAAGCAAGGGTTGAAAAAGTTTCCCAAAATGGCAATTTTCAATATAAGTCAACTTTCCCAAAAAGTCAACTTTGCAAATGACTTGAAATTTTCCAATTTTGTGAACTTCTAACCTCTTCTATGATCAAATAAAGATCATACATAATCAAAATGATGATGAACACCCTTTGGTTGGGTCACTGGGGGCCTCAGATGCCCTGATTTTGCACTGACTTGCCCAAGAAGTCAACTCTTGATCAGATGACTTCCCCATGGTATTTCTTCATGAAAATTGATATGCATTCTCCCTATACCATATAGAGACTAATAGAAACAAGAATGACCAAAAAAATTGGAGTTATGGCCTCTGAAACCAAAACCCTAATTCTAGGTCATCTGTGCAGTCAAACCTGGCTCTGCTTCCATACCATTCTCAGTTCTTGTGATTCTTTGACATTCTTGACTTTGAGAGGACATAATATGATGCTTGAACATACATGGACCCCTTTGAAGTGATTGATGACCTTTGGAGTGGCTCAAGAAGCTCTTGGATTGCTTAGATCACAAACCCTAGATGCAGATGACTTTGAACCAATGCAATGAATCAAAAATGTGGTATGAGATGCTATGATTAAGTTTATGCATATGAAGAGATCAAAAGCCATGGTGTGAATGGGTGAGGGCAAATTTGGGGTGTTTACAGCTGCCCCTATTCGAACATGAGTTAGCTGTGCAGGATGTAAGCGACGGCTTATCAGGCAAACAAGATAACTTGTGGTTGAATACCAAAGACAGTCCAAAATTTGCACTCACAGAATGAAGAGGAAAAAGGATATAGATTGTAAAAAAGGAAAATAAAGTATAATATAAAGTGCGGGCGACGGAGGAAGACTGCTGGGGAAAGAGCAACGACGGGGACGGCCGACATGCTGGGGAGAATGTGTGAAATAAAGCAATGACGGGGACGGTCGACATGCTGGGGATATAAGAGATTATGATGGGGACGACCATCATGTAAAGCTGTAAGATTCTCTGGGGAATATGTAAAGTAAATGATGAGGTACGGTCATCAGGTTCATAAAGTAATGCAAACAAACGATGGGGACGGCCATCGGGCTAAACTGATGAAGGACGATCATCAGGAAAAGGAAAAGGGACCACGACGGGGACGGCCATCGGGTTAAAGAATAAATGAAATAATGATGAGGGACGGTCATCAAAGGTGAAGGACGATCACCTAGCAGGGGACGGCTGCCCAAAGGGATAAGATGAGGGACAGTCATCTAAGGTGAAGGACGATCACCTGGCAGGGTACGGCTGGCGAAAGCATCGCGACATAGGACAAATGCCGGATAAAGTTCAACGATGGGGACGGCCATCGGACGAGCATGATGAAGGACCATCATCAAGAGGCGAAGGACGATCACCTAGCAGGGGACGGCTTCTCTCAAGGTTTATCGTGACATAGGACAAATGTCAGATAAAAAGATCAACGATGGGGACGGCCATCGGATAAAAATGATGAAGGACGATCATCAAAAGGTGAAGGACGATCACCTAGCAGGGGACGGCTGCTAAAGATATCATAACATAGTACGAATGCCGGATAGAAAAAGATCAACGATGGGGACGGCCATCGGATGAGCATGATGAAGGACGATCATCAAGAGGTGAAGGACGATCACCTAGCAGGGGACGGCTGCTCTCAGGGTTTATCATGACATAGGACGAATGTCAGATAAAAAGAAAATTGCTTTGCTGGCGACCTACTGGGGAATAGTAAACACGGACGAGTATTTATATCCAAGAAATAAAAGGTATAAGTGTTTTGACGTTGTGTATAGATTAAAGATGCGGACGAGCATCCCTAAGACTACGATACGGACGAGTATCAGGTAGAAACAAAAACTGACACGTGTTCAGAGATGATGACACGGACGAGTATCAACTGGTTAACAAGGAACACGGACGAGTGTTGATTCTGAGGGAACTCTTCTGGGGAAAAGTAGACACAGACGAGTGTCTAAAATCAAGAAGACAAGATGTGTTTGACACGGTGTATGGATTAAAGATGCGGACGAGCATCCTTAAGACTACGATACGGACAAGTATCAGGTAGAAACAAACGTTAGACGCATGTTCTGAGATGATGGTACGGACGAGTACCAACTGGTTAACAAAGAACACGGACGAGTGTCGAATCTGAGGAGTAATAAGTAATATATACAAGATACAAACGAGCATCTGTATGAGTGAAAACAGGAGTAATGAGTATGAGTGGTGTATAGTTGAGTGTTTAAACTGCTGGGGAGAGTGACACGGACGAATGTCAAGAGAGTTATATACAAGTATATGCTTTACAAATGGTTTAGGTAATTACGCTGGGGAAGGTGACACAGACGAATGTCAAGAAAGTTAAATATGTATATGTGTATCTGTGAGTGCGAAGGGGACGCTTTGGCTTTCTTCTGAGGGTACGGCACGGACGGGTGCCACAAGGAGTATGTACTGGTGTTTGTGGGTGTAAGGCAACTACTTTAGCTCTTTGCTGGGGAATCTGGGGAGCATTATGTATATTGCTGATGGATTGTCATTATTCACAAGTGTTTGATTCAGACCATGACCTATGATTATGCAATATGTTTGATTTTTTCCGTAATGCTCCATATTAGACGGAATGCTACGCTTTGTGGGGTGAATATGATGCGAATGCTATGATTATGCGAAGATAATGATCCGGGATTCGGATCCCGTTGCCACGAAGATCTCTGGTTGATCTGCTTGAAGTGGACATCCCAGCTGGGGATGAGATCATTAGTAGATCTGATGAGATGTATCTGTTTGGGGAAATAGGTCACTGACAGACCCATTCTTGGTAATGAGGGACCCGGCTGGGGTTTGTAGAAGTCTTCGTCACTCTGTTGTGATTTCATCGCGTGCTCTTCTGGATAGAGGTTGAAACTCTGTGGGGAGATGGTTTCCCGGCCTTTGTACTTGGCTACGGAGGAATAGTGGATGGCAACTCGGCTGGGGAAGGAGAAAGACCATGGGAAGGTCTTCCTGGAGATTTCTGCAGATGTCCTCTTGAGGATGATACTTGACAACTCAGCTGGGGGAAAACCGTCTCCGGTGGCGATACTGAGTAGATAAAGATATGCCAGCTTGCTGGGGGTGAAGCTTTCATGCCCCACGTCGTGCTTTGAATACCTGCAATCCTGTAAAGGTAGAGAAACGCACAAGTGATCCCGAGGTATCCCTTACCGGATTCCGTCATAGGAGTTTAGACACTCCTGGGGGTAAATATACTTCCTGCAAGCACGTTTTATTAAAAGAGAAGCATCTGTATTTATGCAATCAGTATCTTAAAGACATCGGACATTTTGCAAATGAAAATAAAATGTACGAGACGAGACATGACTGAAAATCTGATTTTATTAATTCGTATGCCCTGAATTGGCGAGATACAGTCAAGGAAACAAATCCCCTAAAATGAGGAGATTGTTACAAATTGAGAAACAAAATGTTGGCAATGTTGACGACGCTTCCAGGAGCTTCCCTTTCGCTATGACTCGTATGACTTTTGACGTTCTTCTCATCTTGCTTTCTGAAGAAGGCTGATTCTGACAGAAGCTTGATCCTTTCGAAGCCTACCAAGTTGTAAGTGATACAGACGAATTCAGAATGCAGTTGTTCGCTTATTCCCTTATTTTGCATGGATCGCCCTTTCGGGTTTTCGATCCATCGGGATACCCATTTTTGCCTGAGTTGTCCAATGCGGCTTTTCAACTCAGCGGGTGTACACATTTTTTGTTTATTTTCCCTTACTTTTGCCCGAGTCTTTTTTTCTGTTTTTGACTCGCTGGGATGCCCTATTTTTGCCTGGACTTACATTCTGTTTTTTATGTCCAGCGGGTCATTTTTATGCGAAGTATTTTTTAACTGCATCTGAATTCACAGGGGACGGGAAATCTTCACCATCCATAGTGCTGAGCATGAGTGCTCCACCGGAGAAAACTTTCTTTACTACGAATGGTCCTTCATAGTTCGGAGTCCATTTGCCCCTGTGGTCTGTATGAGGAGGGAGGAGTCTTTTCAGCACAAGATCTCCTACTTGGTACTCTCGAAGCCTAACTTTCTGATCGAAGGCTTTCTTCATTCTTTTTTGGTACAACTGCCCATGAAAAATTGCAGCCAATCTTTTCTCTTCAATCAGACTCAGTTGTTCGTATCGGGATCGGACCCATTCTGCTTCGTTCAGCTTAACATCCATCAGTACTCGTAGGGAGGGTAATTCAACTTCAACTGGTAGGACTGCCTCCATACCATACACAAGCTGATACGGCGTTGCCCCAGTGGATGTTCTGATTGACGTACGGTACCCATGCAAGGCAAATGGTAGCATCTCATGCCAGTCCTTATAGGTGACTACCATCTTCTGGACAATCTTCTTGATATTCTTATTAGCTGCCTCAACAGCGCCATTCATCTTTGGCCTGTAAGGAGAAGAATTGTGGTGTTGGATCTTGAAGTCCCGACACAGCTCTGCCATCATTTTGTTGTTTAAGTTGGAACCATTATCAGTAATGATTCGCTCGGGAACTCCGTATCGACATATGATATCTCTCTTCAGAAATCGGGCTACCACTTGCCTTGTAACATTGGCATAGGAAGCTGCTTCAACCCACTTGGTGAAATAGTCAATGGCAACCAGGATGAATCTGTGGCCATTTGAAGCAGTTGGCTCAATCTTTCCAATCATATCAATGCCCCACATGGCAAAGGGCCAGGGTGAAGACATCACGTTCAGAGGATTAGGAGGCACGTGCACTT
Source organism: Lathyrus aphaca (assembly GCA_963966055.1). Lineage (NCBI taxonomy): Eukaryota > Viridiplantae > Streptophyta > Magnoliopsida > Fabales > Fabaceae > Lathyrus > Lathyrus aphaca. Next base: position 387,381,414 of record OZ014524.1, on the reverse strand, counting down.
TATCTGCATAGATCTGGCACTTATGGCATTTTCTGGCATAGGCACAACAGTCGGCATCCATTGTGATCCAGTAATAGCCTGATCTTAACAACTTTTTAGCCATTGCATGCCCTCCTGCATGGGTACCAAAGGATCCTTCGTGCACCTCGTGCATCAACAAGTCTGCTTCTGTTCTATCAACGCATCTGAGGAGTACCATATCAAAGTTTCTCTTGTACAGGGAACCATCAGCATTCAGGAAGAAACTACCAGCTAGCCTTCTTAAAGTCTTCTTATCATTGGAAGATGCCCCAGGTGGGTATGTTTGATCCTCCAAGAAGCGCTTAATGTCATGGAACCAAGGCTTATCATCTTTGACAACGTCTGCAGCAAATACGTATGCTGGTCTGTCGAGTCTGGACACTGAAATCCGAGGCACAAAGTTGGCAGCTTGAACTTTGATCATGGATGAAATGGTAGCCAGAGCATCTGCAAACTGATTTTCGTCCCGGGGGATATACTCAAGCTTAACCGTTGTAAAGAAAGTCAATAACCTCCTTGTATAATCCCTGTAAGGTATCAGATGATCCTGGTGGGTGTACAATTTGCCATTGGTTTGATTAACTACCAAAGCTGAATCTCCGAACACAGTCAAAGTCTTGATCCTGAGGTCAATGGCTTCCTCAAGACCCATAATGCAAGCTTCGTATTCAGCTTCGTTGTTAGTGCAGTTGAACGTGATTTTTTCCGAGAAAGGCATGTGAACTCCCTTGGGTGTAATGAGTACTGCACCAACACCACGACCATTCATATTAACAGCCCCATCAAACATCATAGTCCATTCTTCTTCCGGGTCAGGTCCTTCAGTGTGAACAGGCTCTTCATGATCTTTTGCTTTTATGAACATGATGTCTTCATCAGGTAAGTCAAATCTCATAGGCTGGTAATCATCAATAGGTTGCTCAGCAAGATAATCAGACAATACACTGCCCTTGATGGCTTTCTGAGATGTGTACTGGATGTCATATTCTGTGAGGATCATCTGCCACCTTGCAACCCGTCCGGTAAGTGCTGGCTTCTCAAAAATGTACTTAACTGGGTCCATCTTCGAGATCAATAAAGTAGTGTGGGTCAACATATACTGTCTCAGTCAGCGAGCAGCCCACGCTAAAGCACATCAAGTTTTCTCGAGCAGTGAATAACGTTGTTCACAGTCGGTAAACTTTTTGCTTAGGTAGTAAATTGCATAATCTTTTCGACCAGACTCGTCATGCTGGCCCAGCACACACCCCATTGACTCTTCTAATACTATCAAGTACATTATCAGAGGTCTTCCTTCAACTGGAGGCATAAGGATTGGAGGTTCTTGCAAGTACTCCTTGATCTTGTCAAAAGCCCTTTGGCAGTCTTCGTTCCACCTGACCGTTTGTTCTTTTCTTAACAGCTTGAACAAAGGTTCACAAGTTGCTGTAAGGTGAGATATGAACCTTGAAATGTAGTTCAATCTACCTAGAAACCCTCGAACTTCTTTTTCAGATTTCGGTGCAGGCATTTCTTGAATGGCTTTGACTTTATCAGGGTCAACTTCAATCCCTTTCTTGCTTACAATAAAGCCCAGCAGCTTACCAGATCGCACCCCGAATGTGCATTTGTTGGGGTTCAACTTCAGTTGGTACTTCCTCAGACACTTGAATAGTTTCAACAGATTTACCAGGTGGTCTTCTTCTGTGAGGGATTTGGCAATCATGTCATCCACATAACATTCGATTTCTTTATGGATCATATCGTGGAATAATGTTACCATAGCCCGTTGATACGTTGCACCTGCATTCTTCAGTCCGAATGGCATCACCTTATAACAGAACGTGCCCCAGGGTGTGATGAAGGTTGTCTTCTCCATGTCTTCAGGTGACATCTTGATCTGATTGTATCCTGAAAATCCGTCCATGAAGGAGAACACCGAGAACTGAGTCGTATTATCCACCAATACATCAATGTGAGGTAATGGGAAGTCATCTTTCGGGCTGGCTTTGTTCAAATCCCGGTAGTCAACACACATCCTCACTTTGCCGTCTTTCTTAGGCACAGGTACTATATTAGCAACCCACGGTGGATAGCTAGTCACAGCAAGGAACCCGGCGTCCCACTGCTTTTGTACCTCTTCTTTTATCTTCATTGCCATATCTGGGCGAGTACGGCGCAGTTTCTGTTTTACTGGCGGGCGGTCTTCTTTTAATGGCAGCTTGTGCATGACGATATCGGTGTCCAACCCTGACATGTCCTGGTAAGACCAAGTAAACACATCCACATACTCCCGAAGCATGTCAATCAGTTGCTCTTTCACTGAATCTTGTAGGCAGGCCCCGATCTTAACCTCTTTCATATCTTCATCCGTACCAAGATTAACCGTTTCGATCTCCTCCTGATGAAGAGTGATAACCTTCTCCTCTTGCCTTAACAACCTGGCTAGCTCTTCAGGAAGCTCATAATCTTCTTCAACCCCTTCATCAGCTTGATTGATTGGATTGTCAAAATCATACGAAGTCATAGCTGTGTTGTTGTCGGTGCAGTCTGAGAGGCACTCTCTGCAAGGGTTTAGATTGTTCATTTTTAGTGATTGATTTTAATCTTGTTTAGAAAAAGGTGAAATGAAATTATCATTTTGAAAACATTGCCATTTTATTTTTGTACAAAAAGAAAAATGAAAAACAGTGAGCAGAAAAGAAAAAGACTCATTTGCAAAAGATGCCCGATATTCATTGATTGATCTATTTGCACAAAATTACAAGATGGCCCGATTACAAAATGAGTCTTGTCATCTTGGGCAAGATGCAAGACTTGATGAATGCTTAAAAAATACAGGAAATAATAATTACTCTGCAGGAGTAACCCTTATAATTTCCTGGGAAGACCAGTTTGAGATACGGCTCCCCGGGATCCTTGGACGTATCCAGCTCTCCAGGTTGCGCTCATCTTCCGACTCATCTTCCAAGTTGTTTACTGCATCTGGGGTGAGCATCCCCCCACTGACAAAACTGGGCTTCTTAGCAGCCTCTGATTGATCTTGTTGAGTTGGTTTGTAACCCAACCCAAATCTGTCCTCCTTCTTCTCCACGGGCAGCAACTTGCCCCAGCCTTGGGCAGTCCCCTCTTCAACAACCTTCCTGGCTTGCTGATAAGATGTCATGGAAGTCCCAAGTACAGCAGATGCTTCATTAATGTTCAGGGCTTCAAATCCCTGGCTCATGGTTTCATGGATCTCTCCATCCATCTCAATGTATTTGTAAGTAGCCAGATGGCTGACAAAAATATCTTCTTCACCACAGATGGTGATGATCTGGCCCTCCCACTCGAATTTTAACTTCTGGTGAAGGGTAGACGTAACTGCGCCAGCGGCATGAATCCAAGGTCTACCCAACAAACAGCTGTAGGCCGGCTGAATGTCCATCACATAGAAGGTAATTTTAAAAGTCTGTGGGCCAATCATCACTGGAAGATCAATCTCTCCTAGCACTGATCTCTTAGAGCCGTCAAATGCCCTCACTACCAAATTACTTGGACGCAATGCCAAGCCATCATACTCCAGCTTCACTAAGGCTTTCTTTGGTAAGACATTGAGTGAAGACCCAGTGTCTACCAGTACATGTGATAGAACAACACCCTTGCATTCCAGGGTGATGTGTAAAGCCTTGTTGTGGTTACAACCCTCAGTCGTTAAATCAGCATTGGTAAAACCCAATCCATGGCTGGTATTGACATTCACTACCACGGTCTCCAGCTGATTAACGGTGATCTCCTCTGGCACATATGCTGCGTGCAAGACTTTTAGTAATGCATTCCGGTGAGCTTCGGAACACATCAGCAGGGATAGAATGGAGATTTTCGAGGGAGTTTGGTGAAGCTGATCCACCACCTTGTAATCACTCCTCTTGATGATTCTCATAAACTCGTCTACATCTTGTTCAAAAGATGTCTTCTGTGTTTCTTTGAGAATGGGTTCTTCAGCTATTACACTCTTTCCCTTTGCTTTGGCAGCAGCTTCTGCTTCGGCATTAGGTCTTTGTGATTGCGAGGCAAAAAGGCGTCCGCTTCTGGTGAAGCCTCCGCCTCCCCCGACATTATCAATCTGTGGAGAAGATGTTGAAGAGTCAAGAGTGATTCTTTCCCCTTTGCAGTAAAGGTCAGAGCCATAATGCCAAGGGATGGCATTACTGCTTTCATATGGAACGGGCCTAGGTACCGTGATGGTAACCGGGCTGACTGCAGCAGAGGAGGGTGTTGAAATAGTGTGTGGATCGTAGTAGATGGTAACCGGTGTCCTGGCAGGAGATGCCACTGCTTGTTGTTGAAAATTGTTGTTCGGAGGAATACTTGACGGATCATAATAAATAGTGACTGCTGAGATATTTGCTGGTGTTGTAGAAGAAGATTCTGAATAGAGGGGTGCTGATGTTGTAGAAGGAATGTTTGTTGATATTTGGCTTGTTGAAGTGATATTTGAAGCATTTGTTGATGAAACTGAAGAATTGTTTGGAATAATTGTTGTTGCAGTTGTAGGAGACTCAGGAACTGTTGTCAGAGAGATTGCTGGATTTGAAGGTGTTGATGTTGTGATCTGAAGTAGGCCACTCTGGATAAGACCATCTATGCCGCTTCTCAAGTTATCACACCCGTTTATCGAAATGTTGCAATAACCGCACCCGAGCTCACACCCGGGGAATATCTGGCATTCTAGGAGTTGAGCTTTAATCTCTACCAGGGGTGTCCGAATCGGCCCACCACTGGTTATTAAGAAAGACGGCTTATCTTCCTCAATAGCATTGATTCTTGGTCCTCCGTGGTTGGGCATGGGGTTCTTGTTAACATTTGGCGGGGGTGCAAAGTTTAGAGCTTTAGAATCTACCAAGTCCTGTACCTTCATTTGTAGAGCCCTACATTTCTCTGTACTGTGGCCAGGAGCATTGGAGTGAAAAGCACATCTGGCGTTGGCGTCATAATTTCTTGGCAGACTGGAAGGATCTGGTGGTGCCAACGTCCTTAACTCAACCAAGTTGAGCTTCAGGAGCTGTGGCAGTAAAGCGGCATAAGGCATAGGGATTGGATCAATCACCCTATTGGCCTGAGATGGTCTCTGTTGAAATGGTCTTTGTTGATTGTTGCTGTTGTTGTTGTTGTAGTTTCTCTGAGGCGGATACTGAACTTGTTGCTGGTAGTGGGGTTGTTGCTGTGGTTGATATGCTGGTTGCTGAGGAATTGGAGCGGGAATAGTGACTGCTGCCACTGACCTATGAACATATTGTGGTCTGCCCCTGTTGGCCTGAATATCATTAGTCTCACCGGTTCTTCTTGGCCCCACAAAAGGCTTTTTGGGGTTGCTGGACGAGCTCGCACCATTGTCAGAAATTTTGCCCATCTTTAACAGGCTTTCAATCCTTTCTCCAGCTATGACTACGTCAGCGAAGCTGGTGGAAGAAAAGGCAGCTAGCCTGTCAATATATGTCCCTTGAAGGGTGTTCATAAACATGTCGGCCATTTCCCTTTCCGACATGGGTGGCTGGACAGCAGCAGCAAGCTGTCTCCACCTCTGGGCGTACTCCCGGAAGCTTTCCCTAGATGATTGAGACATTCCCATCAGGAGGGTCCTATTAGGAGCCATATCCAAGTTGTACTGGTATTGTCTGATAAAGGCCTCAGCTAGGTCCTTCCAGCATCTGATGGTTGCTCTTAGTCAAGTGAGAGTACCATTCCCTTGAAGCCCCTGTTAAACTATCTTCAAAATAAAACATCCATAGCTTTTCATCCATGGTGTATGACTTCAGCCTCCCCAGAAAAGGATTGTAAGTGGGTTCGTGGATAGGAAGTTCCGTTGTACTTCTCAAAACACGGAGGTTTAAACTTGTGAGGAATCCTTACCCCGTCCACTAGACCCATGTCCATAACATCAAAGCCCAGGGAATTTTGAGACTCCAGAGATCTCAATTTCTCAGCAATTTCATCTAGCCTTCTGTCATAGGCTTCATCCCATACTCCCATCACAGTAAATTGATCCTCTTGGGGGTTTTCTTGTAATACTCTTCCCGCAGTAGCATTCCCTTGCACATTAGCAGGGATGTTGATCTCTGGATGAAGGTGGGGCCCATACACAGGTGGGTTAATATGAGGCTGAACCCTCTCATTTTTGCTTGTTCCCCTAGTCCCTAGATGGGGTTCCTCCTGGGTCTGCCTTTCTACCAATGCCCTTAATCTTTCTTGGCTCTGTGCCAATCCATTCATCACCTCCATAAACTGGGTCATCTGATTTCTCATCTCCAGTCTCTCATTGGCCATTTGAGTCCTGACCTCTATAAGGTCCTGTTCTACTTGGTCCATTTGTATACCCGGAAGGTTGTTGCGAGTAGGATATCTGTGTGGACGGTTGAGTGGGAACACCCGACGTCGAGCAATAGTTCCTGAATCACAACAGAGTTAGTAACAAACAAAACAAAAACCTACAAAACAAAACAAAGGTTAGTATGCAATGCAATATGCTTATTTGTTTCCTAGGTATCCGGCTTGGCACTTGGTTTTGAACTTTCCAGACCCCAGAGGAGGATGCTTTGATGTTGCTTGGGAGAAAGAGATTCGAACGAAACAAACTAATGAATATATTACAAATGGTTAATCATACATAGTTTGTTTTTTTTACAATACATGCCCTCTGAGGGGTCAAAATACAACATAAAAGAGAAAAGTACATGAAATGAAAGCAACAACAAGCAAAAGTTAGACACCAAGACCAAACTCATCCTCCCTAACTTCCTTCAGAAGTGCTTCAGTTACGGGATCGGCTGGACGCTCTGTGAGGTTCCTGATAAGAAGATTCCTGGTGGTGATAGCAATGGTCAACCTCTTGTGCCTGCTTTGGTCCCTTGACCTCTTCACACCAGCCCTAAGCTTCAATTCTGAGATTTCCTTCTGGGCTGCTAGCAGGGCTTCTTGTTGCTCCTTTGCATTAGCCTCCAACTGCTCAATCCTGCCCTGAGTTCTCTTATCTTCCTGAGTGCGAGCTTCAGTGATCCTGACCCACCTAGCTTGACTTTCTTTCAGATAGAGATCAGTCCTGGACTTCTGGAACTGGGCCTCTTTACAGGCATTCTTCAGAATCTGCTCCCCTGCCCTTGACTTCTTGATGTAGTCCTCTGACTTTTCAATCCTAGCTAGATGCTCCACCTTAAGGTTTTCTAACCTTTCAATGTCCAGACGACCATCACTCCTCTCCCAGAGGGTTCTCTTCAGGGCTTCAGACAAATTCTCATTCCTCTCTTTTAGCTTCTCAAACTCTTCCAGGCTGACAGTGGCTGGAGGTGGTGTTGTGGATGGTCCAGGTGCATCCTCAATGGTGAAGGGCATCCCAGAAATTTGAGCCCTGGCATGGGACCACTCATAATACTGAGCTGAGGCCACATTGTTGCATCTCCCAAGAATAGCCATCCTATTGGTCTGGACATTGTCCCAAGCCCAGGATGCTTGCCTGACAATAGCCAGATTAGGCTTAATCTCACAATAGAGGGTCTCAGCTAGATCTTGCACTCTAGGAGGATGGACCAATGCATAGCCCAATTGTCTTTTGAATAGCAGAGGGTTGTAGTTGATGCAACCCTTCACTCCTATCAGAGGTACATTGGGGAACTGCCCACAACTAGTAATGATGTCCCTGCCCTTGGTGCTCTGGGTGCACAACTTGATGTCATCTGAGGTTAAAGAAACAAGTCTCCTAGCCCAATTCTTCTGTTGGTGAGGATTCAAGAATGCATCAGTCTTGGGCAAGTGTTTGAGCAGCCAGGTATGGAACAGGGGAGCACAGCATCTTACCAACCTTCCTCTTTGCTTTTCATTCCTTTGGTGGACAGAGTAGTAGAAATCTCCCAGTAAGGTGGGTACTGGGTTCCTCAGAATGAAAAGATGAATGGCATTCTTGCTAATGAACCTAGGCTCATCTGCAAATAATATAACCCCATATATGCTGAGGGCTAATAATGCACAGACCGCCTTCCATTCTCCCAAGGAGGCCTTCAGGATAGCCTGAGAAGTCAAGAAATCCAAGTGTAGACCAGAGATTCCAGCCTTTGCTGTCATGTTCTGCTCAATCAATATAGGTTCCAGATACAGTGCTTTTGCTACCTCTTCATTACTGGGAAAAGCCATCTCAGGGTTGAAGGGGACACCTCCCCTGATGGGTACACCAATCAGTGATGAGTATTCTTCCAACAAAGGTCCCAACTGAAAATTCTGGAAGGTGAAGCACCTCAGAGGAGGATCATAGAACTGCAGGCAAGTGTGAATCAAGCTCCTCTGGGAAGGGTCCAAATCCATAACCACATCAAGGATGCCTCCATAATGTTCTCTGAATAGTGGTATATGGTCTGGAGTAATAAGGGCATGGACCTTCCTGATGCCAGCCAACTCAGGCTCAAAGAAATGATATGAGATGTTGCTCTTCTTGGGTGCCATGTCTGCTGATGAAGAGCTGAGACAGATGATGATGATGGAGACTAACACTGGAGATGGGCCACTAACAGGCTGATACTGGTGATGCAGGTGACTGAAGCAGGTAGCTGATGAAGGTAGCTGAAGCAAATGGCTGGTGAGCAAGGGCCTATGCAGATGAAGGGGTCAAAACCAAGCCAAATGTAATATGGATACCCTGGAAAAAAAATAAGCAAATGTTAAATGATGCAATGATGATGTATGCAAATGATATGCAAGGGTTTGTGATCAAGCTGGATCTGATTACTGCCTGGGTATAAGTCCATGTATGTTCAAGAAATCCAGATGGAGGTTCATAAGTCCAGTAACCAAGGTGGGGGACTCAAATAAAGAGTCACATGTCCTGGGTTAAATCACAAGAACTGTCCAAAGTGAAGCATTCTTAAACATAATAAGTATCAGGGTATGATGTGGCCAATGGTTCCTGCAAACCTGTAAACAGCCCAACCCCCTCACAGGTGGTGTTCTAAAACAAGGATCCTCAGACTTGGATCAGTTATGAGAAGTGTAACCACTTCTAACCCGGAGGTACAGTGTTTACAATAATCATAAAAGATCCTCCTCTAATTCACCTCAGTTTCTGAAGGTCATAGTAAAGGTCATCCAGACTTAGCAGGCTTCCCAGATAGCCCTAGCACTACAGGAAATCTGTAGCACAGAGTTCTCAAGAAGAAACCCATATCTGAACCGTGTTTCATATTCCCACACCAGACCGAAATGGAATGGGAAAGAACATGAACCACTCTAGCCTAGGTGTCACTCAGGTCCCAGGTATAGGACCTTAAACTCTCAATAGAACCCCACCCACCAAGACAAAAAACCAGATCCAGCCAAAACAGTATGACAGTATGATGTATATAAAGCTGGTAAAGAAAGCAATAAATAACTGTATATAAAGCAGTAAATAAAACAAGTATATAAACACAAATAGCACATAATGCCCCAGTAAACACAAATCAAACAAGCGCTAGGAGGAACCCACAAAAAGAACCAGAAGCCCTGGTTACAGTATAAGGGTCCCCAGCAGAGTCGCCAAGCTGTCGCTCCCAACAAATGAGACTAACTCAAATAAGGTACAGACGCAAACGGTCGGCGAAAGGATGAAATGAAAAGAGTCGCCAGCTAGGCATTTTTATCCCGAAGGAAAGGTAATGCTGCATAAACCTAAGAAAAAAGATATGGATAAGACGGTTGCGAACCAGAGAGACTGAGAAAGGGGGTTGGTTACAACCTGGGAAGGTATTAGCACCCAGATTGTCCATCATACTCGACGGGATCCACGCTTAAAAGATTTGTGCTTTAAAGGGGTAGTGTCAGTGCAATTTGTGTATCAAAGCTGGAAAAGAATGTACAGGTGTCAGTGTAAAAGAAGTGAAGTGTGTAAATGTACAGTGTCAGTGTAAGAACTGGAATAAGATGCTCAAGATCATGAGGCTAAAATAATGATACTGGAAAGAGGGGAATATACAGAGAATTTTGTTCGATAACAATTAAGTTATGCCTACGTATCCTCTCGTGCAATGAGGAAGTCAGAACACCGTAGTTCGACCCAAAGAGACTGAAAAATGAAATGACTTATGAACTGCTTACTTGTCTATGCTCAAGTGTATGACCTGTCTGGCTCAGGTGCAAACTGTCTTGCATTAGACGGAAGAAGTAAGTTCTCGTTTATGAGTGAATCAGATGAGAAAAGAATCCCAGAGGAGACGATTATTGTTTGTTTTTGTATTTTCAGTCTTTTATTGCTTTTTGAGGTTTGCCATAGATCAATGAGCTTAAGTCTAAACCAATGGATTTAGTAAACTCATCACATTTTCCCTCTGATTAGGGGTAATGAGAATACCTTAAGTGTGAAGTCAGCTTCTCACACTTAATCACTATGATGTAGGATTAAGATCATTAACCTACTTGTGATTATTTAGATGTTTTTGGTGTTTTTGTTTAGTGTTAAGTAATGAGGTTAAGCCATAATCAGGGATTAAACAGACTCATTACACCATCCTAATAGAAGGATAATAGATGAAAATGTTTAAGCTGAGGAAAGCTCCTCAACTTAATCCATGATTAGGGATTAACTTCATGACAAAACAAAACCTTTATTAAGTGGATTTTGGTTAATGGTATGATGAAGAAGTGTTTTTTATGGTTTGTAAGACAACTTGAGGGGGACTTGTCCATTAACACTAGGGTTAGTCTTTCTTAACCAATTAAGGAAGAATTAGAACCCTAATGCAAGGCCCAAGTTACAAGCTTGATGTCTTGGTGATTATTAGATGGATTGATTGAAGGAGTTAAACACATTAAGGGTTTAACACTTAGGATTAAAGTTATACACTCCATCCTAATAGAAGGATGCAGGCATAAGCTTAATCACAAAGCCTTAAAGCCTTTAGGGTTTAGTCCCTGATTATGAGATGAGAAGAGAAGACTCAATGAGACACAAAGGTAAAATCTAAATGGGGGACTAATCAAAACCCTAATTATTGTCATTCTTGGTTGCTCTTAAGGTTTATGAGGTTTGCAAGAAAGATCTCCAGAGAAACCACCAGGAAGCAGATGAAAGGAGCAAAGAGAAGCAAAGTAACTTGCTTCATTTAAGAAGACAAGTAACTTGAAGAAAGAAAGTGAGAAGAAGAAGAATGAGCAAGCTCAATCTCAAGCACAAGTCAAAATGTAGCAATGATGCATAAGGGAGATGAAAAGAAATTGTGAGAAGTGAAGGCAAATTCACTTCTCAAAGTTACTTACCACCTGAAAAGTTAGTGAAAGGAATGCAATGCAATGCAAAATGAGAGGAAATGGGATGATGCACACCAAAACCAGAAGCATGAATGTGATGTTAATGATTCTAAGAGATGATGTACACATGAGGCAAGGCATGAGAATGATCATACAAACATATGGATGCAAGAGGAGCATGCTTAGAACCATGAACATACATGAAGAGTTATGAAATGCACATGACATACAACATGGCAAATGAAAGATGCAATGATCAAACATGATTCTAATATGTCCTAAGATGTATTATGAATCAAATGGATGCACAAAATGTCATAGCAAGTCATGGTATGCAAGCAAATGAAAGGTGGATGCAAATGAAAGCCCAAATTAGGGTTTATGATCAATGCTCAAAACAAAAATCAAAACCAGAAGCAAACATCATGATAAAAAATTGAAAATGCATTCAAAGGAACCCTAAACCTATACAAACTCACTGCCCAAAGGAGGGGATCCAACTCTTAACCTAATGAGAGTTATGAATTTCCTAAGATTGCTAGGGTTTTAAAGTACCTTGTCAAGAAAAATGTCAAACAAATAGGAAATGCAAGATCAATTCATGCCAATTTAATCCTATAAACTACATGCTAAACAAGATGCAATGCAAAAAGAATCAAGGTCCAACTCTTAAAGGCTAGGTAGAAATGAATTTTTGAAGATTGGATCAAAATAATGCCTTGAAATGAAATTAATTCCATGGAAAATTGTCAAAAGACATCAAGATCAAAAAAGAAATTTGGTTTGAGAGTTGGACAATGTTTCTAAATGATTTTAAATGTTTCATGAATTTTTTTGTGATTTTTAAATACCTAAAAGTATTTTTAATTAATTAATTCTCATTAATTAATTAAAAATAAACTTTTAAATGATTTAAAAATAAATTTTAATGCAAAAAAATAAAAATAAAAATGTTTTTGGTTTCTGAAAATTAATAAAAGCTTGGATAAAAATTTTCAGAATTTTTAAAGATGTTTTGCTATTTTAAATTAAATGTAGAAAACAAATGGAATAAAATGAAAATAAAATTGAATTAAATGAAGAGTATGCTGATCCAGTGGCCAGGATTTGAATGATACGCGCGAGAGTTGACTGGCGCCAGATCTAAAGGCTGGAATTCAAACTGGCTGGATTTAAATTAATCTTAATTAATTAAATTAATAAAACAGGATTAGGGTTAAGTGTGAAATCTGGACCACTCGTTCGCGCGCCAGTCAGCCCTAGTCAACTCATCCTACGCTCCAGATTCAAACTCACATAATTACACAGATTAACCCTAATTAATTTCAGGTGGCCGGAGAAGACTTCCGGTCGTCTTCTCCGGCCAGACCCTCACCTGAAAGTTGCTAACTTCCTCAAAACGCCATGAAAATGAAATCTAATTGCCCAAAATCCATCCCCATTCAACACTGAATCAAAACCCCCAAACAAAAATCATTTTTCCATCATTAATCATGCAAATCGAAACAAAACACATTTAGGGCAGAAAAGTTTCAGAGCAATCATACATCCTGGTTTCTCAACCATTTTCAAAAATAATCATATCCCCATGACCAGGGGAGCACATAGAATCATTTAAGAACTTAAAATGGAGTTTCTGGAAAAAAGTTTGAGATGGCTACCTGAGATGGAAACTCCTGGTCCTGAGCTTTCTGGCCTTTCCTTTGCTGCAAGTCCACTCCTTTGAACCCTCTGATGATGAAATGAGGCTTACAAAGCTTTGAGGATGGCTGGTTTGGGAGATGGCAGAAGTTCTGTTCAAGGGAGGGTGGTGATCGTGTTTTTGTTTCAGTGACTTTCAGGCTATGGTGATGAGTGGTTTTTGATCAGTGAAGCATGTTGAGTTTGTTTGTGAAGTTTGTTTGTGTGTTTGAGGCTTGTGCTGAGTGTTTCGAATGCTTTTGCAAGTTGGAGCAAAAAGTGATAACTATGGCTTGGGTGTGTTTCAGCTTGAAGTGAGTGGTGTGTTATGCTGGCTTTGGTCCATGTATCAAAAGGTGATAGGTCAGAGAGTTGTTGGTGGCCTATGGTGATTGGTATGGGTCTTTGGCCAAAATGTCAACTTGATTTATACTTGAGGTATGGGCAATGGTACAACTTGCTTTTTGGCTTGCTTTGGCTCAGCTTGAATCAAGGAATGCTATGGAAAAGGTCTAGAGGTAATGCAGCAAGTGGTTTGTAATTTGTGATAGGTTTTGCAAGTTGGTTCATGTTTGCCCCCTTTGACATTTCTTGCTCCATAAGTCATAAAAATGAGTGATCCTTTGATGCAATCTGACTTTTACGTCTTGATTCATGTTGGTATGAAGATTAGAAGTCCCTTTGATAGCACAATTTGCCTTGGCAAGTGATTTTGCAACTTTGCCTCTTTGGTAGAAAACTTCAAATTATGTGATTTTAGCCAACTTTGACAAGCCATAACTTTTGATCCAAAATGAATTAGGTCAAGTTCTTGTACTTTTTTAAAAGGGAATGATCCATTCTACAAATTTCATGACCAAATTTATTCCATTTGAAGTATTTTTGAATCAAAAAGCAAGGGTTGAAAAAGTTTCCCAAAATGGCAATTTTCAATATAAGTCAACTTTCCCAAAAAGTCAACTTTGCAAATGACTTGAAATTTTCCAATTTTGTGAACTTCTAACCTCTTCTATGATCAAATAGAGATCATACATAATCAAAATGATGATGAACACCCTTTGGTTGGGTCACTGGGGGCCTCAGATGCCCTGATTTTGCACTGACTTGCCCAAGAAGTCAACTCTTGATCAGATGACTTCCCCATGGAATTTCTTCATGAAAATTGATATGCATGCTCCCTATACCATATAGAGACCAATAGAAACAAGAATGACCAAAAAAATTGGAGTTATGGCCTCTGAAACCAAAACCCTAATTCTAGGTCATCTGTGCAGTCAAACCTGGCTCTGCTTCCATACCATTCTCAGTTCTTGTGATTCTTTGACATTCTTGACTTTTAGAGGACATAATATGATGCTTGAACATACATGGACCCCTTTGAAGTGATTGATGACCTTTGGAGTGGCTCAAGAAGCTCTTGGATTGCTTAGATCACAAACCCTAGATGCAGATGACTTTGAACCAATGCAATGAATCAAAAATGTGGTATGAGATGCTATGATTAAGTTTATGCATATGAAGAGATCACAAGCCATGGTGTGAATGGGTGAGGGCAAATTTGGGGTGTTTACAGTTGTGACTCAATATAAGGGATTAAAGTGGTATGTTTCTCCGAAGGAGGAATGATACTAAGTCATTCGGTATGAAACAATAGATGAATTGCGAGAATGGTAAGTTAGAAGTTAACCCAATGTTGGAACAAGCGTATGAGTAAGGATGTGAAGCTTGATTTGTTATGAAAATGAGGACTTTGAGCCGCGAAGTCAAATTGGAATTTGAGTATAACAGAATATGTAAGAGAACTGAGGATAAGTATGGATCTGAGACAGTGTTGTAAACTGTCATTGTTTTGAGTAAAGGAAATTCGAGGACGAATTTCAATTTAAGGGGGGGAGGATGTAATACCCCATATTTAATTAAACGCTTTGGATAATATTAATTAAGATTAATAGGGTTCTGATGTGCTCTGAGAGTTTTCAGTTAAAATAATTAGAGCAATCGACGAACTCAAATTAATTAATTGAGTATTATCTGACTCAGAGGCCTTATTAAATATTCAACTCGGAGATATTTTGGATACTCTCAATTTGGACCCGTTAGAATACTAACTATTGTGTACCGGTATAATATACATTATTTAGTTATAAAAGAAAGAAATAAGTTATGTGTTATAAAAGGAAAATAAAAGAAAGTTAGTAAGGAAAGAAAAGAAAGGAAAAGAAGAAGAAAAGGGAAGAGAAGAGGAAAATGGAAAAGAGGAAAACCTAGAAGCTAGAGAGCTTGGATTCATCATTATTCTTCATCAAATCTTTATCTTCGCCAACCTCCTCATCGATTTCAAGGTGGGTTCATAGCTAGAAAATTTTGCTTTTAGTTTTCGTTGAGTTTTAGGGTTTATGAGTTTTAGGGCATTTTATGGAAAATCTTAGAATCGGTAAATTAAACGGTTAAAAATTGATGAAAATGCTTGAGTATGCTGCCTTTAGGTATAGAAACATAGTTATGGTTTGTTTTTGATGTTTGGAAATTATTTTGGATGAGTTTGGCTTGGAAAGGAGTGGTTCCCGTAAGCCATTTTTCTAGAAATCGCAGAGCTCGCTCAGCGAGCAATTTGATTATGCAGAAAGACTTGAGTTCTGGTATAGCTAGCTTAGCGAGCAAGAGCTCGCTTAGGGAGCGTGTTAATTTATGGAAAGACTCCAATGCAAGAGCTTGCTCGCTCATCGAGCAGACCCCTCGCTCAGCGAGACCTGGGATGTTGTACTGGATCCTTTTGAGAAGTAACCAAAGACTTTTGTTAGGTTTGATAGAACCTTGTAGAGCTGAGAGAACTCGAAGATAGGGAACCCATTGAGATGTTATTATCTCACCCCACTATTGTTGTTGCTTTTCAGGTTTCTTTTGCAGGTTTGATTTATCTCACCCCACTATGCTCGGGATGTTTCAAGTTAAGCATACTTTAGTCTTTCGCTGTGTATTTTTGTATCTTTGTACAAAATGGGATATTGTATTGATCTTAGTATTGCTGTGTTAGCATAATTTCCATGTCTTGTACTGTAATACCCCAAATTTGCCCTCTCCTGTTTACCATCATCATCATATCATAATCATCTACATCATCATGTTATATCCTTAGCATATTGCATAGAAAAATGAAGCATATCACTTGCATGTTCCGGCATAAGGCATGTGATCAATCATCAGGGAAATTCAAAGCTCACAGGGCATGTTGCAAGGTTGGCATCAGGGTCAAAGCTTAAAGAAAGGATTAAGGATCAAAATCAGATCAAAGCGGTTGACGCCGGGTGATTCCTGAGTTTCCCACCAAAAGGAGGGAAATTCAAAATTTACTGGCGTTAACCGGTTAACGGATTGGTTAACCGGTTAACGGTCACAAATTTTGAATTTCCAGCAGCAACTCAGCATGTGTGATTTTTTGGTCCAATTCCCATTTTCTGATTTTTATTCATTTTGAATTAATTGGAAATTAAAAAAGAAGGATCTAGAGCATTTATCCAAGCCTAATCCCATTGCAAAGTCCTAAACACACTACCCAAACCATAATTTTGGATCCCAAGCTTAATTTTTGGGCCCCAAACCTAAACCATATTTAATCATTTCTCTCCAAACCAAGAGGACCTCTCCCTCATTTTTCACTCTCATTTTCTGAATTTTCACTCTTCTCACTCACAATTCTCTCACTTTTCTCTCCCAATTTTCCAAATCACTCAAATTTCCTCTTTGGAGATCACATAACCTTGCCTTAAGGTGTGTAGATATTGGAACTAGACCTCCATCCTTAGTTTCCTTGCTTCTTTTTGCTGGTTTAATTGGTGATTTAGATCTGGTTTGGGATCTAGAAGTGCTTTTGGATCCAAAATTCTGCATCAAGAGCTTGTTCTTGCATTTATTTTGCACGGAGAGTAAAGATTGGCACCAGATCTTCAAGGCTTTGTGCGAGATCTATCATTTTCAGTCCGATCAACAATTACCAAAGCATACCTCCGCTTTGTAGGATGGTTAATTTCAGATCTAGCTATGTTTTAGCTTATTTGCATGCTTGCGCTTTAGATCCGCCATGTCTTTGCGTATTTGTTTGTGTTGATTGAATTGATTGATTGATTTGTGACCGGATCCGTGTATTATTATTCATAAGCTTCATGATGCCATTTAATGTGAATTGATGCACTGTTTTCATGTTCAAATACTTGCTGGTCTGGTATAAGATTATTTGGAAAAGCTGGTTGTGAGCTGTTGTTTTGCAGGATTTGTTGTTGCCTTAACAGCGTTAACCGGTTAACGGATTGGTTAACTGGTTAACGCACCTGAATTGTGCTGTTTTATGTAGGTTTTTGACTGGTTAACCGGTTAACGCTTTGGTTAACCGGTTAACACTGAAGCAGTAAGCCACTTTTGAGTTATTTTTGGCATGTTTGATCTCCATACTTGTTCTAAATTCCATGGATCATTATATGATCACTGAATATGATTGTTTGGTTGATTTTCTTGCTAATTGATGCATGTTTCCGTGTTCTCAACACGTAAATGCTTGTGTGTTCCATGTTTGATATGATTGTTTGATCTTGGTTGATGAGAACTTTGAGCATGTCATTGCCTTGATTTTATTGATGAACATGTGCTGGATTTTGCTAACACTTGCAGGGGCTCACGGTAAGAGAAGTGTGGATATTCATCCACATTTCAATTCTTCATCCTTCCCTCTTTTTAAGTGCTTTCTCTTTGTGCTTTTGATGTGCCTTATGCCATCATATAATTAAACTCTTTTCTTCCCCCTTTAGGAGCAACTTATCTTCTTTAGAGGAGTAAGTTGCTTGCTAGCTCTTGCTTCTTCTTCCTCTTTCTCTTCTTTGGTTTCTTTCCTTCCTTCCTCTTCATTAGGATAGTTGAAACCTCACTAACCTTAGGACCACTTTTGCATGCTAATATCAGGATTAGTTTTTCCCCATTCTATACTTTTACCTTTTGCTCCTTTGGTTTCCTTCTCTTCTCATCTCAAAACCAAAAACTAAAAAAAAAACACTTAATAAGGATTGAAGTGGTCTCCTGTGCAATAGCCTTATTCCATGAAACACTTGTAGTTTTCCCATCTTGGGATAGTACAAGCTTGTTCATCATGATGCACAAGTCTGATCATGAGACCATCTTCATCAAAGAAAATCATAAAAAAGACTTCTTCACAAAAATTACAAAAACACTTAATAAATTCAATGAGTTAGTGAGCTTAGGCCCTAATCTCTGGAACCAAGTTTTGGGGATCTTCTCCTTTCTTGAGTGTGCTTATTCTATTATTCCATCTTGGAATGTAATAGCAAGTACACATTCAATGGAAAAGAGATTGAGTTCACTTCCTTGTGACACACTCATAAAAAGCTTCTAAAAAACACAAACAAAGAATAAGCGTCTCCTTCGGGACTTCTTTTCTCATCTCATTCGCTCCGTCCGTGAACTTTCTTCTTCTTGTCATTATGCAAGACGGTAACGCACTCGTCGTCCGAGCCTGCAACACCTGAGCATTGACATAGGCAGTTCAAGCCTTAATTCACAAGCAATCTTTTCCACCCCTAGTTAGGGGAACTACGGCGACTCTGATTCTCATTGTCTAGATGAGGTATGTAGGTAGCGGGGTAGGGCCCGTTCGAGCATAATATTTTATTTTCCCTACATTTTTTCTCTTTGTTGTCTTTCTCAGTTCCTTTTCCAGTTCCAGTTCCTTTTCTTTTGCAGCAGCTTCCATTTCTTCACCCTTTGAAACAGTTTCCTTGCAAGCGTGGATCCCGTCGGGTACGGCGAACAATCTGGGGTGCTAATACCTTCCCAGGTCGTAACCGACTCCCGAACTCAGTCTCTTTGGTTCGCAGGACCCGTGTCCTTCCTTTTCTTTTCTTTTGGTTTGTGCAGCATTACCATTCTCGTTCCTTCGGGATAAAAATGCCTGGCTGGCGACTACCTCTTTCCGCGCCACTTTCGCGTTTGTACCAGGATGGAAATCCGGGGAGCGACAGCTGGCGACTCTGCTAGGGATTTCCTAACCAGAATCTCTGGTTCTCTTGAGAGTCTCTCCTAGCGCTTGACATCTACACCAGTGAGATTGGGAGGGATTTACAGGTTTGCAGGAACCCTTGACATCTACATACCCTCATTATCAGTATGGTCTTTGTTATGATTTGGTCCTTATGGTTCTGGATTTCTTGATCTTTTGGTTCTAAGGATTTCTATCAGATGTTTATGGCTCAGAGAATCTTGGTTTTCAGATACTTGGGGATCCTGATATCCAGTATCCAGATGGTCCCAGATTGATCATATGCCTGCATTGCATTTGCATTGCATCATACTCGCATTAACTATTTGTGTTTCCATTTTTAGGTTGTTTACAGTTTAGCACCCAGTTCTGGTAATTGTAAGCTTTCCAGATGGAAGAAGTTAAGAAAATTACAAGAAAGAAGAATGTCCATTACACTTTTCTCCAACCAGAAGTGAAGAGTGTTCAGAGACTAGCAGGGTTGATGGATGATCAAGTTTTAGGGAACTTCAGAAAGAAGTATGGTCATATTTTGAAGTACATGGATAAACCTACTACAGAACATAAGGATAGCTTGCACACTTTGCTTTAGTTCTATGATCCCTTGTTGCAGTGTTTTGTATTTCCAGATTATATCTTGGCTCCTACCTTGAAGGAGATTTCTAACATTTTGGGTATTCCTGTCAGAGATACTTTGCCTTACTATGGATCAGAGATAGTTCTCAAGGAAGAAGACATATCCAGAGTCTGTCGTATACCAGTTACTAAGGTCAAGAAAGCATTGAAGGATAGTGAGGGCAAATGACTTCCCTGGGATATGCTTATACCAGGAGCTGAAGGATATGCCAAAGAGAGTGAGGGGGAGATTTTGGTGCTGTGGTGGCCCTGATGGTATATGGATCTAGTCTTTTCCCAGGAGAAAAGGAGTTTGTGAGTTTGGAAGTGATCTCCATTTTTGCTAAAGGTAATCCTGTACCAACCTTGTTGGGAGATTTCTACTACAATGTTCATTACCGGAATGAGAAAGGTAGAGGTCGACCAGTGGGTTGTTGTGCTCCATTATTTGCTGATTGGTTTGCTAAGCAATTACCAAAGTGAGGCCCTTTCAAAGAGATGAGAGATGAATGGAGGTGGTTCAGGAGGCTAATGGGACTCACTTCTGAGGATATAGCTTGGGGTTATAACAGAGATTTGTTGGGAAAGGAGTTACTGGTTAGTTGTGGGAGTTTTGCTAGTGTGCCTTTGCTAGGGATTAAGGGGGTGATCAGTTACCATCCGGTCTTAGCCAGGAAACAATTTGGCTATCCTCTGAGGGATCCACCAAGTGTGGAAGAATTAGCTGAGTCTTTATACTTTTCTGTGGAGGGAAACAAAGAGTTAGTCATACAAGCATCTCAGGCTTGGGCTCACAGGGTGAAGAAAGGTAAGAAGGATTTTGGAAGGGTGGATCCCAAGACATATCCTCCTTTTGCTACATGGTTGCAGAAGCGTGTAGAGGAATTGCTCATGCCATTTTCAGTGGAAGCTCCATTGTATCCCAAAGAGGTGCCATGTCATAATACTGTTTCTCTTGAAGAGTATAAGAAGTTGGAAGCTCAGTTGCACGAGGTCCGAATAGAGAATGCTGAAATGGTTAACTTGTACCATCTCACCAACCGTGCTAAGAATGAAGTAGAGGAAAAGCTACAGAGGATGAAGGTTACCTTAGAAGCTAAAGAAAAGGAGTTTGCTGGAAGAGAAGCTCATTTTCAGAGATTGGGTTTAATGGAATCAAAAAGAGAAGTGGAGTGTAAGAAGACTTTGAAGACTCTTAAAGAAGCTCGCCAATCCATTGTTTGGTTACAGGGCCAAAGGGAACAAGAGCAGAAAAAGTACAAAGAAAAGGAAGAGTTTTTCGAGGTACAAATGGCCTTCAAGAAAGAAGAAGTATAACAAGTTCACAAAATACGAAGGGAAAAAACTCAACAATTAGAACAGAGCCAGATGGCCTTGGAGGAGGCAATAAAAGAGATTGCAGAGCTCAAGTTGAGAGCAGGCGTAAAGAAGAACCGGACAGAAGTGTTGGCTACAGAAGAAGAACCTGGGGTCTTTCCTTTAGCCTAGAGTTTTGGTTTATTGATATTTGTATGTAGGCTACCTACAGGCTTGTTGTAGGAGTCTTGCTTTATTTTTCTTTATTCGTGTATTGACTTGTAACCCTCTGGGGAATTTGGTTGTGCTCTAACTTTTGGGCTGCTAGTGGGTTATCCATGTTATGCAATATTAAATTCTAGTTACCATTTCTGAGTACGCAAAACTTGTTTGTTTGAGACTGCTGAGATTTGACCACTCTTCAAAGGGGATAGTTTGAAAATTAATGCTCAAAGAGGCTATCTGGAACAAATACCAGAACTGGGGAATATAAATGCCTGAACCTGGAAACATGAATAATTACATTGCATGCATATAACGTGTTTGCTGTTTTGCAGGTGGTTCATCAATTTTCTAACGTTTATGTCATTTCAGGCACTATAGCTCCCAGGAAGGTTCGAGAACAGCCAACCGTGCACAGATACCCTACAAGAGTAAACAAAGAGAGTAATGGATTAGATGCAAGTAGATCTGGCTGACTTAAGGACAAGGATGGACAACTTCATGACCCTCATGGCTGGGATGGGTCAAACTCAAGAGCGCTTGCGCGAGATGATGGAAAACAATCAGGCCAGGAACAATGGGACCGCAGATGGAGGTAATCGCAATGGGGCTGGCGCCCGTCAAGTTGAAATCCATGTGGTACAACCAGGGGTTACTATTGCCAATGATGGAATGAATAATGTACAGATGGATGGGCAGGATGAGCAGTTAACTTTGTTGGATGAGGCAGAAGGCCAAGGAATTGACATGAATAGAAAGTTTGAAGAGATGGCTGAGCAGATTCGTGCCATTCAATCTCAGAGTTCTCTGGGGTTTGATATCACTGACTTGGGCTTGGTGCCAGGGGTGAGAATTCCCTACAAGTTCAAGGTCCCTACTTTTGACAAGTACAATGGCACGGCATGCCCGAAGACTCACCTCCAGTCTTTTGTAGGAAGAATTGCTGCACATACCGATGACGAGAAGTTGTGGATGTATTACTTCCAGGATAGCCTTGTGGGGGCCTCCTTGGAGTGATACATGAAGCTGAGCATGGTTAATATTCGAAGCTGGAAGGATTTAGCAGAGGCATTTGTGAAACAGTATCAGTACAATTTGGATATGGCTCCGAATCATACCCAATTGCAGACCATGTCTCAGAATGCTAAAGAAGGATTCAAGGAGTACGCTCAGAGGTGGCGTCAGCTTGCTTCTAGAGTACAACCTCCCTTGTTGGAAAATGAAATGGCGGATATGTTCATGGGAACACTGCAGGGGGTGTTTATTGAGAGGCTGGCATCTTGTTCAGCAACAAAGTCTAATGACATTGTGATAGCCGGAGAGAGGGTTGAAACTCTTTTGAAAATGGGGAAGATTCAAGACACCGGTGCAGGTAGCTCAAGCGGTGTGAGAAAAGCTTTTAATGGACCTCCAAGAAGAAGAGAGGGAGAAACCAATGTTGTGTACGGCCGAGGTCGGGGCCGGGGATACAGAGGATCCTATGAGAAAGTTGCAGCTGTCACTATTCCATCAAGTCCTGTGCAACAAACTCAACCACAACAACAACAACAACAACCACAGCGCAATAATTATCAGTAAATACCCTATCAGCAGAGACAAGCTCGTCCAGCTAACAGGGTGCTTGAAGCCATTCCAATGACATACACGGCACTGCTTCAAAGGTTGTTAGATTTGAACTTGGTTCAATTGAGGACATTAGCACCACCCCCGCCTGGAGAGCTTCCAGTGGGGTATGATGCTAACGCAAGATGCGCATTTCATTCAGGAGCTCCCGGGCACTCAACCGAGAAGTGCAGGGCATTGCAACATAAAGTTTAAGACTTGATTGATTCAAAGGCGATTAACTTTGCACCACCTCCTAATGTTACATCAAATCCCATTCCAAACCATGGAGGGGCAAGGATAAATGTTGTTGACGGTGGTGAGAAGTTAAGCTTGATTTTGAACGTAGAAGAAGTGAAGACTTCATTGCTGGTAGTGAAAGATAGATTTGTTGAAAGGACAAGTATTTACAGGGTGCGGTTATGACTGTGAGGGGTGTCTGAGTTTAGTTAATGGCTGTGAGGACTTGAAGGTTGGACTGCAATATTTGATTGATGAGGGGTCGCTACAGTTTGTTAGGGTTGATGATAGAAGCAATTGTGTGTCTACCATAACAATTTACTTCGATCCTGCTGGAGTTCCTACCCGGAGAGAGCCAGTGACTATCTATGCTCCAGAGGTTAGTCCTGTTACCATACTGTTCTGGAACCAGTTCCTTATGCTGATGACAAAGCCATCCCGTGGAACTATGGCTCGGATGTGTATGTGGAAGGTCAGAAGGTGGAAAGTAAAGCAGTGACAATTGACCCGACTGTGGTGAATGTTGGAGGAGTCGGTGGATTTACAAGAAGTGGGCGTGTTTTTGCTCCTCAAATTCTTAGAGGAGATCCTGAAGCCGAAGCTGATGCGAAGGCTAAGGGTAAACAGATAGCGACCGAAGAGGTGACAACTCCTGCTGCTGGGCAAGGCACTTTTGGAAAAGAAGTTGAGGAGTTTATGAGGATAATAAAGAAGAGTGACTATAAAGTAGTTGAGCAGCTGAATCAAACTTCGTCCAAAATATCTATTCTGTCCTTGTTAATGTGTTCTCCAGCTCATAGGGAAGCTTTATTGAAAGTCTTACAAATGGAATATGTGCCACAGGAGATAACGGTTAACCAGTTGGAGGCTGTAGTAGGGAGCATGAATGCCAGCCATGGGTTGGGTTTCACGGATAGAGATCTTACTTCTGAAGGCCGCAATCACAACAAAGCCCTGCACATCGCCATGGAGTGTAAAGGTGTTGTCCTGTCACATGTCTTGGTGGATACAAGATCTTCTCTCAATGTGCTCCCTAAGAAGGCCTTAATGAAGTTGAATATTGATGGCATTGTTTTACGACCCAGTGATTTAATTGTAAAAGCCTTTGATGGGTCCCGGAGGTCTGTGTTCGGGGAGGTTGAGCTACCTGTGAAGATTGGGTCGCAAGTGTTCAAAAGCACGTTCTATGTCATGGATATTCAACCCGCTTACAGTTTCTTGCTTCCCTGGATTCATGCTGCAGGCGCAGTGACATCCACGTTGCATCAGAAGCTGAAGTATGTGATAGATGGTCAGGTGATCACTGTGTGTGGGGAAGAGGATATTTTTGTGAGTCATCTGTCAACTTTTAGGTACGTGGAAATGGACGGGGAAATTCATGAAACGTTGTGTCAAGCTTTTGAAGCGGTCAATGTTAGTACTCTGGCTCCAGTAGATTGGAACAACGAGAAGGAAGGGACTTCTATCTACTCCTATAAGCAAGCCAAAGAAGTGGTCCAATCCGGAGGTGCCCAGGGTTGGGGCAAGTTGCTAGAGTTGGAAAAGTAGGATGACAAGTTCGGTCTTGGTTACCAGCCTAGTGGGTCCAACTGGCCTCAGGGTGGTAAGGCCATAACTTTCACAAGTGCCAGAATGCTCGATCGCAACAACATCTGTGCAACAAATGAAGAAGGATATAATGAATGCAACTGGGATAGCTGGATTCACCCGTGTGCACCTGGGGAGGAGCTCCGGAACTGGTCTTCCGAGGATTTCGTTCAAGTTACCTGGCAATCAAAGTAATTTACTTGTTTCTTTTTTATCATGCTGCATGTCAATCATGGACTCTGCCCAAGGTGCACGGATCCATTTGTAGGGCCACCATACTTTTAATGCATTTATTTTTTCCATGAAATAAAGGACATTTTTCAAGCAAATGTTGTTCTCTTTCTTTCGTTTTAAAATTTTTCACAAACAAAAATAAAATGGCAATGTTTTTTCCTTTCCTTGTGTTTGTGTGTTTGCGTCTCTTTTGAAAAAAGAAAAAAACAACAGATTCTGAAATAAGCACATCATTTGTGCAGTGTTGATCATCCGGATTCTAGTGATAACCTTCCTGCTATGACCATGCATGACTTCGACAATCCTATCTACCAAGCTGATGAAAGGGTTGAGGAAGACTGTGAACTCCCTGAAGAATTAGTCAGGTTGTTGAAATAAGAGGAAAGGGTCATTCAGCCTCATCAAGAAGAGTTAGAGATTATTAACATCGGGACGGAAGATGTAAAGAGAGAGATAAGGATTGGGGCCAGTCTGCAGGCCAAGGTAAAGAAGGAGTTGATTGGTATGTTACGTGAATATGTGGATATCTTCGCCTGGTCATATCAAGATATGCCAGGACTAGATACTGACATTGTTGTGCATAAGCTGCCACTAAGAGAAGATTGTCCTCCTATGAAACAAAAGCTGAGAAGAACTCGTCCTGACATGGCGATGAAGATCAAGGAGGAAGTTCAGAAGCAGTGGGATGCCAGATTCCTTGTCGTAACTAGTTACCCACCTTGGGTAGCTAACATTGTGCCTGTACCAAAGAAAGAAGGAAAAGTTCGGATGTGCGTTGATTATCGGGATCTAAACAGAGCAAGTCCAAAGGATGACTTTCCTTTACCTCACATTGATGTGCTGGTAGATAACACCGCTCAGTTCTCAGTATTTTCTCTCATGGATGGCTTCTCCGGGTATAATCAGATTAAGATGGCACCGGAAGACATGGAGATAACAACGTTCATTACCCCGTGGGGTACATTCTATTACAAGGTGATGCCCTTTGGGTTGAAGAACGTCGGGGCAACGTTTCAACGGGCTATGGTCACACTGTTCCACAACATGATACACAAAGAAATTGAATGCTATGTGGACGACATGATTGCCAAGTTCCGGGACGAAGAAGAGCATTTGGTCAATCTCAAAAAGCTGTTTGACATATTGATAAAGTATAAGCTGAGGTTGAATCCAAACAAGTACACTTTCGGAGTGCGGTCCGGAAAATTGCTGGGTTTGATCGTTAGCCAGAAAGGAATTGAGGTGGATCCTGCAAAAGTAAAAGCAATACAAGATATGCCTGCACCAAAAACAGAAAAAGAAGTGCGCGGGTTTTTAGGGAGATTGAACTACATTTCACGGTTCATATCTCATCTAACTGCCACATGTGAGCCAATATTCAAATTGTTGAGAAAAGAACAAACGGTCAGGTGGAATGAGGACTGTCAAAGAGCCTTTGAAAAGATAAAAGAATATTTGCAGACACCTCCGATTCTAATGCCTCCAGTTCCAGGACGACCACTTATCATGTACTTGACTGTGCTAGAGGGGTCGATGGGGTGTGTTCTAGGCCAACATGACGAGTCTGGTCAAAAAGAGTATGCTATTTACTACCTTAGCAAAAAGTTTACCGACTGTGAATCTCGTTACTCACTGCTCGAGAAAACTTGATGCGCTTTGGTGTGGGCTGCTCGCCGACTGAGACAGTATATGTTGACCCATACCACACTGCTAATCTCAAAAATGGACCCTGTCAAGTATATTTTCAAGAAACCAACATTAACCGGAAGGGTTTCAAGGTGGAAAATGATTTTAACAGAGTATGATATACAATATACTTCCCAGAAAGCCATCAAAGGAAGTGTATTGTCAGATTATCTTGCACAGCAGCCACTGGAAGATGACTATCAGCCAATGAAATTTGATTTCCCTGATGAGGACATCATGTACCTCAAAGAAAAAGATTGCGAGGAACCACTTCCGGAGGAGGGGCCAGAACCTGAATCCAAATGGAAGTTGATGTTTGATGGGGCAGTCAATATCAACGGACGTAGAGTTGGTGATGTTCTTATCACTCCTGAAGGTGTTCACTTTCCCTTCGCTGCTAGAATTACTTTTGGTTGCACCAATAATGAAGGGGAATACGAGGCGTGCATAATGAGAATAGAGGAGGCTATTAATCTTCGGATTAAGACCCTCGATATATTCAGAGATTCAGCCCTCGTTATCAATCAGATTACCGGCAAGTGGTATACACATCAAGAACACTTAGTTCCTTATAGGGATTATGCCAGAAGACTGTTGACGTTCTTCACAATTGTTAAGCTTTAGTATATACCATGAGATGAGAATCAATTCGCCGATGCATTGGCTACTCTCTCTTCGTCCATCAAAGTCTTGTGTTGGAACTATGTACCCAGGATTGACATTTCTAGGCTCGACGCACCAGCTTATGCTTTCTCTGTAGACGTTGTGTCTGATGAGAATCCTTGGTACTTTGATATCAAGCTCCTCCTGGAAAAACAAGAATACCCAGCTGGGGCATCATCCAACGACAAGAAGACCTTAAGACGACTTGCTGCTAGCTTCTTCTTGAATACAGATGGGGTTTTGTATAAGAGGAACTTTGACATGGTCTTGCTCAGATGCGTGGATAGACACGAGGCAAGCCTGTTAATGCAAGAAGTCCACGAAGGATCTTTCGGTACTCATGCAAGAGGACATGAAATGGCTAAGAAGTTGTTGAGGTCGGGGTACTATTGGATAACATTGGATGCAAACTGTTGTTTGTACGCCCGTAAGTTCCACAAGTGCCAGATTTATGCAGACAAGGTGCATGTTCCTCCTAGCCCGCTCAACGTCATGTCATCTCCTTGGCCCTTTTCTATGTGGGGCATTGACATGATCGGGAAAATAGAGCCTACTGCTTCAAATGGTCATCGTTTCATTCTGGTTGCGATCGATTACTTCACTAAGTGGGTTGAAGCAGCATCTTATGCCAATGTCACTCGTCAAGTGGTAGCCAGATTTTTGAAAAGGGACATTATTTGTAGATACGGAGTGCCCGAGCGAATCATTATTGATAATGGTTCCAACTTAAACAACAAGATGATGGCAGAATTGTGTCGGGACTTCCAGATTCAGCATCATAATTCTTCTCCTTACCGACCAAAGATGAATGGTGCGGTAGAAGCGGCTAATAATAATATTAAGAAGATTGTGTAAAAGATGGTTGTCACTTACAAGGATTGGCATGATATGTTATCATTCGCACTACATGGGTACCGAACGTCAGTCAGGACGTCAACCGGGGAAACTCCTTTCTCATTGGTATACGGCATGGAGGCAGTCTTGCTTGTTGAGGTGGAAATTCCTTCATTGCGTGTGATGATGGATGTGAAGCTTGATGAGGTTGAGTGGGTACGTGCTCGATACAATCAGTTGTGTCTAATTGATGAAAAGAGATTATCGGCTATCTGTCATGGTCAGCTTTATCAGAGGAGAATGAAGCGAGCTTTCAACCAACGAGTACGTACTCGAGAGTATCAAGTAGGCGAGCTTGTGCTCAAATGGATCGTTCCTCCAGGTTCAGATCACAGGGGCAAGTGGACCCCGAACTACGAAGGCCTGTTCATAGTGAAGAAAGTTTTCTCGGGTGGAGCATTGATGCTCACCACTATGGATGGATAAGATTTCCAATCCCCTGTTAACTCGGACGCAGTTAAAAAATACTTCGCATAAAAAGACCCGCTGGACACAAAAACAGAATTAAAGTCCATGCAAGAAAAGGGCATCCCGGTGAGCTAAAAACAGAATAAAAAGCTCGGGCAAAAGTTAGGGAAAACAAATAAAAAAATGTACACCCGTTGAGTTGAAAAGCCACATCGAACAGCTCAGGCAAAAAAGGGTATCCCGGTGGATTGAAAACCCGAAAGGGCGATCCACGCAAAACAAGGGAATAAGCGAACAACTGCGATCCGGGTGATCTGAACCCAATCACCATTTCGTACAGTTTGATAACGTCAGAAGGATAGGAATCAGTCCCCTCATCCTTTTCAGAAAGCAAAGGCAAGAACAGAAAGTCTTGAAGACATGCTGGTCATAGCAAGAAGGAAACTCATTGGAATGCCGTGCACATTGCCATTAGGATAGTTTATTTTCTCAATTTTATGGTAGCTACCTCTTTCCAGGTGGTTGCTTCTGGATGTAAAAACTTTGCCTATTCAGAGGCCTTTCAATAAAAGAATATTCAGTCAAAAAGTTGTGTTGTGTTTATTTTTGTTTGCAAAAATGTCCTGAATTTTTGGCAAAAAGAACATTGCATTTAAAACATGGTGTTTGTTTTATATAAAAAAATGATGACATTACAGAGAAACATTTAAAACCATCTTTGAGTGTCGGGTGGCGATGGATGAACAGATCATACCATGCAAGTCCCCGTGGCACATATGTGTATTCTGTTGTTGCAGGTTTTGCAGGATGGTATCATACTTTCCCAAGTAGAATATTCCCCAGCTGAGGCTGATCAGATGAAATGAAATTGATTCCCAGCAGATTTTCAAAACTGTGTGAAGAGTTGGTTTTCCCCAAGCGGATTATCCACAAGTGAAGTATGCCCAGCAGGCGGCTGAGTGCCCGATTTCCCCACAGAGCTCATGTTTGGGTTTCACTCCCATCATTGAAATATTTCCTAGAGAAGTCGCCAATTTATTTTTGGTCAGTATGATGATACAAACAGTTACCTCCCCAGTCATAGTTAGGCATTGACAAAGCCTCTTGGCAAAGTTCCCCAGCACTCGTCTGTGTTTTTTATTTGTTCGTGCTCGTCTGCATTTCTTGGCACTCGTCAGTGTTTGTTATATGTTCGTGCTCGTCTGCATTTCTTGGCACTCGTCTGTGTTGGACATCCGTTTGGTGCCCGTCTGCATTTCTGAGTACTCGTCTGTGTTGGGTATCCGTTTTGTGCTCGTCTGTATTTCCCAGCACTCATCTGTGTTTGATTTGGTAGTTGTTCGTCTACAACTCTTAACACCCGTTCGTGTTTGATGTTTGATAATTGCTCGTCTGTATCGCCCCAACACTCGTCTGTGTTCACACTTTGTTATTTCTCGTTTGCTTTCCCCAGCAGTCGCCTATGGATGGTAGATGATTGATGCTTGTCCGCATTCTTCAGCACTTGTCTGTGTGTGACATCTATTTGATGCTCGTCTGCAATTATCAACACTCGTCTGTGTTTGAACTTATGTGATGCTCGACACTCGTCTGTGTTTGTTATCTGTTTGAAGCTCATTGGCATTGTTGGATACTCGTCTGTATCATCCTTCCCACTCGTCTATGTTGACTTATACCCGTAAGAATGATGATTTGGTAATTACTTTGATACTCGTCTGTATTGCTACTCCAAGTACTCGTCTGTGCTGGATATTTGTTATTCGTCCGTATCAGTGGCTGATATTAGTCTATATCGTCGCCTGAAGCGCTCGTCTGTGTTTCTTGGATCATCATCTGATATTCGTTTGTATCATTGACTTATGGCACTCGTCTGTGTTCTCTGGATGATCACCCAATACTCGGCTGTATTGAAGAGGTTTGAAGTCCTGACGGTGGGATTAAACGTCAAAATGGTTGCCGGTCTTGGCGTAATAGGTATATCCGAAGGAGGTTCGTCTGTCTCAAGCACCACTCATCTACGCAAGATTTGTGAAGAGGGTTTGTCAAATCCTATTGTTGCACCTGACGTAACAGGTTCGCTCGAAGGAGACTCGTCTATCTTATACCATATATCTACGAATAATATATGAAGAGGGTTTGTCTATCCTGATTATGCATGTCTATCCCACAGACTTAAATGCATCACCGGTCCTAGCGTGACAGGTTTATCCGAAGAAGATTCGTTTGTCTTTGTAAGATGTATGAAGAGGGCTCGTACGTCCAGTTCCTGGCGTAACAGGTTTACTTGATGAGGGCTCGTATGTCCAGTACCTGGCGTAACAGGTTTGCGTTCGAAGAAGACTCGTCTGTCTAAGTTTTCCTTATCTGGTGTAACAGTTCAACTTGGAAGGAGCTCGTCTGCTTTCTCCCCAGTTCAGTCACCAAAGCGTCATTTGGTTGGGTTTACTTCCCATTGCTTGCATTCTCCAGTAGAGTGCAAATTTCAGGTCTTCTTGGTATTCAACCACAGTTCATCTTAAACGGTCGATAGTCGTGCTACCGTCCTTTTCAGATTAACAGATGCTTGAATAGGGGCAGCTGTAATACCCCAAATTTGCCCTCTCCTGTTTACCATCATCGTCATATCATAATCATCTACATCATCATGTCATATCCTTAGCATATTGCATAGAAAAATGAAGCATAGCACTTGCATGTTCCGGCATAAGGCATGTGATCAATCATCAGGGAAATTCAAATCTCACAGGGCATGTTGCAAGGTTGACATCAGGGTCAAAGCTTAAATAAAGGATTAAGGATCAAAATCAGATCAAAGCGGTTGGCGCCGGGTGATTCCTGAGGTTTCCCACCAAAAGGAGGGAAATTCGAAATTTACTGGCGTTAACCGGTTAACGTATTGGTTAACCGGTTAACGGTCACGAATTTTGAATTTCCAGCAGCAATTCAGCATGTGTGATTTTTTTGTCCAATTCCCATTTTCTGATTTTTATTCATTTTGAATTAATTGGAAATTAAAAAAGAAGGATTTAGAGCATTTATCCAAGCCTAATCCCATTGCAAAGTCCTAATCACACTACCCAAACCATAATTTTGGATCCCAAGCCTAATTTTTGGGCCCCAAATCTAAACCATATTTAATCATTTCTCTCCAAACCAAGAGGACCTCTCCCTCATTTTTCAATCTCATTTTCTGAATTTTCACTCTTCTCACTCACAATTCTCTCACTTTTCTCTCCCAATTTTCCAAATCACTCAAAGTTCCTCTTTGAAGATCACATAACCTTGCCTTAAAGTGTGTAGATCTTGGAACTAGACCTCCATCCTTAGTTTCCTTGCTTCTTTTTGTTGGTTTAATTGGTGATTCAGATCTGGTTTGGGATCTAGAAGTGCTTTTGGATCAAAAATTCTGCATCAAGAGCTTGTTCTTGCATTTATTTTGCACGGAGAGTGAAGATTGGCACCAGATCTTCAAGGCTTTGCGTGAGATCTATCATTTTCAGTCCGATCAAAAATTACCAAAGCATACCTCCGCTTTGTAGGTTGGTTAATTTCAGATCTAGCTCTGTTTTAACTTATTTACATGCTTGCACTTTAGATCCGCCATGTGTTTGCGTATTTGTTTGTGTTGATTGAATTGATCGATTGATTTGTGACCGGATCCGTGTATTAATATTCATAAGCTTCATGATGCCATTTAATGTGAATTGATGCACTATTTTTATGTTCAAATGCTTGCTGGTATTGTATAAGATTATTTGGAAAAGCTGGTTGTGAGTTGTTTTTTTGCAGGATTTGTTGTTGTCTTAACAGCGTTAACCGGTTAACGGATTGGTTAACCGGTTAACGCACCTGAATTGTGTTGTTTTATGCAGGTTTTTGACTGGTTAACCGGTTAACGCTTTGGTTAACCGGTTAACACTAAAGCAGTAAGCCACTTTTGAGTTATTTTTGGCATGTTTGATCTCCATACGTGTTCTAAATGCCTTGGATCATTATATGATCATTGAATATGATTGTTTGGTTGATTTTCTTGCTGATTGATGCATGTTTTCGTGTTCTCGACACGTAAATGCTTGTGTGTGCCGTGTTTGATATGATTGTTTGATCTTGGTTGATGATAACTTTGAGCATGTCATTGCCTTGATTTTATTGATGAA
Source organism: Lathyrus aphaca (assembly GCA_963966055.1). Taxonomy (NCBI): domain Eukaryota; kingdom Viridiplantae; phylum Streptophyta; class Magnoliopsida; order Fabales; family Fabaceae; genus Lathyrus; species Lathyrus aphaca. The sequence goes on along the minus strand of OZ014524.1, from coordinate 387,348,846 downwards.
CATGTGCTGGATTTTGCTAACACTTGCAGGGGCTCATGGTAAGAGAAGTGTGGATATTCATCCACATTTCAATTCTTCATCCTTCCCTCTTTTTAAGTGCTTTATCTTTGTGCTTTTGATGTGCCTTATGCCATCATGTAATTAAACTCTTTTCTTCCCCCTTTAGGAGCAACTTATATCCTTTAGAGGAGTAAGTTGCTTGCTAGCTCTTGCTTCTTCTTCCTCTTGCTCTTCTTTGGTTTCTTTCCTTCCTTCCTCTTCATTAGGATAGTTGAAACCTCACAAACCTTAGGACCACTTTTGCATGCTAATATCAGGATTACTTTTTCCCCATTCTAGACTTTTACCTTTTGCTCCTTTGGTTCCCTTCTCTTCTCATGTCAAAACCAAAAACTAAAAAAACCACTTAATAAGGATTGAAGTGGTCTCCTGTGCAATAGCCTTATTCCATGAAACACTTGTAGTTTTCCCATCTTGGGATAGTACAAGTCTGATCATGATACCATCTTCATCAAAGAAAATCATAAAAAAGACTTCTTCACAAAAATTACAAAAACACTTAATAAATTCAATGAGTTAGTGAGCTTAGGCCCTAATCTCTGGAACCATGTTTTGGGGATCTTCTCCTTACTTGAGTGTGCTTGTTCTATTATTCCATCTTGGAATGTAATAGCAAGTACACATTCCATGGAAAAGAGCTTGAGTTCACTTCCTTGTGACACACTCATAAAAAGCTTCTAAAAAACACAAACAAAGAATAAGCGTCTTCTTCGGGACTTCTTTTCTCATATTCTTCGCTCCATCCGCGAACTTGCTTCTTCTTGTCATTATGCAAGATGGTAACGCACTCGTCGTCCGAGCCTGCAACACCTGAGCATTGACATAGGCAGTTCAAGCCTTAATTCACAAGTAATCTTTTCCACCCCTAGTTAGGGGAACTACGGCAACTCTGATCCTCATTGTCCAGATGAGGTATGTAGGCAGCGAGGTAGGGCCCGTTCGAGCACAATCTTTTATTTCCCCTACATTTTTTCTCTTTGTTTTCTTTCTCAATTCCTTTTCCAGTTCCAGTTCCTTTTCTTTTGAAGCAACTTTCATTTCTTCACCCTTTTAAACAGTTTCTTTGCAAGCGTGGATCCCGTCGGGTACGGCGGACGGTCTGGGGTGCTAATACCTTCCCAGGTCATAACCGACTCCCGAACTCAGTCTCGTTGGTTCGCAGGACCCGTGTCCTTCCTTTTCTTTTCTTCTGGTTTATGCAGCATTACCATTCCCGTTCTTTCGGGATAAAAATTTCTGGCTGTCGACTCTACCTCTTTCCGCGCCACTTTCGCGTTTGTACCAGGATGGAAATCCGGGGAGCGACAACTCTTGTACCATTGATGTATAGAATTTTTATAGTTGGTCAAGAATGTGAATTATGTTGTTAGGCACTTATGATGGTGTAAATACCAAAAATAACACTTGTATGATATTATTCTAGATATATATTATATGGGCGTTATAGTTGGTATCAGAGAAGGTGTAACACAGTGGTAGAAATGACTTTTTATTTATGTTGCGGATAGTAAGAGTCGCCACCGACTTTTATTTTATCCAACTTAGGAAAAGAAATAAAAGAACAGGAAAAACCTTAAAAATATTTGAGTTCGGGGGGTAGGTTATACAAAGGGAAGGTATTATCACCCTTTGTGTCCATGGTTATCCATGGGCTATTAGTTACTTAGCTCACTTTAACTTGTTTGAAAAATGTGTAGTGTGTGTTTAGAAAAAAAATTCAGAAGTTTGTAATGATCCTCGTATGGATGTATACAAAGCATTTAGTTTGAAAAGAGTTTTGAAAGAGTGAGCAAGTAATTAAGTGCTACCTACCCTAAGTTGGTCTTTCATGTTTTTATATTTCCTTTCAAGTGTAAGATTGTCCTTACTATTAAGGAGTAAGTATTCATTACCTTGGATTTATTAAGGGACGGGCGTAGGGTCATCATATGGTCATAGAAAGAAACTTGTAGGGGTGCCTTAGTAATTCGAATGGACTATCATCATTTTTTCTGTAGGGTCATCGAGGGACAAGAGCATTTATACGTAGGCAATTTCGAAGGGACTATGATCTTTTAAATCTTGAAGGGACTATGATGATTTTTAATCTGTAGGGACATTTGCAAAGACACCCCCACATTCGAGGGACTTGACCATTGTATTAAAGGCAACCAAGAGGGGAAACCCTAGGAGGTACAGATGGCGATCGTAGAACGATCGACTTACGTGTGTGAATTTCAGTTTCAAATATCTATCTTATGATTAGTGATCTAAGTCCAAATTGTTTTCATTTAGTTTTTCACTCCCTAAATTACTAACCACGCATTTAAATATTTACAAAAAATAAAAAGTGGAAAATAAGATCCTACGCTATTACATATGGGAAGCAGTTACATAATAAGAGCGAAAAATAAATTACATAAGAAGTGCGACCTATACAATTCTCTAAAAATAAATAAATAAAGCAAATTAAATAAATTAAGAAAAGAAATTATGAAAAATTAAGTTTTTGTTAAATTAAGGTTTGAAAATTAGGGTTTTGTTAAAAAACCAAAATCTAATTAAATTAACTAATTAATTTTTATTAAAAGAAAACCTAATAAATTAATTGTTAAAGAATATAATTAAGTAAGAAAATTGTGAAATTTATTTGAAGAAGAAGATTAGCTGAAGGTGACTAAGTTAATTTTAGGTTAATTAGGGTTATATGTTAATTAATTCATTATTTAATTAGAAAAACAAGTTTATTAAGAAAATTAAAAATATGAGAAAAAACCAGGTTTTCAAAAAAAGGGTTGGAAGCTGGACTTAAACCCACGCCTATACCTCATATGCTTTGCCTTCATCCACTAGACCAGGCACGCGCTGGTGTTAGTAACATGAAACAAATAGATTATAAAATAAAACCAGAAAAATTAAACGGGTTATCAAAAAAATGTTGAAGGCTGGGTTTGAACCCATGCCCTAAAGGTTATGGCTCCATCTCTCAACCATTAGGCTAGCCGCACGCCTGTGATAATAATATGAAACAAATCAATAATAAAATAAGTTAGAATTTGAATTTCTGATGCGCGCGAAGCTTCGTCATCTTCAACCGCTGGCCTATGAATTTTGCTACAGAATGGCTACGAATTAGCTATGAAAATTTCGTAGTTAATTGACCTGCAAATCTCAAACATTCGAAACATGTACGATCAGATCAAATTAACTATGCCAAATGATTCCCCACAAACTCTACAATCCAAATACGTCGTCCAATGGTCTTTAAATTGTCTAAATCAAGAATCCCCAAATTGGGACTCTAAATCCTTGCCATGGTAGATTCTCAAACCTGCAACAAAAATTCAATCCAAGCAACCAGAAACGTTATATGCTACATTATAAACAACATACAAATATCAAAAATATTTTATAATACAAGAATCAACGAAACCAAAAAAATTATAGAAAGCTTTGAAGTTTGATTCGGTTTAGGCATGTTATCATGGTTTTGATGAACTAGGGATGGAAATATGTCTAGAATAATTCAATAAACCAATTGCAACCTTTAGAATGCTTTGAAAATGGCTTGAATGGAGAAACTGAAAATCAAGTTTTCTTGAAAAATTTGAGTTTTGAAGGTGTTGTTTTTGTCTCTGAAGTTCGTCCCAAGTCTTGTGGTATTGTTGTGAATATATAGTAGTGTAATTAGGTTAAGATTTTTGGGCCTTAGAAGATGGATTTGTGATTGCTTGAAGATGAAGAAACCAAGTTACCAAATTTTGGTCTTGTACGAATTTGACCATGATCAATCATCTTAAACATCAAATATTTGATCCCAAAATAATTTTGGAATCAAATATTTGATTTTTTATGATTTATTTCAATTAAAATTTAATTTTAATGTTTAAAATTTAATATAATATAAAATAAATAATAAAAATCAGAAAAATTAATCATTGGGTTGTGAATGATCTCATCTTTAAGTTTGGGTTGAAATATTATGGCCCATTTGGAAAAATCTTAAGTTTTGCCCCTTTTTGCCTCATACACCTCCTCAGAATTACCCAACTTCAACAATGCATTACTCCCTCAAATTTTATCTCATGAAGGTGTTCTAGGACTTTTTATAAAGCTTAGAGTGTTCTCTAACTTCTCCGTTTGGTCCCATATCCATATCATTTTCTATTTTTAAGTTATGGGCTTTTGAAAAAGTTGACTTTTTGTTGACTTTCAAAAGGACTTGTAATGTCTTGGCTCATATCTTCAAAATGAAGCATTTTCGGACTTGGCTTGTGAGACACAAAGTTGTAGAGAATTGAATTTCATTCAAAAAAGAGATTTGGATGGGAAATTATTGATGAAGTATGTGAAAGTTATGGATGGTCAAAGTACAGTTGACTTTTCCTACACAAAACCCTAATTTAGTAACTCCTGATTCTTGATGATTCTGAGGTTTCCTTGATGAATCATGATCAACCCTTGATCAAATGATGCTTTTCACCTCATAATCTTGATGTTGACCAAAAATCTTGAATTTTGACTTTAGGTTGACCACAGTTGACTTGTTGACCGAGTTAACTGAATTTTGATTATCTGAGCATCTAACTGACCAAACTTGTAGGGAAAGCCTTGAAACTTGTCATGAGGATTCTTTGAGATATATGGGATTTCATGAAGTCTACTTTGTCTTGAGAAATTCAAAACCCTAGTTTTAGATCCATTACTCAGTGGAGGTTTTGTCTGATGAAACCTTGAATCCTTTTGAGTAATTGTGAATCTTGTGACTATTAGGAGACCTCTTGAGATACATTATCTTGAATATGGGAGGGAAAATTTTGGGGTACAATAGCTTCCCCTGTTCAATTTTCTGAAACCTGAGGAGTTTAGATTGGCATGTACACCATTCGTGACTTGAAGGTTAAAGAGGATTGAACACTAAAGCCCAAAATTCACACTCGCCGATGCACAAAGTAAAATTGTTGGTTGATTGTATTGCTTGAATGGGCTTAAAGATGCCATTCAGAGTAACTGGAGATGGGCTTATAAATTCCATCCAAAGTATCTGTGGATAGGAGTATCAGAAGGTGTCTATGTTTGACTCTATCTGAATATTGTCACTGCACTAAGTATCAGAATTAGATCTTCGTCTCAACACTCTCTGAACTGTCTCTGTAACATATCCGAGCTAAATATCAGCACTAAATCTTCGTGTAGATCGTCTCTGAATTATCTATGGGGGAAAAGATACCATGCACTAAGTATCAGCACTAGATCTTCGTGTAGATCGCCTCTGAACTGTCTCGAGGACAATTTCTTGAATTAAGCATCAGAATTAAATCTTCTTTCGATTATCTCTGAATTGCTTCTGGAAAGTATCATGCACTAAGTATCAGCACTAGATCTCCGTGTAGATCGTCTCTGAACTGTCTCAAGGATAATTTCTTGAATTAAGCATCAGAATTAAATCTTCGTTTCGATTATCTCTGAATTGCTTTTGGAAAGTATCATGCACTAAGTATCAGCACTAGATCTTCGTGTAGATCGTCTTTGAACAGTCTCAAGGATAATTTCTTGAATTAAGCATCATAATTAAATCTTCATTTCGATTATCTCTGAATTGCTTCTGGAAAGTATCATGCACTAAGTATCAGCACTAGATCTCCGTGTAGATCGTCTCTGAACTATCTCAAGGACAATTTCTTGAACTAAGCATCAGGATTAAATCTTCGTTTCGATTATCTCTGAATTGCTTTTGGAAAGTATCATGTACTAAGTATCAGCACTAGATCTTCATGTAGATCGTCTCTGAACTATCTCAAGGACAATTTCTTGAATTAAGCATCAGAATTAAATCTTCGTTTCGATTATCTCTTAATTCCTTCGGGAAAGTGTCTTGGACTAACCATCAGCACTAGATCTTTGTGTAGATCGTCTCTGAACTGTCTCAAGGACAATTTCTTGAATTAAGCATCAGAATTAAATCTTTGTTTCGATTATCTCTAAATTGCTTCTGGAAAGTATCCTGCACTAAGTATCAGCATTATATCTTCGTTTAAATTCTCTATGAACTGTCTCAGGGAGTTGGTAATGTTTATTCAACTATGAACTTATCTGAAAAGGAAAGATTAGTTTATGCAGGATTGTTTGCATGTATGACATAATGTTCTTAATATGAGCGAGAATGTCGTATGCATTATGAATGCGTATGCCATGATATGATGTAAATGATGTATGTATGAATTATGTAGTCGAAACATATTAGTAGCTTCATGTAATAACTACTAGCTGGGGAAAATAAATCTTGATTCATTAAAGACATCGTTCCCGTCTTGTTTCAGAATATTATACTTAGGATCTTCCTTTTCCTATTCGTCACACTTATTATTGAAGGATTAAATTCCTAAGTACCCTGACTGGGGATAAAAGAGACGAACATTCCCCTGAGAGACTTATCCGACCAAGTGTCAATTCTTTGGAGGATATTAGATTTGAGAGAAATCTGCTTGGGGATCTCGTAGAGTTGGAAGTACAAGAGGCTACTTGGAATACTTCGTAAAGATTACTCTATGGGGATGAACCCGCAAAGACCCGTTGGATATGAACTTTATTGGGGATTCCTACCTCTGATCATCCTTAGTAAATTCCATTGTTGTAATTCTATATTATTTTATATGCATTTTTGGTAAACATCAATCATATTTGAAAGTATATATGCATTCAAACATAATCAACAGACGTTTTCGCCTGAGTAAAAAGGGAAAAGTAAACCTGAATTCGGAAATAGAGTTGTATCGATTTTAAAAGTGTATACTCATTCAAAGTAACCAATGGATTTAGAACTTCTGATATTCTTGACTTCCCTGAGTAATTATCTTAGGAATTCTCATGACTGAATCCGAAGACATGATACTGACACCATCTGATATTATTGGTACAGACAATTAATTTCCACAATGGCTTCTGCTGAGAATCCAATATAAAGACAATGTAATGAGAGGAATGTGTTTTCAGACTGCGGTGGACCGTATACGCTCCGGATAATGATTAAGGAGCTTGATATGATTAGAATTGAAAAGAGAGTGTTGCCCCTAGTTGTGGATGATTTTTCCCAGAATGGAAGTATCTAAAAGGAGCTACCTCAAGAGAAATAAAAAAAAATGCCCCATAATAATATGCCCATGGCATTATGAATTCGGTAATGTTACTTCTAGCAATTCAGATGAGGAGATCTGCCACAGGTGAATTGGACAATAACATGGCATGACCCCTTGATTGGATAAAAGTGACTCTGCCCATTGTATACATTAACTTTGATCCAAAAAGCAGCTTTGTCTGTCAAGAGGACTTTAGTTTATTGAATGTTCATTATGTAAACTTCTCTACTATCAAACATTTAGTTATATGTAAACAATGATATTCAAAATGCAACACTCATGTTTGTCTTGAAATTTTGAAAAAGAATTATTTTAGCAAAACAATGTTTATAAAAACTATGATATTAACTCAAGATTTATAATAGGCCCTAAAGGAGTCAGGATACCTTTTTGTAGAAGTACGCTTTCGAACTAACCATGCTTCAGTTAGGACTTTTAAAGGGTTGTAACGTGGCCTAGTTCACGGTTTAAGAAACAAAAGATAAAGGCTCAAATTTTATTTGTACCCAACCCATTCTTCCTGATGTTCTTCAGTCCTATGTTCGGTTAACTTATGCATTGAGGCTCCAAAGTAGTTTGGAATTATAACACTGACAGCAGTTTATTTGAAAATCCAGTCATCTTTTTTTTTGTTGAGGATTTGTAGTGACCTCTTTTTCTTTTGTCTTTGTTATCCCTTCCTTTTGCCTGAACTGTTTGTTTCAAGATTACAGTCAACAGGGTGTCTCAATTTTTACTAAGTCTCCTTCATATGTTTTGACTTAGTGAGCTTTTCTTTGGCTGTCATACTTAATGATTACAGGGAACCATCATTAGTTGTGTACAAAAGGACAACTAGCATAATTAAGTTAACCGAGGAACTACCCTGCCCCAGGTTTTGATTAAGGGTTTTAATTTGCATGAGAATGAAAACTCCTACTTCATAGGCTCAAAAGGGTTTACTTTTAGGAATCGAAACAATGCCTGTACATCATCAACATAGTTTGTTCAAAAGCATACTATATGAAATTATGGTATCATCTTCGTCATCCTCCCTCTAAAGGCTTACAACTTTAACAAGAGTTAAATATCACAAAAGAGAGGTAAGAAGTATAATTTTAATATAGTGAAACGAATGGATTAATTCAAGACAAACATATGAAATGCATTACCGTGGAAACAAAAGTCTGACATAATAGTAAGTGTTTAAGTTGACAAAAGAAATTAAAAATGAAAATTCTAGTGTTCTCAAAGCCTCATCCTCTAAACTTGTCACTCCGGATGTCTGGAAGCTTTGATGGACGATAGGATAATTCAATGGTCTTCTGGCGTAACCTTGAGGATTCCTTCGTCAATCAGGTCTTGAATCTTATTCCTCAATGCCCAACAGTTATCAGTATCATGTCCAGGACAGTTGGAGTGATATGCACACCTTGCATAGGGATTATAGCAAGGAGGGGAATTATTGGGCTTCTGAGGAGGGTCTTTCAAGGTAATTAGCTTCATCTCCAACAAGTATTGCAAAGTGTGCGACATTGGCGTGTTGATTTTAATAAACTGTCTTTTATGTTCCTTGTGTTAAGGAGGATTAACCTTATAAGACCTTCTTCCTTTAATTGAAAGACAATCAGTAGTAGCATGACTCTTTCCTTCTCTTATCCTCGTCTTCTTTTCAACCATGTCATCTTGTTTCAGTGGAGGTTGATTGATGAGTAGATTCTCGACTCTGTTGCCTTGAAGTTTATTGATGAAAACTCTCAGCTCTTCTTGCCCCTGGGCTAAGTTTTGGATAAGAGCCACATGACCATTCATCTGGATTCTCATCTCTGCCATCTCAGCTTGCAGTTGTTCCAACTGATCATCCTTGTTGTCTTCAGGATTCTTCTTTTTCATGTCCTTAGTGAGGAGGGCTTTCAACTTTTCTTGCCCCTTGGACAAACTCAGGATCGCTTCTTGAAATTGAGCATCATGGGTTTGGAGATCTTTGACAGTCTGTTCGAGAGCCATTTCCACTAAAATAAACAGCGAGAAGATAAGAAACCTATCGTGGAAGCCTGTTATGCAAATGGTATGGCATGTAGATGCATATGCAATGTTTTCAAGGACCATGTAGGATTTAAATTTGTTAAAGGAAAACAAAAAACAAAACTTTCATTAGTAAGTTTTAAAATATAATTTCCCATTGAGCTTACAATGAAGGAAAATAAGAAAAGGTACAAAGAAAATAAAGATATGAGACTCAAGTCTCCCATGGACGCTTCCTCTTTGTGTTAAGGTATGTGTTGAGGTTCCACTCTTCGTGATGTTTCTTTGTTAGCTCCAACACTTTCTCTTTGCTGGCTTTGAACTGAGCCTTAAAGGTATCCCTTTGCTCCTTCAGTTGGATCCAAGATTTATGCAGCTCTTCCAGATCCGTAGGCATGTCAAGATGAAGAATGGTATAAGGAACGTCTCCTTCAATAATTGGCTCACCAGTTACTGGTAGAATAGCAGGATATGGCATCATAAGAGTCTGAGCACAAGATCGCACCCATCTGAGGTAAGGTTCCATAGGGATGAAGTGTTTTAGTTCCAAAGTATTGTTATTGATATTGTTTACCATGCTCCAAGCTCATATAAATCTCTTACATTAACCTTGAAGATCATTTTCATAATCAAACACAATTCCTTGAATAATCATATCATGAGGGCCATTACTCCGAGCATAACCAAACCGATGTAATGCTAAAGAAGGATTGTAGGTAATGCCTTCTCTTATGCCAAGGAGTGGTTCATTAGGGAACTCTCCACAACGGTCAACGATAGTAATATTCTCCATAGATCGGGAAGACCAGTGAATGTATGAATGAGAGAATGAAATTATCCTTCTAGACCACCTTAAACCTTGTTCATTCTTCATCACAGATCGAGGAAGGTATGAAATAAACCACCTTGATAGTAGAGGTATGCAACACATTAGAGTTCCTCGCGCCTTCGTAGTACGAGTGTGAAGAGAGTGCAAGATATCTTCAAGCAACGTAGGCACCGGATTGTGAGTCAGAAATATGTTGATGGCGTGTACATATATGAATTGGTCTGGATTAGGGAACAATACCAAACCATAAATCAGCAAGGCTAAGATCTCCTCAAAAGCATCATAACTCATAGCATCCAAGACACCTGAGCCTTCTCTATCAATACCTTAGCAAGAATACCCTTAGTTCCACTTCTGGTTTCCAGTACAATGTCTGATTTCTTCATATGCAAGGCTGCTGCAATAACTTCAGGTGTAGGCTCCTTCTCTAAACTTGTGAATGGTTTCTGATCAAGAACAGTCACACCAAGTAGTTTGGAGAATTATTCCATTGTGGACACCAACTGATAATCAGGAAATGTGAAACAATGATGTTTAGGATCCGAGAACTGGAACAGAACACTCATCATATCTTCATCAAATCCTGAAGTAACCAAATCAAGTAGATGACCATGCTTTTTGATGAACTGAGATCTTTCAGAAACTTTAGAGACCAATTCCTTAAGCTTGGAAGGTATCCTTACAAAGTTGACTCGGATAGTGTTCCTACAAGCGGAAGCCATAACATGCAACAAAGAACAAAGATAAACCCCTTGGTCCTTGAAATGGTTAGTGAGAATGTTATGTTATGATGTCATGTTCAAACAAGCAAGTGGCACACACAAACAAGTCACACAATAGCCTTAGGTTTAAAGGCTTGCATGAAGTCCATAAGTAAGTACCCTCCCCACCGAAGTTTAGTTGGTTCATCCTGTCCTATCAATAGTAACCAGGTTCTAAGGGATATCAATATCACTGATTCTTTTCAAGGGTTGTTGTTCAGTATGGCAACTGACTTGCCAACCAAAATCCCCCAAGATTAGAATCTCAATGAGCGTAGCATCGAGTATCAACCAACTTTAGACTGCACCAAAGCCGATTATCTCACTACTTTCTAATGGCCAAGATGGGTCAATTAGGGTTCTAAAGTGTAGTTAGTGTTAATGACAACATATGGCAGCCTCATGTTATCCTCAACTTACTTAAGGAACATCAGAACCTACCAAGATGCCACACTAACCGTAGCCACCAGATCAACCATATCGGTATACGCCGTACAGTTTCCTTGGTCTATTGCAACTTACCTAAGGTACACTAGATCCGAGTTAGGATCTTTCTCACAGTAACCTCACAACAGATAAAGATAAAGCAAACAATTCAAACAAGTATAGTGATTTAATCCTAAGGTAACCCCTCTTTTATTTAGTAGTCCTCAGCAGAGTCACCGGTTCTATAACACGGTGGTAGAACTAACTTTTTATTTATGTTGCAGATAGAAAGAGTCGCCACCGACTTTTATTTTATCCAACTTAGGAAAGGCAATAAAAGAACAGGAAAGACCTTAAAAAGATTTGAGTTCGGGGGGTAGGTTATACAAAGGGAAGGTATTAGCACCCTTTGTATCCATGGTTATACATGGGCTCTTAGTTACTTAGCACACTTTAACTTGTTTGAAATATGTGTAGTGTGTGTTTATAAAAAAATTCAGAAGTTTGTAATGATCCTCGTATCGATGTATACAAAGCATTTAGTTTGAAAATGTTTAAAAGTGGGGTGTGAAAAGAGTTTTGAAAGAGTGAGCAAGTAATTAAGTGCCACCTACCCAACGTTGGTCTTTCATGTTTTTCTATTTCCTTTCAAGGGTAAGAATGTCCTTACTATTAAGGAGTAAGTAGTCATTACCTTGGATTTATTAAGAAACGGGCGTAGGGTCATCGTATGGTCATAGAAAGCAACTTGTAGGGATGTCTTAGTAATTCGAAGAGATTGTCGCTCCCGGGATTTATATCCTAGTACAAATGAGAAAGTGGTGCGGAAAAGGTAGAGTCGCCAGCCAGGCATTTTTATCCCGAAGGAACGGGAAAGGTAATGCTGCACAATCCTGAGGAAGAAGGAAAGGACAAGGTCCTGCGAACCAAAGATCTGGGTTCAGGAGTCGGTTACGACCTAGGAAGGTATTAGAACCCCAGATCGTCTGTCGTACTCGACGAGATCCACGCTTGTTTGTTTGTTTCAAAGGGTGAGAAATAAGATGCTGCTGAACAAATGAACAGCTAACTAGAATGAAAGTGAGATAAGAAAGGGAACTGGAAAAGAAAATGGAAAGAAAGAATGGGGAAAATGTAGGGAAAATGAAGAATGTGCTCGAATGGGCCCAACCCCACTGCCTACGTACCTCATCAGGAAAATGAGGATTAGAGTCGCCGTAGTTCGTCTAACTAAGGCGGAAACTATTTGTGTTTTTTAGGATGATGTTGCTAGAGCTCTAACTCAGGTATTACCGGCTCTGACTCGAGGGTATTTACTGTATCGCTGTTTGAACTGTCGAGGCAATTCGTATTCGTCCGCAAAGAGTAGGAGATGCGAAGTGAAAACGCGTTGTCTTTGTTTGTTGTCTTTTATGAGAAGTGTTTTGAGTTTATCGTTTGTGAAATTAGCCTCATGATTAGACTTGTGCATCATGCTAGACAAGATCACACTATTCCAAGATGGAATGAATATGAGTTCCCCATGGAATAAGGCTATACACAAAAGGCTATTTCAATCCTTTATTAAATGTCTTTTGGATTTTTTTTGGAGATGAGAGAAGAAGACTCAAATGGAGAAAGGACAAAACTATGGGGGACTAAGACCAACCCTAAGTTGTTTATTCAATGGATATCCTAATGGGTAATGTTGCTTCTAAATCTAATAGGAAGAAAAGAGAGTTAGAAACTAACTTACTTCCTAAGGAAGTTAAGTTGTTTCTAAGAGAGTAAAAGGGAAAGCCTATGATCAAAGCACAAGGTGCTAAGGCAAACACAATTAAAATGCATAAGAGATGAGAATGAAGTGTTATTTACCTCAATCTTCCCCCCTACAAAACAAATGTTAGCATGGTAAACATGAAAAAAATAAGGTAAACAAATACCAAATTAATTCCTAAGTGAACTAGGACCTAAATTAGACTCAATCTATGGTTTAGTGAATCGAAAGGCAATGCAATGCAAAATTCAGCAGCCTATAACAGCTACCAAATACAAAAACAACAATGAAATGCCATGTAACACACAATCAGCTTTTTACAACACATAATCAGCATGCAAGACAGGTGTAAAAAGTCACAAACAACATGAACAACATAGCAAACATCATACAATTTACAGCTCCTATATGCAAAGACAGCTATGAAATGTAAAATGCAGCTTTGATTATTTTCATTTTTAATGCACAAACTCAAATATGAAATTCTCAATTAACATGAATATGCAATATGAATATGGATCAAATATATAATTGAATGTCATGATTAGTTTTTGAGGGATTATGCAAGAATGCACCACATGATTTACTATGCAACAAGTATGCAAAATATGGCACATGAACATAATGAACATTGATCATGTAAATGCAAAACGATGTATTAATAAGATTGCCAAGCTTAATGCAAAATTCAAAATTTAATTGATGTGAATGATGTGATCAAACATGCAACCAAATGTATATACATACATGGTTATGTGAAATGCAACATATATAATGATACAATGAAATGCAAATGAGTTAACGAAACATGCGAAACATGCAAAAACAGAATGCAACATGATTTTTTACATGACAAACGGTGCATGGACATAACAAGTATATGCAATGAGATGACTCGAAGTGGAGGAATGAGATGTCAAAACTAATCTTAAAAATTCACTAAAATCAGGACATATCAATCTATGGTGGTAATGGGAGAAGTAATGCCCAAGAAAAAGAGGGAAAAAGCACTTTTTGCAATCAACTTATTTCCTAAAGCTCCTAATGCAAATATTATCTAGTGAGCACAAATTTTACACCTAAAAGCCATAATCTAAACTTTAAGGGCACCTAGAATATGCTACAATTCTAATAACAAACAAACAAAGTGATCAAATCGTAATCAAGACGAAATTAAACGGTCGAGCGTATACACAACGATAAACACACGAAGAATACCGTCATGGCGAGATGAAGAGAATAAGTTAAATCGAGAAGCGGATTTAGATCACCAACCTACGAAGCGGAGGATTACTCCAGTGAGTGTTGCGATGTAGATTAGAATGCAAATGGAGAAGAAAACCGGAGAGTCGAAGCTTCGATCCACGAACACGCAAAATAAATGTGGTTGATGATGCTTCTTTATGAACACTTGATCAATAACCTCTAATAAGCTTAAAACTCTTCCAAAATCAGAATTGATTCTTCAAATAAGCTTCACAATGAGATGATTAATGGAGGTTTTAGCTTTAAGTTCTTCAAATTCCAATGAAGAATTTGAAGAACTTCTATGAAGAAGCTTTGGTGAGAGGTTGAAAATGGTAGAAAAATTTGAGAGTATAATGAAAGAGATGAAGTGAAAATGATGAAGAGTAGTGAAAAACAATGAGAGAGAGCTTATCTTTGGGATGAAGTGGGTTTATATAATGTGTAGGCTTGGCATGAGGTTTGAGTTTGGAGGTTGCTTAGGAATTAGGTTAGGTTTGGAGTTAGTTAGGGTTCTAGAGAGTTCTAGAGTGTTCTTTGGAATATTCCTTAGAATATTCCTTGGAATATTCCTTGGAAGGTTGTAGAAAACTCTAGAATGTGGTAGAGTAATCCAAGGGAAAAGGAAATGTGAAGAGTGTGGAACAAATGTGAAGAGCGTGGAATAAGGCAAAGGAAAGGAAAGGAAAAAGTGGAGGAGAAGAAACTGAAAAAATAGCAAAAACAACTTATGTATCGATACGAAAATTGTATGTATCAATACATGTTAGTTATATAACATGTATGTATCAATATGAAGATGTATGCATCGATACATACTGAAGCTTTGGTTATTTCCAGCAAATTAACTCACTTATGCATTGATACATACATCGAATGTATCGATACATAAATGAAACATGTATCGATACGAAACTTGTATGTATCGATACAAAATTTGTTTTCTTTTTTTTTTTTTTTTTTTTTCTTGATCAAAATTAGTCCATAGGACTCTTGTGACCCTTTGCACAATGTTGTTAAGACATATTGCCGCATTTTGTTGCTTTTAGATGGCCCTCAATTGCTTCAGCCACTGATCACAAGCCTCCCCTCAGCTATGATGAATATGATGCAATGTTTTTGGTTATGATATGTTAAATGTTATGCAAAATGAGAGGGAAAATTTTGGGGTGTTACAGCTGCCCCTATTCAATCACCGTAGACTTGAATGGATGATAGCAGTTGCTTTCAGACGTTTGAAGTATGCAGGGATTGAATACTAAAAATAATCGGAAAATTTGCACTCGGTGAAAGAAGAAAAGGGAAATAAATCCAACCATCTGAACTTTGATTGGGGAGAACTCTGATGTGAAGAATAGTGAACCGGTGAATATTTTGGAATAACATTGGGAGATTGCTGATTTTCCACGATACGGGTGGACTTTTGCTGGGCTATTAATGACGTGTCATACAACGGTGGTCTTCTGAATGCTTTGTCACACTATAAGGTCATTGCTCGCTACGGGGGAGTTTTGATACCTTACCACCCTGAGGATGGAATTTTTATCACTCTACGGGGATACTCTGCCACAATGTGGGGGACTTCTGCTTGCTATGGGAAACCTTTGCAATTTGCCACACTACAGGGGCGGCTGCTCACTACGGGAAATCTTTGCTCACTACGGGAAACTTTTTCTCTTTGCCGCTCTACGGGGCCACTAGCTCGCAATGGGAGACTTCAATTTTCGTCGAACTATGGGGGTTGCTGCTCACTACGGAAGACTTTTGCTCACTACAGAAGACTCTTTCTCACTACGGGAGACTTTTGCCACACTACGGGGGACTTCAATATTTTGCAACACTACGGGATTGTTGCTCACTACAGAAGACTTTTACTCACTACATGAGACTTTGGCCCACTACGGGGGACTTTTGCTCACTATGGGAGACTTTAGAAATTCGCCACACTACGGGGGCAGATTGCTCAATACGGGAGACTTTTGCTCACTACAGGAGACTTTTGCTCACTACGGGAGACTTTTGCCACACTACGGGGGGACTTCAATTTCTTGCCACACTACGGGGGCTGCTGCTCGCTACTGGAGACTTTTTCTCACTACAGGAGACTTTTACTCACTACGGGAGACTTTTGCCACACTACGAGGGACTTCAACTTCTTGTCACACTACGGGGGCTGCTGCTCGCTATTGGAGACTTTTGCTCACTACAAGAGACTTTTGCTCACTACGAGAGACTTTTGCCACACTACGGGGGACTTTAGAAATTTGCCACACTACGGGGGCAGATTGCTCACTACGAGAGACTTTGGCCCACTACGGGGACTTTGGCCCACTACGGGGGACTTTTGCCCACTACGGGGGACTTTAATATTTTGCCACACTACGAGGGCTTCTGCTCGCTACGGGAGACTTTAAGAATTTGCTACCCGGAGGATGGACTTTGGCCAGTCTGTGGCTGGACTTTAAGAATTTGCCACCCAGAGGATGGACTTTGGCCAATCTACGGTTGGACTTTGGATTTGCCACCCAGAGGATGGACTTTGGCCAATCTACGACTGGACTTTGGATACGTTGCCACGCTACGGGTGGACTTTGGATATCAACCTTGGATTGAGCACGCATATGTTGAACTTCATGACATGATGCCCCATGACAATGGGGGATAGGTATAAAGGGAATTCCTGACGCAGAAATAACAAAACCTTGCTGACACTGTGGGGATTACAGATGATTGTCGATATTTCTGCTTGAGAATGGGGTGACTATTCTGTCTCGACTTATTACCTTTGCAAAAAATAAATTGGAATTTAGATTTGAAGGCCCTGCTAGGGGATGCCTCAACTGCTGGGGATTGAATCTCACCCCTAAGACTCCGCAGGGTGATCTGCAACTTTTCGACTTAGCTGGGGAAAGACCTGTCAAGGCTCTGATGAGGAGAACTTTATGTCTATCTGCATTTTTTGAACCTAAATGGGGAGGGAAACCATTGAGCTAACTGCCAGGGATTCCTGGATTCTTGTAAGAAGTGTTTCACTACGGGAAGACGACTCTTGCTAGGGATAATCCTTATCGCTCTACTGAGGAAGAGAAGGATTTGGTTTGAGATCGGCTGGGAAATATGATCAAGGAAACCTGCTGAAGAAAGGTTTGGAGACTTTATTGGGGATAACTTCCATGCGCCTGCTGGAGATAACGAAGCTGAACTGCGTCCTGCTTGAGGAGGAAAGATTTCAAGTATTCTCGTGCTAGGGATCATTTTCTCTTGTCCGGACTTTACCTTAAGAGGATTTTACAAAAGACTTGGTGTCTTTAAACTCTTCAGGAGTATAATTTCCCCGATATTCTGAACTTCCGATTATCTATCCTCGGGAAAGAATGAATCCTCATGCGATTGGGGTGGCATGCCCCAGGTTGGCTGACTCTTGAGGAGATTACTCGACATAACTGCCCCAGATTGGTTGGTGTCTCTCCTCGGATTTCCATCCTGGTACAAACGCGAAAGCGGCGCGGAAAAGAATAGAGTCGCCAGCCAGGCATTTTTATCCCGAAGAAAGGGAATGGTGATGTTGCACAAACCATAAGAAAGAAGAGGAAGGACACAGGTCCTGCGAACCAAAGAGACTGAGTTCGGGAGTCGGTTACGACCTGGGAAGGTATTAGCACCCCAGATCGTCCGCCGTACCCGACGGGATCCACGCTTGCAAAGAAACTGTTTCAAAGGGTGAGGGTATGAAAGCTGCTGCAAAAGGAAAATGAAAAGAACTGGAAAAGATCTAAGAAAAGAAATGAATAAGAAACAAAGAGAAAAATGTAGGGAAAATAAAGATTGTGCTCGAACGGGCCCTACCCCGCTGCCTACGTACCTCATCAGGATAATGAGGATCAGAGACGCCGTAGTTCCCCTAACTAGGGGTGGAAAGGATATTGCTTGTGAATTAAGGCTTGAACTGCCTATGCCATTGCTCAGGTGTTGCAGACTCGGACGACGAGTGCGTAACCGTCTTGCAAGATGACAAGTAGGAGCAAGTTCACGTACGGAGTGAAGGAGATGAGAAAAGAATTCCCGAAGGAAAGACGCTTATTGTTTGTTTGTGTTTTTTAGAAGCTTTTTATGAATGGAGTTTGCATAGGTAAGTGTACCTAAGTCTTAATCAATGGGATGTGTACATCTCACATCATCCCGAAATGGAATGCGCAAGAGGCACACCTATCTATGGAGGAAATCCCCAAAGCTAGTCCCACAAGTGAAGGTTCAGACACACTGACCTATTGACAATTATTAAGTGTTTTTGTGTTTTTTGGATTAAGAAGTGTTTTTTTAGCTTTTCTTTATGAGGTACTCATGCTAAGACCTATCCACCACGAGGGATAACTTACACCTCACCCCGAAACGGAACGCGTGCAAGTATCTCATAGCAAAGTCTCATGTCACATGAAAGTACTCAACATTTATTAAGTGAATTAGAATTGAGTTTGAAGATGATAAGAGAAAGCAACAAAGGATCTAAAGGTAAAACATCTAATGGGGGACTAAAGAATCCTAAATGTTATCATGCATGGATACCCTAGGGTTAGTGTGGTTTTCTATCCTAATGAAGAAGGAAAGAAGAAGAGAAGAAGAAGAAGAAGAAGAAGAGGGATGAGATGAGAAAGGCCTAAGCCCAACAAGCAAAGAATTAGTACAAATAAGCATAAGAAGAAGTGATGAGATTTGGAGATGTGGAACTCAACTTCCACACCTCACACTTACCATAGCCCCTGCAAGGTTAGTAACATGCATACAAGTGAAATGGAAAGAACATAATAACATGCAATCATCATAAAAACAGAAGTGAAATGATATGTACAAATGTTCAATGCAAATGCAAGACACAAGAATGAGGAATGAAGTATATAAGTTAATTATGAGACAACATGAAACAAATAACAAACATATGCAAACTTAAGAAAGATGCAAAGCAACAATGCATAAACATGAACTTAATGCACACACCCAGAACCAAAACAAGTTAAAGAAGAGCTTAAGAAGCTATCAAGATGAAGAGAAGAGCCACACAAGACCAAACAATCACAATATGAGGTGAAAGAAGTAAGGAGATGAAGTGAATACACTTAAGAAATGAAAGAACTTAAAAGGGAAGCAAACACAAAAATTTCTAAGACACAAACCCTAAGCCAAGACCAGAATGGAACCCATACCCCAAAAGGACCCCAAATGAGAAGAAGAAGTTGGCACAAGTGCCCTTCTAAGCTTATGAGAGAGCTAATGGACCAAAAGAAGCAAAATGGGACAAGGTTCAAGAAAAAATTCAAATTAAATCAACAAAGCATCTAAAAATTTCACAACTTAATTCAAATGATCCTTAAACATGATATAACAAGACACCAAAAGGATTGGGAAAAATTCAGAAGCAAACTAAGTCAAATGGAGGCAAGAACACAAACTAGGGTTAATAATTTCCAACACAAGTCAAAGGGCCAAGACCCAATGGAAAAGTTTCTAAAAATCAAGGGAAAAATCACACAAGAACTACATCATCTTAGGAATCCATGGCAAAAAGAATGAACACAAAAATCCAAATAATGAAACCTATGGAAAATGAATAAGGCAGTGTACTCAAAAAAGGATTTAAAATGAATTAATTGAAATGAGGAATTAATTGCCACGTGGATAATAGGAATAAATGAAAAATAAAAATGTAGAAAATTAAGGAAAACTCAATTGGACACTCATGAATATTTTTGGAATTTTTGGATAATTGGAACTATTTTAAATAATTAGAAACTAAAATGATAATAAAAGAAAATAAAATAAAAAACGAAAGAAGCTGGGGTGCAGATAGTAAGGGGTTTACGTTCAAATTGTTTGGGCTGAAGAAACTGGGGGTGCGAATATCAAGTCTGAGCCCATTAAGCTGCGCTGGTTCATGAAGGATTGTGTGGAAATTCAGTGAGAAAACAAAGAAAAATAACACAGCTGTTAGATCAATCCAACGCACGTTGTACACCTCTCATTAATTGACATGGACGATTGGTGAAATGTGAATGGAGGACTCATGGTTCTTATTGTATGCTGAGAAACCCATGAATTAAAATGAAATTAAAACAACACGTGAGAAGGAGGCTGTGAGACTTGGTGAGGTGGCACAATCTGGACACTCTGGTGGACAGATCTGATGGTTGAGGTTCATCTTCAACCTCACATAAACCCTAAGACTTCAAATGCAGTTTCCGGTGACCGGAGCTATGGCTCCGGCACCGGAATTCATAACAGATGCGCAAACAACAACATAAACATACAAAAAGCTCCAGATTCACTAATTGATAGGCTCTGAGTTCGAAAATAAGATTGAAATGAGCAATGGATCCATGAAACAACCGGATCGAACAAAAACAAGTATGACCATGAAAACTGAAATTCAAATATCTCATGCTACAATGCACCATTTTCGAAACTACAACTTGCAGAATGCTCAGTGTACATCAAGGATTACAAAACACACAATCAATTTCATTTTTAGATCTGAAGAATTTGAAGTTTACCTGAGTTGCAGATCTTGATTCAAGGTGCTAGAAGACCAGATAATGGATGCTAATCACTCCTACTTCACTCTAGATGCAAAATAAATGCATCTAAAGCCTTGAATATGGCTAGATCTGAAGCTTTTCAAGCACCTGCCCTGAAATGGCAAGGTTGTTGATCTTGAATGAAAGCTTGAACAATGGTGATGTTTGTGATCCTAAGCTTGCACTGATCAAGAATCCACAATTTGTTTTGAGATTGAGCAAGTGTGTGATGAGAAATGAGAGAAAATGCAAGTTGTGCATAAACTTGGAAATAAGAGAATGAGAGAGAGCTGAGCAATCCTGAAACCCTAGCTTCTTTTATATGAAGTCACAAACCAATGCTGAAAAGATTGTGAAGTTTTCACGTGGGAATCACAAGTTTTTGGTGAATTTGCAAATTTTTCAATTTGGTGTGAGATCATGCATTCTTCATGCTTGCCTTGGCCTTCAGCCCCATGTGCAATCCACATCCATCCCTTGATTATAATCCAGCAAGTCCTGGCCCTTAGATCAAAGTTGTCACACTTTCTCCATGATTTTGCAAAATATCCACTTTTTGAATAACAAACTTTCCTTGCACGAAAATGGGAGTTTCTATTGAGAAAAGTGTGACAAATACAATGAATTTTAATGTTGCAAGCTTATTTGACCCGTTCCAAGTCTTGAAAATAAGTTTTGAAACATTTTGCTTTTGGTGCATGCATGAATTTTTTGTTTTGCCCTAATTTACACCAAATTTTCGAAGGCCTTTTAGAACAAACCATGAATCCCATGAAAAAGTACTTGTACTTTTTGAAAATGGGAGCCCTTAATCTCCAACTTTCATGTTTGACTTTGGTCCATTTGAAGAATATTTGATCATGTTAAGCTCACTTGAAATTTAGGGCAAAAGTTGCCAAAAATGGAAAATCCTTAAAACCAAGTTTTCACCAATTTTGCAAAAACACTTAAATCTCCATGATTCTTGATCTTTGAACATCCCAAACCTCTTATAACATTGTAAGGACACCCCTTGGCAAGAAAAAGTGGCTTGGACCCCTTGAAATCACACAGTTGACTTTTTAAGGGCACAGTTGACCAATTACTTCATCTGCAAGCAACTGAAGAATTTCTTGACTTCCTCATGGAATTTTCTCATGAAAATTGGTACCTAGGATATTCTTGACATATAGAAGACTTTGCCCAAATTAAATGGCCAAATTTGTGAGGTTTTGATGCTTGAATCTCAAACCCTAGTTTAAGTGCCTTTTGTAGGAGCTTTGCCTTATCCTGAATTCTCAGATGATCATGCAACCTTCTGAGCTTTTGTAAATGGACTTGATCTTGTAATTAGAATGTAGACCCCTCATAGGACTTGTACAAAACCATTGGGAGCCTTGCCATAGCTTGTGATGCCTCAAGAAACTCCACAGATGATCATATGTTTAATGCTAGGTCATGAAGAATGTTATGCCTCATCTTTCCATGCTAGGATGCTAAGAAAATGATATGTTCATGATGATTATGATGTGATATGATGCTTAAAATGAAGAGGGCAAATTTGGGGTGTTACAGCTGCCCCTATTCAAACAACTGTTAATCTGAAAAGGACGGTAGCACGAGCTATCGACCATTCAAGATAAACTGTGGTTGAATACCAAGAAGACCAGAAATTTGCACTCTGACGAAGAATGCAGACACTAGGAAATAAACCCAACCAAGTGACGTTTTGGTGACTGAAGGGGAGAAAAAGCAGATGAGCTTCTTCCAAGTTGAAACTGGTATCTAGAATGAAAATACTTTGACAGACGAGTCTTCAAACAATCCTGTTACGCCAAGAACTGGACATACGAGTCCTCAAACATTTCAAGATATACGACCTGAGACAGACGAATCTCCTTCGGATATACCCGTTACGCCAGGACCGGGATGCACTTAAGTCTGTGGGATAGACATCCATAAACAAGGTAAACGAACCTTCTTCATATATTATCCGTGGATATATGGTACAAGACAGACGAGTCTTCTTCGAGCAAACCTGTTACGCCAGGTGCAAAACTGATAATAAGTGCCTGAGACAGACGAGCCTCCTTCGGATTTACCTATTACGCCAGGACCGGTAATCATTTTGACATTAATTCCCACAGTCAGGATTTTAAACCTCTTCAATATAGACGAATATTGGATGATCATCAAGATAACACAGACGAGTGCCATAAGCCAATGATACAGACGAGTATCAGACGATGATCTAAGAAACACAGACGAGCGCTTCAAGCAATGATACAGACGAGCATCAGCCACTAGTACAGACGAATACCAGAAATCCAAACACAGACGAGCATTTTGAGTAACAATACAGAAGAATACCAGGATAAACAGCAAATCCACACATACAGATATAAGCTAACACAGACGAGTGTTGGGGATGATACAGACGAGTATCCGAACAAGGCAGACAAGCTTCAGAAAGATAATAAACACCAAACACAGACGAGTGTTGGAGAATGCAGACGAGCAATCAAGCCAATATCAAAAATCGAACACGGACGAGTGTTGGAAATTGCAGACGAGCAATAGCAAAGATTACATGCCAAACACAGACGAGTGCTGGGAATCGCAGACGAGCAAATACTAGATGCCAAACACAGACGAGTGTTGGAAATTGCATACGAGCAACAATAGGCGAACACAGATGAGTGCGGAGAAGCGCAAACAATCAATCAGTAAAGTAATAATATGTCACTGCTGGGGAAAACTCTGCTTAGGGATAACACAGACGAGTGTTGAAAAACGCAAACAAGCAATATCAAGGTAATCACAGACCTCCGTTGGGGAAAGCAAATGAGCAATACCAAGGTGATAACACAAACGAGTGTTGAAAGATGTAGACGAGCAATCATAAAGATCAAACACAGACGAGTGTTGGAGAGGTGCAGACGAAGCAAGAGCACAGACGAGTGCTGAAAATTGCAGACGAGCAATAACCAATGCCTGCTTGGCCACAAGAGTTACCACTTTGCAGGGGAAGACCAGTCAGGAGGCATGGCACCTAACCCTGAATGTGATGATGAATACATGATTGTATTATCAAATTGACCAAAACAAAGGCAACTTTGCTAGGGAATATTTCACTGACGGAAGTGAAAATCAAATATGAATTCTGTGGGGAAGGATCATCTTCAGACTTGGCTGGGAAAGATGCTTCAACAATGCTCTAGCTGGGGAGAACATTTTGCTGATTCAAAGCTTTGTGGGGACATCAGGCATTCAGCTTCCTGTTGGGCATACTCCACTGGGGAATAATAAACTGCTTGGGCTACCTGCCAAGGCTTAGCTGGGGAAGAATTCTGCTTGGGGAGAATGTGACACCATCCTGCAACCTGCAACAACGAAAAACACAAATGTGCCCCGGGGACTTGCATGGTATGATTTGTTCATCCATTGTCACCCGAAACTCAAAGAGGGTTTACAGTGTTTCCCTGCAATGTCATTTTCTTTCAAATTATCACCATGTTTAAATGCAATGCTATTTTTTCCAAAAACTCGGGACATTTTGCAAACAAAAATAAACACACACAGCTTTTTGACTGAATATTCTTTTTATTGAATGGCCTCTGAATAGGCAAAGATTTTACATCAGGAAGCAACCACCTGGAAAGAGGTAGTCACCGTAAAATTGAGAAAAGAAACTATCCTAATGGTAATGGACACGACATCCAAATGAGTTCCATTTCTGCTATGACCAACATGTATTCAAGACTCTCCATTCTGCTTTGCTTTTTGAGAGGATGAGGGGACTGCTTCCTATCCTTCTGATATTGTCAAGCTATACGAAACGATGATGTGGTTCAGATTACTCGGATCGCAGTTGTTCGCTTATTCCCTTGTTTTGCGTGGATCGCCCTTTCGGGGTTTCAATCCACCGGGATACCCTTTTTTGCCTGAGCTGTCCAATGTGGCTTTTCAACTCAGCGGGTGTACATATTTTTTCTTTATTTCCCTAACTTTTGCCCGAGCTTTTTATTCTGTTTTTAGCTCGCCGGGATGCCCTTTTTTTTTCCTGGACTTTAATTCTGTTTTTGTGTCCAGCGGGTCTCTTTATGCGAAGTATTTTTTAACTGCGTCCGAGTTAACAGGGGATTGGAAGTCTTCTCCATCCATAGTGGTGAGCATCAGTGCTCCTCCTGAGAAACATTTATTCACTATGAATGGTCCTTCTTAGTTTGGGGTCCACTTGCCCCTGTGATCTGAACCTGGAGGAATGATCCTTTTCAGCACAAGTTCTCCCACTTGGTACTCCCGAGTATGTACTCGTTGGTTGAATGCTCGCTTCATTCTCCTCTGATAAAGCTGACCATGACAGATAGCTGCTAATCTTTTTTCCTCAATTAGACATAGCTGATTGTAACGAGCACGAACCCATTCAGCCTCATCAAGCTTTATATCCATCATCACACGCAATGAAGGAATCTCTACTTCAACAGGCAGGACTGCTTCCATGCCATATACCAAAGAGAAAGGAGTTGCCCCTGTTGACGTCCTAACTGACGTTCGGTACCCATGCAACGCAAATGGTAACATCTCATGCCAATATTTGTAAGTGACAACCATTTTCTGCACAATCTTTTTGATATTCTTGTTTGCTGCCTCTACCGCACCATTCATCTTTGGTCGGTAAGGAGAAGAATTGTGATGCTGAATCTTGAAGTCCCGGCACAACTCTGTCATCATCTTGTTGTTAAGATTAGAACCATTGTCAGTAATGATCCTTTCGGGCACTCCGTATCTGCATATGATATCTCTTTTCAGAAATCTTGCCACCACTTGACGAGTGACGTTGGCATAAGATGCTGCTTCCACCCACTTGGTGAAGTAATCAATCGCAACCAAGATGAAGCGATGACCATTTGAAGTAGTGGGCTCTATCTTCCCGATCATGTCAATGCCCCACATAGAAAAGGGCTAAGGAGATGACATTACGTTGAGCGGGCTTGGAGGAACATGCACTTTGTCTACATATATTTGGCACTTGTGACACTTACGAGCGACCGAGAAACAGTCTGCATCCATCGTCATCCAGTAATACCCTGATCTCAGCAATTTCTTAGCCATAGCATGCCCTCCTGCATGGGTACCGAAAGATCCTTCGTGGACTTCCTGCATCAACAGGCTTGCTTCGTGTCTATCCACGCATCTGAGCAAGACCATGTCAAAATTTCTCTTGTACAAAACCCCGTCTGTATTCAAGAAGAAGCTGGCAGCAAGTCGCCTTAAGGTCTTCTTGTTATTGGAAGATGCCCCAGCTGGGTATTCTTGCTTTTCCAAGAATAACTTGATATCAAAATACCAAGGTTTCTCGTTAGATACGGCGTCTACAGAGAAGGCATGAGCTGGAGCGTCAAGCCTGGATATGTCAATTCTGGGCACATAATTCCAACGCAAGACTTTGATAGACGAAGAAAGAGTGGCCAATGCATCGGCAAACTGATTTTCATCACGTGGTATGTACTGAAGCTTAACTGTCGTGAAGAATGTCAACAGTTTTCTAGCATAATCCCTATATAGAATTAAATGCTCTTGATGCGTATACCACTTGTCGGTAACTTGGTTAATGACGAGGGCTGAATCTCCGAATATATCGAGGTTCTTAATCCGAAGATTAATTGCCTCCTCTATTCCCATTATGTATGCCTCGTATTCCGCTTCATTGTTGGTGCAGCCAAAAGTAATTCTGGCAGCGAAGGGAAAGTGAACACCTTCAGGAGTGATAAGAACGGCACCAACTCCACGTCCATTGATATTAACTGCCCCATCAAACATCAACTTCCATTTGGATTTAAGGTCTGGCCCCTCCTCCGGAAGTGGTTCCTCGCAATCATTTGCTTTGAGGTACATGATGTCCTCATCAGGGAAATCAAACTTCATTGGCTGATAATCATCCTCAAGAGGTTGTTGTGCAAGGTAATCCGACAATACACTTCCCTTGATGGCTTTCTGAGAAGTATACTGGATGTCATATTCAGTTAGAATCATTTTCCACCTAGCAACCCTTCCGGTTAACACTGGTTTCTCAAAGATTTACTTGACAAGATCCATTTTGGAAATTAGTAGTGTGGTATGAGTCAACATGTACTGCCTCAGTCGGCGAGCAGCCCATACCAAAGCGCAACAAGCTTTCTCGAGCAGTGAGTAACGGGATTCACAGTCGGTAAACTTTTTGCTAAGGTAATAAATAGCATACTCTTTTCGACCAGACTCGTCATGTTGGCCTAGAACACACCCCATTGACCCTTCTAGCACGGTCAAGTACATGATCAAAGGTCTTCCTTCAACTGGAAGCATTAGAATTGGAGGCTCCTACAAATATTATTTTATCTTGTCGAAAGCTCTTTGGCAATCATCGTTCCACCTGACCGTTTGCTCTTTTCTTAGCAACTTGAATATTGGTTCGCACGTGGCAGTTAGATGAGATATGAACCGAGAAATGTAGTTCAACCTCCCTAAAAACCCGCGCACTTCTTTTTCTGTTCTCGATGCAGGCATATCTTGAATAGCTTTTACTTTGGCAGGATCTACCTCAATTCCTCTCTGACTAACAATGAAACCCAGCAGTTTCACGGAACACACTCTGAAAGTGCACTTGTTTGGATTCAACCTCAGCTTGTATTTGATCAGTCTATCAAACAATTTCTTCAGGTTGACCAGATGCTCTTCTTCATCTCAGGACTTAGCAATCATATCGTCCACATAACACTCAATCTCCTTGTGTATCATGTCATGGAACAATGTGACCATTGTCCGCTGATAAGTTACCCCGACGTTCTTCAAACCAAAGGGCATGACCTTATAGAAGAACGTACCCCACGGGGTAATGAACGTTGTTTTCTCCATGTCTTCCGGTTCCATCTTAATATGATTATA
This sequence comes from Lathyrus aphaca, assembly GCA_963966055.1. NCBI lineage: Eukaryota > Viridiplantae > Streptophyta > Magnoliopsida > Fabales > Fabaceae > Lathyrus > Lathyrus aphaca. Next base: position 387,321,181 of record OZ014524.1, on the reverse strand, counting down.
TCCGGAGAAGCCATCCATGAAGGAAAATACCGAGAATTGAGCAGTATTGTCTACCAACACGTCAATGTGTGGCAACGGAAAGTCATCCTTTGGGCTTGCTCTATTCAAATCCTGGTAGTCAACGCACATCCGGACCTTGCCTTCCTTCTTTGGTACAGGTACGATGTTAGCTACCCAAGGTGGGTAACTAGTTACGGCAAGGAAGTCGTCATCCCATTGCTTCTGAACCTCCTCTTTGATCTTCATTGCCATGTCAGGACGATTTCTTCTCAACTTCTGTTTCACAGGAGGACAATCCTCTCTCAAAGGTAGCTTATGCACAACGATGTCGGTATCCAACCCTGGCATATCTTGATATGACCAAGCAAAGATATCCACATACTCTTGCAGCATACTGATCAGCACTCTCTTGACGTCGGCCTGCAGACTGGCCCCAATCTTGATCTCTTTCTTCACATCTTCACTGCCAATGTTGATGATCTCAATTTCTTCTTGATGAGGCTCAATAACCCGTTCCTCTTGTTTCAACAATCTGACTAACTCTTCAGGGAGTTCACAGTCTTCCTCAACCCCTTCATCAGCTTGGTAGACAGGATTGTCAAAGTCATGCGTGGTCATAGCAGGAACGTTATCAATGGAATCCGGATGATCAACACTGCACAGATAATGTGCTTATTCAGAATCTGCTTTTTTTGAAAAAGAGACGCTAACACAAAAACAAAAAGGAAAAACACATTGCCATTTTTATATTTTTTTGAAAAGGTTTAAAAACAAAGAAAGAGAACGCAATTTGTCTGAAAATGTCCTTTTATTTCATGGTAAAATAAGATGCATACAAAACATGGTGGCCCGATACAATGGATCCTAGCATCTTGGGCAGAATGCTGGATTTGACAATGCAGTATGATAATAAAAAGAAACAAAATGAATTACTCTGAGTGCCAGGTAACTTAAATAATGTCTTCAGCAGACCAGTTCTTCAGCTCCTCTCCGGGCGCACACGGATGTATCCAGTTGTCCCAGTCACCATCACTGTCTCCTTCTTGGCTTATCACACAGATTTGGTTGCGATTGAGCATCCCAGCACTTGTAAAGGTAATGGCTTTACCACTTGGAGTAGATCCACCAGGCTGGTATCCCAAACCAAACTTGTCGTCTTTCTTTTCTAGCTCCAGCAGTTTGCCCCAGCCTTGAGCACTTCCTGATTGAACTACCTCCTTTGCCTGCTTGTAGGAATGGATGGAGGTACCTTCTTTCTCACTGCTTCTCTCTACAGGAGTCAGAATGCTGACATTGACTACTTCGAAGGATTGACATAAAGTCTCATGGATTTCTCCATCCATCTCCACATACTTGAACGTTGATACGTGGCTTACGAAGATGTCTTCCTCTCTGCATACTGTGATAATCTGGTCGTCAACCACATATTTGAGCTTCTGATGCAGGGTGGAAGTTACAGCTCCAGCAACGTGAATCCACGGGCGTCCCAACAAGCAACTATATGCAGGCTGAATGTCCATGACATAGAAGATACTTTTGAAAACTTGAGAACCTATTTTGACGGGTAACTCAACTTCTCCAAAAACTGATCTTCTAGACCCGTCAAAAGCTTTGACAATTAAATCACTGGGTCTCAGGACTATACCATCAACATTGAGCTTCATTAATGCCTTATTCAGAAGTACATTAAGGGAAGAGCCTGTGTCTATAAGAACATGCGACAACACAGCACCCTTGCACTCCATAGTGATATGTAGTGCTTTGTTGTGGTTTCGGCCCTCTGATGTGAGGTCTCTGTCTGTGAAGCCTAGCCCATGGCTCGCATTCACGCTGCCCACCACAGCTTCAAGTTGATTGACGGTGATTTCTTGAGGAACATAGGCCATTTGCAGCACTTTCAACAAGGCCTCTCTGTGTGCGGGAGAACACATCAGAAAAGATAGAATGGATATCTTGGAAGGTGTCTGGTTCAACTGCTCGACCACCTTATAATCACTCTTTTTAATGATCCGCATGAATTCCCCGACCTCTTTCTCAAACGTACCCTGCCCAGCAACAGGAATTGTTGTCTCATCAACCACAACTTGCTTTCCTTTGGCCTTTGACGAAGCATCAGCCTCAGGATCCCCCTCAGGACTGGGGGAGCAAATAAACGACCACTTCTTGTGAAACCTCCAACTCCTCTGACGTTCTCTACAGTCGGGTCAACAGCAACAGACTTGCTCTCAACTTTCTGTCCAGCCACATATACCTCTGAACCATAATGCCATGGAATGGCTCTATCGTCTGTATAAGGAACAGGCCCAGGCACGGTGATAGTCACAGGGCTGACTTCAGGAGCATAAATAGTTACAAACTCTCTTCTGACAGGCATCTCAGCTTCATCATAGAATATGGTTATGGTGGACACATCATCAACTTCATTATCAACTTTGTTAAACTACAAAGATCCTTCATCAATCAGCTTCTGCAATCCCGTCTTCAGATCCTCACACCCATTCTCTGAATTCAGACATTCTTTGCAATCAGCACAACATCCTGGGAACACTTGACTATTCATCAGCCTCTCTTTCACTACCATAACGGAGTCTTCACTTCTTCAATACTCAGCATCAGACTCAACTTCTCACCACCCTCAACAGCATGGATTCTAGCCCCTCCGTGATTCGGAATAGGGTTCGAATTAACATTTGGCGGTGGTGCAAAGTTAATCGCTTTGGAGTCTATCAGGTCTTGAACTTTGTGCTGCAACGCCCTGCACTTCTCAGTCGAGTGCTCGGGTGCTCCTGAGTGGAAAGCGCATCTCTCATTGACATCGTACCCCACTGGAAGCTCTCCAGGAGGTGGTGGTGCCAAAGTTCTCAGTTGAATCAGATTTAGGTCCAGCAATCTTGGTAGCAAAGCAGCATACGTCATGGGGATTGCCTTGGCTGATAAGGTCTCTGTTGATAGTTGGTACGCTGTGGTTGTTGTTGTTGCTGTTGTTGTTGAGGTGGTGCCTGCTGCACAGGACTAGAAGGAATTGTGACTGCTGCCACATGCTCATATGGTCTTCTATAACCTCGGCCCCGTCCTCGGCCGAACACAACAATTGTCTCACCCTCCCTTCTCCTCAGAGGTCCACTGAAAGCTTTCCTTGCTCCATTTGAGCTGCTAACACTTGTATCTGGGATCTTTCCCATCTTCAACAAGGTCTCAACTCTCTCCCCAACAATTACAATATCATTGAATTTGGTGGCAGAACTGGACGCCAATCTTTCAAGAAACACACCTTGCAAAGTCCCCATAAACATGTTAGCCATCTCGTTCTCTAGTAGCGGTGGTTGCACTCTGGCAGCTAGCTGACGCCACCTCTGAGCATAATCTTTGAATCCCTCCTTAGCAGTCTGAGACATATGTTGCAATTGAGTGCGATTTGGAGCCATGTCCAAATTATACTGGTATTGTCTCACAAAAGCTTCTGCCAGGTCTTTCCAGCTCTTTATGTTGACACTGCTAAGCTTCATATACCATTCCAGGGAAGCCCCGATCAAACTGTCTTGGAAATAGTACATCCAGAGTTTCTCATCATCGGTGTGAGCAGCGATCCTTCCTACGACGGACTGAAGATGGGTCTTTGGGCATGCAGTGCCATTGTATTACTCAAAAGTTGGTACCTTCAACTTGTAAGGGATTCTAACCCCTGGAACCAAGCCCAAGTCAGTAATGTCAAATCCCAAAGAGCTCTGGGATTGAATAGCCTTGATTTGTTCTGCCATTTCCTCAAACTTCATGTTCATCTCAGCCCCCTGACCTTCAGCTTCGTCCAGCAGAGTGAACTGTCCGTCCTGGTTATCCATTTGAATATTGTTCAGCCCATCATTGATTATAGTCACCCCTGGATGTGTTACAGGTATTTCCACTTGACGTGCGCCCGCACCGTTACGATTACCATCAGCAGTGGTGTTGTTCCTGGCCTGACCATTTTCTATCATCTCCCGCAGACGCTCTTGATTCTGACCCATGCCTGCCATCAGAGTCATAAAGTTGTCCATCCTTAGCCTCGAGTCAGCTAAGTCAGCTTGCATCTGGTCCATGATTCTCTCTCTGTTGACCTTTGTTGGAAATCTGTGTGCGACTGGTTGTTCCCAAACTTTTCTGGGAGCTATAGTGCCTGAAACACAAAAGACATTAGGAACTGGTGACCGTATCTGCAAAACAAGAAAACAGGTGATATGTATTGCAATGAAGTTGTTTATGCTTCCAATCCCAGGTCATTCATGCCCCGGTTCCGGTATTTAGCAAAGAAAACCAGACGGATATTGATCCTCGACTTTCAGAAACCTTTGCAAAGAAACCACATTCAAACCATAACAGCAGGCACACAAAGAATTGGTGAACTGAAAAACTGCATAACACAAAACAGCCTATAAGGCAAACATAACAGAATTCCCCGTAGGGTACAAGTTTCTAAGAAGAAAAACAAACAACCAGGACTCCTACAACATGCCTATAGGTAATCCAAATACAAGGAAAACAAACTAAGAAGCAAAACCACCGCCTGAGGACCCTGAACCTCCCTCACTAAGCCCCACATTAGACCTAGCCTTCTTGTCTCCAGCCATCAACTTGAGGTCTTCAATCTCTTTAAGTGCTGCTTCTAGGGCTTGTTGACTATTTGCTAACTGCTGGGTCTTCTCCCTTCGAATGTTGTGGACTTGCTCCACCTCTTCCTTCTTATAGGCCATTTGCACTTCAAAGAACTCTTCTTTCTCCTTATATCTCTTCAACTCTTGCTCTCTCTGTCCCTGCAACCAGACAATAGACTGACGAGCTTCCTTGAGGGTCTTCGAATTCTTCTTTCGTTTAGCCTCTCTTTTTGCTTCCATCATTCCCAACCTGTGAAAGTAAGCTTCTCTTCCAGCAAAGTCTTTCTCTTTAGCCTCTAAGGTTTTCTGCATCTTCAGCATTTTCTCTTCAGCTTCATTCTTGGCTCGGTTGGCAAGATGGTATAGATTAACCATTTCAGTGTTCTCCACTCTGACTGCATGCAACTGGGCTTCCAACGTCTGGAACTCTTCTAAAGACACAGTATCAGTAGATTCAGCAGCTGGAGGAACTGGAGATGAGAAAGGCAGCAATACCTTTCTGGCTCTGTCTTTCAACCAAGCCTCATACTCCGGGAAGGTCCGATTGTTGCACTTTCCAAAGCTGGCTATCCCTTCTCCCTTAATTCACTTCCAAGCTCCAGCCACCTTCCTCACTAAAGGCATATTATCCTTTACCGGGAAGTAGAAAATAGGGGTCAACTTCAATTCCTCTAGTACCTCTCTCAAGGCATATCCCAACTGTCTTCTTAACAAGATTGGATTATAATTGATCCCTCCAGTTACTCCCAATAAAGGTACACTAAGATAACTCCCACAGCTAGTGATGAAACGTGCACCCTGAAGCCTCTGAGTAATCCACCTGACATCCTTGGCAAGCAACTTTTCCAGCTTCTGAGCCCATACCAAGGTATGATCACTAAACACTCCAGTACTAGGCAGATGCCTCATGAACCACATATGAAATAAAGGAGCGCAGCAACGAACTAAACCTCCCCTCTTCTTCTCAGTCTTGTAGTGCACCGAATAATACAAATCTTCGAGCAATGTAGGAATAGGATTCTTCCGCAAAAATAGATGTATGGCATTCATGTCTATGAACTTCTCCATATCAGCAAACAAGACAATACCATAGATTGAAAGAGCCAAGATAGCATAGACAACATCCCATTCTTCCTCAACAGCCAACTCTTCCACCTTCTTTACCAAATTCTCCAAAGAAAACCCAGGTACACCTCCCTTAATGATGGTCAAGGAATTCCCAGCAGAAGTGCTCAAATAAAGAGCCTTAGCAATAGCCTCTGGTGCAGGCCTACTCATCTCAGCATTGAACGAAATCTGGTGTCGAACAGGAACTCCCAAGATCAAAGCATACTCCTCCAGCAAAGGACCTAACTGAAAATCAGGAAAAGTGAAACAACAGAGCTGAGGATCATAGTACTGAAGCAGGGTATGAATGGCACTTCTCTCAGAAGGATCTAACTCTACCACCACATCCAGAATACTCCCATAAGCCTTCCTGAATCTCTCTACATGATTGGGTGTGATCAGCTTCACCATCTTCTTTAATAGACCAACCTTAGTGTCAAAGAACTTGAAATGAATATTCTGCTTGCGAGGATCTTCCATCTCTGAAAAGGATACCGGAACCGGAAGCAAAGATATGAACCTGTGAATGAAAACAAAACATGATTAATGATGAAATGATGCAATGCAAATGCAAATGCAAAGACATATGATCCATCTGGGACTGTCTGGAATCTGGATACCAAGGCCAGGTGATTAGAAACCCAAACCCTCTGGATATCAACCCATAAACACTCAGATAAGCTCAGATACTCCCAATCAAGAACCAGATAAACTCAAGAACTCCGGAACCAAAGTAACTATATCAGAACATGAAACTGCACTGGTAACAAGGGTATGATGGAGTCAAGGGTTCCTGCAAACCTGTAAACCCCTCCCCAATCTCACAGGTGTGCTCCGGGTCAAACATCACGGACTCTCAAAGCCGAATAGCAATAATACTTTCACCATTTCCGAGAAATGGCTCATGACCAAATCAGGGAATCGGTTAGGCATTATGTACTACGCAGGGAGGCCTCAGTTGAGCCCGGGAAAAACAAGCATCCCTTATAAGTCCCCAGCTTCGAGCGCTGAAATCGAGAAACAATAGTACATTCAGCCCGTAGGATACAGTACTAATGCCATACGACCAGATGCTTTGACTGAGTTCCTATAAGAGAACCAGGTCCTCCTATGCGAGTCTCTAGTAGACCCTCGGGTGCGAATGGGTTTGCCACAAAACGTGGTATGCCATTGCCACCACTGGAGAGGGTTGTTTCCACAAAGGTCCTCAATGATCGGTCCCCAGATGCACATAACTATCAAGGTCCTATCCCGAAGTGGAGGAAATCCCCACACAAGATATTTCCAAGACAGTTGCAATCTGGGCGTGAAACACACTACCACTCATCATGTCACATGTGAGTACAATATGTCCACTCTAATCCTACGGTGCACTCAAGCCGGGTACTTGGCTTATCTCTCAGAAACAGTAACACCCGAGCCCACCAAACAGAAAACCAGTCCAGACAGTCCAGTATGATATATATGATGCGGAAAGTAAATACTGAAAACTGTAAATAAAGCTGTAAATAAACTATAAATAAAAAACAGTACAACACACAAAAGCAAACAGACATCACCCAAAGAAACAGAAACAAACAAACGCTAGGAGAGACTCACAGGGGAACAAGAGACTCTGGGATATCCCCAACAAAGTCGCCAGTTGTCGCTCCCTGGATTTCCATCTTGGTACAAACGCGAAAGTGGCACGGAAAAGAATAGAGTCGCCCGCCAGGCATTTTTATCCCGAAGAAAGGGAATGGTGATGATGCACAAACCAGAAGAAAGAAGAGGAAAGACACAGGTCCTACGAACCAAAGAGACTGAGTTCGGGAGTCGGTTACGACCTGAGAAGGTATTAGCACCCCAGATCGTCCGCCGTATCCAACGGGATCCACGCTTGCAAAGAAACTGTTTCAAAGGGTGAGGGTATGAAAGTTGCTGCAAAAGGAAAATGAAAAGAACTGGAAAAGATCTGAGAAAAGAAATGAATAAGAAATAAAGATAAAAATGTAGGGAAAATAAAGATTGTGCTCGAACGGGCCCTACCCCGCTGCCTACGTACCTCATCAGGATAATGAGGATCAGAGACGCCGTAGTTCCCCTAACTAGGGGTGGAAAGGATATTGCTTGTGAATTAAGGCTTGAACTGCCTATGCCATTGCTCAGGTGTTGCAGACTCGGACGACGAGTGCATAACCGTCTTGCAAGATGACAAGTAGGAGCAAGTTCACGTACGGAGTGAAGGAGATGAGAAAAGAATTCCCGAAGGAAAGACGCTTATTGTTTGTTTGTGTTTTTTAGAAGCTTTTTATGAATGGAGTTTGCATAGGTAAGTGTACCTAAGTCTTACTCAATGGGATGTGTACATCTCACATCATCCTGAAATGGAATGCGCAAGAGGCACACCTATCTATGGAGGAAATCCCCAAAGCTAGTCCCACAAGTGAAGGCTCATACACACTGACCTATTGACAATTATTAAGTTTTTTTGTGTTTTTTGGATTAAGAAGTGTTTTTTTAGCTTTTCTTTATGAGGTACTCATGCTAAGACCTATCCACCACGAGGGAACTTACACCTCGCCCCGAAACGGAACGCGTGCAAGTATCTCATAGCAAAGTCTCATGTCACATGAAAGTACTCAACATTTATTAAGTGAATTAGAATTGAGTTTGAAGATGAGAAGAGAAAGCAACAAAGGATCTAAAGGTAAAACATCTAATGGGGGACTAAAGAATCCTAAATGTTATCATGCATGGATACCCTAGGGTTAGTGTGGTTTTCTATCCTAATGAAGAAGGAAAGAAGAAGAGAAGAAGAAGAAGAAGAGGGATGAGATGAGAAAGGCCTAAGCCCAAAAAGCAAATAGTTAGTACAAATAAGCATAAGAAGAAGTGATGAGATTTGGAGATGTGGAACTCAACTTCCACACCTCACACTTACCATAGCCCCTGCAAGGTTAGTAACATGCATACAAGTGAAATGGAAAGAACAAAATAACATGAAATCATCATACAAACAGAAGTGAAATGATATGTACAAATGTTCAATGCAAATGCAAGACACAAGAATGAGGAATGAAGTATACAAGTTAATTATGAGACAACATGAAACAAATAACAAACATATGAAAACTTAAGAAAGACGCAAAGCAACAATGCATAAACATGAACTTAATGCACACAACCAGAACCAAAACAAGTTAAAGAAGAGCTTAAGAAGCTAGAAAGATGAAGAGAAGAGCCACACAATACCAAACAATCACAATATGAGGTGAAAGAAGTAAGGGGATGAAATGAATACACTTAAGAAATGAAAGAACTTAAAAGGGAAGCAAACACAAAAATTTCTAAGACACCAACCCTAAGCCAAGACCAGAATGGAACCCATACCCAAAAAGAACACCAAATGAGAAGAAGAAGTTGGCACAAGTGCCCTTCTAAGCTTATGAGAGAGCTAATGGACAAAAAGAAGCAAAATGGGACAAGGTTCAAGACAAAATTCAAATTAAATCAACCAAGCATCTAAAAATTTCACAACTTAAGTAAAATTCTCCTTAAACATGATATAATAAGACACCAAAAGGATTGGGAAAAATTCAGAAGCAAACTAAGTCAAATGGAGGCAAGAACACAAACTAGGGTTAATAACTTCCAACATAAGTCAAAGGGCCAAGACCCAATGGAAAAGTTTCTAAAAATCAAGGGAAAAATCACACAAGAACTAAATCATCTTAGGAATCCAGAGCAAAAATAATGAACACAAAACTCCTAATAATGAAACCTATGGAAAATGAACAAGGCAGTGTACTCAAAAAAGGATTTAAAATGAATTAATTGAAATGAAGAATTAATTGCCACGTGGATAATAGGAATAAATGAAAAGTAAAAATGTAGAAAATTAAGGAAAACTCAATTGGACACTCATGAATATTTTTGGAATTTTTGGATAATTGAAACTATTTTAAATAATTAGAAACTAAAATGATAATAAAAGAAAATAAATAAAGAAAAGAAAGAAGCTGGGGTGCAGATAGTAAGGGGTTTACGTTCAAATTGTTTGGGCTGAAGAAACTGGGGGTGCAAATATCAAGTCTGAGCCCATTAAGCTGCGCTGGTTCATGAAGGATTGTGTGGAAATTCAGTGAGAAAACAAAGAAAAATAACACAGCTGTTAGATCAATCCAACGCACGTTGTACACCTCTCATTAATTGACATGGACAATTGGTGAAATGTGAATGGAGGAATCATGGTTCTTATTGTGTGCTGAGAAACACCATGAATTAAAATGAAATTAAAACAACACGTGAGAAGGAGGCTGTGAGACTTGGTGAGGTGGCACAATCTGGACGCGCTGGTGGATAGATCTGATGGTTGAGGTTCATCTTGAACCTCACATAAACCCTAAGACTTCAAACGCAGTTTTCGGTGACCGGAGCTAGGGCTCCGGCACCGGAATTCATAACAGATGCGCAAACAACAACGTAAACATACAAAAAGCTCCAGATTCACTAATTGATAGGCTCTGAGTTCGAAAATGAGATTGAAATGAGCAATGGATCCATGAAACAACCGGATCGAACAAAAACAAGTATGACCATGAAAACTGAAATTAAAATATCTCATGCTACAATGCACCATTTTCGAAACTACAACTTGCAGAATGCTCCGTGTACATCAAGGATTACAAAACACACAATCAATTTCATTTTTAGATCTGAAGAATTTGAAGTTTACCTGAGTTGCAGATCTTGATTCAAGGTGCTAGAAGACCAGATAATGGATGCTAATCACTCCTACTTCACTCTAGATGCAAAATAAATGCATCTAAAGCCTTGAATGTGGCTAGATCTGAATCTTTTCAAGCACCTGCCCTGAAATGGCAAGGTTGTTGATCTTGAAGGAAAGCTTGAACAATGGTGATGTTTGTGATCCTAAGCTTGCACTGATCAAGAATCCACAATTTGTTTTGAGATTAAGCAAGTGTGTGATGAGAAATGAGAGAAAATGCAAGTTGTGCATAAACTTGGAAATGAGAGAATAAGATAGAGCTGAGCAATCCTGAAACCCTAGCTTCTTTTATATGAAGTCACAAACCAATGCTGAAAAGATTGTGAAGTTTGCACGTGGGAATCACAAGTTTTTGGTGAATTTGCAAATTTTGCAATTTGATGTGAGATCATGAATTCTTCATGCTTGCCTTGGCCTTCAGCCCCATGTGCAATCCACATCCATCCCTTGATTATAATCCAGCAAGTCCTGGCCCTTAGATCAAAGTTGTCACACTTTCTCCATGATTTTGCAAAATATCCACTTTTTGAATAACAAACTTGCCTTGCACGAAAATGGGAGTTTCTCTTGAGCAAAGTGTGCCAAATACAATGAATTTTAATGTTGCAAGCTTATTTGAACCGTTCCAAGTCTTGAAAATAAGTTTTGAAACTTTTTGCTTTTGGTGCATGCATGAATTTTTTGTTTTGCCCTAATTTACACCAAATTTTCGAAGGCCTTTTAGAACAAACCATGAAACCCATGAAAAAGTACTTTTAATTTTTGAAAATGGGAGCCCTTAATCTCCAACTTTCATGTTTGACTTTGGTCCATTTGAAGAATTTTTGATCATGTTAAGCTCACTTGAAATTTAGGGCAAAAGTTGCCAAAAATGGAAAATCCTTAAAACCAAGTTTTCACCGATTTTGCAAAAAGCCTCAAATCTCCATGATTCTTGATCTTTGAACATCCCAAACCTCTTATAACATTTTAAGGACACCCCTTGGCAAGAAAAAGTGTCTTGGACCCCTTAAAATCACACAGTTGACTTTTTAAGGGCACAGTTGACCAATTACTTCATCTGCAAGCAACTGGAGAATTTCTTGACTTCTTCATGGAATTTTCTCATGAAAATTGGTACCTAGGATCTTCTTGACATATAGAAGACTTTTCCCAAATGAAATGGCCAAAGTTGTGAGGTTTTGATACTTGAATCTCAAACCCTAGTTTAGGTGCCTTGTGTAGGAGCTTTGCCTTATCCTGAATTCTCAGATGATCATGCAACCTTCTGAGCTTTTGTAAATGGACTTGATCTTGTAATTAGAATGTATACCACTCATAGGACTTGTACAAAACCATTGGGACCCTTCCCATAGCTTGTGATGCCTCAAGAAACTCCACAGATGATCATATGCTTAATGCTAGGTCATGAAGAATGTTATGCCTCATCTTTCCATGCTAGGATGCTAAGAAAATGATATGTTCATGATGATTATGATGTGATATGATGCTTAAAATGAAGAGGGAAAATTTGGGGTGTTACAGTTGGCTCCTACCATGACTGGTTGGGAAAGTCCTTACTCAATGGAGCTTTCGCGGAAAAGTGCACCTCGACGTGACTGTCTTTCAGAAGTTTTAGACTTCTCAACTTGGCAAACCTAAGCTTTTGGACTGGATTTCCATATGTGAACCTTTTATGATGCCAAATAAATGTATGCAAGCAAAAAATATTTATTCTTAGAATGGAAATTCTAATGCAACACACGTGTTAATCTTGAATTCTTTATTGAAAAGGTGTCGCAAACCTTTGTGAGCGTATCACTGGTTAAGATAGGACATTATTTTTGAATGAAAGTATGTACATGCAATACCAACAAGGATATTTTAGCGCAACTCATAGGAGTCATGAACGCGGTCTCATGGTGGTACGCTCTCAAAATAACCCTATTTCAGTTAGGAATTTTGTGGGTTGTATCATGGTCTGGTTCACGGTTATAGAAACAAAGGATATAGGCTCGAAGTTTATTTGTGCCCACCCACTCTTCGTGATGTTCTCCATTCCTATGTTAAGCTAACCTTCGCAAGCACTCATCTTTCATAAGGGTTTCGTGTCGGTTGAGGAACCATTGCTGCTAACAGTTCAAGCACCTGTCAGGTTATCGTTTTAAGTCAGTCACCCCTTTTTCTTTCGTGTTTGTGCCACACGACTTTGTTCTTTCTTAAGGATCTTTCTTGTGTAATCCTTTTTGTCTTTTGCTTTTTGCGTTCTTTTGTTGATCCCTAACTTTTGCCTGGACTGATTCTTGTGAAGTCCAGCGGGATGCCTTGATTTTTTTCCTAAGTCGCTTGTTTTCAAGTTTCGACTTAGCGGGCTTTTCATTTCTCTCTTTTTTTAAACAAATCTTTTGACATTGTTTATCTTGATTGCTTTGTGAGGGTTGTGACTGCCTCATTCTTTGGTCGATGAAGGATAACCATTGTGGGTTCCAGTCTTTGGACCTCTTTATTTGGATAACCAATGTGGTTTCTGGTCTTTGGACCTCTTGATTAGTATAGTGGAATGTAATGGATCCTCAAATGCACTCCTTTATGAAAGTCTGAATGCCTGGTCCAACTAGATGACACCTACCCTGCCCATGGATTAAACGTAAGGGTTTTTTCATGCGAAAAGAAAACTCCTACTTCAAGGCTCAAAGATGTTAGCGAGGGTCTATCTCCCTTATATCTCCAGTGTTTGGGGATTTGAAACAAAGCATGTACATCATCAACAGGGTCTTATTCGAGATCACACAATTAGAGATTCTTGTGTTTTCATTTCGCCATTCTCCTACATAGAGTTTAAGCACGACAATTGATATTGCAATATACACATACAGAATTATAAGTGAATGCAAATGAATTACTTCAAGAAAAACATGTGAGTTTTATTATGATTATCATTCAAAAGCAAAAAAATTTCATACATGTAGACAAATGTTTAGCACATAAAAGAAACTACAAATGGAAACACAATAAAGAAAATGAATATTGTCGTAGTTGAGGAGGCTTGATTCCGTCTGGACCTGACAGTCTTGGATACTTTCAGTGATCAATAGCTCTTTCACAAACTTGTAATCTTCAAGTTGTAGCCGTATACCCAACCATGGAAATCATACCTCTTCTTCTAGTTATTCTGAATCTGACACGAGACATCTGAAGGAAATAGTAAAGCCGGAGAGTAAAGTTGTCTCATAAGGTTTCTCAGAAAGACCTGATAATCTTCTGCCTACGTATCTCCATTGACCCATGACCAATGAAGAATCAGAGCGACGTAGTTCCCCTCAATAGGGATGAAAAAAGCATTGAAGAAAGACAAACAAACAGTTTCCATTGCTGAGAGTATCTGAATACTGATGGCTTTATTTGCTTCTTGAAGATTCCAGCTTAATGTGGACCATCTGGTAAAACAACCGTGACACCGGCTCCGTTGTGATTAGGCATTGGGTTTTGGAGTACATTTGGGCGAGGAGCAAAATTAATCGCTTTGGAGTCAATTAAGTCTTGTACCTTGTTCTGAAAAGCCCAACATTTCTCAATATTGTGCCCTTGGGCACTCGAATGGAACTCGCATATGGCATTTGCATCAAAATTCGGAGGTAGATTATACGGAGAAGGAGCTCTCATGATACGAAGCTCGACCATGTTCAACTTTAGCAGCTCTGGAAGCAATACAACATATGGGCATGGGATGGGATCAAGTTTACGGTTCCTTGCTCTTGTTCTTTCCTGATTTGGTCTTTGTGCCTGATATTGCGGACCTTGAGGTTGTTATTGGACCTGTGGAGTAATAGTTACTGGAGCTGTTTGGTACTATCCTTGAGAACGACCTCTATCTTGGCTCTTATACACAACATTGGTCTCGCCTTCTCATCATCTTTGGTCATTTCCAAAAGGCTTTTTCACACCAGAAGAACTAGCACTATTTGCATCCTGGATCTTTCCCAATTTTAGGAAATTTTCTATCCTTTCTCTAGCGATGACAATATCAGCAAAACCGATAGACGGGCAAGCGGCCAGATGATCCAAGTATGCACCTTGCAAGGTGCCCATAAACATGTCTTCCATTTCCCGATCGAGCAATGGAGGTTGAACCTGTGTAGCCAATTTACGCCACCTCTGGGCGTACTCCTTAAATCTTTCCTTAGGTCCTTGAGACAAGTTCTGCAAATGAGTGCGGTTTGGAGCCATATCAATATTGTATTGATATTGCTTGATAAAATCTTCAGCTAAATCTTTCCAGCATCGGATAGAGACCCTGCTCAGCTTCATGTACCAGCTCAATGAAGCTCCAGATAGACTATCTTGGAAGAAATGCATCCAAAGTTTCTTGTCATCAGTGTGAGTCGAGATCCTTCCAAAATATGTGTGAATGTGAGTTCTAGGGCACATGTTGCCGTTGTATTTGTCAAATGATGGCGCCTAGAACTTAGGAGGGATTCTGACTCCTGGCACTAACCCAAGACTGGTTACATCGATGCCTAGGAAATTCTAACATTCCATGGCCTTAATCTTCTTTGTCAGCTCTTCATACCTGCGATCATTAATCTCATTCGTATTACCCATATCAGCATCTAGTAGAGTGAACGGGTCCTCTTGAGTGTCTTCTAAACCCACATTACGGGTTGCAGTCCTATTTGCATTTGGCTCCCCATTACGAGCAGCGTTAGGATACACATTCTCAGTCGGTGTTCCGGTATTAGTATTATTAGAATTTTACTGGGGTTTCTCAACCATCAACCTGAGACGCTCTTGATTCTGAGCAATGTCGGTCATCATTTCCATGAACTGATCCATTCTCTGTTGGAGCTCATTGAGATCGTTCTACATTCGTTCAACCATTCTTACTCGGTTTCTTTTTGTTGGATACCGATGAACGCGTTGACTAGCTAGATTGCCTGAAGTTGAATAAGTTAGGAAGTCCAAATAACCTGTAAAATGCAAAATATACAAATCGTACAGTAAATGCGTATGATATGTTCATGAGGATGCGACATGCGACCCTGCAAATGAGTAAGCATGTGTTAGTAATGCAAGCATGCAAAAGATGTTATGTAATGCACTCGCATGTGATCAAAGGTCTGGTAATCACTGGTCTAATGTTGGTTCTGAGAAGATAGTCATGTGCTATTGAAGAGTCATAATAACAGTACCACCGAAATCCCGGATCTCAGGACTAAAGGACCATGTAAAACCTGATCATAATACTGAACAATGATGACAAAGCGGGTATGTTGGAAGTTTCAGGGTTCTTGTAAACCCCTCCCATTTCACGGGTATGCTACTCCGAGTCAACATCACGGACTCTCAAAGCCGGATAGCAATAATATGTTCACCATTTCCGAGTAATGGCTCATGACCAAATCAGGGAATCGGTTTGGAATTATATACTACCCAGGGAGGTCTCAGTTGAGTACGGGGAAAACAAGCATCCCTCATAAGTCCCTAGCTTCAAGCACTGAATCGAGAAACAATAGTACATTCATCCCGAAGGGTACAATATTATCGTCGTATGAACAGTTTGCCTTGACTGGGTTCCTATGAGAGAACCGGGCCATCCTATGCGAGTTCCCAATGGGCCCTCGGATGCGAGTGGGTTTGCCAACAAATGTGGTATGCCACTGTCATCACTGGAGTGGGTTGTTTCCACTAAGGTCCTCGATGATCGGTTCCCAGTGTTAGCAGCTCAGGTGGGAACATTCTATGGTCTGCCCAGGCAGTATAGAACATATCCCAAGAGAGCCTGATCTGTGTGTGGAACTCGTGAAAACTACACGTGCTCAAGACCACGCAAGCCAGACGACTGCCCACTCTAAATCCTATGTGTTAGCTGGGTAGTTGGCTTATCTCACAAGAATCCCATCCCGCCAAGGAAAACCAGAACATCCAGTATAGTATATGCCAGTATATGCAACAGTAAAGTAAGGTGAAAACAGTTGTAAATAAAGCTATAAAGTAAAGCGATGAACTGTAAATAAAACAGTAAAGCAAAACTAAAGCACAACAGCAAACGAATAAACACCCAAAGATAACAGAAACAGGAAAGCGTTAGGATTGACTCTTAAAGAGGAAACCAGAGATTATGGCACAGCAAAGTCGCCAGCTGTCGCTCCTGGGATTTTCATCATAGTACAAATGCAAAAGTGGCGCGAAAAAGGTAGAGTCGCCAGCCATGCATTTTTATCCCGAAGGAACGGGAAAGGTAATAATGCACAAACCTGAGGAAGAAGGAAAGGACAAGATCCTACGAACCAAAGATATGGGTTCGGGAGTCGGTTATGACCTAGGAAGGTATTAGCACCCCAGATCGTCCGCCGTACTCGACGGGATCCATGCTTGTTTGTTTGTTTCAAGGGGTGAGAAATAAGATGCTGCTAAACAAATGAACTGCTAACTGGAATGAAAGTGAGATAAGAAAGGGATCTGGAAAAGAAAATGGAAAGAAAGAATAGGAAAAATGATGAATGTGCTCGAATGGGCCCTACCCCACTGCCTACATACCTCATCGGTAAAATGAGGATCAGATTCGTCGTAGTTCGTCTAACTAAGGCGGGAACTATTTGTGTTTTTTAGGATGACGTTTCCATAGCTCTAGCTCAAGTGTTACCGGCTCTGACTCAAGGGTGTTTACCATATCACTGTTTGAACTGTCGAGGCAAGTCGTATTCGTCCGCAAAGAGTATGAGAGGAGAAGGGAAGACACGATGTCTTTGTTCATTGTCTTTTATGAGAAGTGTTTTGAGTTTATCGTTTGTGAAAGTAGCCTCATGATTAGACTTGTGTGTCATGCTAGACAAGCTCACACTATTCCAAGATGGAATGAATATGAGTGCCCCATGGAATAAAGCTATACACAAAAGACTATTTCAATCCTTTATTAAATGTATTTTGGATTTTTGTTTGGAGATGAGAGAAGAAGACTCAAATGGAGAAAGGACAAAACTAAGGGGGACTAAGACCAAACCTAAGTTGTTTATTCAATGGATGTCCTAATGGTTAGTGTGGCTTCTAAATCTAATAGGAAGAAAAGAGAGTTAGAAAGTAACTTACTTCCTAAGGAAGTTAAGTTGTTTCTAAGAGAGCAAAAGGGAAAGCCTATGATCAAAGCACAAGGTGCTAAGGTAAACACAATTAAATTGCATAAGAGATGAGAATGAAGTGTTACTTACCTCAATATCCCCCCTACAAAACAAATGTTAGCATGGTAAATATGACAAAAATAAGGTAAACAAATACCAAATTAATTCCTAAGGGAACTAGGACCTAAATTAGACTCAATCTACAGTTTAGTGAACTTAAAGGCAATGCAATGCAAAATTCAGCAGCCTATAACAGCTACCAAATGCAAAAACAACAATGAAATGCCATGTAACACACAATCAACTTTTTACAGCACATAATCAGCATGCAAGACAGGTGTAAAAAGTCACAAACAGCATGAACATCATAGCAAACAGCATACATTTTACAGCTCCTATATGCAAAGACAACTATGAAATGTAAAATACAGCTTTGATTATTTTCATTTTTAATGCACAAACTCAATTATGAAATGCTTAATTAACATGAATTTGCAATATGAATATGGATCAAACACATAATTGAATGTCATGATTATTTTTTGAGGGATTATGCAAGAATGCACCACATGATTTATTATGCAACAAGTATGCAAAATATGGCACATGAACATGACATATGAACATAATGAACATTGATCATGTAAATGCAACATGATGGATTTACAAGAATGCCAAGCTTAATGAAAAATTCAGAATTGAATTGATGTGAATGATGTGATCAAACATGCAACCAAAATGCAACCAAATGCACATACATACATGGTTATGTGAAATGCAACATATATATTGATACAATGAAATGCAAAGAGTTAACAAAACATGCGAAAGATGCAAAAACATAATGCAACATGATTATTTACATGACAAAAGGTGCATGGACATAGCAACAATATGAAATGAGTCAATTCATGCACAAACGAACACATAAAGACAAAATATGTGAAATGGACGGAAGCGTGTCAAAACGACTCGAATTGGAGGAATGAGATGTCAAAACTAATCTTAAAAATTCCCTAAAATCAGGACATATCAATCTATGGTGGTAAAGGGAGAAGTAATGCCCAAGAAAAAGAGGGAAAAGGCACTTCTTGCAATCGACTTATTTCCTAAAGCTCCTAATGCAACTATTATCTAGTGAGCACAAATTTTACACCTAAAAGCCATAATCTAAACCTTAAGGGCACCTAGAATATGCTATAATTCTAACAAAGAACAAACAAAGTGATCAAATCGTAATCAAGACGAAATTAAATGGTCGAGCGCATACACGACAATAAACACACGAAGAATGCCGTCATGGCGAGATGAAGAGAATAAGTTAAATCGAGAAGCGGATTTAGATCACCAACCTACGAAGCGGAGGATTACTTCGGTGAGTGTTGCGATGTAGATCAGAATGAAAATGGAGAAGAAAACCTGATATTCGAAGCTTCGATCTGCGAACGCGCAAAATAAATGCAGTTGATGATGCTTCTTGATGAACACTTGATCAATAACCTCCAATAAGCTCAAAACTCTTCCAAAATCAGAATTGATTCTTCAAATAAGCTTCACAATGAGATGATTAATGGAGGTTTTAGCTTCAAGTTCTTCAAATTCCAATAAAGAATTTGAAGAACTTCTATGAAGAAGCTTTGGTGAGAAGTTGAAAATGGTGGAAAAATTTGAGAGAAGAATGAAAGAGATGAAGAGAAAATGATGAAGAATTGTAAAACAAAATGAGAGAGAGCTTAGCTTTGGGATGAAGTGGGTTTATATAATGTGTAGGCTTAGCATGAGGTTTGGGTTTGGTGGTTGCTTAGGAGTTAGGTTAGGTTTGGAGTTAGTTTGGGTTCTAGAGAATTCTAGAGTGTTCTTTTGAATATTCCTTAGAATATTCCTTGGAATATTCCTTGGAAGGTTGTAGAAAACTCTATAATGTGGTAGATTAATCCAAGGGAAAAGGAAATGTGAAGAGTGTGGAACAAATGTGAAGAGTGTGGAATAAGGCAAAGGAAAGGAAAGGAAAAAGTTGAGGAGAAGAAACTGAAAAAACAGAAAAAACAACTTATGTATCGATACGAAACTTTTATGTATCGATATATGTTAGTTATATAACATGTATGTATCGATACGAAGATGTATGCATCGATACATACTGAAGCTTTGGTTATTTCCAGCAAATTAACTCACTTATGCATCGATACATACATCAAATATATTGATACATAAATGAAACATGTATCGATACGAAACTCGTATGTATCAATACAATCTTTTTTTTTTTTTTTTAAAATTTTTCTTAATCAAAATTAGTCCATAAGACTCTTGTGACCCTTTGCACAATGTTGTGAAGACATATTGCCCCTTTTTGTTGCTTTTGGATGGCCCTCAATTACTCCAGCCACTGATCACAAGCCTCCCCTCAGCTATGATGCAATGTTTTTGGTTGTGATATGCAATATGATATGCTAAATGATATGAAAAATGAGAGGGCAAATTTTGGGGTGTTACAGGGACTATCATCATTTTTCCGTAGGGTCATCGAGGGACAAGATCATTTATTCGTAGGAAATTTCGAAGGGACTGTGATCTTTTAAATCTTGAAGGGACTATGATGATTTTTAATTTGTAGGGACATTTGCTAAGACGCCCCCACATTCGAGGGACTTGACCATTGTATTGAAGGCAACAAATAGGGGAAACCCTAGGAGGTGCAGATGGTGATCGTAGAACAATCGACTTACGTGTGTCAATATCAGTTTCAAATATATATCTTATGATTAGTGATCTAAGTCCAAATTGTTTTCATTTAGTCTTTGCACTCCCTAAATTACTAACCACGCATTTAAATATTCACGAAAAATAAAAAGCGGAAAATAAGATCCTATGTTATTACATATGGGAAGCAATTACATAATAAGAGCGAAAAATAATTACATAAGAAGTGCGACCTATACAATTCTCTAAGAAAAGCAAATTAAATAAATTATTGATAAGAAATTTTAAAATTTTAAGTATTTGTTAAATTAAGGTTTGAAAATTAGGGTTTTGTTAAAAAACCTAAATCTAATTAAATTAACTAATTAAATTTTATTAAAAGAAAACCTAATAAATTAATTGTTAAAGAAAATAATTAAGTAAAAAAAATGGTGAAATTTATTTGAAGAAGAAGATTAGCTGGAGGCGATTAAGTTAATTTTAGGTTAATTAGGGTTATAGTTTAATTAATTAATTAATTAATTAGAAGAAAAAAAGTTAATTAAGAAAATTAAAAATAAGAGAAAATACCAGGTTTCAGAAAAAGGGTTGGAGGTTGGACTTGAACCCACACCCTCTGCCTCATATGCTTTGCCTTCATCCACTAGACCAGACGCGCGTTGGTATTTGTAACCTGAAACAAATAGATTATAAAATAAAACAAGAAAAAGAAACGGGTTATCAAAAATATGCTGAAGGTTGGGTTTGAACCCACGCCCTAAAGGTTATAGCTCCCTCTCTCAACCACTGGGCTAGCCACGCGCCTGTGATAATAATATGAAACAAATCAATATTAAAATAAGTTAGAATTTGAATTTCTGATGCGCGCGAAGCTTGGTCATCTTCAACCTCTGGCCTATGAATTTTGCTACGGAATGGCTAATATTTCACCCCAAATATTTCCCTCACATATTCAAGACAATGTGTCTTAAAAGGTCTCCTAATGGTCATAATATTCTCAATTGCTCAAAAGAATTCAAGGTTTCATCAGACAAAACCTCCTCCTAAGCAATGGATCTTAAATTAGGATTTTGAGTTTCTCAAAGAAAAATGAACTTCCAAAGACTCAAGTGGACTTCATAACATCCCATATACTTTAAAGAATCCTCATGTTAAGTTTCAAAGCTTTCCCAACAAGTTTGACCAGTCAGATACTTAGATACCTAAAAAATCAGTTAACTTGGTAAAAAAGTAAATTGTGGTCAACTCAAAGTCAAACTTCAAGATTCTTGGAAAACATCAAGATTATGAGGTAAAATTCATCATTTGATCAAGGGTTGATCATGATTCATTAAGGAAACCTCAGAATCATCAATAATCAAGAGTTTCTAAATTAGGGTTTTCATAGTAAAAGTCAATTGAACTTTGACCAGCCATAACTTTCACATACTTTATCAAACAATTTCCCATCCAAAGCTCATTTTGAAGGAAATTAAATTCTCTACAACTTTGTGTCTCACAAGCCAAGCCTAAAAATGTTTCATTTGGAAGGTATGAGCTAATGCATTATAGGTCATTTTGAAAGTCAATAAAAAGTCAACTTTTTCCAAAGCTCGTAATTTGAAAATGGTAAATGATATGGACATGGGACCAAAAGGGTTGATTAGAGGACACTCTAAGCTTTCTAAAAAGTCCTAGAACACCTTCATGGTATCAAAATTGAAGAGTTATGCATTGTCAAAGTTGGATCATTTTCAAGGGGTGTATGAAGTAAAAAAGGCCATAACTCTAATTCTTTCCAAATGGGCCCATAAAATTGCAATCCAAACTTCAAGATGATGTCATGCACGACCCAATGGCCAATTATTCTGATTTTTATCATTTATTTTATATTACTTTTGATTTTAATTATTAAAATTCAAATTAAATTGAAATAAATTATGAAATCAAATATTTGATCCAATATTTGTTTTGGGATCAAATATATGTTATTTAAAGGTGATTGGAATCATTCAAATTCGTGTAAAACCAACATGGTATGAAGATATTTGATTTTTGGATGATTAAGACAAATTGATTTCTTCAACCTCAAGCAATCCACAAAACTCCATCAAAGCCCAATTTGATTTACCCTAATTACATCACTATAAAGTCATGATCATAACACAATAACAAGGGGACGAAAATTCAGACATTTGGGCACTCTTCAAAACTCACTTTTTCAAAAAAACAAATTTTTGGTTTTGGCATTTGAGGTTGTTTCAAGGCAATTTAAAGGTTGCTATAGATTCCTTGATAATCAGTGAACGTATCCCCATCATTTACATCATCAAAGCATCATGAATTTGCATAAACCAATTGCACTTGTTCTTGTTTTTTCTTGAAATTCGATTTCGATTATATGCACGTTCTAACTCCAATTTGATTATGTAATATTGTTTAGAATGATTATTAGAATGTTTCTGGGCTGGTTGATTGAATTTTTGTGTGCAGGTTTATGGATATGCTATTTTTAGGGTTCTTGAAGTTGAAATTGGGAACTTCTTGAAAAAGCGATTTAAGGACAAATTAATGTTTCCATGAGACTCACAAGACCTCTTTTGATAGGTTTACATCATTAGAATGAATTTATATGGTGTATCTAACGTTTTGTGATGTGCATGTCTTCTAGTGACGGACGAAAACCGTCACTAGAACCTTTAGTGACGAAAAAGTGTCTCAGTGGCTGAGACTATTTCATTAACGGATTTATTTTATATATTTTTGTTTCTATTTCATTAACGCACACAAGCGTGTGTCCCAGTGGCTGAGACTATGCGTTGGAGAACTTGGGGGGACGAGTTCGAATCCCAGGTCCCCCATTATTTTTGGTGACTTGATATTTTTCCTTATTTTTTATGTTTTCTAATTCCTTTTAATTATTTTGTTAATCTTAATTAATTAAATAATTAAACCACTAACCATACTAATCCTTAATAGATTTCTTAAAAAATTTCCATTAACTTTTAATATTCTCAATAAATTATTTTTCTTTTTAATAAAAGTTTTTATTAATAAATTTAGTTGTTTTTTAGGGTTTTATTAACTCATTTATTTTAGTAATTAGGTTTAAAACAATTTGATTATTTTTCTAACCCTAATTTTTCTAACCCTAATTTCCATTCATTTAAAATAGTTTTATTTTATTTTATTTATTTTATTTATTTTATTTTATCTTATTTAATTATTTAGAAAAATTGTATTGGTTGTTTTTTTATGTAATTTATTTTTCCTCGCTTCTATAATTACGTAACTACCCCGAAGCCGTGTAATAGCTTAGGACCTTGTTTCTTGCTTTTCTTTTGTTATTTTTGTAAGTATTTTACTATGTGGTTAATAATCTAGGGTGTGAAAAGAAATAATTGAATAAACGGACTTAGAAAATTAATCATAAGATAAATATTTGAAAATGATCATTTACACACGTAAGTCGGTCGTTCTACGATCGCCATCTGCACTTCCTAGGGTTTCCCCTCTTGGTTGCCTTAATAAATGGTCAAGTCCCTTGAATATGGGGGTGTCTTAAAATCAAAGTCCCTTCAGAAAAATCATCAAGTCCCTTCAGATTCAAGAAAGATCATAAGTCCCTTCGAAGTTGCCTACGAAATCATGATCTTGTCCCTACAATAAATGATGATAGTCCCTACGAGTTTCTAGAGACACCCCTATAAGTTGCCTTCATTAACCATACAATGACCTTACGCCTGTCCCTTAAATAAATCCAAGGTAATGACTACTTACTCCTTAATAGTTAGTGTAAACACCCCAAATTTGCCCTCACTCATTTCACCATGGCTTGTGATTCTTTTCATTTGCATAAGTTCAATCATATCATCTCATACTACATTCTTGCTTCACTGCATTGATTGAAAGTCATCTGCATCTAGGGTTTGTGATCTGAGCAATCCCTGAGCTATCTGAGCCACTCCAAAGGTCATCAATCATCTCAAGAGGGCCCATGTATGTTCAAACATCATATTATATCCTCCAAAGATCAAGGAAGCCAAAAAATCACAAGAACTGAGGAAGGCATGGAAGCAGAGCCAGACTTAACTGCAGATGACCTAAAATTAGGGTTTTGGTTTCAGAGGCAATAACTCCAAAATTTTTGGTCATTCTTGTTTCTATTGGTCTCTATATGTTATAAGGATCATACATACCAATTTTCATGAAGAAATTCAATGGGGAAGGCATTTGATCAATAGATGACTTCTTGAGCAAGTCAGTGCAAAATCAGGGCATCTGAGGCCCCCAGTCACCCAACCAAAGGGTCTTCTCCATCATTTTGAATGTGTATGATCTTTATTTGATCTTAGAAAAAGTTAGAAGTTCATAAAATTGAAGAATTTCAAGTCATTTGCAAAGTTGCCATTTTGGGAAAGTGACTTATAATGCAAACTTGCCATTTTGGGAAAGTTTTTCAACCTCCTCTTTTTGATTCAGAAATGCTTCAAATGAAAAATTCTTGGTCATGAAATTTGTAGATTGGATCCTCCCATTTTCAAAAAGTACAAGAACTTGATCTAATTCATCCTAGAACTCAAGTTATGGCTTGTCAAAGTTGGGAAAAATCACAAAAATTCACTTATGTGCCAAAGAAGGAAACTTGCCAATTCTTGTACCAAGGAAATATGTGACTTCTAATTGATGTCTAAGAATTACACAAACATCATACATGACATAAAACTCAGAATTTCCCAAAGATTTCTCAAGTTTCATGCCTTAAACTTCAAGAAATTCAAAAGGGGCCAAAGTTGTACAAAATTGCAAAATGATCCAAATCTCTTCATCCACTTGTGCCAGCATGCCAAATTTGTTTCTATGGTTCTCCTTGAACTCAGCTGAGGCCAGACACCGCTTGCAACCAGGCCTGCCATGACCCATACCTCAAGTACACAAACTTTTGACATTTTGGCAACTTGCCCATACCAATCAACATAGGCTAGCACCCACTCTCTGACTTATCACATTTCTTTATGTGGATCAAAACCAAGCAAAAGCACATAACATTGCAGCCAACACTTGAGAATACTCAGCACACTCAAAAATCCCAAAATTTGCAAAAGCCTTCGAATCTCTCAACTCAACCATCAAACCTTCAAACTTTTTCCACCATTCAACTCCACAAACATCACTGATCATTTCCCACCCTTCATTTTGCCCTAAAAAGCCCAGAATCAAAAACATGATTTTCACATTTTACAAACTGAACTTCTGCCAACTTCTTCTTGAGGCCATTTAAACTCCAACCAAGCATCATAAGCTCTTGGGGGGAATCATTGGAGTGGATTTGAAGCAAAGAACTGGCCAGAAAGTCCCTGTTTCGAAAGCTCAAGCTCAGGTAGCCATGGCATTTATTTTTCCAGAACTCTTATTTAATGTTATAGAATGATTCTACATGTTTCACTGATCACCATGATGTCTTTACTTTTGAGAATAGTTGAGAAATAAGCATTTCATGAGCTTCTGAAATTTCTGCCATGTTTTCCATTTTGCTTTGATTCACGAATTTGATGATGAATAAATGATTTTTGGTGATTGATTCTTGTTGGGGTTGATGTGGGGATCATTTATGGAAAGTTAGAGAGCTTAGGGTTTCGTATGGAGGGAGATAGCATGTTTGGCTAGCCGGAGAAGATGACCGGAACACTGTTCCGGTCACCTGAAAGTAATTAGGGCTCAGATTAGGGTTTTAATCATAATTAGGGAAGTTTGAATGCTGGCCATCCAGATGCGCGCGCTGGTCAATTCCCGCGTCTCAACTTTAAACCAGGGCCTTTGGATCTGTTGACTTTCATTTAAATTCATTTTAAATTCATTTTATTTGCATTTTCTTCCACATTTTATTTAAAATAGTAAAACATTTCTAAAAAATCTCATTTTTTGCATCATACCTTAAAATATTTTTATCTTTCTGAAAATAATTTTTTGCATAATTTTCGTATTTTAAAAATATTTAAATGTTTATTTTAATTAGTTAATGAGAATTAATTAATTAATTAAAATAGCATTTAAGTTTCTAAAAATCACAAAAAAAATCACATTGCATTTTTATACATTTAGAAACATTATAAAACTCTTCAAACAAATTTATTTTTGGTTCTTGACATGTTTTGGCATTTTTCTTTGGAATTAAAGTTCTTAAATGGCAATATTTTTGTCCTAACTTAGAAAAATTCATTCTGCCTAACCTTGAAGAGTTTGATGATGGTTCTTTTTGCATTGAATTCTTCATCTCATGTAGTTTCTAGGATAAAATTGGTTTGAATTTATCTCTCATTTTCAATTTGTTGTGCATTTTTCCTTTTGAAGTGCCTTAAAACCCTAGCTAACTTGAGAAAATCATAACTTCCATTAGGTTAAGAGTTAGGTCTCCCCGTTTGGGAAGTGAACTTGTGTGGGGTTAGGGTTCCTTTGATCTCAATTTCAATTTTTATCAATTTCATTTGCTTCTGGTTTTGGGTTTTGTATTGCATGTTATGCATAAACCCTAATTTTTGCCTTCATTTGCATCCATCTTCCATATGCTTGCATACATGAACTTTCCATGACATTTTATGCATTCACATGACTTATAAGACATATTAGGACACATTAGAATCATACTTGATCATTTCTTCATCCATTTACCATGATATGCATCCATTTCATTCCATGAACTTTCATGAGCTTTCATGCTTCCTACATGCTTCATTTGCATTCTCATCTCTTGTATGATCATCCATGGCACTTGACATACATTTGCATCATCTCTTAGCATCATTTACATCATTAATATGCTTCTGGTTTTGGTTTGCATCCTTGCATACATCTCATTTTCATTTCATTCTTTCTTTTATGCTAACCATTTCAGGTGGTAAGTACTTTGAGAAGTGAATTTGCCTTCACTTCTCACTTCTCTTCTCTTTCTCTCTTATGCATCATTGCTGCATTTTTACTTTTGTATTAGAGTGGGCTTGCTCATTCATGTTCATTATCCACTTTCTTTCTTCAAGTAACTTATCTTCTTAAGTGAAGTAAGTTAACTTGTTTCTTCTTGCTTCTCCTTCCTTCTTCATGTTTCTTCCTTGGTGGCTTTTCCTTGAAGATCTCTTGCAAGCTTCATAAACCCTAGGAACACCCAAGCATGATCACAATTTGGGTTTTATTAGTCCCCCATTAGTTTTACCTTTGTGTCATCTTTGTGTCTCTCTTCTCATCTCATAATCAAGGACTAAACCTTAAAGGTTTTAAGGCTTTGTGATTAGGATTATGCCTGTATCCTTCTATTAGGATGGAGTGTATAACTTTAATCCTATGTGTTAAACCCTTAATGTGTTTAAATCCTTTAATCAATTCACCTAATAATCACTAATACATCAAGCTTGTAACTTGGGCCTTGCATTAGGGTTCTAATTCTTCCTTAATTGGTTAAGAAGGACTAACCCTAGTGTTAATGGACAAGTCCCCCTCAAGTTGTCTTACAACCCATAAAATTCATTTCTTAATCTCAGCATTAACTAAAATCCACTCTAATAAAGGTTTTGTTTTGTCATGAGGTTAATCCCTAATCATGGATTAAGTTGAGGAGCCTTTCTCAGCTTAAATGCTCTCATCTATCATCCTTCTATTAGGATGGTGTAATGAGTCCATTAAATCCTTGATTATGGATTAAACTCATTACTTAACACTAAACAAAAACAACAAAAACATCTAAATAATTGCAAGTAGGTTAATGATCTTAATCCTACATCATGGTGATTAAGTGTGGGGTGATTACTTCATACTTAAGGTGTTCTCATTACCCCTAATCAGAGGGAGGATGTGATGAGTTTACTAACCCTTGGTTTAGGCTTAAGCTCATTTTCTTATGACAAACTCCAAAAATCAATAAAAGATTGAAAACACAAAAAATAAACAATAATCGTCTCCTTCGGGATTCTTTTCTCATCACACTCATTCACAAACGGGAACTTGCTTCTTCCGTCTAATGCAAGACAGTTAGCACTCGAGCCAGACGAGTCACACACTTGAGCATAGACAAGTAGGCAGTTCACAAGTCAATTCATCTTCCAGTCTCTTTGAGTCGAACTACGGTGTTCTGACTTCCTCATTGCACGAGAGGATACGTAGGCATAACTTAACAGTTATCGAACAAAAGTCTCTGTATATTCCCCCTCCTTCCAGCATTATTCTTTAAGCCTCATAATCTTGAGCTTTGGACTCTTTCCTTACACTGACACTTCTACACTTCATTTCACATTTCTTTTACACTGACACTTGCATTCTTTTCCAGCTTTTTGTACACAAAATAGCACTGACACTACCCCTTTAAGCACAAACTTTCAAGCGTGGATCCCGTCGAGTACGACGGACAATCTGGGTGTTAATACCTTCCCAGGTTGTAACCAACCCCCTTTCTCAGTTTCTCTGGTTCGCGACCGTCTTATCCATCTTTTCTTAGGTTTATGCAGCATTACCTTTCCTTCGGGATAAAAATGCCTAGCTGGCGACTCTTTTCATTTCCTTCTCCTTTTAACGACCGTTCGCGTCTGTACCCCTCTTGGCCTGTGTCATCAGGTGGGAGCGACAGCTTGGCGACTCTGCTGGGGAGACTTATATTGTAACCAGGGCTTCTGGTTCTTTTTATGGGTTCCTCCTAGCGCTTGTTTGATTTGTGTTTACTGGGGTGTTATGTGCTAATTGTGTTTGTTTATTTGCTTTATTTATTGCTTTATGTACAGCTTTATTTATTGCTTTCTTTACAGTTTTACATATTTCATACTGCCATTATCATTGCTGGATCTGGTTTCTGTTTTGGTGGGTGGGGTTCCATTGAGAGTTTAAGGTCATATACCTGGGACCTGAGTGACACCTAGGCTAGAGTGGTTCATGTTCTTTCCCATCCCATTTCGGTCTGGTGCGAGATTATGAAACACGGTTCAGATGTGGGTTTCTTCTTGAGAACACTGTGCTACAGATTTCCTGTAGTGCTAGGGCTATCTAGGAAGCCTGCTAAGTCTGGATGACCTTTAGTATGACCTTCAGAAGCTGAGGTGAATTAGAGGAGGATCTTTTATGGTTATTGTAAACACTGTACCTCCGGGTTAGAAGTATTTACACTTATCATAACTGATCCAAGTCTGAGGATCCTTGTTTTAGAACATTACTTGTGAGGGGGGTTGGGCTGTTTACAGGTTTGCAGGAACCCTTGGCCACATCATACCCTGTTACTGTATTGTTTAAGAATACTTCATTTTGGACAGTTCTTGTGATTAACCCTGGACATGTGACTCTTTATTTGAGTCCCCCACCCTGGTTACTGGACTTCTAAGCCTTCCTCTGGACCTTTGAACATACATGGACTTATACCAAGATAGATAATCAGATCCAGCTTGATCACAAACCCTTGCATATCATATGCATATATCATCATTGCATCATTTAACATTTGTTTATTTGCTTTTCAGGGTATCCATTTCACTGCATCTTGGTTTTGGTTTTGACCCCTTCTTCTGCATAGACCTCTGCTTCAGTTGTCTTCATCAGTTATCTACTTCATCTATCTCCATCCTCACCAGCATCAGTCTATCAGAGACTTATCTCCAGTCTTAGTCTGTGATCTTCATCAGCACTCATCTTCAGCCTCTTCATCAGTACTCATGACTACTCCCAAGAAGAGCAACATATCCTACCATTTCTTTGAGCCTGTGTTGACTGGTATCAGGAAGGTCCAGTCACTCATCACACCTGATTATATCCCTCTGTTCAGAGAGCACCATGGAGGTATCCTGGATATGGTCATGGACCTTGACCCTTCTCAGAGGAGCATGATCCATACATGTCTGCAGTCTTATGACCCTCCTTTGAGATGTTTCACATTCCCAGACTTTCAGTTAGGGCCTCTACTGGAAGATTTTTCTTCATTGATTGGAGTACCTATCAGGGGTGGAATCCCTTTCAACCCAGAGATGCCAGCTCCCAGAAATGAAGAGATAGCAAAGGCACTGTACTTGGAGCCTGCCCTGATTGAGCAAAGTATGACAACAAAAGCTGGGATCCCTGGTTTGCATTTGGACTTCTTAATTTCTCAGGCTATCCTGAAGGCTTCATTAGGAGAGTGGAGGGCAGTCTGTGCACTGTTAGCCCTCAGCATATATGGGGTTATACTGTTTACAGATGAGCCCAAATTTTTCAGCAAGAATTCCATTCATTTGTTTCTCTTAAGGAACCCAATACCCACATTGCTAGGAGATTTTTACTACTCCATTCATCAGAGGAATGAGAAACAAAGGGGGAAGTTGGTAAGATTATGTGCTCCTTTGTTTTACATCTGACTGCTCAGACACCTTCCTAAGTCAGATGCCTTCCTGAATCCCCACCAACAGAAGAATTGGGCCAAGAGGCTCATTGCCTTGACTTCAGATGATATTAGATGGTGCACCCAGAGCACCAAAGGCAAGGACATTATCACCAGCTGTGGACAATACCCAAATGTACCTCTGATAGGAGTAAAGGGTTGCATCAACTACAATCCTTTGCTGTTTAAGAGACAACTGGGCTATGCTTTGGTTCACCCTCCCAGAGGGCAAGATTTAGCTGAGACCCTGTGTTGTAAAGTGAAACCTAATTCAGCTATTGTCAGGAAAGCATCCTGGGCTTGGGATAACATCCAGACAAAAGGGATGGCTATTCTTGGAAGGTGTAATAATGTTGCTTCAGCTCAGTACTATGACTGGTCCCGTACTAGAGCTCAAATTACTGGAATGCCTTTCATCTTGGAGGACATACCTGGACCCTCTACAGTACAACCTGCAGCAACTGTCAGCCTAGAAGAATTTGAGAAGCTAAAGGAAAGAAATGAGAACCTATCTCAAGCTTTAAAGAAGACTCTTTTGGAAAGGAGTGATGGTCTTCTGGACATTGAGAGATTGGAGAAGCTCAGGGTGGAGCATCTTGCCAAAATTGAGAAGACAGAGGACTACATAGGAAGGCAAGAGCTGGGGAACAAATATTGAAGAATGCCTGCAAAGAGGCCAAAATTCAGAAGGCTAGGACTAAGCTCTATCTGCAAGAGAGTCAGGCTAGGTGGGTCAGGATCACCGAAGCCCGTACATAAGAAGACCAGAAAACTCAAGCCAAGATTGAACAGTTAGAGGCCAATGAGAAGAAGCAGCAGGAAGCTTTGTTGGCAGCCCAGAAGGAGATTTCAGAGTTAAAGCTCAGAGCAGGATTGAAGAGATCAAAGTAATAGGATAAGCATAAGAAACTGACCACTGCCATTGCTACCAGGAACCTCCTCATTAGGACCATTACAGAACACCCAGCTGGTCTGGTAACTGAGGCACTCCTGAAGGAGGTCAAAGAGGATGAGTTTGGATTGGATGTCTGATTCTTTGTTTGTTGTTATTTCCATTTGATGTACTTTTCCTTTTATTGTATTTTGACCCTCCATGGGCATGTGTTGTAAAACAAACTATGTATTGTTCACCATTTGTAATATATTTTAGTTTGTTTCCATTTGGGCTTTTCTCTCAACAACATCAAGCATCTTCCTCGAGGTCTGGAAAGGTCAAAACCAAGAACCAAACCGGATACCTTGGAAAACAAATAAGCATACTGCATTGCATACTAACTTTTGTTTTGTTTTGTAGGTTTTGTTATTACTTTTGTTTCTAACTTTGTTGTAACTTCAGGAAACATTGCTCGTCGCCGAGTGTTCCCTGTCAACCACACGCACCGGTACCCGACTCGTAACAACCTTCCTGGTATTCGAATGGAACAAGTACAACAGGATCTGACTGAGGTCGGAAATCAGATGGCCAATGAGAGAGTAGAGATGAGAAATCATATGTCTCAATTCATGGCAGTGATGACTGGCTTAGCCCAGAGTCAAGAAAGGTTAAGAGAGCTAGTGGAAAGACAAGCTCCTGAGGAGCCTCATCTTGGAACAGGAGGAACTAGTAACAATGAGCGGGGTCAGCCTCGTATTGACCCACCAGAATCTTGCAAGAAGATCCCCAAGTAGAACAGTTTACTGTTATGGGGGCTGGAGATGAAGTATATGACCGGAGATTGGATGAAATTGCTGAGAAATTAAGATCTTTGGAGTCTCAGAATTCTTTGGGCTTTGATGTGATGGATATGGGGCTAGTGGATGGGGTGAGAACTCCCCACAAGTTCAAACCCCCTTGCTTTGAAAAGTACAATGGTACCTCCTGTCCTCGCACTCATCTGCAGTCTTTCCTGGGAAGACTTAAAGCTTATACTATGGATGAAAAGCTGTGGATGTTCTACTTTGAAGACAATCTGACTGGGGCTTCAAGAGAGTGGTATTCAAACCTATCTAGGGCCACCATTAGATGTTGGAAGGACTTAGCTGAAGCCTTCATCAGGCAATATCAGTACAACCTGGACATGGCTCCCAACAGGAACCTTCTGATAGGAATGTCACAATCTTCTAGAGAGAGCTTTAGAGAATATGCCCAAAGGTGGAGACAGCTTGCTGCTGCTGTCCAACCACCCATGTAAAAGAGGGAAATGGCTGACATGTTCATGAATACTTTGCAAGGAACCTATATTGATAGATTGGCTGCCTTCTCCTCTACCAGTTTTACAGATGTGGTCATAGCTGGTGAGAGGATTGAAAGCCTCTTAAAGATGGGCAAAATTTCCGACAGTGGTGCAAGTTCATCCAGCAATCCCAGAAAGCCTTTTGTGGGACCCCGGAGGGCCGGTGAAACAAATTCCATTCATGCAAGCAGGGGTAGGCCTCAGTATGTACACCGGTCAGTAGCAGCAGTTACCATCCCAGCTCTGATTCCTCAACAATCAGCATATCCTCAACAATAACAACCACAGTATCCACAACAAGTTCATTATCCGCAATAGAGAACCTACAACAACAGCAACAACAACCAACAACAACGTCCTTTCCAACAAAGGCCATCACAGGAAAATAGGGTAATTGACCCAATCCCAATGCCATATGCTGCACTCTTGCCACAACTCCTGAAGCTCAACCTTGTTGAGTTAAGGACATTGGCACCTCCAGATCCTCTTAATTTGCCAAAGAACTATGATGCCAATGCCAAGTGTGCATTCTACTCAAACGCACCAGGGCATAACACTGAAAAATGCAGGGCCCTACAGATGAAAGTCCAAGATCTGGTGGACTCAAAAGCTCTCAGCTTTGCACCTCCTCCAAATGTCACAAGGAATCCAATGCCTAGTCACAACGGACATAGGATTAATGCTATTGAGGAAGGCAAACCATCCACCTTAATCACCAGTGTTGCACAAATTCGAACACCTTTGGTTGAAATCAAAGCTCAGCTTTTAGAATGCCAAGTTTTCCCCGGGTGTGAGCTCGGCTGTGGGTATTGCAATATTGCAGTCAATGGGAGGTTGAGAAACGACATAGATGGTCTTATTAAGGATGGTATCCTTCAGATTACGACAACAGCGCCTACAACTCCAACAATTCCTTCACCACGATCACAGATACTCCTACAACGTCAGCAACCATTGTTCCAACGGATTCTACTATAACTCCAACAACTGCTCAATCAATCACTTCAATACAAGTTCAGTCACCATCCCTGCTACAACTTCAACACCCATTCAGTCAACAGTACCTTCTACAACATCAGCAGCAATTGATGAAAGCATCTCAACGGTTACAATATACTACGATCCCGCAAATGTTCCTACCAACAATTCACAACAAAATGCTACTCCTGTCAGAGCACCAGTTACCATATACTACGATCCACACACCATTGTGGTCCCCTCTGCAGCTGCTATCAGTCTGGTCACTATCACAGTACCTGGGCCAGTTCCTTACGAAAGCAATAATGCCATCCCTTGGCATTATGGCTCAGACCTATACTGCGAGGGGCAGAAAATCACTTTGGAATCATCAACTTCTTCACCTCAAATAGACAATATGGGGGGAGGTGGAGGCTTCACTCGAAGCGGACGTCTCTTTGCCTCACAAATTCCAAGACCCACTGCCGAAGCAGAAGCTGCTGCCAAGGCAAAAAGGAAGAGCATGGTGCAAGAAGAACCAGTTGCTAGGGAAGCTTTGAAGACTCCTTTTGACCAGGAGGTTGATGAATTCATGAGAATCATAAAGAAAAGTGATTACAAGGTGGTGGACCAGCTTCACCAAACGCCTTCCAAAATCTCCATACTATCGTTGCTAATGTGCTCCGAGGCTCATCGGAACACACTATTGAAAGTCCTGCACGCAGCTTATGTGCCGGAGGAGATTACCGTCAATCAGTTAGAGGCTGTGGTTGGAAATGTTAAAGCTAGTCATGGACTAGGATTTACCAACACTAATCTGACAACGGAAGGTCGCAATCACAACAAGGCTTTACATATTACCTTGGAGTGTAAGGGTGCAGTTCTTTCTCACGTACTGGTAGACACAGGGTCATCCCTCAATGTCCTACCCAAGAAAGCCCTTGTAAAGCTGGAGTATGATGGATTGGCACTACGCCCAAGTAACTTGGTAGTAAGAGCCTTTGACGGTTCTAAAAGATCAGTTCTGGGAGAGATAGAATTACCATAATGATTGGCCCACAAGTTTTCAAAACGACCTTCTTTGTGATGGATATACAGCCTGCCTACAGCTGTCTATTGGGTAGACCATGGATACACGCTGCCGGCGCCGTGACGTCAACCCTTCACCAGAAGTTAAAATTCGAGTGGGAAGGCCAAGTCATTACTATTTGTGGGGAGGAGGATATTTTTGTTAGCCAGCTGGCTACTTTCAAATACATTGAAATGGATGGGGAGATCCATGAAACCATGAGCCAAGGGTTTGAGGCCCTTAATATTAATGAAACATCTGATGTACTTGGGACCTCCATCACATCATATCAGCAAGCCCGGAAGGTTGTTGAAGAAGGTACCGCCCAAGGCTGGGGCAAGCTGCTGCCAGTTGAAAAGAAAGAAGACCGATTCGGGTTGGGTTACAGACCAACTCGACAAGATCAATCAGAGGCTGCAAAGGAGCCCAAGTTTGTCAGCGGGGGGATGCTCACGCCGGATGCTGTGAATAGTTTGGAAGATGAGTCAGAAGACGAGCGCAACCTGGAAAGCTGGATACGTCCAAGGATCCCGGGGAACCATGTCTCAAACTGGTCTTCCCAGGAAATTATAAGAGTTACTCCCGCAGAGTAATTATTATTTCCTGTTTTTAAAGCATGCATCAAGTCCTGCATCTTGCCCAAGATGTCAGGACTCATTTTGTAATCGGGCCATCATGTATTTTGTGCAAAGATCAATTAATGAATATCAGGACATCTTTTGCAAATGAGTCTTTTCTTTTCCGCTCACTGTTTTTCATTTTTCATTTTTTGTACAAAAATAAAATGGCAATGCTTTTCAAAATAAATAACTTCATTCTCACTTTTTTAAACAAGATAAAACTGATCACTAAAATGAACAAATCTAAACCCTTGCAGAAAGTGCCCTCCAGATTGCACCGACAACGACACCGCTATGACTTCGTATGACTTTGACAATTCAATCAATCAAGCTGATGAAGGGGTCGAAGAAGATTATGAGCTACCTGAAGAGCTAGCCAGGTTGTTAAGGCAAGAGGAGAAGGTTATCACTCCTCATCAGGAGGAGGTTGAGACGGTTAATCTTGGTACAGAAGAAGAGTTGAAGGAAGTTAAGATCGGGGCCTGCCTACAAGATTCAGTAAAAGAGCAACTGATTAACATGCTTCGGGAGTATGTGGATGTTTTTGCTTGGTCTTATCAGGATATGCCAGGGTTGGACACCGACATTGTTATGCACAAGCTACCTCTGAAAGAAGACTGCCCACCAGTAAAACAGAAGTTGCGCCGTACTCGCCCAGATATGGCAATGAAGATAAAAGAAGAGGTACAAAAGCAGTGGGACGCCGGTTTCCTTGTTGTGACTAGCTATCCGCCGTGGGTTGCTAATATTGTACCTGTGCCTAAGAAGGATGGCAAGGTGAGAATGTGTGTGGATTACCGGGACCTGAACAGAGCCAGCCCGAAAGACGACTTCCCTTTACCTCACATTGATGTATTGGTTGACAATACGGCTCAGTTCTCGGTGTTCTCCTTCATGATGGATTTTCAGGATATAATCAGATCAAAATGTCACCTGAGGACATGGAGAAGACAACTTTCATCACACCCTGGGGCACATTCTGTTATAAGATGATGCCATTCAGACTGAAGAATGCGGGTGCCACTTATCAACGGGCTATGGTAACATTATTCCATGACATGATCCACAAGGAAATTGAGTGTTATGTGGATGACATGATTTCCAAGTCCCTCTCAGAAGAAGACCACCTGGTGAATCTGTTGAAGTTATTCAAGCGTCTGAGGAAGTACCAATTGAAGTTAAACCCCAACAAATGCACATTCGGGGTGAGATCCGGTAAGCTGCTAGGATTTATCGTAAGTGAGAAAGGGATTGAAGTTGAACCTGACAAAGTCAAAGCCATTCAAGAAATGCCTACACCGAAGACTGAAAAAGAAGTTCGGGGGTTTCTGGGTAGATTGAACTACATTTCACGGTTCATATCTCACCTTACAACAACCTGTGAGCCTTTGTTCAAGCTGTTAAGAAAAGAACAAACGGTCAGGTGGAACGAAGACTGCCAGAAGGCTTTTGACAAAATCAAGGAATACTTACAAGAGCCTCCAATCCT
This sequence comes from Lathyrus aphaca, assembly GCA_963966055.1. NCBI lineage: Eukaryota > Viridiplantae > Streptophyta > Magnoliopsida > Fabales > Fabaceae > Lathyrus > Lathyrus aphaca. The sequence continues at coordinate 387,284,173 of OZ014524.1, read as the reverse complement.
TATGCCACCAGTTGAAGGAAGACCTCTAATCATGTACTTGACAGTATTAGAGGAGTCAATGGGGTGTGTGTTGGGCCAGCATGACGAGTCTGGTCGAAACGAGTATGCAATATACTACCTAAGCAAAAAGTTTACCGACTGTGAACAAAGTTATTCACTGCTCGAGAAAACTTGTTGTGCTTTAGCGTGGGCTGCTCGCCGACTAAGGCAGTATATGTTGACCCACACCACTTTATTGATTTCAAAGATGGACCCAGTTAAGTACATTTTTGAGAAGCCAGCACTTACCGGACGGGTTGCAAGATGGAAAATGATCCTCACAGAGTATGACATTCAGTACACATCTCAAAAGGCCATCAAAGGCAGTGTATTGTCTGATTATCTTGCTGAGCAACCCATTGATGATTACCAGCCTATGAGATTTGACTTCCCTGATAAAGACATCATGTTCATAAAAGCAAAAGATCATGAAGAGCCTGTTCACACTAAAAGGCCTGATCCAGAAGAAGAATGGACTATGATGTTTGATGGGGCTGTTAATATGAATGGTCGTGGTGTTGGTGCAGTACTCATTACACCTAAGGGAGTTCACCTGCCTTTCTCGGCAAAACTCACTTTTAACTGCACTAACAACGAAGCTGAATACGAAGCTTGCATTATGGGTCTTGAGGAAGCCATTGACCTCAGGATCAAGTCTTTGACTGTGTTCGGAGATTCAGCTCTGGTAATTAATCAAACCAACGGCAAATGGTACACCCACCAAGATCATCTGATACCTTATCGGGATTATACAAGGAGGTTGTTGACTTTCTTCACAACAGTCAAACTTGGGTATATCCCTCGAGATGAAAATCAATTTGCAGATGCTCTGGCTACCATTTCATCCATGATCAAAGTTCAAGCTTCCAATTTTGTGCCTCGAATATCAGTATCCAGACTTGACAGACCAGCATACGTATTCTCAGCAGACGTGGTTAAAGATGAAAAGCCTTGGTTCTATGACATCAAACGCTTCTTGGAGGATCAAACATACCCACCTGGGACATCTTCCAATGATAAGAAGATTTTAAGAAGGCTGGCTGGTAGTTTCTTCCTGAATGCTGATGGTTCCCTGTATAAGAGAAACTTTGATATGGTACTTCTCAGATGTGTTGATAGAGCAGAAGCAGACTTGTTGATGCACGAGGTGCACGAAGGATCCTTTGGTACCCATGCTGGAGGGCATGCTATGGCTAAAAAGTTGCTAAGATCAGGCTATTACTGGATCACGATGGACACAGACTGTTGTGCTTATGCTAGGAAATGCCATAAATGCCAGATCTATGCGGATAAAGTGCATGTGCCTCCAAATCCCCTGAATGTGATGTCTTCTCCCTGGCCCTTTTCCATGTGGGGCATTGATATGATTGGAAATATTGAACCGACTGCTTCAAATGGCCACAGATTTCAACCTGGTAGCCATTGACTATTTTACCAAATGGGTTGAAGCAGCTTCCTATGCAAATGTCACCCGGCAAGTGGTAGCCCGATTCCTAAAGAGAGACATCATCTGTCGGTATGGAGTTCCCGAACGAATCATTACTGATAATGGTTCCAACTTAAATAATAAAATGATGACAGAACTGTGCCGGGACTTCAAGATCCAACACCACAATTCTTCTCCTTACAGGCCAAAGATGAATGGCGCTGTAGAGGCAGCTAACAAGAATATCAAGAAGATTGTGCAGAAGATGGTGGTCACCTACAAAGACTGGCATGAAATGCTACCATTTGCCTTGTATGGGTACCGTACGTCAATCAGAACATCCACTGGGGAAACACCGTATCAGCTTGTGTATGGTATGGAGGCAGTCCTACCTGTTGAAGTTGAATTACCCTCCTTGCGGGTACTCATGGATGTCAAGCTGAACGAAGCAGAATGGGTTCGATCCCGATACGAACAACTGAATCTGATTGAAGAGAAGAGATTAGCTGCAATCTGCCATGGGCAGCTGTATCAGAAAAGAATGAAGAAAGCCTTCGATCAGAAAGTTAGGCTTCGGGAATACCAAGTAGGAGATCTTGTGCTGAAAAGACTCCTCCCTCCTCATACAGACCACAGGGGCAAGTGGACTCCGAATTATGATGGTCCGTTCATAGTAAAGAAAGTTTTCTCTGGTGGAGCACTGATGCTCAGTACTATGGATGGCGAAGACTTCATGTCCCCTGTGAATTCAGATGCAGTTAAAAAATACTTCGCATAAAAATGACCCGCTGGACATAAAAACAGAATGTAAGTCCAGGCAAAAATAGGGCATCCCGGCGAGTCAAAAACAGAATAAAAGACTCGGGAAAAAATAAGGGAAAATAAATAAAAAAAGTGTACACCCACTGAGTTGAAAAGCCACATTAGACAACTCAGGCAAAAATGGGTATCCCGGTGGATTGAAAACCCGAAAGGGCGATCCACGCAAAATAAGGGAATAAGCGAACAACTGCATTCTGAATTCATCTGTATCACTTACAACATGACAAGCTTTGAAAGGATAAAGCATCGGTCATAACCAACCTTCTTCAAAAAGCAAGATGAGAAGAACATCAAGGTCATACGAGTCATATCAAGAGGGAAGCTCACTGAAGCGTCGTCGACATTGCCAGCACCTTTCTGTTTTTCAATTTTGTAACAATCTCCTCATTTCAGGGGATCTGTTTCTTTGACTGTATTTGCCAATTCAGGGCATGCAAATTAATGAAATCAGATTTTCAGTCACATTTCGTCTCGTACATTCTATTTTCATTTGCAAAATGTCTGATGTCCTTAATATAATGTTTGCATAAATACAGATGCGTCTTTTCTAAAAATTGCATGCTTACAGGAAATATATTCGCTCTAGGAGTGTCTAAATTCCTATGATGGAATCCAGTAAGGGATACCTCGGGATGCTTGTACGTTTCTTTGTCATAACAGGATTGCAGGTAGTCAAAGTGCAACATGGGGCATGAAAGCTCTCCCCAGCAAGCTGCCAAATCACTATTTACTCAGCCCATCTCCCAAATAGCATCAGGGGTGCCCTCTCCCCAGCTAAGTTGTCAGACATCACCATCCTCAGCAGAATCCCTACGGGACTTTAGGAAGATCGTTCAATGATCACTCCTCCCTGACCGAGTGATAAACAGGGAGCCATCTCCCCGCAGAATTTCAGCTTCTATCCAGAAGAGCAATATCTGAAGATTTCGCAACAAAGTGATGAAAGCTCCCACAGACCCCAGCTGGGCCCCTCATCATTAAGATAGGTCTATCAGTGACCTGTTTTCCCCAAGCAGTCATACATCTTATCTCTACCGATGATCTCATCCCCATCTGGGATATTTCTTTCAAAGCAGATCAGTCAGAGATCGTCACAGCAGCGGGATCCGTATCCCGGATCGGTATCTTTGCATAATCATAGCATTCACATCATATTTTCCCCCAGAGCGTAGCATTCCGTCTAATACGGAGCATTACGGAAAAAATCAAACATATTGCATAATCACAAGCCATGTCTAAATCAGTCACTTGTAAATACCGACATACCATCAACAGCATACAGGATACCACTCAGATTCCCAGCAGAAAGCCAAAGCGTCCCCTTTGCACTCACAAAAACATATTAATACACTCTCCTGACACCCGTCCGTGTCGCCTATCCCCAACACAGTTGTCTAAACCCTTGCTTATTACACTTCTTCCGACACCCGTCCGTGTCATCTTATCCCCACAGAGCGTCAGAATGTCTCTTACTTTTTTAAGTTCATAGCTTATACACTTCTTCTTATGATACTCATCTGCATCATACTCTCCCCAGCAAGGTGAACACTCGTTTGTGTCTCACTCATACTTTTTACTCATACAGGTACTCGTCTGTATCTTGTATACACCTCTCATTTCCCCTCGGAGTCAACACTCATCCGTGTTCTTTGTTAACCAGTTGATACTCGTCCGTATCATCATCTCTGAACATGCGTCAGCGTTTGTTTCTACCGATCCTCGTCCGTATCATAATCTTAAGGATGCTCGTCCGCATCTTTAATCTATACATGGTGTCAAACACTTATCCCCCTTTCTTTCTTGAATTTAGACACTCGTCAGTGTCTACCATTCCCCAGAAGAGTCTCCAGCAGATCCCAATAAATTATCTCCTTCCTATCTGACATTCGTCCTATGTCATGATATTCCCAGCAGCCGTACCCTGCCAGGTGATCGTCCTTCACCTCTCGATGATCGTCCTTCATCGTCCCCAGCGGAGTCTCTATTTATTAGAACCCCTTCCTATCCGACATTCGTCCTATGTCGTGATACTTGAGCAGTCGTACCCTGCTAGGTGATCGTCCTTCACCTTCTGATGATCGTCCTTCATCATTCTATCCGATGGCCGTCCCCATCGATGATCTTTATCTGACATTCGTCCTATGTCATGATAAACCCCGAGAGTAGTCGTACCCTGCTAGGTGATTGTCTGTCACTTCTTGATAATTGTCCTTCATCAATGCTTATCCGATGGCCGTCCCCATCGTCGACCTTTTCTATCCAGCATTCGTCCTATGTCGTGGTACTTTCGGCAGCCGTACCCTGCCAGGTGATCGTCCTTCACCTTGGATGACCGTCCCTCATCCTTATCCCCAACAGAGCAGCCGTCCCCTGCTAGGTGATCGTCCTTCACCTCTGATGACCGTCCCTCATCATTTTTCTCAACCTGATGGTCGTCCCCATCATTGCCTCTACCTTTAATCCCCGAAGAGTCTTATTTCTTTGCTTGATGGTCGTCCCCATCATAATCCTTTATTTCCCCAGCATGTCGGCTGTCCCCGTCATTGCTTTATCCCCAGTGGTCGTCCTCCGTCGCCCGCACTTTATAAATTATACTTAATTTCCTTTTACAATCTATATCCATTTTCTTCTTCATTCAGTGAATGCAAATTTTGGACTGTCTTTGGTATTCAACCACAAGTTATCTTGTTTGTCTGTTAAGCCGATGCTTACATCCTGCACAGCTAACTCATGTTTGAATAGGGGCAGCTGTAAACACCCCAAATTTTCCCTCACTCATTTCACCATGGCTTATGATTCTTTTCATTTTCATAAGTTCAATCATATCATCTCATACTACATTCTTGCTTCACTGCATTGATTCAAAGTCATCTGCATCTAGGGTTTGTGATCTGAGCAATCCCTGAGCTATCTGAGCCACTCCAAAGGTCATCAATCATCTAAAGAGGGCCCATGTATGTTCAAACATCATATTAAATCCTCCAAAGATCAAGGAAGCCAAAAAATCACAAGAACTGAGGAAGGCATGGAAGCAGAGCCAGGCTTAACTACAGATGACCTAAAATTAAGGTTTTGGTTTCAGAGGCCATAACTCCAAATTTTTTGGTCATTCTTGTTTCTATTGGTCTCTATATGTTATAAGGATCATACATACCAATTTTCATAAAGAAATTCAATGGGGAAGGCATCTGATCAATAGATGACTTCTTGAGCAAGTCAGTGCAAAATCAGGGCATCTGAGGCCCCCAGTCACCCAACCAAAGGGTCTTCTCCATCATTTTGAATGTGTATGATCTTTATTTGATCTTATAAGAAGTTATAAGTTCACAAAATTGAAGAATTTCAAGTCATTTGCAAAGTTGCCATTTTGGGAAAGTGACTTATAATGCAAACTTGCCATTTTGGGAAAGTTTTTCAACCTCCTCTTTTTGATTCAAAAATGCTTCAAATGAAAAATTCTTGGTCATGAAAGTTGTAGATTGGATCCTCCCATTTTAAAAAAGTACAAGAACTTGATCTAATTCATCCTAGAACTCAAGTTATGGCTTGTCAATGTTAGGGAAAATCACAAAAATTCACTTATGTGCCAAAGAGGGAAACTTGCCAATTCTTGTACCAAGGCAATTTGTGACTTCTAATTGATGTCTAAGCATTACACAAACTTCATACATGACATAAAACTCAGAATTGCCCAAAGATTTCTCAAGTTTCATGCCTTAAACTTCAAGAAATTCAAAAGGGGCCAAAGTTGTACAAAATTGCAAAATGATCCAAATCTCTTCATCCACTTGTGCCAGCATGCCAAATTTGTTTATATGGTTCTCCTTGAACTCAGCTGAGGCCAGACACCCCTTGCAACAAGGCCTGCCATGACCCATACCTCAAGTACACAAACTTTTGACATTTTGGCAACTTGCCCATATCAATCAACATAGGCCAGCACCCACTCTCTGACCTATCACATTTCTTTATGTGGATTGTCGCTCCCACCAAATGACACCGGGTCAAAAGGGGTACAGACGCGAACGGTCGGCGAAGGGAACAGTGAGAACACACAGCCGTGAACCCACTGGAGAATGAATAGAGTCGCCAGCTAGGCATTTTTATCCCGGAGGAAAGGTAATGCTGCATAGACCTAGAAAGATATGGATAAGACGGTTGCGAACCAGAGAGACTGAGAAAGGGGGTTGGTTACAACCTGGGAAGGTATTAGCACCCAGATTGTCCGTCGTACTCGACGGGATCCACGCTTAAAAAAGATTTGTGTTTTAAAGGGGTAGTGTCAGTGCTATTTGTGTATCAAAGAGCTGGAAAAGAATGTACAGGTGTCAGTGTAAAGGAAGTGTAAAGTGTGATATATACAGTGTCAGTGTAAGGACAGAGGTGAAATGCTCATGATAATGAGGCTAAAAGAAAAGATAAGGCTAGAAAGAGGGGGAATATACAGAGACTTTTGTTTGATAACTGTTAAGTTATGCCTACGTATCCTCTCGTGCAATGAGGAAGTCAGAACACCGTAGTTCGACCCAAAGAGACTGAAAAATGAATTGACTGATGAACTGCTTGCTTGTCTATGCTCAAGTGTGTGACCTGTCTAGCTCAGGTGCTAACTGTCTTGCATTAGACGGAAGAAGCAAGTTCTCGTTTATGAGTGAAGGTGATGAGAAAAGAATCCCGGAGGAGACGATTATTGTTTGTTTTTGTGTTTTCAGTCTTTTATTGCTTTTGGATTTTGTCATAAGTTAATGAGCTTAAGTCTAAACCAATGGATTTAGTAAACTCATCACATCTTCCCTCTGATTAGGGGTAATGAGAATACCTTAAGTGTGAAGTCAGATTCTCACACTTAATCACCATAGAGTAGGATCAAGATCATTAACCTACTTGTGGTTATTTGATGTTTTTGTTGTTTTTGTTTAGTGTTAAGTAATGAGGTTAAGCCATAATCAAGGATTTAACAGACTCATTACACCATCCTAATAGAAGGATAATAGATGAGAATGTTTAAGCTGAGGAAAACTCCTCAACTTAATCCATGATTAGGGATTAAACTCATGACAAAACAAGCCTTTGATTAAGATGGATTTTAGTTAATGATATGGTGAAGAAGTGAGTTTTTATGATTTGTAAGACAACTTGAGGGGGACTTGTCCATTAACACTAGGGTTAGTCCTTCTTAACCAATTAAGGAAGAATTAGAACCCTAATGCAAGGCCCAAGTTACAAGTGTGATGTCTTGATGATTATTAAGTGGATTGATTAAGAGATTTAAACACATTAAGGGTTTAACACTTAGGATTAAAGTTATACACTCCATCCTAATAGAAGGATGCAGGCATAAGCTTAATCACAAAGCCTTAAAGCCTTTAGGGTTTAGTCCCTGATTATGAGATGAGAAGAGAAGACTCAAGAGAGACACAAAGGTAAACTAAATGGGGACTAATCAAAACCCTAATCATTGTCATGCTTGGTTGTTCCTAAGGTTTGTGAGGTTTAACAAAGAAGATCTTCAATGGAACCACCAGGAAGCAGATGAAAGGATCAAGAGAAGCAAAGTGACTTGCTTCATTCAAGAAGTCAAGTCACTTGAAGAAAGAAAGTGGGAAGAAGAAGAATGAGCAAGCTCAAACTCAAACACAAATAAAATGCAGCAATGGATGCAAGAGAAATGAAAAGAAAAGTTATGAGAAGTGAAGGCAAATTCACCTCTCAAGTTTACTTACCACCTGAAAGGTTAGAAAGAAATGCAATGCAATGCAAAAATGGGATGAAATGGTATGATGCTAAACAAAACCAGAAGAATGTTGATGATGATAATGATGCTATGGAGTGCTACAAACATGAGGCAAGGCATGGAGATGTTCATACAAGATCATGGATGCAAGTGATGCAAGTTAAGGAACATGCACAAACATGAAAGGTTATGAGGTGCACAATGCAAACAAAATGGTAAACACATGATGCAATGATCAAACATGCTTTCAATATGTCTTATGATGCCAAATGAATCAAATGGATGCTTGAAATGTCATGGCAAGTCATGTTATGCAAGAGAATGCAAGAAAGATGCAATGGAAGCCCAAATTAGGGTTTATGAACCAAACATCAAACAAAAACCAAAAACAGAAGCAAACCCTAAGGTAAAAAATGGAAAATGCCACTCAAAGGATTCCTAACCCTGTACTAAACCAATGTCCAAAGGGGAGGTCTCAACTCTTAACCAATCTCAAGTTATGATTTTTACAAGTTTCTAGGGTTTTTAGGGTTCCTAAACAAAAGAAATGCCAAACAAATTGAAAATGAGGAATCAAATCAAGGCCATTTAATCTCAAAAACTACATGCTAAACACAATGCAATGCAAGAAGAATCAATGTCCAACTCTTCATAGATAGGCAAAAATGATTTTTTGAACTATGGATCAAATTAATGCACAAAAATGATTTTAATTCAATGGAAAATTCTCAAAATGCATCAAGATCAAAAAAGAAATTTGGTTTGAAGGTTGGACAATGTTTCTAAATGTCTTAGAACATTTCATGAATTTTTTGGTGATTTTTAAATACCTAAAGGTATTTTTAATAAATTAATTTCCATTAATCAATTAAAAATAATCCTTTAAATATTTAAAAATGCTTTTTTAATGATAAAAATAAAAATAAAAATATTTTTGTGTCATAAAAATTAATAAAAACTTATGAGAAAAAGTTTCATAATTTTTATACATTTTTTACTATTTTTAATAAATTATGCAAGTTAAATGAAAATAAATGAAATTAAAATAAATAAAAAGAGAAGTAATCAGAAGGAGAGGCTGAGATGAGCCCTGGGTTTGAATGCATTGACCAGCGCGCATCTGGACGGCTGTGGTTCATCCTGAGTTAATCTCAATTAATTAAATAAATAATGAAGATTAGGGTTAAGCAAAGTGATCTGGGGCCTTCACATGCGCGCGAAGTCAACTGGTCAACCCCATCTAACGCCCAAGATTCAAACTCTCTTAATGACTGGGATTATGCCCTAATTATTTTCAGGTGGCCGGAGAAGACCTCCGGTCGTCTTCTCCGGTGGGAAGCCCACCTGAAAATCCCTAAAAACTTCAAAACGTAACAAAAATGAAAACCAAGCATACAGAAATGATTCCCATGATCCACTGAATCAAAACCCCATCACAAACAACATTTATTTTTCCCCAGAAACATGAATCGAACCAAACAATTTTTAGGTCAACAGAGTTTCAGGAAGCAATTAAATTCTCATTTCATCACCATTTTCAAAACTAAAGGCATATTCATGATCAGGAAGACACATAGAACAAGTTTAGAACTTAAAAATCCATTTCTGGAAAAAAAGTTCTTGAGCTACCTGAGATTCGAAGCTTTCACTCCAGCTGCTTTCTGACCTCCTCCTTTGGTGAAATCCACTCCTTATGACCTCTTGATGATGCTTGAATGCTTTGGAGAAGTTTATGCTGGCTAGATGAAGAGTTTGAACAGCTTCTGCTCAAGCTCTGTTGAAAATGGCAATGGTGATTTAGGCAGTTTCAGGCCAATGTGGGTGGTCCTTTATGATCAGGGTGATGTTTTAAGAAGGTTTGTGGTGTTTGTTTGGATGTTTGTGAGCTGTGGAAGGAGTTTCGAAAGAAACTGCAAGTTGGAGTGAAAATGGTGAAGTGGTGTTGTGGCTTGATTCAGGCCTGGTTCTTTGTTGGTTTAGGCTTAATGTGGCAAGGTGAGGATGATGGTGAGACTTGCTTTTGTGTTTGTGAGCTGGGCAGAGAGTTTCGAAGGAAAATGCAAATGAGGGTGAGTTTGTGTATGTGATGTTGTGTCTTGTTTCAGCTTGGCCTCTTCATATGTTTTGCTTGCCAAAGGATAGTATAAAATAATCCTATAGGTCAGATGATTTGACATGGCCTTTATTGATTGGTAAGTTCACTTTTGCCAAAAGTCCACTCTTTGTGTAAGAGAGGTATGGCTTGGTTCTAGGCTAGTACAAGCATGGGGCTGGCGCAGCAAGGGTGAGGGGAAGGGCTAGCAAAGCTCAGCATCCAATGTTGCAAGTGGTAGGAGAAGTGATCATGAGTTTTGCAAGTTGTTGCTCTTTGGTTCACATGTGACTATCTTGCTACACAAGCCATGAACATGAGAAATTCTTGGTCCAAATCTGATTTTTAGGTCACATAGAATGTTTGTGCATTGGTTTGAAGTCAACTAGAAGTTACAAATGGCATTGGTTCATGGTTTTGCAAAATTCTCATTTAGTGCACATCTTGAAAATCAATGATTTTAGCCAACTTTGTCACACCATAACTTTTGATCCAAGAAGAATTTGATCATGTTCTTGTACTTTTTGAAAAGGGAAAAATGTGTTCTACAACTTTCATGACCAAAGTTTTTCCATTTGAAGCATTTTTGGATCAAGAATCAAGGCTTGAAAAGTGACCTAAAATGACACATTCTTGAAAAGTCAACTATACCCAAAAAGTCAACATTTGCAAAAACTCCAAATTCTTGATTTTTGTGGACTTAAATCTTTTTCCATGATCAAATAAAGACCATATACACTCAAATTGATGAAGAATGCCCATTGGTTGGGTCATTGGGGGCCTCAGATGCCCTGATTTTGCACTGACTTGTCCAGAAAGTCAATTCTTGATCAGATGACTTCCCCATGGAATTTCTTCAAGAAAATTGATATGCATACTCCCTATACCATATAGAGACCAATGGAAACAAGAATGACCAAAAAATTTGGAGTTATGGCCTCTGAAACCAAAACCCTAATTTTAGGTCAACTGTGCAGTCTAGCCTGGCTCTGCACCCATACCAAACCCAGTTCTTGTGATTCTTTTGCAATCTTGACTTTGAGGGGATGTAATATGATACTTGAACACACATGGATCCCTTTGAAATGATTGGTGGCCTTTGGAGTGGCTCAGGAGGCTCCTGGGTTGCTCAGATCACAAACCCTAGATGCAGATGACTTAGAAACTATGCAGTGAATCAAAAATGAGATGTGAGATGATATGATTGTGTTTTTGCATATGAAATGATCACAAGCCATGGTGTGAATGGGTGAGGGCAAATTTGGGGTGTTTACAGCTGCCCCTATTCAAACATGAGTTAGCTGTGCAGGATGTAAGCAACGACTTAACAGGCAAACAAGATAACTTGTGGTTGAATACCAAAGACAGTCCAAAATTTGCACTCACAAAATGAAGAAGAAAAGGGATATAGATTGTAAAGGAAAAATAAAGTATATCGTAAAGTGTGGGCGACGGAGGACGACTGCTGGGTAAAGAGCAATGACGGGGACGACCGACATGCTGAGAAAAATGTGAAGTAAAGCGATGACGGGGACGGCCGACATGCTGGGGATAAAAAGTAAAGCCAAGACGGGGACGGCCGACTAGCTGGGAAAAATAGGATATCATGATGGGGACGGCCATCAAGATGAAGCTGTAAAATTTTCTGGGGGTGGATGAAACATGACGGGGACGGCCATCAAGTTCATGAAGTAAGGTAACCAGCGATGGGGACGGCCATCAGGCAAGAAGAAAAGGGACCACGACGGGGACGGCCATCGGGTTAAAGAATAAATGAAATGAACAGATGATGGGGTACGGCCATCAAAGGTGAAGGACGATCACCTAGCAGGGAACGGCTGCTCTGTTGGGAATAAAAGAAATATGATGGGGACGGCCATCAAAGGTGGAGGACGACCACCTGGCAGGGTACGGCTGCCGAAAATATCAACGATGGGGACGGCCATCGGATAAAAGGTCAATGATGGGGACGGCCATCGGACGAGCATGATGGGGGACGACCATCAAGAGGTGGAGGACGACTACCTAGCAGGGGACGGCTGCTCTCAGGGTTTGTCATAACATAGGACGAATGTTAGATACCCAAAAATCAACAATGGGGACGGCCATTGGATAAAATGATGAAGGACGATCATCAAGAGGTGGAGGACGACCACCTAGCAGGGGACGGCTGCTAAAATCAACGATGGGGACGGCCATCGGACGAGCATGACGGAGGACGACCATCAAGAGGTGGAGGACGACCACCTAGCAGGGTACGGCTGCTCTCAAGGTTTATCATGACACAGGACGAGCGTCAGATAAAAAGAAATTGCTTTGTTGGCGATCTACTGGGGATAAGTAAATACGAACGAGTATCTACATCCACGAAGTAAAAGGTATAAGTGTTTAGATATTGTGTATAGATTAAAGATGCGGACAAGCATCCTTAAGACTACGATACGGACGAGTATCGGGTAGAAACAAATACCGACGCGTGTTCAAAGATGATGATACGGACGAGTATCAACTGGTTAACAAGGAACACGGACGAGTGTTGAATCTGAAAAGACTCTTCTGGGGAATAGTAGACACAGGCGAGTATCTATATTCAAGAAGACAAAGGTGTTGGACACAGTGTATGGATTAAAGACGCGGACGAGCATCCTTAAGACTATGATACGGACGAGTATCATGTAGAAACAAACGCTAGACGAATGCTCTGAGATGATGGTACGGACGAGTACCAACTGGTTAACAAAGAACAAGGACTGATGCCGAATCTGTGGGGATATGAAAGTATATACAAGATACGGACGAGCATCTGTATGAGTGTATAGATGAGTGTTTATCTGCTGGGGAAGGTGACACGGACGAGTGTCGAAAGGAGGAGAGTATAATAATAACAAATATCTGATATACCAAGTGTAGGTGACTGTGCTGGGGATATGACACGGACGGGTGCCAAGAAGGTGTATATAAGTATATGTGAGTGCAAAGGGGATGTCTTTGGCTTTCTGCTGGGGATGTGACACGGACGAGTGTCAGGACGTATCTGTAATACGGGTGGTGTTGTTTGCAAGGAGTGTTCAAGCGACCTACTGGGGAAAGGTGGCACGGGCGGGTGTCACAATGAGTATGTACTGGTGTTTGTGGTTTGTGAGGCAGCTGCCTTTGCTGGGACTCTGGTGGGGACTCTGGGGGAAAGTATTCTGCATTCTGATGAATGGTTACTAGTCACAAGTGCTGATTCAAAACATGGCTTATGATTATGCTATGTGTTTGATTTTTGCCGTAATGCTCCGTGTTAAAACGGAATGCTACGCTTTGTGGGTGAATATGATGCAAATGCTATGATTGTGCAAAGATACCAAACCGGGATTCGAATCCCGCTGCTACGAAGATCCTCGATCGATCTTGTTGAAGAAGACATCCCAGCTGGGAATGAGATCATTGGCAGATCTGAGGAGATTTGCTTGGGATTTGGGTCACTGATAGACCTATCTCGGTGATGAGGGACCCAGCTGGGGGTTTGTATAAGCTTTCTTCACTCTGTTGTGATCTTCTATGCGCTGCTCTTCTGGATAGAGGCTGGAACTCTGTGGGGAGATGGTTCCCTGACTTTTGTGCTCCGGCTGAGGGCGAGATGGCAACTCGGCTGGGGATAAAGAGAGATCATTGAGAGACCTCCCTAGGGATTCTGTTTAAGAGGATCCTTGGCTCAGCCGGGGATGTAGGTGTCTTCCGTGATGCCTGGCAACTCTGATGGGGATAGATAATAAAAGGCAACTCAGCTGGGGAGAAAGCATGAGAGGCAACTCAGCTGGGGAGAAAGCACCTCGGGTGCCACAATTGAGTGTTGATTTGCCAGCTTGCTAGGATGAAGCCTACATGCCCCAAGTTGCGTTCTGGGTTCCTGCAAAACCTGAAAAGACAGAGAAACGCACAAGTAATCTCGAGGCATCCTTTACTGGATTCCGTCATAGGAGTTTAGACACTTCTGAGAGTAAGTATATTCCCTGCAAGCACGCTTTTATTTGAAGATAAGCATCTGTATTCTTATGCAATCAGTTTTTTTCTTTTAAGACATCAGACATTTTTTGCAAATAAAATGTACAAAACGAGACATGACTGAAAATCTGATTTTATTAATTCATATGCCCTGAATTGGCGAGATACAGTCAAAGGAACATATCCCCTGAAATGAGGAGATCGTTACAAATTGAGAAACAAAATGCTGGCAGTGTTGATGACGCTTTAAGGAGCTTCCTCCTTACCATGACTCGTATGACTTTTGACGTTCTTCTCATCTTGCTTTCTGAAGAATGTTGATTCTGATTGAAGCTTGATCCTTTTGAAGCTTACCAAGTTGTAAGTGATACAGACGAATTCAGAGTGCAGTTGTTCGCTCATTCCCTTATTTTGCATGGATCGCCCTTTCAGGTTTTCGATCCATCGGGATACCCATTTTTGCCTGAGCTGTCCGATGCGGCTTTTCAACTCAGCGGGTGTACATTTTTTGTTTATTTTCCCTTATTTTTGCCCGAGTCTTTTATTCTGTTTTTGACTCGCCGGGATGCCCTATTTTTGCCTGGACTTACATTCTGTTTTTGTGTCCAGCGGGTCATTTTATGCGAAGTATTTTTTAACCGCATCCGAATTCACAGGGGACGGGAAATCTTCATCATCCATGGTGCTGAGCATGAGTGCTCCACCAGAGAAAACTTTCTTTACTACAAATGGTCCTTCATAATTTGGAGTCCATTTGCCCCTGTGGTCTGTATGAGGAGGGAGGATTCTTTTCAACACAAGATCTCCCACTTGGTACTCTCGGTGCCTGACTTTCTGATCGAAAGCCTTCTTCATTCTTTTCTGATACAACTGCCCATGACAAATTGCAGCCAATCTTTTCTCTTCGATCAGACTCAGTTGCTCGTATCGGGCCCGAACCCATTCTGCTTCGTTCAGCTTAACATCCATCAGTACTCGTAAAGAGGGTAATTCAACTTCAACTGGTAGGACTGCCTCCATACCATACACAAGCTGATACGGTGTTGCCCCAGTGGATGTTCTGATTGACGTGCGGTACCCATGCAAGGCAAACGGTAGCATCTCATGCCAGTCTTTGTAGGTGACTACCATCTTCTGCACAATCTTCTTGATGTTCTTATTTGCTGCCTCAACAGCGCCATTCATCTTTGGCCTGTAAGGAGAAGAATTGTGATGTTGGATCTTGAAGTCCCGGCACAGCTCTGCCATCATTTTGTTGTTTAGATTGGAACCATTATCAGTAATGATTCGCTCGGGAACTCCATACCGACAGATGATATCTCTTTTCAGAAATCTGGCTACCACTTGTCTCGTGACGTTTGCATATGAGGCTGCTTCAACCCACTTGGTGAAATAATCAATGGCGACCAGGATGAATCTGTGGCCATTTGAAGCAGTTGGCTCAATCTTTCCAATCATGTCAATGCCCCACATAGCAAAGGTCCAGGGTGAAGACATGATGTTCAGAGGATTGGGAGGCACATGCACCTTATCTGCATAAATCTGGCATTTATGGCATTTTCTGGCATAGGCACAACAGTCAGCATCCATCGTGATCCAGTAATAGCCTGATCTTAGCAACTTTTTAGCCATTGCATGTCCTCCAGCATGGGTACCAAAGGAGCCTTCGTGCACTTCATGCATCAACAAATCTGCTTCTGTCTTATCAACACATCTGAGGAGTACCATATCAAAGTTCCTCTTGTATAAAGACCCATCAGCGTTCAGAAAGAAACTACCAGCAAGCCTTCTCAAAGTCTTCTTATCATTGGAAGATGCCCCAGGTGGGTATGTCTGATCCGCCAAGAAGCACTTAATGTCATGGAACCAAGGCTTATCATCTTTGACAATGTCTGCTGCAAATACATATGCTGGCCTGTCAAGTCTGGACACTGAGATTTGAGGTACAAAGTTGGCAGCTTGAACTTTGATCATGGACGAAATGGTAGCCAGAGCATCTGCAAACTGATTCTCGTCCCGAGGGATATACTCAAGCTTGACTGTTGTGAAGAAAGTCAATAACCTCCTTGTATAATCCCTGTAAGGTATCAGATGATCCTGGTGGGTGTACCATTTGCCGTTGGTTTGATTGATTACCAAAGCTGAATCTCCGAACACGGTCAATGTCTTGATCCTGAGGTCAATGGCTTCCTCAAGACCCATAATGCAAGCTTCGTATTCAGCTTCGTTGTTAGTGCAGTTGAAAGTGAGTTTTGCCGAGAAAGGCATGTGAACTCCTTTTGGTGTAATGAGTACTGCACCAACACCACGACCATTCATATTAACAGCCCCATCAAACATCATAGTCCATTCTTCTTCTGGGTCAGGCCCTTCAGTGTGAACAGGCTCTTCATGATCTTTTGATTTTATGAACATGATGTCTTCATCAGGGAAGTCAAATCTCATAGGCTGATAATCATCGATAGGTTGCTCAGCAAGATATTCAGATAGTACACTGCCCTTGATGGCTTTCTGAGATGTGTACTGGATGTCATATTCTGTGAGAATCATCTGCCATCTTGCAACCCGTCCGGTAAGAGCTGGCTTCTCAAATATGTACTTAACTGGGTCCATTTTTGAGATCAACAAAGTTGTGTGGGTCAACATATACTGTCTCAGTCGGCGAGCAGCCCACGCTAAAGCACAGCAAGTTTTCTCGAGCAGTGAATAACGTTGTTCACAGTCGGTAAACTTTTTGCTTAGGTAGTATATCGCATACTCTTTTCGACCAGACTCGTCATGCTGGCCCAGCACGCACCCCATTGACTCTTCTAATACTGTCAAGTACATTATCAGAGGTCTTCCTTCAACTGGAGGCATAAGGATTGGAGGTTCTTGTAAGTATTCTTTGATCTTGTCAAAAGCCTTCTGGCAGTCTTCATTCCACCTGACCGTCTGTTCTTTTCTCAACAATTTGAACAAGGGTTCACAGGTTGCCGTAAGGTGGGATATGAACCTTGAGATGTAGTTCAATCGACCTAAGAACCCTCGAACTTCTTTCTCAGACTTCGGTGCAGGCATCTCTTGGATGGCTTTGACTTTATCAGGGTCAACTTCAATCCCCCTCTTGCTCACAATAAATCCCAACAACTTACCGGATCGCACCCCGAACGTGCACTTGTTGGGGTTCAGCTTCAGTTGGTACTTCCTCAGTCGCTTGAATAGCTTCAGCAGATTCACCAGGTGATCTTCCTCTGTAAGGGACTTGGCAATCATATCATCCACATAGCATTCTATTTCTTTATGAGTCATATCGTGGAATAATGTTACCATAGCCCGTTGATATGTTGCACCAGCATTCTTGAGCCCGAATGGCATTACCTTGTAGCAGAACGTGCCCCAGGGTGTGATGAAGGTTGTCTTCTCCATGTCTTCAGGTGACATTTTGATTTGGTTGTATCCTGAAAATCCATCCATGAAGGAGAATACCGAGAACTGAGCCGTATTATCCACCAATACATCAATGTGAGGTAATGGGAAATCATCCTTCGGGCTGGCTCTGTTCAGATCCCGGTAGTCAACACACATCCTTACTTTGCAGTCCTTCTTAGGCACAGGTACTATGTTAGCAACCCACGGTGGATAGCTAGTTACAGCAAGGAACCCGGCGTCCCATTGCTTTTGTACCTCTTCTTTGATTTTCATTGCCATGTCCGGACGAGTACGGCGCAGCTTCTGTTTGACCGGTGGGCATTCTTCTCTCAAAGGCAACTTGTGTACGACAATGTCGGTATCCAACCCTGGCATATCTTGATAAGACCAAGCAAACACATCCAAATATTCTCGAAGCAGATCAATCAGTTGTCTCTTCACTGAGTCTTGCAGGCAGGCCCCGATTTTAACTTCTTTCACGTCTTCATCTGTACCAAGATTGATCACTTCAACCTCCTCCTGGTGAGGAGTAATGACCTTTTCCTCTTGTCTTAACAACCTGGCTAGCTCTTCAGGAAGCTCATATTCTTCTTCAACCCCTTCATCGGCTTGATTGATTGGATTGTCAAAGTCATACGTAGTCATAGCCGTGCTGTTGTCGGTGCTGTCAGGAAGGCGCTCTCTGCAAGGGTTCAGTTCGTTCATTTTAGTGATTCGATTTTAATCTTGTTTTAGAAAAGTGAAATAAAGTTGTCATTTTGAAAACACTGCCATTTATTTTTTGTACAAAAAGAAAAATGGAAAAACAGTGAGCGGAAAAGACTCATTTGCAAAAAGATGTCTGACATTTCATTAATTAGTCTTGTTGCACAAAAAGTACAGATGGCCCGATTACAAAATGAGTCTTGTCATCTTGGGCAAGATGCAAGACTTTGATGCATGCTATAAAAATGCAGGAAATAATAATTACTCTGCTCGAGTAACTCTTATAATTTCCTGGGAAGACCAGTTTGAGATACTGCTCCCCGGGATCTTTGGACGAATCCAGCTTTCCAGGTTGCGGTCATCTTCCAGCTCGTCTTCCAGACAGTTGATAGCATCAGGGGTAAGCATCCCCCCACTCACAAAATTGGGCTCTTTCGCAGCCGCTGCTTGATCTTGTTGAGTTGGTCTGTAACCCAACCCAAACTTGTCCTCTTTCTTCTCCACCGATAGCAGTTTGCCCCAGCCTTGGGCAATTCCTTCCTCAACAACCTTCCGGGCTTGTTGGTATGATGATATTGAAGTACCAGGCACAGCAGATGTTTCATTCACATTCAAAGCTTCAAACCCCTGGCTCATTGTTTCATGGATCTCTCCGTCCATTTCAATGTACTTATAGGTAGCCAGGTGGCTGACAAAAATATCCTCTTCTCCACAGATTGTAACGATTTGACCCTCCCACTCGTATTTTTACTTCTGGTGAAGGGTAGAGGTCACGGCGCCAGCGGCGTGGATCCATGGCCTACCCAATAGACAGCTGTAGGCGGGCTGTATATCCATCACGTAGAAGATAGTTGTAAAGGTCTGCGGGCCAATTGTCACAGGCAGCTCTATTTCTCCCAGAACCGACCTCTTAGAACCATCAAAGGCTCTTACCACCAGGTTACTGGGTCTCAATGCTAATCCTTCATACTCTAGCTTTACCAGAGCCTTCTTTGGCAAGACATTCAGGGATGACCCTGTGTCCACCAGCACATGGGAAAGGACTGCTCCTTTGCATTCCATGGTGATGTGCAAGGCTTTGTTGTGGTTGCGGCCATCCGTTGTCAAGTCAATATTGGTGAACCCTAGCCCATTGCTAGCAGTAACATTCCCAACCACGGTTTCCAATTGATTGACAGTGATCTCTTCAGGCACGTAAGCCGCGTGCAAGACTTTGAGTAGTGCATTCCGATGGGCTTCGGAGCACATAAGCAGAGATAAGATAGAGATCTTAGATGGCGTCTGGTGAAGCTGATCCACAATTTTGTAATCACTCTTTTTGATTATCCTCATAAACTCATCAACTTCCTGATCGTATGGTGTTTTCAAGGCTTCTTTAACAGCTTGATCTTCCTGCACCGGGCTCTTTCCTTTTGCCTTGGCAGCAGCTTCTGCTTCGGCAGTAGGTCTCTGGATTTGTGGAGCGAAAAGACGTCCGCTTCGAGTGAAGCCTCCGCCTCCTCCCACATTGTCAATTTGTGGTGCAGGGGTTGATGATTCAAAAGTGATTCTTTGTCCTTCACAGTACAGGTCAGAGCCGTAATGCCACGGGATGGCATTGCTGCTTTCATAAGGCATTGGTCCAGGCACCGTGATAGTGACTGGGCTGACTGCAGCTGTGATAGTCTGTGGATCGTAATAAATTGTGACTGGTTCTCTAGTGGGAGCAGCACTTTCTGAGTTGTAGACAGAGTTGTTTTCTGGATCATAAAATATTGTGACAGTTGAGACATCTTCATGATTTGTTGCTGGTGTTGTAGGAGACATTGTCGGGAGTATGGATGTTGTTGTTGTAGGAGGTTCAAAATGGAGTGGTGCTGGAGTTGTAGAAGGAACGTTTGTCGACATCTGGTCAGTTGAAATGACAGATGAAGTACTTGTTGATGAAGCCGAAGAATTGTCAGGAACAATGGTTGCTGCAGTTGTAGGAGATTCTGAAACCGTTGCTGGTGAGATTGTTGAATTTGTTGGAAATGATGTGGTGATCTGAAGCTGGCCACTCTGAATAAGGCCATCTATGCCATTCCTCAAATTATCGCACCCATTTACTGAGATATTGCAGTAAGCACAACCCAACTCACACCCCGGGAACATTTGACATTCCAGGAGTTGAGCCTTGATTTCTACCAACGGTGTCCGGATCTGACCCACACTGGTTATTAAATAAGACGGCTTGTCTTCTTCAATAGCGTTAATTCTGGGACCACCGTGATTTGGCATGGGGTTCTTATTGACATTAGGTGGTGGTGCGAAATTTAGAGCTTTTGAGTCTACCAGGTCTTGTACCTTCATATGCAGAGCTCTGCACTTTTCTGTACTGTGGCCAGGTGCGTTTGAATGGAAGGCACATCTGGCGTTGGAATCATAATTCCTGGGTAGACTGTTGGGATCTGGAGGTGCCAACGTCCTTAGTTCAACTAGGTTGAGTTTCAGGAGTTGTGGCAGCAATGTAGCATATGGCATAGGGATCGGATCGATCACCCTATTAGCTTGAGATGGCCTCTGTTGGAATGGCCTTTGTTGACTGTTGTTGTTGCTGTTATTGTTGTTGTAATTTCTTGGAGGATATTGAGGTTGCTGATGATACTGAGGTTGTTGTTGAGGTTGATAAACTGGCTGAGGATGAGCTGGAGCGGGGATGGTGACTACTGCCGCTGATCTGTGAACATATTGGGGCCTGCCCCTGTTGGTGTGGATGGCATTGGTCTCGCCAGTTCTTCTCGGGCCTGCAAAAGGCTTTCTTGTACTACTGGACGAGCTGGCACCATTGTCGGAAATCTTGTCCATTTTTAACAGGCTCTCAATCCTCTCCCCAGCTATGACAACATCTGCGAAGCTAGTGGAAGAGAAAGCAGCCAGCCTGTCAATATATGTCCCCTGAAGGGTGTTCATAAACATGTCTGCCATTTCCCTTTCAGACATAGGTGGCTGAACAGCAGCAGCCAATTGCCTCCATCTCTGGGCATATTCTCGGAAACTTTCTCTTGACGACTGTGACATTCCCATTAGGAGGGTCCTGTTGGGTGCCATATCTAAGTTGTATTGATACTGTCTGATGAAGGCCTCTGCTAGGTCCTTCCAGCATCTAATAGTTGCCCTTGTCAAGTGAGAGTACCATTCTCTTGACGCTCCAGTCAAGCTATCCTCGAAATAGAACATCCAAAGCTTCTCATCCATGGTATAGGCCTTCAGCCTTCCCAGGAATGACTGTAAGTGAGTCCGGGGGCATGAAGTCCCGTTGTATTTTTCAAAGCAAGGAGGCTTAAACTTATGGGGGATCCTGACCCCGTCTACCAAGCCCATGTCCATGACGTCGAAACCCAAAGAATTTTGAGATTCTAAGGACCTCAATTTCTCAGCTATCTCATCCAACCTTCTATCATAAGCTTCTTCCCCAGCACCCATTACTGTAAACTGATCCTCTTGGGGGTCTTCTTGAAGTACCCTGGCTGCAGCGGCAGTCCCTTGAACATTTGCAGGAATATTGACTTCAGGATGGAGATGTGGTCCAAATACAGGAGGATTGACATGAGGTTGGACCCTTTCATTGTTGCTGGTGCCGGCAGTCCCTATATGTGGATCTTCTTGATTCTGCCTTTCCACCATGGCCCTTAATCTTTCCTGGCTCTGAGCCATGTTGTTCATCACTTCCATAAACTGAGTCATCTGCGTTCTCATTTCCAGTCTTTCGTTTGCCATTTGATTTCGAACCTCAGTAAGGTCCTGCTGCATCTGATCCATTTGAATGCCCGGAAGGTTGTTACGGGTTGGATAACGGTGCGGACGGTTGAGGGGAAATACTCGGCGCCGAGCAATAGTTCCTGAACATCACAACAGAGTTAGTGGCAATAAAACGAAAACCTACAAAATAAACAAAAGGGTTAGCATGCAATGCAGTATGCCTATTTGCTTTCAAGGTATCCGGTTTGGCATTCAGTTTTGACCCTTCCAGACCCTTGAAGATGATGCTGTTGATGTTGCTTTCGAAGTAGACTTGGACGGAACATACATATATTACAAAAAGCAAAGTGGTACATAGTCTGTTTACAAATACAAGCCCTCTGAGGGGTCAAAATACATTACAGGAAAATAAAAGTACATGGAACGAAAGCAACAACAAACAAATGGTCAAACACCAAGACCAAACTCATCCTCACGAACTTCCTTGAGAAGTGCTTCGGTCACAGGATCAGCCGGACGCTCCGTGAGATTCCTGATGAGGAGATTCCGGGTCGTAACAGCTGCTGTTAGCTTCTTGTGCTGAGTTTGGTCCTTTGACCTCTTCACTCCAGCTTTGATCTTCAGTTCTGATATCTCCCTCTGGGCTGCTGCCAGGGCTTCTTGCTGTTCTTTTGCACTAGCTTCTAGTTGCTCCATCTTGTCTTGAACTCTCTTGTCCTCCAGAGTACGGGCTTCGGTGATCCTGACCCACCGAGCTTGACTCTCCTTCAAATACAAGTCTGTCCTTGTTCTCTGGAACTGGGCTTCTTTGCAAGCATTCTTCAGGATTTGCTCTCCAGCTTTAGACTTTTTGATATAATCCCCAGACTTCTCAATCTTAACCAGATGCTCCACTCTCAACTTCTCCAATCTCTCAACCTCCCTCATACCATCACTCCTCTCCCGGAGGGTCTTCTGCAAAGCCTGAGTTAACTTCTCATTTCTTTCCTTCAAGCTCTCAAACTCCTCCAAACTGATAGTGGCAGGGGTGCTGAAGATGATTCAGGCATATCTTCTATGGTAAAGGGCATTCCAGAGAATTGAGCCCTGGCACGGGACCACTCATAATATTGTGCTGATGCCACATTGTTGCACTTCCCCAGAATGGTCACTCCCTAGTTTGAACATTATCCCAGGCCCAGGCAGCCTGCCTAACAGTAGCCAGATTAGTCTTGTTCTCACAATAAAGAGTCTCCACCAAGTCCTGTGCCTTAGGAGTGTGGACCAGTGCATAGCCCAGTTGCCTTCTGAACAACAGAGGGTTGTAATTAATACTGCCCTTAACTCCTATTAGGGGCACATTGGGAAAATGCCCACAGCTGGTGATGATATCCCTGCCCTTAGTGCTTTGAGTACACCATCTGATATCTGCTGAAGTTAGAGCAGTGAGTCTCTTAGCCCAGTTGCTTTGCTGATGAGGGTTCAGAAATGCATCTGTCCTGGGTAGATGCCTGAGAAGCCAAGTGTGGAACAATGGAGCACAACACCTCACTAATCTTCCCCTCTGCTTTTCATTCCTCTGATGTACTGAGTAGTAGAGATCCCCCAGTAAAGTGGGTGCTGGGTTCTTCAGGATGAAAAGATGGATTGCATTCTTGCTAATGAATCGAGGCTCATCTACAAACAATACAATTCCATATATACTCAAAGCCAATAAAGCACAGACAGCTTTCCACTCTCCTAAAGAAGCTTTCAGGGTAGCTTGAGAGATCAAGAAGTCCAGATGGAAACCAGGGATCCCAGCTTTAGAAGTCATATGCTGTTCAATCAGGGCAGGTTCCAGATGCAAAGCCTTTGCTACTTCTCCATTACCAGGAAAGACCATCTCAGGGTTGAAAGGGATTCCACCCCTGATAGGCAAACCAACCAATGATGAGTATTCTTCTAGTAGAGGCCCCAACTAAAAGTCTTGGAAAGTGAAACATCTCAGTGGGGGATCATAAAACTGAATGCAAGTGTGGATGAGGCTCCTCTGTGAAGGGTCCAGATCCATAACCATATCAAGTATATCTCCATAATGTTCCCTGAACAATGGTATGTGATCTGGAGTGATCAGGGTCTGAATCCTCCTGATGTCAGATAACTCTGGCTGGAAGAAGTGATAGGTGATGTTGCTCTTTTTAGGAGCCATGATGCTGAGGCTGAATAGAGACAGGTGCTGATGATAATACTGAAGAATTGTCCACTGATTGGCTGGTGCAGGTGATAGCTGAAGCAGATGCTGATGAAGATGGGTCAAATACTGAAGATGGGGTCAAAACCAAAACCAGATGAAGATGGATACCCTGAAACACAAATAAGCAAATGTCAATATGATGCAATGGTTATGTATGCAAATGATATGCGAGGGTCTGTGACTGAGCTGGATCTGATCAAAATGCTCTGATATAGGTCCAAGTGTGTAAGAAAATCCAGATGGAGGTCTATAAGTCCAGTAACCAAGGTGGGGGGCTCAAATAAAGAGCCACATGTCCAGGGTTTAGAATCACAAGAACTGTTCCAAGATGGAGTACTCTTAAACAAACAAAGTAACAAGGGTATGTTGAGGCCAAGGGTACCTGCAAACCTGTAAACAGCCCAACCCCCTCACAGGTGGTGTTCTAAAACAAGGATCCTCAGACTTGGATCGGTTATGAGAAGTGTAAACACTTCTAACCCGGAGGTACAGTGTTTACAATAACCATAAAAGTTCCTCCTCTAATTCACCTCAGTTTCTGAAGGTCAAAACTAACAGGTTATCCAGACTTAGCAGGCTTCCCAGATAGCCCTAGCATTGCAGGAAATCTGCAACACAGAGTTCTCAAGAAGAAACCCATATCTGAACCGTGTTTCATATTCCCGCACCAGACCGAGATGGAATGGGAAAGAATATGATTCACTCTAGCCTAGGTGTCACTCAGGTCCCAGGTATAGGACCTTAACTCTCAATGGAACACCCACCCACCAAAGCAAACAAACAGATCCAGCCAGACAGCATGACAGTATGACATATGTAAAGCAATAAAGAAAGCAGATAAACAACTGTACATAAAGCAAAAAGTAAAACATATACAAACACAAATATGACACCCCAGTAAACACAAATCAAACAAGCGCTAGGAGGAACCCACAAAAAGAACCAGAAGCCCTGGTTGCAGTATAAGGGTCCCCAGCAGAGTCGCCAAGCTGTCGCTCCCACCAAATGACACCGGGTCAAAAGGGGTACGGACGCGAACGGTCGGCGAAGGGAACAGTGAGAACACACAGCCGTGAACCCACTGGAGAATGAATAGAGTCGCCAGCTAGGCATTTTTATCCCGGAGGAAAGGTAATGCTGCATAGACCTAGAAAGATATGGATAAGACGGTTGCGAACCAGAGAGACTGAGAAAGGGGGTTGGTTACAACCTGGGAAGGTATTAGCACCCAGATTGTCCGTCGTACTCGACGGGATCCACGCTTAAAAAAGATTTGTGTTTTAAAGGGGTAGTGTCAGTGCTATTTGTGTATCAAAGAGCTGGAAAAGAATGTACAGGTGTCAGTGTAAAGGAAGTGTAAAGTGTGATATATACAGTGTCAGTGTAAGGACAGAGGTGAAATGCTCATGATAATGAGGCTAAAAGAAAAGATAAGGCTAGAAAGAGGGGGAATATACAGAGACTTTTGTTCGATAACTGTTAAGTTATGCCTACGTATCCTCTCGTGCAATGAGGAAGTCAGAACACCGTAGTTCGACCCAAAGAGACTGAAAAATGAATTGACTGATGAACTGCTTGCTTGTCTATGCTCAAGTGTGTGACCTGTCTGGCTCAGGTGCTAACTGTCTTGCATTAGACGGAAGAAGCAAGTTCTCGTTTATGAGTGAAGGTGATGAGAAAAGAATCCCGGAGGAGACGATTATTGTTTGTTTTTGTGTTTTCAGTCTTTTATTGCTTTTGGATTTTGTCATAAGTTAATGAGCTTAAGTCTAAACCAATGGATTTAGTAAACTCATCACATCTTCCCTCTGATTAGGGGTAATGAGAATACCTTAAGTGTGAAGTCAGATTCTCACACTTAATCACCATAGAGTAGGATCAAGATCATTAACCTACTTGTGGTTATTTGATGTTTTTGTTGTTTTTGTTTAGTGTTAAGTAATGAGGTTAAGCCATAATCAAGGATTTAACAGACTCATTACACCATCCTAATAGAAGGATAATAGATGAGAATGTTTAAGCTGAGGAAAACTCCTCAACTTAATCCATGATTAGGGATTAAACTCATGACAAAACAAGCCTTTGATTAAGATGGATTTTAGTTAATGATATGGTGAAGAAGTGAGTTTTTATGATTTGTAAGACAACTTGAGGGGGACTTGTCCATTAACACTAGGGTTAGTCCTTCTTAACCAATTAAGGAAGAATTAGAACCCTAATGCAAGGCCCAAGTTACAAGTGTGATGTCTTGATGATTATTAAGTGGATTGATTAAGAGATTTAAACACATTAAGGGTTTAACACTTAGGATTAAAGTTATACACTCCATCCTAATAGAAGGATGCAGGCATAAGCTTAATCACAAAGCCTTAAAGCCTTTAGGGTTTAGTCCCTGATTATGAGATGAGAAGAGAAGACTCAAGAGAGACACAAAGGTAAACTAAATGGGGACTAATCAAAACCCTAATCATTGTCATGCTTGGTTGTTCCTAAGGTTTGTGAGGTTTAACAAAGAAGATCTTCAATGGAACCACCAGGAAGCAGATGAAAGGATCAAGAGAAGCAAAGTGACTTGCTTCATTCAAGAAGTCAAGTCACTTGAAGAAAGAAAGTGGGAAGAAGAAGAATGAGCAAGCTCAAACTCAAACACAAATAAAATGCAGCAATGGATGCAAGAGAAATGAAAAGAAAAGTTATGAGAAGTGAAGGCAAATTCACCTCTCAAGTTTACTTACCACCTGAAAGGTTAGAAAGAAATGCAATGCAATGCAAAAATGGGATGAAATGGTATGATGCTAAACAAAACCAGAAGCATGTTGATGATGATAATGATGCTATGGAGTGCTACAAACATGAGGCAAGGCATGGAGATGTTCATACAAGATCATGGATGCAAGTGATGCAAGTTAAGGAACATGCACAAACATGAAAGGTTATGAGGTGCACAATGCAAACAAAATGGTAAACACATGATGCAATGATCAAACATGCTTTCAATATGTCTTATGATGCCAAATGAATCAAATGGATGCTTGAAATGTCATGGCAAGTCATGTTATGCAAGAGAATGCAAGAAAGATGCAATGGAAGCCCAAATTAGGGTTTATGAACCAAACATCAAACAAAAACCAAAAACAGAAGCAAACCCTAAGGTAAAAAATGGAAAATGCCACTCAAAGGATTCCTAACCCTGTACTAAACCAATGTCCAAAGGGGAGGTCTCAACTCTTAACCAATCTCAAGTTATGATTTTTACAAGTTTCTAGGGTTTTTAGGGTTCCTAAACAAAAGAAATGCCAAACAAATTGAAAATGAGGAATCAAATCAAGGCCATTTAATCTCAAAAACTACATGCTAAACACAATGCAATGCAAGAAGAATCAATGTCCAACTCTTCATAGATAGGCAAAAATGATTTTTTGAACTATGGATCAAATTAATGCACAAAAATGATTTTAATTCAATGGAAAATTCTCAAAATGCATCAAGATCAAAAAAGAAATTTGGTTTGAAGGTTGGACAATGTTTCTAAATGTCTTAGAACATTTCATGAATTTTTTGGTGATTTTTAAATACCTAAAGGTATTTTTAATAAATTAATTTCCATTAATCAATTAAAAATAATCCTTTAAATATTTAAAAATGCTTTTTTAATGATAAAAATAAAAATAAAAATATTTTTGTGTCATAAAAATTAATAAAAACTTATGAGAAAAAGTTTCATAATTTTTATACATTTTTTACTATTTTTAATAAATTATGCAAGTTAAATGAAAATAAATGAAATTAAAATAAATAAAAAGAGAAGTAATCAGAAGGAGAGGCTGAGATGAGCCCTGGGTTTGAATGCATTGACCAGCGCGCATCTGGACGGCTGTGGTTCATCCTGAGTTAATCTCAATTAATTAAATAAATAATGAAGATTAGGGTTAAGCAAAGTGATCTGGGCCCTTCACATGCGCGCGAAGTCAACTGGTCAACCCCATCTAACGCCCAAGATTCAAACTCTCTTAATGACTGGGATTATGCCCTAATTATTTTCAGGTGGCCGGAGAAGACCTCCGGTCGTCTTCTCCGGTGGGAAGCCCACCTGAAAATCCCTAAAAACTTCAAAACGTAACAAAAATGAAAACCAAGCATACAGAAATGATTCCCATGATCCACTGAATCAAAACCCCATCACAAACAACATTTATTTTTCCCCAGAAACATGAATCGAACCAAACAATTTTTAGGTCAACAGAGTTTCAGGAAGCAATTAAATTCTCATTTCATCACCATTTTCAAAACTAAAGGCATATTCATGATCAGGAAGACACATAGAACAAGTTTAGAACTTAAAAATCCATTTCTGGAAAAAAAGTTCTTGAGCTACCTGAGATTCGAAGCTTTCACTCCAGCTGCTTTCTGACCTCCTCCTTTGGTGAAATCCACTCCTTATGACCTCTTGATGATGCTTGAATGCTTTGGAGAAGTTTATGCTGGCTAGATGAAGAGTTTGAACAGCTTCTGCTCAAGCTCTGTTGAAAATGGCAATGGTGATTTAGGCAGTTTCAG
The DNA here is from genome assembly GCA_963966055.1 of Lathyrus aphaca. NCBI lineage: Eukaryota > Viridiplantae > Streptophyta > Magnoliopsida > Fabales > Fabaceae > Lathyrus > Lathyrus aphaca. The sequence goes on along the minus strand of OZ014524.1, from coordinate 387,255,462 downwards.
GCCAATGTGGGTGGTCCTTTATGATCAGGGTGATGTTTTAAGAAGGTTTGTGGTGTTTGTTTGGATGTTTGTGAGCTGTGGAAGGAGTTTCGAAAGAAACTGCAAGTTGGAGTGAAAATGGTGAAGTGGTGTTGTGGCTTGATTCAGGCCTGGTTCTTTGTTGGTTTAGGCTTAATGTGGCAAGGTGAGGATGATGGTGAGACTTGCTTTTGTGTTTGTGAGCTGGGCAGAGAGTTTCGAAGGAAAATGCAAATGAGGGTGAGTTTGTGTATGTGATGTTGTGTCTTGTTTCAGCTTGGCCTCTTCATATGTTTTGCTTGCCAAAGGATAGTATAAAATAATCCTATAGGTCAGATGATTTGACATGGCCTTTATTGATTGGTAAGTTCACTTTTGCCAAAAGTCCACTCTTTGTGTAAGAGAGGTATGGCTTGGTTCTAGGCTAGTACAAGCATGGGGCTGGCGCAGCAAGGGTGAGGGGAAGGGCTAGCAAAGCTCAGCATCCAATGTTGCAAGTGGTAGGAGAAGTGATCATGAGTTTTGCAAGTTGTTGCTCTTTGGTTCACATGTGACTATCTTGCTACACAAGCCATGAACATGAGAAATTCTTGGTCCAAATCTGATTTTTAGGTCACATAGAATGTTTGTGCATTGGTTTGAAGTCAACTAGAAGTTACAAATGGCATTGGTTCATGGTTTTGCAAAATTCTCATTTAGTGCACATCTTGAAAATCAATGATTTTAGCCAACTTTGTCACACCATAACTTTTGATCCAAGAAGAATTTGATCATGTTCTTGTACTTTTTGAAAAGGGAAAAATGTGTTCTACAACTTTCATGACCAAAGTTTTTCCATTTGAAGCATTTTTGGATCAAGAATCAAGGCTTGAAAAGTGACCTAAAATGACACATTCTTGAAAAGTCAACTATACCCAAAAAGTCAACATTTGAAAAAACTCCAAATTCTTGATTTTTGTGGACTTCAATATTTTTCCATGATCAAATAAAGACCATATACACTCAAATTGATGAAGAATGCCCATTGGTTGGGTCATTGGGGGCCTCAGATGCCCTGATTTTGCACTGACTTGTCCAGAAAGTCAATTCTTGATCAGATGACTTCCCCATGGAATTTCTTCAAGAAAATTGATATGCATACTCCCTATACCATATAGAGACCAATGGAAACAAGAATGACCAAAAAATTTGGAGTTATGGCCTCTGAAACCAAAACCCTAATTTTAGGTCAACTGTGCAGTCTAGCCTGGCTCTGCACCCATACCAAACCCAGTTCTTGTGATTCTTTTGCAATCTTGACTTTGAGGGGATGTAATATGATACTTGAACACACATGGATCCCTTTGAAATGATTGGTGGCCTTTGGAGTGGCTCAGGAGGCTCCTGGGTTGCTCAGATCACAAACCCTAGATGCAGATGACTTAGAAACTATGCAGTGAATCAAAAATGAGATGTGAGATGATATGATTGTGTTTTTGCATATGAAATGATCACAAGCCATGGTGTGAATGGGTGAGGGCAAATTTGGGGTGTTTACATGGATCAAAACCAAGCAAAAGCACATAACGTTGCAGCCAACACTTGAGAATACTCAGCACACTCAAAAATCCCAAAATTTGCAAAAGCCTTCGAATCTCTCAACTCAACCATCAAACCTTCAAACTTTTTCCACCATTCAACTCCACAAACATCACTGATCATTTCCCACCCTTCATTTTGCCCTAAAAAGCCCATAATCAAAAACACGATTTTCACATTTCACAAACTAAACTTCTGCCAACTTCTTCTTGAGGCCATTTAAACTCCAACCAAGCATCACAAGCTCTTGGGGGGAATCATTGGAGTGGATTTGAAGTAAAGAACTGGCCAGAAAGTCCCTGTTTCGAAACCTCAAGCTCAGGTAGCCATGGCATTTATTTTTCCATAACTCTTATTTTATGTTATAGAATGATTCTACATGTTTCACTGATCACCATGATGTCTTTACTTTTGAGAATAGTTGAGAAATAAGCATTTCATGAGCTTCTGAAACTTCTGCCATGTTTTCCGTTTTGCTTTGATTCACGAATTTGATGATGAATAAATGATTTATGGTGATTGATTCTTGTTGGGGTTGATGTGGGGATCATTTCTGGAAAGTTAGAGAGCTTATGGTTGCGTATGGAGGGAGATAGCATGTTTGGCTAGCCGGAGAAGATAACCGGAACACTGTTCCGGTCACCTGAAAGTAATTAGGGCTCAGATTAGGGTTTTAATCATAATTAGGGAAGTCTGAATGCTGGCCATCCAGATGTGCGCGCTGGTCAATTCCCGCGTCTCAGCTTTAAACCAGGGCCTTTGGATCTGTTGACTTTCATTTAAATTCATTTTAAATTCATTTTATTTGCATTTTCTTCCACATTTTATTTAAAATAGTAAAACATTTATAAAAAATCTCATTTTTTGCATCATACCTTAAAATATTTTTATCTTTCTGAAAATAATTTTTATTTAATGTTTTGCATAATTTTCGTATTTTAAAAATATTTAAATGTTTATTTTAATTAGTTAATGAGAATTAATTAATTAATTAAAATAGCATTTAAGTTTCTAAAAATCACAAAAAAAATCACATTGCATTTTTATACATTTAGAAACATTATAAAACTCTTCAAACAAATTTATTTTTGGTTCTTGACATGTTTTGGCATTTTTCTTTGGAATTAACGTTCTTAAATGGCAATATTTTTGTCCTAACTTAGAAAAATTCATTCTGCCTAACCTTGAAGAGTTTGATGATGGTTCTTTTTGCATTGAATTCTTCATATCATGTAGTTTCTAGGATAAAATTGGTTTGAATTTATCTCTCATTTTCAATTTGTTGTGCATTTTTCCTTTTGAAGTGCCTTAAAACCCTAGCTAACTTGAGAAAATCATAACTTCCATTAGGTTAAGAGTTAGGTCTCCCCGTTTGGGAAGTGAACTTGTGTGGGGTTAGGGTTCCTTTGATCTCAATTTCAATTTTTATCATGTCATTTGCTTCTGGTTTTGGGTTTTGTATTGCATGTTATGCATAAACCCTAATTTTTGCCTTCATTTGCATCCATCTTCCATATGCTTGCATACATGAACTTGCCATGACATTTTATGCATTCACATGACTTATAAGACATATTAGGACACATTAGAATCATACTTGATCATTTCTTAATCCATTTACCATGATATGCATCCATTTCATTCCATGAACTTTCATGAGCTTTCATGCTTCCTACATGCTTCATTTGCATTCTCATCTCTTGTATGATCATCCATGGCACTTGACATACATTTGCATAATCTCTTAGCATCATTTACATCATTAATAGGCTTCTGGTTTTGGTTTGCATCCTTGCATACATCTCATTTTCATTTCATTCTTTCTTTTATGCTAACCATTTCAGGTGGTAAGTACTTTGAGAAGTGAATTTGCCTTCACTTCTCACTTCTCTTATCTTTCTCTCTTATGCATCATTGCAGCATTTTTACTTTTGTATTAGAGTGGGATTTCTCATTCATGTTCATTATCCACTTTCTTTCTTCAAGTAACTTATCTTCTTAAGTGAAGTAAGTTAACCTGTTTCTTCTTGCTTCTCCTTCCTTCTTCATGTTTCTTCCTTGGTGGCTTTTCCTTGAAGATCTCTTGCAAGATTCATAAACCCTAGGAACACCCAAGCATGATCACAATTAGGGTTTTATTAGTCCCCCATTATTTTTACCTTCGTGTCATCTTTGTGTCTCTCTTCTCATCTCATAATCAAGGACTAAACCTTAAAGGTTTTAAGGCTTTGTGATTAGGATTATGCATGTATCCTTCTATTAGGATGGAGTGTATAACTTTAATCCTATGTGTTAAAACCTTAATGTGTTTAAATCCTTTAATCAATTCACCTAATAATCACTAAGACATCAAGCTTGTAACTTGGGCCTTGCATTAGGGTTCTAATTCTTCCTTAATTGGTTAAGAAGGACTAACCCTAGTGTTAATGGACAAGTCCCCCTCAAGTTGTCTTACAACCCATAAAATTCATTTCTTAATCTCAGCATTAACTAAAGTCCACTCTAATAAAGGTTTTGTTTTGTCATGAGGTTAATCCCTAATCATGGATTAAGTTGAGGAGCCTTTCTCAGCTTAAATGCTCTCATCTATCATCCTTCTATTAGGATGGTGTAATGAGTCCATTAAATCCTTGATTATGGCTTAAACTCATTACTTAACACTAAACAAAAACAACAAAAACATCTAAATAATTGCAAGTAGGTTAATGATCTTAATCCTACATCATGGTGATTAAGTGTGGGGTGATTACTTCATACTTAAGGTGTTCTCATTACCCCTAATCAGAGGGAGGATGTGATGAGTTTACTAACCCTTGGTTTAGGCTTAAGCTCATTTTCTTATGACAAACTCCAAAAATCAATAAAAGATTGAAAACACAAAAAACAAACAATAATCGTCTCCTTCGGGATTCTTTTCTCATCACACTCATTCACAAACGGGAACTTGCTTCTTCCGTCTAATGCAAGACAGTTAGCACTCGAGCCAGACGAGTCACACACTTGAGCATAGACAAGTAGGCAGTTCACAAGTCAATTCATCTTCCAGTCTCTTTGAGTCGAACTACGGTGTTCTGACTTCCTCATTGCACGAGAGGATACGTAGGCACAACTTAACAGTTATCGAACAAAAGTCTCTGTATATTCCCCCTCCTTTCAGCATTATTCTTTAAGCCTCATAATCTTGAGCTTTGGACTCTTTCCTTACACTGACACTTCTACACTTCATTTCACATTTCTTTTACACTGACACTTGCATTCTTTTCCAGCTTTTTGTACACAAAATAGCACTGACACTACCCCTTTAAGCACAAACTTTCAAGCGTGGATCCCGTCGAGTACGACGGACAATCTGGGTGCTAATACCTTCCCAGGTTGTAACCAACCCCCTTTCTCAGTTTCTCTGGTTCGCGACCGTCTTATCCATCTTTTCTTAGGTTTATGCAGCATTACCTTTCCTTCGGGATAAAAATGCCTAGCTGGCGACTCTTTTCATTTCCTTCTCCTTTCGCCGACCGTTCGCGTCTGTACCCCTCTTGGCCTGTGTCATCAGGTGGGAGCGACAGTTAGGACAGTCTTACCCTTGAAAGGAAATAAAGAAACATGAAAGACCAGTATATGGTAGGTAGTTCATAGTTACTTGCTCACATTTTCAAACTCTTTTTCACACCCCACTTTTCAAACATTTTTAAACTCAAAGCTTTGTATACATCCATACGAGGATCATTACAAAGACTTATGAAAATTTCTAAACATACACTTCACACTTTTCAACCAAATAAGTGAGCTAAGTAACTAAGAGCCCATGGATAACCATGGATATATAGGGTGCTAACCCCTTCCCTTTATATAACCTACCCCCCGAACTCAAAAAATTTAAAAAGGTATTTCTTGTTCTTTTATACCCTTTCCTATTGGATAAAATAAAAGTCGGTGGCGACTCTTGCTATCCGCACATGTTTTTGTCAAACAAAAACACCAAGTCAGTTCTCCCACCGTGTTACAGCTACGAATTAGCTACGAAAATTCCGTAGCAATTGACTTACAAATCTCAAACATTCGAAACATGTACAATTAGATCAAATTAACTATGCCAAATGATTCCCCACAAACTCTACAATCCAAATACATCGTCCAAGGGTCTTTAAATTATCTAAATCAAGAATCCCCAAATTGGGACTCTAAACCCTAGCCATGGTATATTCTCAAACCTGCAACGAAAATTCAATCCAAGCAACCAGAAATGTTCTATGCTACATTATAAAAAAACATACAAACATCAAAAACAGTTTATAATACAAGAATCAACGAAACCAAAAAAAATCAAGAAAGCTTTGAAGTTTGATTTAGTTTAGGCATGTTATCATGGTTTTGAATAACATAAGGATGGAAATATGTCTAGAATAATTCAATAAACCAATTGCAACCTTTAGAATGCTTTGAAAATGGCTTGAATGGAGAAACCGAAAATCAAGTTTTCGTGAAAAATTTGAGTTTTGAAGGTGCTCTTTTTGTCTCTGAATTATGTCCCAAGTCTTGTGGTATTGTTGTGAATATATAGTAATGTAATTAGGCTAAGATTTTTGGGCCTTAGAAGATGGATTTGTGATTGCTTGAAGATGAAGAAACCAAGTTACCAAATTTGTCCAAAAATCAAATTTAATCATGTTATTTTGCTCTTGTACGAATTTGACCATGATCAATCATCTTAAACATTAAATATTTGATCCCAAAATAATATTGGAATCAAATATTTGATTTTTTATGATTTATTTCAATTAAAATTGAATTTAAATGTTTAAAATTCAATATAATATAAAATAAATAATAAAAATCAGAAAAATTAATCATTGGGTTGTGAATGATCTCAACTTTAAGTTTGGGTTGAAATATTATGGGCCCATTTGGAAAATCTTATGTTTTGCCCCTTTTTGCCTCATACACCTCCTCAAAATTACCTAACTTCAATAATGCATAACTCCCTCAATCTTTATCTCATGAAGGTGTTCTAGAACGTTTTAGAAATATTAGAGTGTCCTCTAACTTCTCCTTTTGTTCCCATGTCCACATCATTTCTATGTTTAAGTTATGGGATTTTGAAAAAGTTGACTTTTTGTTGACTTTCAAAAAGACTTGTAATGTCTTGGCTCATATCTTCCAAATGACGCATTTTTGGAATTGGCTTGTGAGACACACAGTTGTAGAGAATTGAATTTCCTTCAAAATGAGATTTGGATGGGAAATTATTGATGAAGTATGTGAATGTTATGGCTGGTCAAAGTACAACTGACTTTTCCTACACAAAACCCTAATTTAGTAACTCCTTATTCTTGATGATTCTGAGGTTTCCTTGATGAATCATGATCAACCCTTGATAAAATGATGATTTTCACCTCATAATCTTGATGTTGACCAAAAATATTGAAGTTTGACTTTAGATTGACCACAGTTGACTTGTTGACCAAGTTAACTGATTTTTTATTATCTGAGCATCTGACTGACCAAACTTGTAGGGAAAGCCTTAAAACTTGTCATGAGGATTCTTTGAGATATATGGGATGTCATGAAGTCCACTTGAGGCTTTGGAAGTCCATTTTGTCTTGAGAAATTCAAAACCCTAGTTTTAGATCTATTACTTAGTAGGAGGTTTTGTTTGATGAAACCTTGAATCCTTTTGAGTAATTGTGAATCTTGTGACTATTAAGAGACCTCTTGAGATACATTATCTTGAATATGGGGGTGAAAATTTTGGGGTACAACATTAGGTCGTATCCTTGACCTAGCCTTGAAACATCATAAGTAAATCTTTCCTGCCTCTTAGGTGTGTCTTGCCGACATGGTTCTTAATATCATATTATCTAGTATTGGGTTTGATCAATCTAATGTTATGCATGTGATAGGTAGAATCATGGTTGTGCAACCATGAGGACTGTGAAGTGTTGCTGTAACTTGTGCTGTGATAATAGGCTCAAGCCAAGAGTTAGCGGAAGGAGCTTTGGTCAGCTCAGTTGGAGTCTTCTTAAGAATTTTACTTCCTGTAACAAGGAGTTATAGAGTAATCTATTATTCGAGAAATCCTTTGGAATGGATAGAGTCTGAAAGGTACAGATATCTACAGTAGGAGTGGTCAATGTACCTAGGAATATGTAAAGTCACTGGTGGATCAGTATTGGTCACTAGTATGGACAAGAGTTTTGAGAAATCTCATTCCATGATAAGAGAAGATGCTTTGTGGATCGTGTGACGTAAGGTTTGGGAGTGAGTTAATTGTAGTGTTTCAGTTATAAGGTCACGATGGCATCTTAGATGAGCAAGAGTACTTCAAGAAATGTATTCGGATGATACCTCACGGATGGATAGAAGTTACAAGTTAAGAGCGTTCATTTTCTTATAGGAACCTAAAGTCATGGTGGAGCGTGAAGAGAAATACAAGGATGTGATTACACGTTTCGAGTGAGACAAGTATACCCTGGATGAAGAGTAGAATACTAGAGTTCTATATCCGGTTATGACCGAGGAGAAAAAGTTTAAAGTGATACATCAAGATGTTATATTTAGTAAGGGATCATTTCGAAAATGTTGGACTACCCAAGGAATGACATAAGGTATAGTGTCAGAGAGAGAGAAAGCTTTGTTTAGTAACATGAGATGTACTTTGGTATGGACCAGATGAAGTTGTGATAAGTGTTAGAGTAAGAACATTGGATTCGGGAGGATTCTAGTAAGATGGATTATGTTTGAGCATGAGAGAATTACCGTAGAGAATGAAGTGAACGTGGCATGGGAACGATATTAACAGTACAATATGAGAAAGTGATAACAGAATGTATTTTGGACGAATATGCAATGGAGTTGGTAAGTTATTGTTGAAGCTAAAGTTAAGGAAGTGTAAAAAATGATGGTTTGCCCATTAGGACCTTGGTGGTGTGATTGTTATATGTGTGGAATCAATTGTTGGTATGGTTGTAACTTTTGGACGTGATTTGAATGAGCTTGGGAGGTTTGGGTAGCAATGAAAACCAAAATTGTGCTTCTGTGTTGAAGTAATCGGATTCCCCTCTAGGTAGTACCCGGTTACAGAATTGTGTTTCTAAGTCTCTTTTAGCTACTAGAAGTTAAGTTTTGCACAAAGTAATTAGTTACCCTACTTGAAAGCATGTTTTTCTAAGATTCCTACTTTTGACTTGAGTGCTCGATTGAAGCGTTCTTGGTACCGATAGAAAGTTGCGGAGACTTTCTATGCGATGATTAGTAAAGGGTAAGGGAACCCTGGGTAATACCTAAGCAGAGATAGCAAGGCTCTTCGGAGGAGTGCATTACCTTAGTGTAACACCCCAATTTTGCCCTCTTCATTTTAAGCATCATATCATATCATATTCATCATGAACATATCATTTTCCTAGCATCATATCATGGAAAGATGAGGCATAACATCCCTCATGTCCTAACATCAAGCATATGGTCATCTGTGGAGGTCCTTGAAGCATTTCAAGCCATGACAAGGGTCCCAATGGTTGTGTACAAGTCTTATGGTGAGTCTAAACTCAATTTACAAGTTTAAGTCCCTTGGTAAAAGCTCAGAAGATTGCATGATCATCAGAGATCTCAGGACAAGGCAAAGCTCCTATGCAAGGCACCCAAATTAGGGTTTGTGATTCAAGCACCAATATCTCACAACTTTGGCCATTTCATTTGGGCAAAGTCTTCTATATGTTAAGAGGATCCTAGGTGTCAATTTTCATGAGAAAATTCCATGTGGAAGTCAGACAATGCCTCAGGTGCTTGCAGATGAAGTAAAAAGTCAAATGTGCCCTTAAAAGTCAACTGCTTGATTTCAAGGGGTCTAACCCAATTTTTTTGGCCAAAAGGGGTCCTTAAAATGTTATAAGGGGTTTGGAATGATAAAAGTTCAAGAATTATGGAGATTTGAAGGGTTTTGCAAAAATGGTACAAAGTTGGTTTTAAGGAATTTCCAAATTTGGCAACGTTTGCCCTAATTTTCAAATGGCCTTAACATGATCAAAAATTCTTCAAATGGACCAAAGTCAAACATGAAAGTTGAATAGTAAGGGCTCCCATTTTCAAAAAGTACAAGTACATTTTCATAGGATTTGTGGATCTTCCTATAGGTCCTTCGAAAATTTGATGTTTTTAGGGCAAAATTCACTTTTCAAGCATGCAACCAAAATCAAAATGCTCCAAAGCTTAATTGTGAGACTTGGTATGGGTTCAAACTTGTTTCAAACTTAAAATACATTACATTTGAACCAATTTGCTCCAAATAAAATCACATTTTCGTGCACAATAAGAAAGTTGCTTACAAAGAGGATATTTTGCAAAAATCATGAAATAAGTGTGAGGGTTTGATCTAAATGCCAGGATTGATTACATTTTGATCAAGGGTGGTAAATTCCTTGCACATGTGCTGAGAGGACCAAGGAAGCATGAGCATAGCATGCTTATCTCACATGTTGCCAATTATGCAAATTCACCAAAATCACATGATTCACTCGTGCATTTCACCTCATTCTTTTAGCAAGGGTTTGTGAGCTGATACAAAAAGCAATTAGGGTTTAGCAAGCCAGATCTCTCTCTCATTCTCTCATTCTCAAACTTCATGCAACTTTGCATTTTCTTCCATTTCTCTTCACACAAGCAAGCAAACTCAAAACAAATTGTGGATCTGTGATCTAGGCAAGCTCAGGATCCTTAAGCAACCACTCATTGAAGCTTATTCTCAAGTTTGGCAAGCTTTCCATTTCAAGGAAAGTGTGAAAGAAACCTCAGATCCAGCTTGTTTCAAGACCTTAGATGCATTTATTTTGCATCTAGGGAGTAAGAGGAGTGCATTGCATCCATTCTTTGGTCTTATATCTCACTGAATCAGGATCTACACTTCAGGTATGGCTCAAAATCTCGTGATCTAAAAATGAAATTAATGATGCATTTTGTAATCCTTGATCTTCACTGATGATTCTGCAATTATTGGTTTCGAAATTGGTGCATCATAGCATAAGTTATGTGAGTTTCAAGTTTGATGGTGCTACTTTGTTTTGCTCGATCCCTTTGATCCTTTGACTTTTAGGAGTTTTTGATGCCATATTCTTAATCAGTGATGTTGAATTAGCCTATTTGGAGTATTTGATCCATTATTTTGGTGGTTTATGTGACTGTCATGAGTTCCGGTGCCGGAGCCCTAGCTCCGGTCACCGGAAACTGCTTGTGTTCATATTTAGGGTTTGCTAGGTTGAAGACAATGTTACAGCCCTTGGATCTCTTCATTGTGCGTCCCAGATTCGCACACGTTGCCCTAGGCTACCATCTGTCTCTTGTGTTTTCTTTTATTTCTTTTGTATGCCATATGTTTCTCATTCCATCATAGTTAACGTGGTCTTCCACTCATAAGCAGCCATTCTGCCACCTCATTTAATGAGGTCCCCAAGCTCACGCTATAGATTCATCTAACGTTCCATGTTTTTCCAGTTTTTAATTCAAATATCCACCATAAGCCATGAACCAGCACAGGCATATTGGGCCTTCATTGTGCTATTGACACCCCCTTCAGCTTCAAGCCCAAACAATTTCCACGTGAAACCTTGCTTTTGACACCCCATGCCTCATTTCATTTAATTTCTTTCTCACTTTTATTTTCTTTTATTTCAGTTTCAATTTCTATTTTTATAAAATAGTTCCCTTCATCCAAAAAATCCCAAAAATATCATGAGCCTTATTTGATGTGTCTTTTATTTTCTCATATTTTTATTTTATTTTTTTCCCATTTCCACGTGTCAGATTTAATTCATTGTTTCACTTAGCTTCTTTAGAAGTCCATTTTGACCACACTACCTTGTCCAATTTCCATACTCTTCAATATTTTGAATTTTGATCCCATTCTTTTTGCTCTGGATTTTTAAGACATTTTAATTTTCATGTGATTTTTCGCCTGATTTTTAGAGTTTTATTTCTTGAGTCTTGATCCTGTGACTTGTGATGGAAGTTTGTAACCCTAACTTGTGTTCTTGCCTCCATTTGACCTATTTTGCTTCTGATTCTTTCCAAATCCTTTTTTCTCATTGTTATATTATGTTTGAAGATCATTTGGTTTCAATTGTGGAATTTTTAGATGCTTGGTTGATTTATTGTGGATTTTTGTTCTCACCTTGTCCCATTTTGCTTCCTTTGGACCTTTAGCTCTCATATAAGCTTAGAAGGGAACTTGTGCCAACTTCTTCTTCTCATTTGGGGTTCCTTTGGGGTGTGGGTACCTTCCTGGTCCTAGGATAGGGTTTGAGTCTTAGGAATTTTTGTGTTTGCTTCCCTTTTATGTCCTTTCTTTTCTTAAGTGTTTCCATCTCACTTCTTTACTTCTTTCACTCCCATTTTGTGATTGTTTGGCCTTGTGTGACCATTCTCTTCATCTTGTTGGCTTCTTAAGCCCTTCTTCATCTTGTTTTGATTCTGGTTGTGAGCTTTGAGTCCTTGGTTGTGCATATTTGTTTTGCATTCTCTATAAGTGTGCATTTGTTTTCATATGTGTTTCATGTTGCATCTTTTGACTTATAAGCTTCATCTCTCATTATTTTGAGTTGCATTTGCATTGTGCATTTGTTCACATCATTTAACTTCTAATTGTGTGATGTTATCATGTTATCTTGCTCATTGTGTTTCATTTGTATGCTTATTACTAACCTTGTAGAGGCTATGGTAAGTGTGAGATGTGGGAATTGAGTTCCACATCTCCAAATCTCATCTTATCTCTTCCTCTTATGTTTATGTGCACTAACTCTTTTGTTGGGCTTAGGCCTTGCTCATCCCTTCTTCTATCCCCTTCTTCTATTCTTCTTCCTTCTTCCTTAGGACAGAAACCTCACTAACCCTTAGGACATCCATGCATGTTAACACTTAGGATCACTTAGTCCCCCTTTAGAATTTTGCCTTTGTGATCTTTTGGTGCTTTCTCTTCTCATATTCAAATTCAATTCTAATTCACTTAATAAAGGTTGAGTACTTTCATGTGACATGAGACTTTGCTATGAGATACTTGCACGCGTTCCGTTTCGGGGCGAGGTGTGAGTTATCACTCGTGGTGGATAGGTCTTAGCATGAGTACCTCACAAAGAAAAGCTTAAAAACACTTCTCAATCCAAAAACCACAAAAATACTTAATAATGGTAATAGGCCAGTGTGCTTAAGCCTCTACTTGTGGGACTAGCTTTGGGGATTTCCTCCATAGATAGGTGTGCCTCTTGCGCATTCCATTTCGGGATGATGTGAGATGTACACATCCCATTGAGTAAGACTTAGGTACACTTACCTATGCAAACTTTCACTCATAAAAGCTTCTAAAAAACACAAACAAACAATAAGCGTCTTTTCTTCGGGAATTCTTTTCTCATCTCATTCGCTCCGTACGTGAACTTGCTCCTACTTGTCATTTTGCAAGACGGTTACGCACTCGTCGTCCGAGTCTGCAACACCTGAGCAATGGCATAGGCAGTTCAAGCCTTAATTCACAAGCAATTTCCTTGTTACCCCTAGTTAGGGGAACTACGGCGTCTCTGATCCTCATTTTCCCGATGAGGTACGTAGGCAGCGGGGTAGGGCCCGTTCGAGCACAATCTTTATTTTTCCCTACATTTTTCTCTTTATTTCTTATTTCAGTCCTTTTCTCAGTTTCTTTTCCAGTTCATTTATTTTCTTTTGCTGCAGCCTTCGTACCCTCACCCTTTGAAATAGTTTCCTTTGCAAGCGTGGATCCCGTCGGGTACGGCGGACGATCTGGGTGCTAATACCTTCCCAGGTCGTAACCGACTCCCGAACTCAGTTTCTTTGGTTCATAGGACCTGTGTCCTTCCTCTTCTTTCTTCTGGTTTGTGCAACATTACCACTCCCTTTCTTCAGGGACAAAAATGCCTGGATGGCGACTCTATTCTTTTTCCGCGCCACTTTCGCGTTTGTACCAGGATGGAAATCCGGGGTGCGATGGCTGGCGACTCTGCTGAGGACTTCCTAACCAGAGATCTCTGGTTCCCTTGTGAGTCTCTCCTAGCGCTTGCTTGTTTCTGTTTCTTTGAGTGGACTGTTTGTTGTTGTGTGTTGTATTGTATTGTTGTTTATTTACAGCTTTGTTTACAGCTTTATTTACAGTTTTCAGTACTTATTTTCCGCATCATGTATATCATACTGGACTGTCTGGACTGGTTTTCTGTTTGGTGGGCTCGGGTGATACTGTTTCGGAGAGATAAGCCAAGTACCCGGCTTGAGTGCACTATAGGATTAGAGTGGACATATTGTACTCACATGTGACATGATGAGTGGCAGTGTGTTTCACGCCCAGATTGCGACCGTCTTGGAAATATCTTGTGTGGGGATTTCCTCCACTTCAGGATAGGACCTTGATAGTTATGTGCATCTGGGGACCGATCATTGAGAACCTTTGTGGAAACAACCCTCTCCAGTGGTGGCAGTGGCAGACCACATTTTGTGGCAAACCCATTCGCACCCGAGGGTCCACTGGGGACTCGCATAGGGTGGTCTAGTTCTCTTATAGGAACTCAGTCAAAGCATTTGGTCGTATGACATTAGTACTGTATCCTACGGGCTGAATGTACTATTGTTTCTCGATTTCAGCGCTCGAAGCTGGGGACTTATAAGGGATGCTTGTTTTTCCTGGACTCAGCTAAGGCCTCCCTGCGTAGTACATAATGCCTAACCGATTCCCTGATTTGGCCATGAGCCATTTCTCGGAAATGGTGAAAGTATTATTGCTATTCGGCTTTGAGAGTCCGTGATGTTTGACCCGGAGCACACCTGTGAGAATGGGAGGGGTTTACAGGTTTGCAGGAACCCTTGACCTCATCATACCTTTGTTACCAGTACAGTTTCATGTTCTGATACAGTTACTTTGGTTCCGAAGTTCTTGGGTTTATCTGGTCTTTGATTGGGAGTATCTGAGCATATCTGAGTGTTTATGGGCTGATATCCAGAGGATTTGGGGTTTCTGATCATGTGGCCTTAGTATCCAGATTCCAGACAGTCCCAGATGGATCATATGTCTTTGCATTTGCATCTGCATTACATCATTTCATCATTAATCATGTTTTGTTTTCATTCACAGGTTCATATCTTTGCTTCTGGTTCCGGTATTCTCTTCAGAGATGGAAGATCCTCGCAAGCAGAATATTCATTTCAAGTTTTTTGACACCAAGGTTGGCCTGTTGAAGAAGATGGTGAAGCTGATCACACCCAATCATGTAGAGAGATTCAGGAAGGCTTATGGGAGTATTCTGGATGTGGTGGTAGAGTTATATCCTTCTGAGAGAAGTGCCATTCATACCCTGCTTCAGTATTATAATCCTCAGCTCCGTTGCTTCACTTTTCCTGATTTTCAGCTAGGTTCTTTGCTGGAGGAGTATGCTTTGATCTTGGGAGTGCCTGTTGTAAACACCCCAAATTTTCCCTCACTTATTTCACCATGGCTTGTGATCTTTCTCATTTGCATAAGTTCAATCATATCATCTCATATTGCATTTTTGTTTCACTGCATTGCTTCTAAGTCATCTTCATCTAGGGTTTGTGATATGAGCCATCCCTGAGCTATTTGAGCCACTCCAAAGGTCATCAATCACTTCAAAGGGGTCCATGTATGTTCAAGCATCATATTATATCCTCTCAAGATCAAAGAAATCAAAGAATCACAAGAACTGGGAAAGGCATGGAAGCAGGGCCAGATTTAACTGCACAGATGACCTAGAATTAGGGTTTTGGTTTCAGAGGCCATAACTCCAAATTTTTTGGTCATTATTGTTTCTATTTGTCTCTATATGTTATGAGGATCATGCATATCAAGTTTCATGAAGAAATTCAATGGGGAAGGCATCTGATCAAAGGAGGACTTCTTGAGCAAGTCAGTGCAAAATCAGGGCATCTGAGGCCCCCAATGACCCAGCCAAAGGGTGTTCTCCATCATTTTGAATGTTTATGATCTTTATTTGATCATAGAAGATGTTAGAAGTTCACAAAATTGAAGAATTTCAAGCCATTTGCAAAGTTGCCTTTTTGGGAAAAGTGACTTGTAATGAAAACTTGCCATTTTGGGAAAGTTTTTCAACCTCCTTTTTTTGATTCAAAAATGCTTCAAATGAGAAAACTTTGGTCATTAAAGTTGTATAATGGATCCTCCCATTTTCAAAAAGTACAAGAACTCATTCTAATTCATCTTGGATCAAAAGTTATGGCTTGTCAAAGTTGGGCAAAATCACTTAATTCTCACTTTTGTACCAAAGAGGCAAAGTTGCAAAACCTCATGCCAAGGCAAAATGAGACTTCAAATGGACTTCTTTGCATTACTCAAACATGAACCATGACCTAAAAATCAGAATGCACCAAAGAATCTCCAAGTTTCATGACTTGTACATTAAGAAACTTCAAAAGGGCCAAAAGATCACAAAATTGCAAAACCACACATAAACTCTAATCCACTTGCAAATTGGCCTCAAATTCATTTCCATGGTCAGCCTTGAATCAAGCTGCAGCAGACATGCCCTTGTACCATGACTGAACCAGCCCATACCTTCTCTTACACAAAAAGTTGACTTTTGGCAAAATGGCCCATACCAATCAACATAGGCCAGCAACAACTCTCTGACCTATCCAAACTTGATACATGGACAAAATGGAACTCAACACATAACACAACACAGCCTGCGCTCTCCCACAAGTCAGCATCCTCAAAACTCTCCTCTTATGCATTTTGCTTCGAATCTCAATACACAGGCTTCAAACATCAAAACAAACTTCACAAAACCATTCACCATGATCCTCTGATCATTTCCCAATCCTCATTTGACCCTGAAACAACCCCAAACAAAAACACGATTTTCCACTCCTTCTGAATAGAACTTCATCAATCTCACAAACTAGCCACCATACACTCAAACCAAGTCTCAAAGCATCTTCAGGGAGATCATTAGAGAAGCTTTGAAGCAGGGAGGCAGTCTGAAAGCTCCAAACTGAAAGCTTCATCTCAGGTAGCTTCGCAAAATCATTTTTCCAGTAACCTTGTTTTAAGTTATTGAAATGATCTACATGTTCCCCTGAATGCTTTGCACTTTTTATTTTTGAAAATGATTGATTATTGAGCATGTACTGCATCTCTGAAAGTTTGGTCATTTTTATGTTTTTGATTCAAACCATGGTTTTGAGTGAAAAAGAAATGGATTTTGAGGGTAGATTCATGTTTAGGGAGGTTGAGAGGTTGGATCTGGAGCTTTACAGCTCTTAAAATGACCTGGAGAGTGGGATTGAGATTTCTCAGGGAGGGTGTCACCAGAGAAGACAACCAGAGCTCTTCTCCAGTGACCTGAAAGTCATTAGGGTTTGATAATTAGGGTTAGCAGGGTTTAAACGTGGGGCGTTGGATCTGGGCTTCCCGCGAGTGTTGGAGGGCCAGGATGACTTCATTTAGCCCTAATTGTGATTAATTAAATTAATTAATTAGGTTTAGTTTGAACCTAGGCCGTTGGATAGCGCGCGTAGTCTTCCCTCCATCTCCCAGTTTGAGTGTGAGCCTCAGGATGTGCATACTTTTCATTTTATTTCATTTTCTTTTCATTTAATTTCCACGAATTTTAAAAAATAGCAAAACACTTTGAAAAGTTATGAAAATTTTTGTCAAACATTTCATTAATTTTCAGAACCCAAAAATATTTTTATTTTTATTTTTTGCAGTAAAAATCATTTTTAAATCATTTAAATGTTTATTTTTAATTAGTTAATGGAAATTAATGAATTAAAAATGCATTTAGGTATTTAAAAATCACCAAAAAATTTACATTGCATTTAAAAACATTTAGAAACATTATCCAACTCTCAAACCAAATTTCTTTTTGGTCCTTGATGCATTTTGGCAATTTTCATTGGAATTAAATTTGTTTAAAGGCATTATTTTTGTTCAAACTTGGAAAAACCATTCTGCCTAACCATTGAGAGTTGGATGATGGTTCTTCTTGCATTGCATCCCTCATAGCATGTAGTTTATAGGATAAAATTGGTTTGAATTTATCTTCCATTTTCAATTTGTTTAGCATTTTTCATTTTGAGGATACGTGAAGAGCTAGCCAGGTTGTTAAGACAAGAGGAGAAGGTTATCACTCCTCATCAGGAGGAGATCGAAACGGTTAATCTTGGTGCGGAAGAAGACGTAAAAGAAGTTAAGATCGGGGCCTGCCTGCAAGATTCAGTGAAAGAGCAACTGATTGATATGCTTCGGGAGTACGTAGATGTTTTTGCCTGGTCCTATCAGGATATGCCAGGGTTGGACACCGATATTGTCATGCACAAGCTGCCTTTGAAAGAAGATTGTCCACCGGTGTAACAGAAGCTGCGCCGAACTCGTCCGGATATGGCAATGAAGATAAAAGAAGAGGTGCAAAAGCAGTGGGACGCCGGTTTCCTTGCTGTAACTAGCTATCCGCCGTGGGTGGCTAATATTGTACCTGTGCCTAAGAAAGACGGCAAGGTAAGAATGTGTGTGGATTACCGGGACCTGAACAGAGCCAGCCCGAAAGATGACTTCCCTTTACCTCACATTGATGTATTGGTTGACAACACGGCTCAGTTCTCGGTATTCTCCTTCATGGACGGATTTTCGGGATACAATCAGATCAAGATGTCACCTGAAGACATGGATAAGACAACTTTCATCACCCCCTGGGGCACATTCTGCTATAAGGTGATGCGATTCGGACTGAAGAATGCTGGTGCAACTTATCAACGGGCTATGGTAACATTATTCCATGACATGATCCATAAAGAAATTGAATGTTATGTGGATGACATGATTTCCAAGTCCCTCACGGAAGAAGACCACCTGGTAAATCTATTGAAGCTATTCAAGCGTCTGAGGAAGTACCAATTGAAGTTAAACCCCAACAAATGCACATTTCGGGTGCGATCCGGTAAACTGCTGATATTTATTGTAAGCGAGAAAGGGATTGAAGTTGACCCTGATAAAGTCAAAGCCATTCAAGAAATTCCTGCACCGAAGTCTGAAAAAGAAGTCCGGGGGTTTCTAGGTAGATTGAACTACATTTCACGGTTCATATCTCACCTTACTGCAACTTGTGAACCTTTGTTCAAGTTGTTAAGAAAAGAACAAACAGTCAGGTGGAACGAAGACTGCCAGAGGGCTTTTGACAAAATCAAGGAATACTTACAAGAGCCTCCAATCCTTATGCCTCCAGTTGAGGGAAGACCTCTAATCATGTACTTGACAGTATTAGAGGATTCAATGGGGTGTGTTCTGGGCCAACATGACGAGTCTGGTCGAAAAGAGTATGCAATATACTACCTAAGCAAAAAGTTTACCGACTGTGAACAACGTTATTCACTGCTCGAGAAAACTTGATGTGCTTTAGCGTGGGCTGCTCGCCGACTAAGGCAGTATATGTTGACCCACACTACTTTATTGATCTCAAAGATGGATCCAGTTAAGTATATTTTTTAGAAGCCAGCACTTACCAGACGGGTTGCAAGATGGCAAATGATTCTCACAGAATACGACATTCAGCACACATCCCAGAAGGCCATCAAAGGCAGTGTATTGTCTGATTATCTTGCTGAGCAGCCCATTGATGATTACCAGCCTATGAGATTTGACTTTCCTGATGAAGACATCATGTTCATAAAAGCAAAAGATCATGAAGAGCCTGTTCACACTGAAGGGCCTGACCCAGAAGAAGAATGGACTATGATGTTTGATGGGGCTGTTAATATGAATGGTCGTGGTGTTGGTGCAGTACTCATTACACCTAAGGGAGTTCACATGCCTTTCTCGGCAAAACTCACCTTTAACTGCACTAACAACGAAGCTGAATACGAAGCTTGTATTATGGGTCTTGAGGAAGCCATTGACCTCAGGATCAAGACTTTGACAGTATTCGGAGATTCAGCTCTGGTAATCAATCAAACCAACGGCAAATGGTACACTCACCAGGATCATCTGATACCTTACCGGGATTATACAAGGAGGTTATTGACTTTCTTCACAACAGTCAAGCTTGAGTATATCCCTCGAGACGAAAATCAGTTTGCAGACGCTCTGGCTACCATTTCATCCATGATCAAAGTTCAAGCTGCCAACTTTGTGCCTCGAATTTCAGTGTCCAGACTTGACAGACCAGCATATGTGTTCTCAGCAGATGTTGTCAAAGATGATAAGCCTTGGTTCCATGACATTAAGTGCTTCTTGGAGGATCAAACATACCCACCTGGGGCATCTTCCAATGATAAGAAGACACTAAGAAGGCTAGCTGGTAGTTTCTTTCTGAATGTTGATGGTTCCCTGTACAAGAGAAACTTTGATATGGTACTCCTCAGATGTGTTGATAAGACAGAAGCAGACTTGTTGATGCACGAGGTGCACGAAGGATCCTTTGGTACCCATGCTGAAGGGCATGCAATGGCTAAAAAGTTGTTAAGATCAGGCTATTACTGGATCACAATGGATGCCGACTGTTGTGCCTATGCCAGAAAATGCCATAAATGCCAGATTTATGCAGATAAAGTGCATGTACCTCCAAATCCTCTAAATGTGATGTCTTCACCCTGGCCCTTTGCCATGTGGGGCATTGATATGATTGGCAAGATTGAACCAACTGCTTAAAATGGCCACAGATTCATCCTGGTTGCCATCGACTATTTCACCAAGTGGGTTGAAGCAGCTTCTTATGCAAATGTTACAAGGCAAGTGGTAGCCCGATTTCTGAAAAGAGATATCATCTGTCGGTATGGAGTGCCCGAGCGAATCATTACTGATAATGGTTCCAACTTGAACAATAAAATGATGGCAGAGTTATGTCGGGGCTTCAAGATCCAACACCATAATTCTTCTCCTTACAGGCCAAAGATGAATGGCGCTGTGGAGGCAGCTAACAAGAATATCAAGAAGATTGTGCAGAAGATGGTGCTCACCTACAAAGACTGGCATGAAATGCTACCATTTGCCTTGCATGGGTACCGTACGTCAATCAGAACATCCACTGGGGCAACACCGTATCAGCTGGTGTATGGTATGGAAGCGGTCCTACCTGTCGAAGTTGAATTACCCTCCCTACGGGTACTGATGGATGTCAAACTGAACGAAGCAGAATGGGTCCGATCCCGATACGAACAACTGAATCTGATTGAAGAGAAGAGGTTGGCTGCAATTTGTCATGGGCAACTATATCAAAATAGAATGAAGAAAGCCTTCGATCAGAAAGTTAGGCTTCGAGAGTACCAAGTAGGAGATCTTGTGCTGAAAAGACTCCTCCCTCCTCATACAGACCACAGGGGCAAGTGGACTCCGAATTACGATGGTCCATTCATAGTAAAGAAAGTTTTCTCTGGAGGAGCATTGATGCTCAGTACTATGGATGGCGAGGACTTCCTGTCCCCTGTGAATTCAGATGCAGTTAAAAAATATTTCGCATAAAATGACCCGCTGGACATAAAAACAGAATGTAAGTCCAGGCAAAAATAGGGCATCCCGGCGAGTCAAAAACAGAATAAAAGACTCGGGCAAAAATAAGGGAAAATAAATAAAAAATGTACACCCGCTGAGTTGAAAAGCCGCATTGGACAACTCAGGCAAAAATGGGTATCCCGGTGGATTGAAAACCCGAAAGGGCGACCCACGCAAAATAAGGGAATAAGCGAACAACTGCATTCTGAATTCATCTGTATTACTTACAACATGGTTAGCTTCGAAAGGGTCAAGCTTCGTTCAGAATCAGCCTTCTTCAGAAAGCAAAGTGAGAAGGACGTCAAAAGTCATACGAGTCATAGCAAAAGGGAAGCTCCCTGAAGCGTCGCCAACATTGCCAGCATCTTTTTGTTTCTCAATTTGTAACGATTTCCTCATTTCAGGGGATCCGTTTCTTTGACTGTATCTTGCCAATTCAGGGCACATGAATTAATAAAATCAGATTTTCAGTCATGTTTCGTCTCGTACATTTTATTTTCGTTTGCAAAAATGTCCGATGTCATTAATATATTGATTGCATAAATACAAATGCTTCTTTCCTAAAATGCGTGCTTGTAGGAAAGACACTTACTCTCGGGAGTATCTAAACTCCTATGATGGAATCCAGTAAGGGATACCTCGGGGTACTTGTGCGTTTCTTTGTCTTTACAGGATTGCAGGTATCCAAAGTACAACATGGGGCATGAAAGCTTCTCCCCAGTAGGCTGCCAAGTCATTGTTTCCTCAGCACCAGAGATGCTTTCTCCCCACCAGAGTTGTCAGGCATCACTTCTCCAACATTTCCTTCAAAGGGCAGCACCTGAAGGTGTTCATATCCCCAGCTGAGTTATCAAGTGTCATCCTCAGCAGGATCCCCACAGGAGTCTCTAGGAAGATCTTTCAGTGATCTTTCTTCCCCAACCAAGTGCTAGACAGGGAACTATATCCCCACAGAGGTTCAGCCTCTATCCAGAAGAGCAATATCCGAAGATCTCACAACAGAGTGACGAAAGCTTCTACAAACCCCAGCTGGGCCCCTCATTACCGAGATAGATCTATCAATGATCTGCTTCCCCCAAGCAGAGTAATACATGTCAAGATTTACCAATGATCTCATTCCCTAGCTGGGATATCCATTTCAAGCAGATCAGCCAGAGATCTCTGCAGCAACAGGATCCGAATCCCGGATCGGTATATTTGCATAATCATAGCATTCGCATCATATTTTCCCCACAGAGCGTAGCATTCCGTCTGATACGGATCATTACGGCAAAAATCAAACATATTGCATAAACATAAGCCATGTGTAGGATCGAACACTTGTAAATACTGACAATCCATCAACAATATACAAAATATTTCCCAATTCCCCACCAGAGAGCCAAAGCATTTCTCTTATAGATACAGATACACACTCCTTTTGGCATTCGTCTGTGTCATCACTCCCCAGTAAGTCGCCCAAACAGATACTTACACATGACATATGCTTCTTGACACTCGTCCGTGTCATACCCCCAGCAGAAAGCCGAAGCGTCCCCTTTTCATTCACTATACAGATACATACATATATACAATCCCTTGACACCCGTCCGTGTCACTTTCCCCAGCATAGTTGCCTAAACGCTTTGGGAACCATATACTTGTTTATATTACACTTTCCCTTTTGACACTCGTCCATGCCACCCTCCCCAGCAAGTTAGACAGTCGTCTGTGTCTCATTCACCACTTTTCACTCATACCGATACTCGTCCGTATCTTGTATATGTAACTTATACCCCCTCAGATGCAACACTCGTCTGTGTTCTTTGTTAACCAGTTGGTACTCGTCCGTATCATCATCTCTGAATATGCGTCAGCGTTTGTTTCTACCGATACTCGTCCGTATCAGAGTCTTAAGGATGCTCGTCCGCGTTTTTAATCCATACACAATGTCAGATACTTTTTCCTCTTTCCAGAATTTAGACACTCATCTGTGTCTATTATCCCCCAGAAGAGTCCCCTCAGGATCGACACTCGTCTGTGTTCTTTGTTAACCAGTTGGTACTCGTCTGTATCATCATCTCTGAACATGCGTCAAGCGTTTGTTTCTACTGATACTCGTCCGTATCATAGTCTTAAGGATGCTCGTCCGCATCTTTAATTTATACACCATGTCAAACACTTATATCTTCTTGAATTTAGACACTCGTCTGTGTCTACTTTTCCCCAGCGAAGTCCCCAGCAAAACTTCTCTTCTATCTGACATTCGTCCTATGTCATGATACCTTTCGGCAGCCGTACCCTGCCAGGTGATCGTCCTTCACCTTTTTGATGATCGTCCTTCATCACCCCCAGTGGAGTCTCTATTCATTAGAACCCCTTCCTGTCCGACATTCGTCCTATGTCGTGGTATTTTTGGCAGTCGTCCCCTGTTAGGTGATCGTCCTTCACCTCTTGATGATCGTCCTTCATCATTTTTATCCGATGGTCGACCCCATCGTTGATCTTGTTATCTGACATTCGTCCTATGTCATGATAAACCTTGAGAGCAGCAGTCCCCTGCTAGGTGATCGTCCTTCACCTCCTGATGATCGTCCTTCATCATGCTTATCCGATGGCAGTCCCCATCGTTGACCTTGTTATCCGGCATTCGTCTTATGTCGTGATACTTTTGGCAGCCGTACCCTGCCAGGTGATCGTCCTTCACCTCAGATGACCGTCCCTCATCTTATTCCCAACAAAGCAGCCGTCCCCTGCCAGGTGATCGTCCTTCACCTTTGATGGTCGTATCTCATCATTTATTTCATTTATGCCTTGAACTGGATGGTCGTCCTCATCATTTATCTATAATCCCCAGAAAGTCTTATAGCGTTACCTGATGGCCGTCCCCATCATAATCTCTTATATCCTCAGCATGTCGGTCGTCCCCGTCAGTGCTTTACCCCCAGCAGTCGTCCTCTACTCGACGGTAGTCCTCCGTCGCCCGCATTTTATAATTATACTTTATTTTCCTTTTACAATCTATATCCCTTTTCTTCTTCATTCAGTGAGTGCAAATTTTGGACTGTCTTTGGTATTCAACCACAAGTTATCTTGTTTGCCTGTTAAGCCACTGCTTACATCCTGCACACCTAACTCATGTTTGAATAGGGGCAGCTGTAAACACCCCAAATTTTCCCTCACTTATTTCACCATGGCTTGTGATCTTTCTCATTTGCATAAGTTCAATCATATCATCTCATATTGCATTTTTGTTTCACTGCATTGCTTCTAAGTCATCTGCATCTAGGGTTTGTGATCTGAGCCATCCCTGAGCTATTTGAGCCACTCCAAAGGTCATCAATCACTTCAAAGGGGTCCATTTATGTTCAAGCATCATATTATATTCTCTCAAGATCAAAGAAATCAAAGAATCACAAGAACTGGGAAAGGCATGGAAGCAGGGCCAGGTTTAACTGCACAGATGACCTAGAATTAGGGTTTTGGTTTCAGAGGCCATAACTCCAAATTTTTTGGTCATTCTTGTTTCTATTGGTCTCTATATGTTATGAGGATTATGCATATCAAGTTTCATGAATAAATTCAATGGGGAAGGCATCTGATCAAAGGATGACTTCTTGAGCAAGTCAGTGCAAAATCAGGGCATCTGAGGCCCCCAATGACCCAGCCAAAGGGTGTTCTCCATCATTTTGAATGTGTATGATATTTATTTGATCATAGAAGATGTTAGAAGTCCACAAAATTGAAGAATTTCAAGCCATTTTCAAAGTTGCCTTTTTGGGAAAAGTGACTTGTAATGAAAACTTGCCATTTTGGGAAAGTTTTTCAACCTCCTCTTTTTGATTCAAAAATGCTTCAAATGAGAAAACTTTGGTCATGAAAGTTGTAGAATGGATCCTCCCATTTTCAAAAAGTACAAGAACTCATTCTAATTCATCTTGGATCAAAAGTTATGGCTTGTCAAAGTTGGGCAAAATCACTTAATTCTCACTTTTGTACCAAAGAGGCAAAGTTGCAAAACCTCATGCCAAGGCAAAATGAGACTTCAAATGGACTTCTTTGCATTACACAAACATGAACCATGACCTAAAAATCAGAATTCACCAAAGAATCTCCAAGTTTCATGACTTGTACATTAAGAAACTTCAAAAGGGCCAAAAGATCACAAAATTGCAAAACCACACATAAACTCTAATCCACTTGCAAATTGGCCTCAAATTCATTTCCATGGTCAGCCTTGAATCAAGCTGCAGCAGACATGCCCTTGTACCATGACTGAACCAGCCCATACCTTCTCTTACACAAAAAGTTGACTTTTGGCAAAATGGCTCATACCAATCAACATAGGCCAGCAACAACTCTCTGACCTATCCAAACTTGATACATGGACAAAATGGAACTTAACACATAACACAACACAGCCTGAGCTCTCCCACAAGTCAGCATCCTCAAAACTCTCCTCTTATGCATTTTGCTTCGAATCTCAATACACAGGCTTCAAACATCAAAACAAACTTCACAAAACCATTCACCATGATCCTCTGATCATTTCCCAATCCTCATTTGACCCTGAAACAACCCCAAACAAAAACACGATTTTCCACTCCTTCTGAACAGAACTTCATCAATCTCACAAACTAGCCACCATACACTCAAACCAAGTCTCAAAGCATCTTCAGAGAGATCATTAGAGAAGCTTTGAAGCAGGGAGGCAGTCTGAAAGCTCCAAACTGAAAGCTTCATCTCAGGTAGCTTCGCAAAATCATTTTTCCAGAAACCTTGTTTTAAGTTATTGAAATGATCTACATGTTCCCCTGAATGCTTTGCACTTTTTATTTTTGAAAATGATTGATTATTGAGCATTTACTGCATCTCTGAAAGTTTGGTCATTTTTATGTTTTTGATTCGAATCATGGTTTTGAGTGAAAAGAAATGGATTTTGAGGGTAGATTCATGTTTAAGGAGGTTGAGAGGTTGGATCTGGAGCTTTACAGCTCTTAAAATGACCTGGAGAGTGGGATTGAGATTTCTCAGGGAGGGTGTCACCGGAGAAGACAACCGGAGCTCTTCTCCGGTGACCTGAAAGTCATTAGGATTTGATAATTAGGGTTAGTTGGGTTTAAACGTGGGGCGTTGGATCTGGGCTTCCCGCGCGTGTTGGAGGGCCAGGATGACTTCATTTAGCCCTAATTGTGATTAATTAAATTAATTAATTAGGTTTAGTTTAAAAATGCCAGTTTGAACCTAGGCAGTTGGATAGCACGCTTAGTCTTCCCTCCATCTCCCAGTTTGAGTGTGAGCCTCAGGATGTGCATACTTTTCATTTTATTTCATTTTCTTTTCATTTAATTTCCACGAATTTTAAAAAATAGCAAAACACTTTGAAAAATTATGAAAATTTTTGTCAAACATTTCATTAATTTTCAGAACCCAAAAATATTTTTATTTTTATTTTTTGCAGTAAAAATCATTTTTAAATCATTTAAATGTTTATTTTTAATTAGTTAATGGAAATTAATTAATTAAAAATGCATTTAGGTATTTAAAAATCACCAAAAAATTCACATTGCATTTAAAAACATTTAGAAACATTATCCAACTCTCAAAACAAATTTCTATTTGGTCCTTGATGCATTTTGGCAATTTTCATTGGAATTAAATTTGTTTAAAGGCATTATTTTTGTTCAAACTTGGAAAAATCCATTTTGCCTAACCATTGAGAGTTGGATGATGGTTCTTCTTGCATTGCATCCCTCATAGCATGTAGTTTATAGGATGAAATTGGTTTGAATTTAACTTCCATTTTCAATTTGTTTAGCATTTTTCATTGTGAGGTACCTTGAAACCCTAGTTGACTTAAGAATTCCATAACTTTCACTAGGTTAGGAGTTAGGTCCCCTCCTTTGGGCAGTGAACTTATGTAGGGTTAGGGTTCCTTTGATCCCATTTTCGATTTTTTGTCTTGTCATTTGCTTCTCGTTTTGAATTTTGTGATGCATGTTGTTCATAAACCCTAATTTGTGCCTTCCTTTGAATCCATCTTCCATTTGCTTGCTTTTAAGAACTTTCCATGACATTTTGTGCATCCCCATGATTCATGAGACATCTTAGGACACTTTAGAATCATGTTTGATCATTGCATCATTCATTTGACATGTCATATCTTCATTGCATTTCATAAACTTTCATGAACTTTCATGGTTCAAGGCATGCTCCATATGCATCCATTCTCTTGTATGCTCACATATGTGCATCTTGTATGACTTTGTACCATCTCTTGACATCATTTGCATCATGTGTATGTTTCTGACTTTGGCCTTTGCCCATCCATATGCATTGTTTCATCTCATTTCTTCCTTTATGCATCTTGTACTAACCTTTCAGGGTTAATGGTAAGTTGTTTGGGAGGTGGATTTGCCTTCACCTCCTACCTCTTCTCATCTCATCATTTTGCATCCTTGCTGCATTTTTACTTGTCTTTGAGTGAGCTTGCTCACTTGTGCCTCTCTTCCCTCTCTCCTCTTCTCATCTCACCCCTTTTCTATCTTGCTTCTCCTTGGTGGCTTCCTTGAAGATTTCTCCTTTTAAGCCTCACAAACCCTAGGACTTCCAAGCATGATAACATTTTAGGATTGTTTAGTCCCCCTTAGACTCTTTCCTTTGTGTCATTTTTGAGTCTTCTCTTCTCATCTCTTAATCAAGGACTAATCCTTAAAGGTTTTAAGGCTTTGTGATTAAGCTTATGCCTGCATCCTTCTATTAGGATGGAGTGTATATCTTTAATCCTAAGTGTTAAACCCTTAATGTGTTTAAATCCTTTAATCAATCCACCTAATAATCATTAAGACAATAAGCTTGTAACTTGGGCCTTGCATTAGGGTTCTATTTCTTCCTTAATTGGTTAAGAAGGACTAACCCTAGTGTTAATGGACAAGTCCCCCTCAAGTTGTCTTACAAACCATAAAAATCACTTCTTAATCTTACCATTAACTAAAATCCATTTAATAAAGGCTTTGTTTTGTCATGAGTTTAATCCCTAATCATGGATTAAGTTGAGGAGCCTTCCTCAGCTTAAATGTTCTCATCTATTATCCTTCTATTAGGATGGTGTAATGAGTCCATTAAATCCTTGATTATGGCTTAAACTCATTACTTAACACTAAACAAAAAACTCCAAAAACATCTAAATAAATGCAAGTAGGTTAATGATCTTAATCCTACATCATGGTGATTAAGTGTGAGGTGTTTACATCATACTTAAGGTATTCTCATTACCCCTAATCAGAGGGTGGATGTGATGAGTTTATTAACCCCTTGGTTTAGGCTTAAGCTCATTTTCTTATGACAAACACAAAAAGCAATAAAATATTGAAAACATCAAAAACAAACAATAATCGTCTCCTCCGGGATTCTTTTCTCATCATCTTCACTCACAAACGAGAACTTGCTTCTTCCGTCTAATGCAAGACAGTTAGCACCTGAGCCAGACAGGTCATACACTTGAGCATAGACAAGTAAGCAGTTCATCAGTCAATTTATCTTTCAGTCTCTTTGGGTCGAACTACGGTGTTCTGACTTCCTCATTGCACGCGTGGATACGTAGGCATAACTTAACAGTTATCGAACAAAAGTCTCTGTATATTCCCCCTCCTCTAGCCTTATTCTTTTAGCCTCATTATCTTGGGAACTTCATTCTTGTTCTTACACTGACACTTCCCTTATACACTTCACTTTTCTTTTACACTGACACTTGTATTCTTTCCAACTTTGATACACAGATTGCACTGACACTACCCCTTTAAACACAAATCTTTTGAGCGTGGATCCCGTCGAGTACGACGGACAATCTGGGTGCTAATACCTTCCCAGGTTGTAACCAACCCCCTTTCTCAGTCTCTCTGGTTCGCAACCGTCTTATCCATCTTTTCTTAGGTTTATGCAGCATTACCTTTCCTCCGGGATAAAAATGCCTAGCTGGCGACTCTATTCATTGCCTTCTCTCTTTTCACCGACCGTTCGCGTCTGTACCCTATCTGACCAGGTGTCATTTGGTGGGAGCGACACCTGTTCGAGACTACATTGCGTTCAATGCTGAGATGAGTAGACCTGCACCTGAGGCTATTGCTAAGGCTCTTTATTTTGAGCACTTCTGCTATGAATTCTTTGACCATCATTAAGGGAGGTGTACCTGGATTTTCTTTAGAGGCTTTGGTAAAGAAGGTGGAAGAGCTGGCTGTTGAGGAAGAATGGGATGCTGTCTGTGCTATCTTGGCTCTTTCTATCTATGGCATTATCTTGTTTGCTGATATGGAGAAGTTCATAGATATGAATGACATACATCTCTTTTTGCTGAAGAATCCTGTGCCTACATTGCTCGGAGATTTGTATTACTCAGTGCACTACAAGACTGAGAAGAGGAGGGGAGGTTTAGTTCGTTGTTGCGCTCCTTTATTTCATATGTGGTTCATGAGGCACATGCCTAGTACTCGAGTGTTTAGTGACCACACCTTGGTATGGGCTCAGAAGCTGGAAAAGTTGCTTGCCAAGGATGTCAAGTGGATTACTCAAAGGCTGCAGGGTGCACGTTTCATCACTAGTTGTGGGAGTTATCTTAGTGTACCTTTATTGGGAGTAACTGGAGGGATCAATTATAATCCAATCTTGTTAAGAAGACAATTGGGATATGCCTTGAGAGAGGTACCAGAAGAATTGAAGTTGACCCCTACTTTCTACTTCTCTGTAAATAACAATATGCCCTTAGTGAGGAAGGTTGCTGGAGCTTGGAAGTGCATTAAGGGAGAAGGGATAGCTAGCTTTGGAAAGTGCAACAATCAGACATTCCCGGAGTATGAAGCTTGGCTGAAAGACAGAGCCAGAAGGGTATTGTTGCCATTCTCACCACCAATTCCTCCAGTTGCTGAGTCTATTGATACTGTGTCTTTAGAGGAGTTCAAGAAGTTGGAAGCTCGGCTACATGAAGTTAGAATTGAGAATACTGAGATGGTAAGCCTGTACCATCATGCCAACAGGGCCAAGAGTGAAGCTGAAGACAAGCTACAAAAGCTTCAAGCCTCCCTGGAAGCTAAGGAGAAAGACTTTGCTGGAAGGGAAGCTCACTTCCACAGATTGGGTCTAATGGAGGCTAAGAGAGAAGCTGAACGCAAAAATACTTTGAAGACTCTCAAAGATGCTCGTCAATCCATTGTTTGGTTGCAAGGCCAAAGGGAGGAAGAGCAGAAGAAGTTCAGAGAGAAAGAAGAGTTCTTTGAAGTTCAGATGGCCTACAAAAAGGAAGAGGTGGAGCAAGTCCACAAGGTTCGAAGGGAGAAGACTCAGCAGTTAGCAGATAGTCAACAGGCCCTAGAAGCAGCACTTAAAGAGATTGAAGACCTCAAGTTGATGGCTGGAGTCAAGAAGGTTAGGTCTGATGTGGGGTTTAGTGAGGGAGGTTCAGGGTCCTCAGGCAGTGATTTTGCTTCTTAGTTTGTTTTCCTTGTATCTGGATTACCTACAGACATGTTGTAGGAGTCCTAGCTGTTTGTTTTTCTTTTTTAGAAACTTGTACCCTACGGGGAATTCTGTTTTATTTTCCTAATAGGCTGATTTATGTTATGTCTTTTTCACCATTTCTTGGTGTGCCTGCTGTTATGGTTTGAATGTGGTTTTTTGCGAAGGTTTCTGAAAGTCGAGGATCAGTATCCATCTGGTCTTCTTTGCTAAATACCGGAACCGGGGCATGAATGATCTGGGAATGGAAACATAAACAACTGCATTGCATACATATAACCTGTTAGTTTGTTTTGCAGGGTCTCAGTTGCTAACGTTTCTTGTATTTAAGGCACTATAGCTCCCCAGAAAGTTCGAGAACAACCAGTAGCACATAGATATCCAACCAAGATCAACAGAGAGAGAATCATGGACCAGATGCAAGCGGACTTAGCTGACCTGAGGCTAAGGATGGATAACTTTATGACCTTGATGGCAGGCATGGGTCAGAACCAAGAGCGTCTGCGGGAGATGATAGAGAATGGTCAACCCAGGAACAACACTGCTGCTGAGGGAAATAATCGTAACGGTGCGGGCGCACATCAGGTTGAAGCTCTTGTAACACAGCCAGGGGTGACTATAATCAATGATGGGTTGAATAATATTCAAATGGATAACCAAGACGAACAGTTCACTCTTCTGGACGAAGCTGAGGGTCAGGGAGCTGAGATGAACAAGAGGTTTGAAGAAATGGCAGAACAAATCAGAGCCATTCAATCCCAGAGTTCTTTGGGATTTGACATAACAGACTTGGGCTTGGCTCCTGGGGTCAGGATCTCATACAAGTTCAAGGTACCAACTTTTGAGAAATATAATGGCACTGCATGCCCGAAGACCCATCTTCAATCATTTGTTGGGAGAATTGCTGCTCACACGGATGATGAAAAACTATGGATGTACTATTTTCAAGACAACTTGGTTGGAGCTTCTCTGGAATGGTATATGAAGCTTAACAGGGTCAATATCAAGAGCTAGAAAGACCTAGCAGAAGCTTTTGTGAGACAATATCAATATAATTTGGACATGGCTCCAAACCGAACGCAATTGCAGCACATGGCCCAGACTGCTAAGGAAGGTTTCAAAGAATATGCTCAGAGGTGGCGCCAGCTCGCTGCCAGAGTGCAACCACCGCTGCTTGAGAATGAGATGGCTGACATGTTTATGGGGACTTTGCAGGGTGTGTTTCTTGAAAGACTGGCGTCCAGTTCTGCCACCAAATTCAATGATATTGTTATTGCTGGAAAGAGGGTTGAGACTTTGCTGAAGATGGGGAAGATCCAAGATACAAGTGCTAGCAGCTCGAATGGAGCGAGGAAAGCTTTCAGTGGACCTCCTAGGAGAAGAGAGGGTGAGACAAATGCTGTATTTGGCCGACGTCGGGGCCGTGGTTATAGAAGACCGTATGAGCATGTGGCAGCAATCACAATTCCTTCTGCTCCAGTACAACAAATGCAACCTCAACATCAACAACAGCAAAAACAACAACAACAACCCCGTAACAACTATCAGCAGAGACCGTATCATCCAAGGCCAACTCGCCTGGCTAATAGGGTGATTGAGGCCATCCCTATGACTTATGCTGCTTTGCTGCCAAGACTGCTAGATTTGAATCTGATTCAACTGAGAACTTTGGCGCCACCACCTCCTGGAGAGCTTCCAGTGGGTTATGATGTCAATGCACGATGCGCTTTCCACTCTGGGGCACCCGGGCACTCGACTGAGAAGTGCAGGGCACTCCATCATAAAGTGCAAGACCTGATAGACTCTAAAGCAATCAACTTCGCACCACCGCCGAATGTTAATTCGAACCCTATCCTGAACCACGGAGGGGAAAGAATCAATGTTGTTGAGGGTGGTGACAAGTTGAGTCTTGTGCTGAGTATTGAAGAAGTGAAGACTCCTTTGAGGGTAGTGAAAGAGAGACTGCTGAGTGGTCAAGTGTTTCCTGGTTGCAGTGCTGACTGTGAAGAATGTCTGAATTCAGAGAATGGATGTGAGAAGCTGAAGATGGGTTTGCAGAGTTTGATTGATGATGGATCCTTACAGTTCAACAAAGTTGGTAATGAAGTAGCTGATGATGTGTCAACAATTACCATTTTTTATGATGAAACTGACATGCCTGTCAGAAGAGAGCCTGTTACAATCTATGCTCCTGAGATTAATCCTGTAACTATCACCGTACCTGGGCCTGTTCCATACACAGACGATAAAGCCATTCCTTGGCATTATGGCTCAGATGTATATGTAGCTGGACAGAAGATTGAGAGAAAGTCTGTTGCTGTGGACCCGACTGTAGAGAATGTCGGAGGAGTTGGGGGTTTCACCAGAAGTGGTCGTTTATTTGCTCCTCCTGTGCTGAGAGGGGATCCTGAGGCTGAAGCTTCGTCAAAAGCCAAAGGAAAGCAAGTTGTGAATGATGAATCAAATACTCCTGTGGCTGGGCAGGGTACATTTGAAAAAGAGGTCTAGGAATTCATGCGTATCATCAAAAATAGTGACTATAAGGTGGTGGATCAGCTGAACCAGACACCTTCCAAGATATCCATCTTGTCACTGCTGATGTGTTCTCCCGCACAGAGAGGCCTTATTGAAAGTGCTGCAAATGGCCTATGTTCCTCAGGAAATCACTGTCAACCAACTTGAAGTTATTGTAGGCAGTGTCAATGCAATCCATGGCCTAGGCTTTACAGACAGAGACCTCACGTCAGAGGGCAGAAACCACAACAAAGCACTACATATCACTATGGAGTGCAAGGGTGCTTTGTTGTCACATGTTCTTGTAGACACAGGCTCTTCCCTTAATGTGCTTCCGAAGAAGGCATTGATGAAGCTCAATGTTGATGGGATAGTCCTGAGACTAAGTGATTTGATTGTCAAAGCTTTTGATGGTTCGAGAAGATCAGTTTTTGGAGAAGTTGAGCTGCCTGTCAAGATAGGCTCTCAAGTTTTCAAAAGTATCTTCTATGTCATGGACATCCAGCCTGCGTACAACTGTTTGTTGGGACGCCCGTGGATACATGCTGCTGGAGCTGTCACTTCAACCCTGCATCAGAAGCTCAAGTATGTGGTTGACGGCCAGGTCATCACAGTGTGCGGAGAGGAGGACATCTTTGTAAGCCACTTGTTATCATTCAAGTATGTAGAGATGGATGGAGAGATCCATGAGACTTTATGCCAAGCCTTCGAAGTAGTCAACGTCAGCATCTTGACTCCTGTGGAGAAGGGCAGTGAGAAGGAAGGTACATCCATCCATTCCTACAGAGAGGCGAAAGAGGTTGTGCAATCAGGTAGTGCCCAAGGTTGGGGCAAGCTGTTGGAGCTAGAGAAGAAAGATGATAAGTTTGGCTTAGGGTATCAGCCTGGTGGATCTACTCCAAGTGGTAAGGCCATCACGTTTACAAGTGCTGGGTTGCTCGACCGCAACCAGATCTGTGTGACAAGCCAAGATAGGGACAGTGACGGTGACTGGGACAACTGGATTCACCTGTGTGCGCCCAGGGAGGAGCTAACAAACCGGTCTGCAGAAGACATCATACAAGTCACCTGGCTCTCAGAGTAATTATTTTGTTTCCTTTTATTAGCATACTGCATTGTCAAATCCAACATTCTTCCCAAGATGCTAGGATCCATTGTATTGGGCCACCATGTTTTGTACTACATCTTATTTTGCTATGAAATAAAAGGACATTTTCAGACAAATTGTGTTCTCTTTCTTTGTTTTTAAACTTTTTCACAAAAATATAAAAATGGCAATGAGTTTTCCTTTTTGTTTTTTGTGTTAGCGTCTCTTTTTCAAAATAAGCAGATTCTGAATAAGCACATCATCTGTGCAGTGTTGATCATCCGGATTCCATTGATAACGTTCCTGCTATGACTACGCATGACTTTGACAATCCAGTTTACCATGCTGATGAAGAGGTTGAGGAAGACTGTGACCTCCCTGAAGAATTGGTCAGATTGTTGAAACAAGAGGAACGGGTTATTCAGCCTCATCAAGAAGAGATTGAGATCATCAACATTGGCAGTGAAGATGCAAAGAAAGAGATCAAAATTGGGACTAGACTGCAGGCCGAAGTCAAGAAAGAGCTGATCAGTATGCTGAAAGAGTATGTGGATATCTTTGCTTGGTCATATCAAGACATGACAAGGTTGGATACCGACATCGTTGTGCATAAGCTACCTTTGTGAGAGGATTGTCCTCCTGTGAAACAGAAATTGAGAAGAACTCGTCCTGACATGGCGATGAAGATCAAAGAGGAGGTTCAGAAGCAATGGGATGTCGATTTCCTTGTTGTAACTAGTTACCCACCTTGGGTAGCTAACATTGTACCTGTACCAAAGAAGGACGGCAAGGTCCGGATGTGCGTTGACTACCGGGATTTGAATAGAGCAAGCCCAAAAGATGACTTTCCGTTGCCACACATTGATGTGTTGGTGGACAATACTGCTCAATTCTCGGTATTTTCCTTCATGGATGGCTTCTCCGGATATAATCAGATTAAGATGGAGCCGGAAGACATGGAGAAGACAACGTTCATTACCCCGTGGGGTACATTCTACTATAAGGTCATGCCCTTTGGTTTGAAGAACGCCGTGGCAACTTATCAGCGGGCAATGGTCACATTGTTCCATGACATGATACACAAGGAGATTGAGTGTTATGTGGACGATATGATTGCTAAGTCCCGAGACGAAGAAGAGCATCTGGTCAACCTGAAGAAGCTGTTTGATAGACTGATCAAGTACAAGCTGAGGTTGAATCCAAACAAGTGCACTTTCGGAGTGCGTTCCGGAAAATTGTTGGGTTTCATTGTTAGTCAGAGAGGAATTGAGGTAGATCCTACTAAAGTAAGAGCTATTCAAGATATGCCTGCACCGAGAACAAAAAAAGAGGTGCGCGGGTTTTTAGGGAGGTTGAACTACATTTCTCGGTTCATATCTCATCTAACTGCCACGTGCGAACCAATATTCAAATTGCTAAGAAAAGAGCAAACGGTCAGGTGGAACGATGACTGCCAAAGAGCTTTCGACAAAATAAAAGAATATTTGCAGGAGCCTCCAATTCTAATGCCTCCCGTGGAAGGAAGACCTTTAATCATGTACTTGACCGTGCTAGAAGGGTCAATGGGGTGTGTTCTAGGCCAACATGACGAGTCTAGTCGAAAAGAGTACGCTATTTATTACCTTAGCAAAACGTTTACCGACTATGAATCCCGTTACTCACTACTCGAGAAAACTTGTTGCGCTTTGGTATGGGTTGCTCGCCGACTGAGGCAGTACATGTTGACTCATACCACACTGCTCATTTCCAAAATGGATCCTGTCAAGTACATCTTTGAGAAACCAGCGTTAACCGGAAGGGTTGCTAGGTGGCAGATGATTTTAACTGAATACGACATCCAGTATACTTCTCAGAAAGCCATCAAGGGAAGTGTATTGTTGGATTACCTTGCACAGCAACCTCTTGAAGATGATTATCAGCCAATGAAGTTTGATTTCCCTGATGAGGACATCATGTACCTCAAAGCAAACGATTATGAGGAATCACTTCCGGAGGAGGGGCCTGACCCTGAATCCAAATGGAAGTTGATGTTTGATGGGGCCGTCAATATCAATGGACGTGGAGTTGGATCCGTACTCATTACTCCCGAAGGTGTTCACTTACCCTTCGCTGCCAGAATTACTTTTGGCTGCACCAATAATGAAGCGGAATACGAGGCATGCATAATGGGAATAGAGGAGGCTGTTAATCTTCGGATTAAGAACCTAGATATATTCGGAGATTCAGCCCTCGTCATTAACCAAGTTACTGGCAAGTGGTATACGCATCAAGAGCATCTAATTCCATACAGGGATTATGCTAGAAAACTGTTGACGTTCTTCACGACAGTTGAACTTAAATACATACCACGTGATGAAAATACGTTTGCCGACGCATTGGTCACTCTTTCTTCATCAATCAAAGTCTTGTGTTGGAACTATGTGCCCAGAATTGACATATCCAGGCTTGACGCTCCAGCTCATGCCTTCTCTGTAGACGGCGTGTCTGATGAGAAACCTTGGTATTTTGATATCAAGCTATTCCTGGAAAAGCAAGAATACCCAACTGGGGCATCTTCCAATGACAAGAAGACCTTAAGGCGACTTGCTGCTAGCTTCTTCTTGAACACAGATGGGGTTTTGTACAAGAGAAACTTTGACATGGTCTTGCTCAGATGCGTGGATAGACATGAAGCAAGCCTGTTAATGCAGGAAGTCCATGAGGGATCTTTTGGTACCAATGCAAGAGGGCATGATATGGCTAAGAAATTGCTGATATCAAGGTATTACTGGATGACAATGGATGCAGACTGTTGTTCATTCGCTCGTAAGTGCCACAAATGCCAAATATATGCAGACAAAGTGCATGTTCCTCCTAGCCCGCTCAACATCATGTCATCTCCTTGTCCCTTTTCTATGTGGGGCATTGACATGATCGGGAAGATCGAGCCTACTGCTTCAAATGGTCATCGCTTCATCTTGGTCGCGATTGATTACTTCACCAAATGGGTGGAAGCAACATCTTATACCAACGTCACTCGTCAAGTGGTGGCAAGATTTCTGAAAAGGGATATCATATGCAGATACGGAGTGCCCGAAAGGATCATTACTGATAATGGTTCTAATCTCAACAACAAGATGATGGCAGACTTGTGTCGAGACATCAAGATACAGCATCACAACTCTTCTCCTTATCGACCAAAGATGAATGGTGCGGTAGAGGCAGCTAATAAGAACATCAAGAAGATTGTGCAGAAAATGGTTGTCACCTACAAAGATTGGCATGAGATGTTACCGTTTGTGCTGCATGGGTACCGAACGTCAGTCAGGACATCAACAGGGGCAACTCCCTTCTCTCTGGTGTATGGCATGGAAGCAGTTCTGCCTGTTGAAGTAGAAATTCCTTCATTGCGTGTGATGATGGATGTGAAGCTTCATGAGGCTGAATGGGTGCGTGCTCGTTATAATCAGCTATGTCAAATTGAGGAAAAGAGATTAGCGGCTATCTGTCATGGTCAGCTTTATCAGAGGAGAATGAAGTGTGCATTCGACCAACGAGTACGTACTCGAGAGTACCAAATGGGAGAGCTTGTGTTGAAGAGGATCGTTCCTCCAGGTTCAGATCACAGGGGCAAGTGGACCCCAAACTATGAAGGACCATTTATAGTGAAGAAAGTCTTCTCAGGAGGAGCACTAATGCTCACCACTATGGATGGAGATGACTTCCAGTCCCCTGTTAACTCGCACGCAGTTAAAAAATACTTCGCATAAAGAGACCCGCTGGACATAAAAACAGAATTGAAGTCCATGCAAAAAAAGGGCATCCCGGCGAGCTAAAAACAGAATAAAAAGCTCGGGCAAAAGTTAGGGAAATAAATAAAAAAATATACACCCGCTGAGTTGAAAAGCCACATTGGACAGCTCAGGCAATAAAGGGTATCCCGGTGGATTGAAAACCCGAAAGGGCGATCCACGCAAAACAAGGGAATAAGCGAACAACTGCGATCCGAGTAATCTGAACCACGCCATCGTTTTGTACAACTTGACAATATTAGAAGGATAGGAAACAGTCCCCTCATCCTCTCAGAAAGCAAAAGCAGAATGGAGCGTCTCGAAGACGTGCTGGTCATAGCAGAAATGGAACTCCTTGGAATGCCGTGCTCATTGCCATTAGGATAGTTTCTTTTCTCAATTTATAGTGGCCACCTCTCTCCAGGTGGTTGCTTCCTGATGTAAATTTTTGCCTATTCAGAGGCCATTCAATAAAACGAATATTCAGTCAAAAATGTTGTGTGTGTTTATTTTTGTTTGCAAAATGTCCTGAATTTTTGGCAAAAAATAGCATCGCATTAAAACATGGTGATAATTTTAAAAGAAAATGACATGCATGGAAGCACTGTAATACCTCTTTGAGTGTCGGGTGACAATGGATGAACAGATCATACCATTGCAAATCCCCGGGGCACACTTGTGTTTTCTGTTGTTGCAGGTTGCAGGATGGCGTCACATTCTCTCAAGCAATTTACTCTTCCCCAGTAGAGTATCTCCCCAAGCAGAGATTTCTTCCCCCAGCAGGTATCTGAAAGCCTGACATCTCCAGCAGAGATTTTCTCCAGCTAAGCCTTGGCAGCAGCCCAAGCAGTTTCCTCTTCCCCAGTGGAGTATACCCAGCAGGTATCTGAACGCCTAACATCCCCAAGCAGAATTCTATCCCCACCAAGGGTCATAGCCAGAGTTCAGAATCAGCATGTTCTCCCCAGCCAGAGCATTGTTAAAGCATCTTTCCCAGCCAAGTCTGAAGATGATCCTGTCCCCACAGATTTCATATTTGATTTTCACTTCCGTCAGCGAAATATTCCCCAGCAGTGACATATTATTACTTTAGTGATGCTCGTCCGCATCTCTCAACACTCGTCTGTGTTATCTTTTCGGTATTGCTCGTCTGTCTTCCCCAAACAGTGGCCTATGATTACCTTGTTTATTGCTCGTCTGAAATTTCCAGCACTCGTCTGTGTTTGGTATATGATTTATCTTGCTGCCCGTCTACAAATTCCAATACTCGTATGTGTTGGGTATCCCTATTTGCTACTCCCCAGTGAAGTTGCCCACACTCGTCTGTGTTTGATACCTGATGTTTGTTGTTGCTCGTCTGCAACTTTATAACACTCGT
This sequence comes from Lathyrus aphaca, assembly GCA_963966055.1. Taxonomy (NCBI): domain Eukaryota; kingdom Viridiplantae; phylum Streptophyta; class Magnoliopsida; order Fabales; family Fabaceae; genus Lathyrus; species Lathyrus aphaca. Next base: position 387,216,130 of record OZ014524.1, on the reverse strand, counting down.
CTGTGTTGGATGATTGATTACCTTGATATTGCTCGTCTGCAATTTTCCAACACTCATCTGTGTTTGGTTATATCTTTGTTGTTGCTCGTCCCCAATTCTTAACACTCGTCTGTGTTGTGATACCTAATATGCGTTGTTCGTCGGCAACTCCCAACACTCGTTTGTGTTTTGTATTGGATCATTTTGCTGCACTCGTCTGTGCCTTGATATGTATTTTCAGCTGTTGCTCGTCTGCAACTTTCCAGCACTCGTCTGTGTTTGGTATGCCTGATATTTGTGGATACTCGTTTGTATCATTTCCAGCACTCGTCTGTGTTGATTACCTGTTGAAGCTCGTCTGCTTCGTTTGGATACTCGTCTGTATCATCCCCAGCACTCGTCTGTGCTAACTTATATCTGTATTGTGTGGATTTGCTGATTATCCTGGTATTCTTCTATTGCTAATTCAAGTGCTCGTCTGTGTTTGAATTTCTGGTATTCGTCTATACCAGTGGCTGATACTCGTCTGTATCATTGCCTAAAGCGCTCGTCTGTGTTTCTTAGATCATCGTCTAATACTCGTCTGTATCATTGACCTTTTGACACTCGTCTGTGTTATCTTGTTGATCATCCAATACTCGTCTGTATTGAAGAGGTTTAAAATCCTGACAGTGGGAATTAATGTCAAAATGGTTACTGGTCCTGGCGTAACAGGTAAATCTGAAGGAGGCTCGTCTGTCTCAGGCACCAATTATTGTTGTTGCACCTGGCGTCACAGGTTTGCTCAAATAAGACTCGTCTGTCTTATACCATATATCCACGGATAATATATGAAGAAGGTTTGTCTACCTTGATTATGCATGTCTATCCCACAGACTTAAATGCATCCCGGTCCTGGCGTAACAGGTATATCCGAAGGAGACTCGTCTGTCTCAAGTCATATGTTAAGTGTTTGAGGACTCGTATGTCCAGCTCCTGGCGTCACAGGATTGTTTGAAGACTCGTCTGTCAACGTATTCTTACTCCAGATATCAGTTTCAACTTGAAAGAAGCTCGTCTGCTTTTTCTCCCCTTAATATCCCCAGAGTGTCATCTGGTTGGGTTTATTTCCCAGTGTTGGCATTCTTCGTCAGAGTGCAAATTTCTGGTCTTCTTGGTATTCAACCACAGTTTATCTTGAACGGTCGATAGCCCGTACTATCGTCCTTTTCAGATTAACTGATGATTGAATAGGGGCAGCTGTAACACCCCAATTTTGCCCTCTTCATTTTAAGCATCATATCATATCATATTCATCATGAACATATCATTTTCCTAGCATCATATCATGGAAAGATGAGGCATAACATCCCTCATGTCCTAGCATCAAACATATGGTCATCTGTGGAGGTCCTTGAAGCAAATCAAGCCATGACAAGGGTCCCAATTGTTGTGTACAAGTCTTATGGTGAGTCTACACTCCATTTACAAGTTTAAGTCCCTTGGCAAAAGCTCAGAAGATTGCATGATCATCAGAGATCTCAGGACAAGGCAAAGCTCCTATACAAGGCACCCAAATTAGGGTTTGTGATTCAAGCACCAAGATCTCACAACTTTGGCCATTTCATTTGGGCAAAGTCTTCTATATGTTAATAGGATCCTAGTTGTCAATTTTCATGAGAAAATTCCATGTGGAAGTCAGACAATGCCTCAGGTGCTTGCAGATGAAGTAAAAAGTCAATTGTGCCCTTAAAAAGTCAACTGCTTGATTTCAAGGGGTCTAACCCAATTTTTTTGGCCAAGAGGGGTCCTTACAATTTTATAAGGGGTTTGTAATGATCAAAGTTCAAGAATTATGGAGATTTGAAGGGTTTTGCAAAAATAGTACAAAGTTGGTTTTAAGGAATTTCCAAATTTGGCAACTTTTGTCCTAATTTTCAAATGGCCTTAACATGATCAAAAATTCTTCAAATGGACCAAAGTCAAACATGAAAGTTGAAGAGTAAGGGCTCCCATTTTCAAAAAGTACAAGTACATTTTCATAGGATTTGTGGATCTTCCTATAGGTCCTTCAAAAATTTGATGTTTTTAGGGCAAAATTCACTTTTCAAGCATGCAACCAAAAGCAAAATGCTCCAAAGCTTAATTGTGAGAATTGGTATGGGTTCAAACTTGTTTCAAACTTAAAATACATTACATTTGAACCAATTTTCTCCAAAGAAAATCACATTTTCGTGCACAATAAGAAAGTTGCTTACAAAGAGGATATTTTGCAAAAATCATGAAATAAGTGTGAGGGTTTGATCTAAATGCCAGGATTGATTACATTTTGATCAAGGGTGGTAAATGCCTTGCACATGTGCTGAGAGGCCCAAGGAATCATGAGCATAGCATGCTTATCTCACATGTTGCCAATTATGCAAATTCACAAAAATCACATGATTCACTCGTGCATTTCACCTCATTCTTTTAGCAAGGGTTTGTGAGCTGATACAAAAAGCAATTAGGGTTTAGCAAGCCAGATCTCTCTCTCACTCTCTCATTCTCAAACTTCATGCAACTTTTCATTTTCTTCCATTTCTCTTCACACAAGCAAGCAAACTCAAAACAAATTGTGGATCTGTGATCTAGGCAAGCTCAGGATCCTTAAGCAACCACTCATTGAAGCTTATTCTCAAGTTTGGCAAGCTTGCCATTTCAAGGAAAGTGTGAAAGAAACCTCAGATCCAGCTTGTTTCAAGACCTTAGATGAATTTATTTTGCATCTAGGGAGTAAGAGAAGTGCATTGCATCCATTCTTTGGTCTTATATCTCACTGAATCAGGATCTACACTTCAGGTATGGCTCAAAATCTCATGATCTAAAAATGAAATTAATGATGCATTTTGTAATCCTTGATCTTCACTGATGATTCTGCAATTGTTGGTTTCGAAATTGGTGCATCATAGCATAAGTTATGTGAGTTTCAAGTTTGATGGTGCTACTTTGTTTTGCTCGATCCCTTTGATCCTTTGACTTTTAGGAGTTTTTGATGCCATATTCTTGATCAGTGATGTTGAATTAGCCTATCTGGAGTATTTGATCCATTATTTTGGTGGTTTGTGTGACTGTCATGAGTTCCGGTGCCAGAGCCCTAGCTTCGGTCACCGGAAACTGCTTGTGTTCATATTTACGGTTTGCTAGGTTGAAGACAATGTTACAGCCCTTGGATCTCTTCATTGTGCGTCCCAGATTCGCACACGTTGCCCTAGCCCACCATCTGTCTCTTGTGTTTTCTTTTATTTCTTTTTTATACCATATGTTTCTCATTCCATCATAGTTAACGTGGTCTTCCACTCATAAGCAGCCATTCTGCCACCTCATTTAATGAGGTCCCCAAGCTCACGCGTTAGATTCATCTAACGTTCCATGTTTTTCCAGTTTTTAATTCAAATATCCACCATAAGCCATGAACCAGCGCAGGCATATTGGGCCTTCAGTGTGCTATTGACACCCCCTTCAGCTTCAAGCCCAAACAATTTCCACGTGAAACCTTGCTTTTGACACCCCATGCCTCATTTCTTTAATTTCTTTCTCACTTTTATTTTCTTTTATTTCAGTTTCAATTTCTATTTTTATAAAATAGTTCCCTTCATCCAAAAAATCCTAAAAATATCATGAGCCTTATTTGATGTGTCTTTTATTTTCGCATATTTTTATTTTATTTTTTTCCCATTTCCACGTGTCAGATTTAATTCATTGTTTCACTTAGCTTCTTTTGAAGTCCATTTTGACCACACTGCCTTGTCCAATTTCCATACTCTTCAATATTTTGAATTTTGATCCCATTCTTTTTGCTCTGGATTCTTAAGAAATTTTACTTTTCATGTGATTTTTCTCCTGATTTTTAGAGTTTTATTTCTTGAGTCTTGATCCTGTGACTTGTGATGGAAGTTTGTAACCCTAACTTGTGTTCTTGCCTCCATTTGACCTATTTTTCTTCTGATTCTTTCCAAATCCTTTTTGCTCATTGTTATATTATGTTTGAAGATCATTTGGTTTCAATTGTGTAATTTTTAGATGCTTGGTTGATTTATTGTGGATTTTTGTTCTCACCTTGTCCCATTTTGCTTCCTTTGGACCTTTAGCTCTCATATAAGCTTAGAAGGGCACTTGTGCCAACTTCTTCTTCTCATTTGGGGTTCCTTTGGGGTGTGGGTACCTTCCTGGTCCTAGGATAGGGTTTGAGTCTTAGGAATTTTTGTGTTTGCTTCCCTTTTATGTCCTTTCTTTTCTTAAGTGTTTCCATCTCACTTCTTTACTTCTTTCACTCCCATTTTGTGATTGTTTGGCCTTGTGTGACCATTCTCTTCATCTTGTTGGCTTCTTAAGCCCTTCTTCATCTTGTTTTGATTCTGGTTGTGAGCTTTGAGTCCTTGGTTGTGCATATTTGTTTTGCATTCTCTTTAAGTGTGCATTTGTTTTCATATGTGTTTCATGTTGCATCTTTGGACTTATAAGCTTCATCTCTCATTATTTTGAGTTGCATTTGCATTGTGCATTTGTTCACATTATTTCACTTCGGATTGTGTGATGTTATCATGTTATCTTGCTCATTGTGTTTCATTTTTATGCTTATTACTAACCTTGTAGAGGCTATGGTAAGTGTGAGATGTGGGAATTGAGTTCTACATCTTCAAATCTCATCTTATCTCTTCCTCTTATGTTTATGTGCACTAACTCTTTTGTTGGGCTTAGGCCTTGCTCATCCCTTCTTTGTATCCCCTTCTTTTATTCTTCTTCCTTCTTCCTTAGGACAGAAACCTCACTAACCCTTAGGACATCCATGCATGTTAACACTTAGGATCACTTAGTCCCCCTTTAGAATTTTGCCTTTGTGATCCTTTGGTGCTTTCTCTTCTCATCTTCAAATTCAATTCTAATTCACTTAATAAAGGTTGATTACTTTCATGTGACATGAGACTTTGCTATGAGATACTTGCACGCGTTCCGTTTCGGGGCGAGGTGTGAGTTATCACTCGTGGTGGATAGGTCTTAGCATGAGTACCTCACAAAGAAAAGCTTAAAAAACACTTCTCAATCCAAAAACCACAAAAATACTTAATAATGGTAATAGGCCAGTGTGCTTAAGCCTCCACTTGTGGGACTAGCTTTGGGGATTTCCTCCATAGATAGGTGTGCCTCTTGCGCATTCCATTTCGGGATGATGTGAGATGTACACATCCCATTGAGTAAGACTTAGGTACACTTACCTATGCAAACTTTCACTCATAAAAGCTTCTAAAAAACACAAACAAACAATAAGCGTCTTTCCTTCGGGAATTCTTTTCTCATCTCATTCGCTCCGTACGCGAACTTGCTCCTACTTGTCATTTTGCAAGATGGTTACGCACTCGTCGTCCGAGTCTGCAACACCTGAGCAATGGCATAGGCAGTTCAAGCCTTAATTCACAAGAAATTTCCTTGTTACCCCTAGTTAGGGGAACTACGGCGTCTCTGATCCTCATTTTCCCGATGAGGTACGTAGGCAGCGGGGTAGGGCCCGTTCGAGCACAATCTTTATTTTTTCCTACATTTTTCTCTTTGTTTCTTATTTCAGTCCTTTTCTCAGTTTCTTTTCCAGTTCATTTATTTTCTTTTGCTGCAGCCTTCGTACCCTCACCCTTTGAAATAGTTTCCTTTGCAAACGTGGATCCCGTCGGGTACGGCGGACGATCTGGGTGCTAATACCTTCCCAGGTCGTAACCGACTCCCGAACTCAGTTGCTTTGGTTCGTAAGACCTGTGTCCTTCCTCTTCTTTCTTCTGGTTTGTGCAGCATTACCACTCCCTTTCTTCAGGGACAAAAATGCCTGGCTGGCGACTCTATTCTTTTTCCGCGCCACTTTCGCGTTTGTACCAGGATGGAAATCCGAGGAGCGACACTTAGTTTTCAAGTGTAAGGGAAAACTCATTTGTTTGTGAATGATCGAAGTATTTGGAATTTATCTATATGGGATTAAGAATGTTGTTGTTGTTGTTTTAATTATCGCCAAGAAATTTAAGAGAGAGGACAAAGTTGTATACTAGACATGAGATGTTCATCATTTTTTTTTATCCGATAAGGATTGTGTGTTGGATTTTGTTATGGATGAACTAAGTGTTATCTTGCGACTAAAACACTTTTGATGTCGTCGTTGTCATTTTCCTACTAGCGTCGTTGTACGAGTGGAATCGAACTTTTCCGTTGAGTATTCGTGATGTGGCCGTAACAGAAATGGTAGTTCTTTTTCGTCACTTGTTGGAGTGTATGATCTGCATGTCGTGTCCTGTTCTATGTTATCTTAAGTTGTGGATGGTGAACGATTGTGGCAATTGTTTCAGTTGTGTTCGACCGTTTAGTCTCAGATAGGTAATCGATTGACACATGACTCTTGTGGAGGACTTTAGAGAATCGTACTTTCTGAACTGTAAGTCCGTTTTGGCTTCCGTTCGAAGTTTCAGAGGATAAAGTGTTGGACCTCCTTTTGAGCATGTTTGGTAGACAGTAAATGATCTGAATAATTGGAATGTCGTCGATGCGACTATTGAGTAATTAAGTTGCAAAGTCATACGAGGATCATGAAGTGTCGATCTTCTAGGAAACATTTTGGTATCAAATTCTTGTGTGGATAAGAGATGAACAATTGGTCAGTTTTAGTATCGTTAATTCTTAACATCAGTTATGGACTCCATAAGAGTAATAATAGATGTGTGCATTTGAGTCGTACTCCGAGATTTGGATTTTTAAGTTACCTTCTAATTAAGAGTGAGGGATGAATGCTCCAAAGTTAAGCATGTAAATTGGATCGTTTAGGGAACGAGACCATTGAGTGAAATGGATTGGAACGATAATTTATGTGTAATCTTCAAAAGTGAGTATGTAGAATATTGTATGCATTAGGCAAGTGTTATGGAAATTTATGAGTATACTAAGGATGATTTAAGTTTGGTACGGAAGACTCACTAATTATTGTAAGCTCTGTGATGTCGTTATGTTATTATTAATGGAGACCTTGTATCAGTAGAAACCTTGAGTGAACGGAAACCTGTGAAGAGAATTGGCACGGAGTATAGTAACCATGGCAGATTGGTTAAGCGTAATTGGATGAATGTTTTCGAGTTTAGAATGGAATCAGAATTGTACCAGTTTTGTTTGCAATAGTACAACCCTTGTATCTCTTTCGTTGGAGAGTTTTGGTCTGATGTTATTATTGTATGGTTGACAAGTAAGTTATTATATCCCTGAATGTCTGCAAGTTTTGTTTCGTTGATTGGTGAGAACCCGGTGGATAAGTGTATTCTTCGCAGACTATTAACTACTTGGTATTGTTTGAGAATTCGTGGCATATCCACTGTTAGGATTTGAAGGCATAGTGGAAAGAGACAAATGAAAGAGTTCAGTCGGATTGTTGAGAATCGGAAGAGAATTATTTATAAATTTAGAAGTAAAAGGATTTTGTTCTAAGTGTGTTGTCTATAGTAAGATACTGAAAGAATGAAGTGTAAGATGTAAATGGTTACAACGTGTAACATCAAATCAAGTGGAATTGGTAAAGAATTTGTTTGACGACCTTTGAAATGGATTTAGTGATTGAAGGATTGTAATAAGAGCTTTTGTTGGAAATTGTATGTAGTTAAGATTTCACCAAGATACCTTGTGGATATTTATTGAGTGTTTGTGTCCCGAAATCAAGTTGGAGTGTTATGCTTTTATGTTGTGACTAAATAGAAGGGTTTAAAGTGGTATGTTTCTCTAAAGGAGGAATGAGACTAAGTGATTTGGTATGAAACAACAGATGAATTGCGGGAATGGAAAGTTAGAAGTTAACCCAATGTTGGAACAAGCGTATGAGTAAGGATGTGAAGCTTGATGTAAGAGAACTGAGGATAAGTATGGATCTGAGACAGTGTTGTAAACTATCGTTGTTTTAATAAAGGAAATTCGAGGACGAATTTCAATTTAAGGGGGGAGGATGTAATACCATGTATTTAATTAAACGCTCTGGATAATATTAATTAAGATTAATGATGTTCCGGTGTGCTTTTAGAGTTTTCAGTTAAAATAATTAGAGCAACCGACGAACTCAAATTAATTAATTGAGTATTATCTGACTCAGAGGCCTTATTAAATATTCGACTCGAATATATTTTGGATACTCTCAATTTGGACCCGTTAGAATACTAACTATTGTATACCGGTATAATATACATTGTTTGGTTATAAAAGAAAGAAATAAGTTATGTGTTATAAAAGGAAAAGAAAAGAAAGTTAGTAAGGAAAGAAAAGAAAGGAAAAGAAGAAGAAAAGGAAAGAGAAGAGGAAAATGGAAAAGAGGAAAACCTAGAAGCTAGAGAGCTTGAATTCATCATTCTTCTTCATCAAATCTTCATCTTAACCAACCTCCTCGTCAATTGCAAGGTGGGTTCATATCTAGAAACTTTTGCTTTTAGTTTTAGTTAAGTGTTAGGCTTTATGAGTTTTAGGGCATTTTTTGGAAAATCTTAGAATCGGTAAATTAAACGGTTAAAAATCGATGAAAATGCTTGAGTATGCTGCCTTTAGGTATAGAAACATAGTTATGGTTTATTTGTGATGTTTGGAAATGATTTTGGATGAGTTTGGCTTGGAAAGGAGTGTTTCCCGTAAGCCATTTTTCTAGAAATCGCAGAGCTCGCTTAGCAAGCAGTTTGATTCTGCAGAAAAAACCGAGTTCTGGTATAGCTCGCTTAGCGAGCAGGAGCTCGCTTAGAGAGCGAGTTAATTTCTAGAAAGGCTCAAACGCAGGAGCTTGCTCACTCAGCGAGACCTGGGAGTGTTGTTTTTGTGATTTAATTCATAACTTGTGATCCGAGTATCCGTTTTTAGTGTTCCACATATTGATTCGAAGCTAAAAATATTTAGTAAATGTTGATGCCAAAAGATATTATTTTTACCCGACTTTTTTCCGACTTTTACCCAACTTTTCCGTTTAACCGTAATTTTGTTAGTTAAGGAATTGTGGTATTAATCAAATTATGGGATATACTTAATCGTGAGGTGGGTAGATCTTGGTCCCACAGAAGCATTCGTAAAGGCTAGATGTGTGTATTACACGGGTTCTCCGTAAAGTCTTGAGTAAGTCTTGAGGGGGGTATTACATTGAGTCCCGCGGGAAGCATCCTTAAAGGCTTGAGGTACCGTTTGTGTGTCGTGGGTAGTGGTTTATTTTTATGCATCGCACTAGATCCTCGGTGAAGTCTTGGGTGTGTCTTGAGGTGGGTGATATTGAGTCCCACGAGAAGCATCTGTCAAGACTTAAGGCGTGTATGTTACTAGATCCTCCATAAGGTCTTGAGTAAGTCTTGAGGTGGGTGATACCGAGTCCCACGGGAAGCATCTGTAAAGGCTTGAGGTGAGTACTACACTGGTTTACGCGTGAATTCTTGTGTAAGTCTTGAGGTGGGTTGCTTTGAATCCCACGGGAAGCATCCGTAACGACTTAGGTGAGCGTGATATTGAGTCCTTCGTAAAGTCTTGAGTAAGCCTTGAGGTTGGTTATCTTTAGTCCCATGGGAAGCATCTGTAAAGACTTGAGGTAGATGTTTCACTCGTTTAATGGTGTGAGCTTTGCATGGACCGTTTGTTCCATCTCGTACCAGATCCTTTTTAGAAGTAACCAAAGACTTGAGTTAGATTTTATAGAACCTTGTAGAGCTGAGAGAACTCTAAGATATGGAACCCACTGAGATGTTGTTATCTCACCCCACTATTGTTGTTGCTTTTCAGGTTTCTTTTGCAGGTTTGATTTACAAGTGGAGTTATGCTCGGGATGTTTCAAGTGAAGCATACTTTAGTATTTCGTTGTGTATTTTTGTATCTTTGTACAAAAAGGGATATTATATTGATCTTAGTATTTTTGTGTTAGCATAATTTCCATGTCTTGTACCATTGTTGTATAGAATTTTTATAGTTGGTCAAGAATGTGAATTATGCCGTTATGTACTTATGATGGTGTCAATACCAAAAATAACACTTGTATGATATTATTCTAGATATATATTATATGGGCGTTACATCGACCATACGGCATATTTTCAACAAAACAATGCAACGAAACACAACTATTAAATCACCTGACTTACCCCGACAAATTTCGTCAAATTCTGAGCAATTGATTTTTCGCCTAATTTGGCTAAACCGACTAAACCGCTATTGTTTTTAACATTCTGCGATCGTTACGATTTTATTATAAAACTTGAAATTTATGTGTTCTGATAAACATTATATGTCATAATAATACATGTCTACTAATTGTTTCTGCTAAATTCCTAAATCTACTATTTTCTATCAAAAACTGCATAGCATAGTATTATTTATCAAACTGTCTTCGTTATCAGTATAATTACTACTTCTTAGTAAAATGTCATTTTATAAAATGATAATAGTTATGGTTGGAATTAATAGGCATAACCTAAGATTACTTGGGATTAAGTAATTAAATAGTACATAAACTAAAACTACATGAATTCACTACAAGTTAATGGATTATTATTCATTTAAATTAATTGGTATAAGGAAACTAAGTTCCCCCTCCCCACTTTACAGGGTGGCTTGTGCCACCCTTCAAGTACACCTAGTGGTTGCACCACCTAAAGCCTAGCAATGTGGCTCCTGCCACTTAATAAAGTGGCTTGTGCCACTTTAAGATGTCCCACCCATAAAATTTTGTGGCACCCGCCACATGGGCCATGGCTTGCGCCATGTGCCCTTAGGGAGTAAGTGCTCCCGTCTGTCTTCTACTACCAGTCTCTGTTATCATCCCCAACCAACATTTTTCCAGAAATTCATGTAACACAGTAATATCAACAACAATCAACACAACCAGAACAACTTTTAATCAACAAAAATCAACAGTCAGACAACAAATTTCACACAACAATCATGGCAATAACAAGATACAGATTTTCATACACAACAACAATATCAACAAAATACACAGCAACCTAACTACCCAATCACAATATCGATTTCCATACCCGATTATAAGAATCGAACCCTCCCTTACCTTATGTTGGATCGAAGGTAGCCCTAGCGATTGAATTCCGATTGTCGTTCCTCTTTTCCCTTTTCTCTCACGATCGTACAAAAATTTTGTTTTTTTTCTTCTACTGACTTCTAATACATTTTATTTTCTTTTTATTAAAATAAACTAATTCTTTATAATTACTAATGGGCCTAACTATAACACCCCCTAATTTACTAATTCGGACACGATTTCCAAGCCCACCAACCAAACTACTACAACAACTATAATATTATCTCTAATAATATTTCTATGTCTTCCGACTTATCTTTCCGACTTATCGACTTAATAAACCACAACATAAAATAGACCGAATAAATACAAATAATTAATTAAATATTCAATAAAATAAATAATTAAATATTTGGGCGTTACAGATATCAATTTGCCTATCACTACACTCATTCTTTTCAACAACATCTTATAAATAATCTTCAAAACACAAACAATTAGGCTAATTGGTCTATAGTCTTCGAAATTTTGCGTATTATCAATTTTGGGAACCAAAGATAAGAAAAAGGACACAAAGACTTTAGGAAGCCATCCAGAAGAGAAAAAAACCAAGAACACACTTAGTTACATCAGGTCCCACAATATCCCAACAAGCTTTTAGGAATTTGAAATTAAATCCATCTACTCCTGGGCACTTGTTCCCGTCACATTCGAACACAACTTCCCTAACATCAAGAATAGAAAATTCTACTTCTACGAAAGGCAATCAGATTGACTCAAAACCATCAAAGATTCAAAATTACAGTTTGTAAACACCCCAAATTTGCCCTCACCCATTCACACCATGGCTTGTGATCTCTCCATATGCATAAGTTCAATCATAGCATCTCATACCACATTTTTGTTTCACTGCATTGCTTCTAAGTCATCTGCATCTAGGGTTTGTGATCTGAGCTATCCAAGAGCCATTTGGGCCACTCCAAAGGTCATCAATCACTTCAAAGGGGTCCATGTATGTTCAATCATCATATTATATCCTCTCAAAGTCAAGAATGTCAAAGAAATCACAAGAACTGAGAATGGCATGGAAGCAGAGCCAGGCTTGACTGCACAGATGACCTAGAATTAGGGTTTTGGTTTCAGAGGCCATAACTCCATTTTTTTTGGTCATTCTTGTTTCTATTGGTCTCTATATTGTATAGGGATCATGCATATCAATTTTCATGAAGAAATTCCATGAGGAAGGCATCTGATCAAGAGTTGACTTTTTGAGCAAGTCAGTGCAAAATCAGGGCATCTGAGGCCCCCAATGACCCAACCAAAGGGTGTTCATCATCATTTTGATTATGTATGATCTTTATTTGATCATAGAAGATGTTAAAAGTTCACAAAATTGAAGAATTTCAAGCCATTTGCAAAGTTGACTTTTTGGGAAAATGACTTGTAATGGAAACTTGCCATTTTGGGAAACTTTTTCAACCCTTGCTTTTTGATTCAAAAATGCCTCAAATGAGAAAACTTTGGTCATGAAAGTTGTAGAATGGATCATTCCCTTTTCAAAAAGTACAAGAACTCATTCTAATTCATTTTGGATCAAAAGTTATGGCTTGTCAAAGTTGGGAAAAATCACATAATTTCAAGTTATGCACCAGAGAGGCAAAGTTGCAAAACCACTTGCCAAGACAAATTGTGCTATCAAATGGACTTCTAATCTTCATACAAACATAAACCAAGGCCTAAGGATCAGATTGCATCAAAAGTTTACTCATTTTAATGACTTGTGGATCAAGAAACTTCAAAAGGGCCAAAGTTGATCAAAGTTGCAAAACCTCACTCAAACCCTAATCCATGTGCTGGCTGACTTCAAAATTGATCCTATGGTCCTCCTCACTTCTTGCTGCGCAGGACACCCCTCTTGTCCTTGGCTAGCCATGAGCCCATACCTCTCTTACACAAAGCTTGACTTTTTTGCAAAAGACCCATACCAATCACAATAGGGCACAACCACTCTTCTGACCTACCCAAGATTGATAAGTGGGCCAAATGCATCACAACACACCAGACAACTCATGCTGAAACACACTCCAAGCCATAGTTATCAAAAATCCTCCAACTTGCAAAACCATTCGAATCTCTCAGTTCACCCAACCATTCTTCAAACAAACTTCACAAAACATCTCAGCACACTCCCCTGATCATTTTCCTGCCCTCACTCATCCCTGAAACCTCACATAAACCAAATACGATTTCTTCCCCTCTTTGAACAGAACTCAAGCAATCTCTCAAACTAGCCCAAATAAACTCCAGATAAGCTTTGCAAACACTTGAGGGAGGTCAGTGGAGTTGATTGGAAGCAAGGAACTGGTCCAGAAGCTCTTGGGTTGAAAGCTTCGATTCAGGTAGCCATGTAAATTCATTTTTCCAGAACTCTTATTTCTTGTTTCTAAATGATAAAGCATGCTCTCCTGATCACACTGAACCTTTTATTTTTGAAAATGATTGAGTTTTGAGGTTGTATGCTTGTTCTGAAACTTTGCCCGTGAAATGCTTTTTGTTTTGATTCTTGAGTTTGAGTGGAAATAAATGATTTTGATTGCTGGATTCTTGTTTAGAGTTGTCTAATGATTGATTCTGGAGATATTTGTGAAATTTCATGGCGTATTAAGAAAGATTGAGTGAGGGCCTTGCCGGAGAAGATGACCGGAACACTGTTCCGGTCATCTGAGAGTAATTAGGGCACAAGATTAGGGTTTAAGCGTAATTAGTGAGATTTGAATTCTGGCCGTCCAGATGCGCGCGCTGGTCAATTCCCGCGTCCTAGGTTTGAACCACAGCCCTCAGATCAGTTGAATTTCCCATTTTTCATTTAAAATTCATTTTATTTTCATTTGTTTTGATTTATTTTGCACGAATTAATTAAAATAGCAAAAAATGTTTAAAAATTATGAAAATTTTTGTCAAGGTTTTCATTATTTTTCAGAACACAAAAATATTTTTGTTTTTATTTTTTGCATTAAAATTTATTTTTAAATCATTTAAAAGTTTATTTTTAATTAGTTAATAAAAATTAATTAATTAAAAATATTTTTAGGTATTTAAAAATCACAAAAAAATTCATGTTGCATTTAGGAACATTTAGAAGCATTGTCCAACTCTCAAACCAAATTTATTTTTTGTTCTTGATGCCTTTTGATTATTTTCTTTGGAATTAAATTCATTTTGAGGCAATATTTTGTGACAAACTTCAAAAATTCATTTCTGCCTAACCATTGGGAGTTGGATGATGATTCTTTTTGCATTGCATCTTGTATAGCGTTTAGTTTATAGGATAAAATTGGTTTGAATTGATCTTGCATTTTCAATTTGTTTTGCATTTTTCTTGACAAGGTACCTTAAAACCCTAGCAATCTTAGGAAATTCACAACTTTCACTAGGTTAAGAGTTGGGTCCCCTCCTTTGGGCAGTGAGTTTGTATAGGTCTAGGGTATCTTTGAGTGTATTTTCAAATTTTTATCATGTCATATGCTTCTGATTTTGAACTTTGTTTTGTGTATTGATCATAAACCCTAATTTGGTCCTTCCTTTGCATCCATTTCTCATTTGCTTGTATACCATGTTTTGCCATGACATTTTGTGCATTCATTTGATTCATGAAATATCTTAGGACATACTAGAACCATGTTTGACCATTGCATCCTTCACTTGCCATGTTGTATGTCATTTGCATTCCATAACTTTTCATGTATGTTCATGGTTCTAAGCATGCCTCATTTGCATCCTTGTGCTTGTATGATCATGCTCTAGCCTTGCCTCATGTTTGTATCATCTCTTAGCATCATTAACATCATGTATTTGTTTCTGACTTTGTCTTGCATCATGCCATTTCATCTCATTTGCATTGCATCTCATTTCTTTCACTAACTTTTCAGGTGGTATGTTACTTTGAGAAGTGAATTTGCCTTCACTTCTCACATTCTCTTTTCATCTCTTTCACACTTCCTTTGCTGAATTTTTGTATGTGTATTGGATTGAGCTTTCTCATTCTTGTTCATCTTACTTTCTTTTCTTCAAGCAACTTGTCTTCTTAAGTGAAGCAAGTTGTTTTGCTTCTCTTTGCTCCTTTCATCTGCTTCCTTGGTGGTTCCTTGAAGATTCTTCTTGTAAACCTCACTAACCCTAGGAACAACCAAGTATGATAACAATTAGGGTTTGATTAGTCCCCCATTTAGCTCTTGCCTTTATGTCTCCTTTGGGTCTTCTCCTCTCATCTCATAATCAGGGACTAAACCCTAAAGGCTTTAAGGCTTTGTGATTAAGCTTATGCCTGCATCCTTCTATTAGGATGGAGTGTATAACTTTAATCCTAAGTGTTAAACCCTTAATGTTGTTTAAATCCTTTAATCAATTCACATAATAACCATCAAGACATCAAGCTTGTAACTTGGGCCTTGCATTAGGGTTCTAATTCTTCCTTAATTGGTTAAGAAGGACTAACCCTAGTGTTAATGGACAAGTCCCCCTCAAGTTGTCTTACAAACCATAAAAATCACTTCTTCATCTTATCATTAACTAAAATCCACTTTATAAAGGTTTGTTTTGTCATGAGGTTAATCCCTAATCATGGATTAAGTTGAGGAGTCTTCCTCAGTTTAAACATACTCATCTATTATCCTTCTATTAGGATGGTGTAATGAGCCTGTTTAATCCCTGATTATGGCTTAATCTCATTACTCAACACTAAACAAGAACAAAAAAAACATCTAACTAATCACAAGTAGGTTAATGGTCTTAATCCTACACCATGGTGATTAAGTGTGAGATACTGACTTCACACTTAAGGTATTCTCATTACTCCTAATCAGAGGGAGGATGTGATGAGTTTACTAACCCATTGGTTTAGGCTTAAGCTCATTAACTTATGGCAAACTCCAAAAAGCAATAAAAGACTGAAAATACAAAAACAAACAATAATCGTCTCCTCCGGGATTCTTTTCTCATCATACTCATTCACAAACGAGAACTCGCTTCTTCCGTCTAATGCAAGACAGTTTGCACCTGAGCCAGACAGGTCATACACCTGAGCATAGACAAGTAAACAGTTCACAAGTCAATTTATCTTTCAGTCTCTTTGGGTCGAACTACGGTGTTCTGACTTCTTCATTGCACGAGAGGATACGTAGGCATAACTTAACTGTTATCGAACAAAAGTCTCTGTATATTCCCCCTCCTTCCAGCATCATTCTCTAAGCCTCATGATCTTGAGCATTTCACTCCTGTTCTTACACTGACACTTCACTTATACACTTTACACTTCTTTTACACTGACACTTGCATTCTTTCCAGCTTTGATACACAAATAGCACTGACACTACCCCTTTAAAACACAAATATTTCAAGCGTGGATCCCGTCGAGTACGACGGACAATCTGGGTGCTAATACCTTCCCAGGTTGTAACCAACCCCCTTTCTCAGTCTCTCTGGTTCGCAACCGTCTTATCCATATCTTTCTAGGTCTATGCAGCATTACCTTTCCTACGGGATAAAAAATACCTAGCCGGCGACTCTTTTCTTTTCTCTTGAGTTCACTCCTGTGTGTTCTCATTTCCCCCTTTCGCCGACCGTTCGCGTCTGTACCCCTTCTGACCTTAGGTGTCATTTGGTGGGAGCGACAGCTTGGCGACTCTGCTGGGGACCCTTATACTGTAACCAGGGCTTCTGGTTCTTTTTGTGGGTTCCTCCTAGCGCTTGTTTGATTTGTGTTTATTGGGGTGTTATGTGCTAATTGTGTTTATGTATTTGTTTTATTTACTGCTTTATGTACAGTTATTTATTGCTTTCTTTATAGCTTTATACATCATACTGTCATACTGTCATTTTGCTGGATCTGGTTTCTGTTTTGTTGGGTGGGGTTCTATTGAGAGTTTAAGGTCCTATACCTGGGACCTGAGTGACACCTAGGCTAGAGTGGTTCATGTTCTTTCCCATTCCATTTCGGTCTGGTGCGGGAATATGAAACACGGTTCAGATGTGGGTTTCTTCTTGAGAACTCTGTGCTACAGATTTCCTGTAGTGCTAGGGCTATCTGGGAAGCCTGCTAAGTCTGGATGACCTTTACTATGACCTTCAGAAACTGAGGTGAATTAGAGGAGGATCTTTTATGGTTATTGTAAACATTGTACCTCCGGGTTAAAAGTGTTTACACTTCTCATAACTAATCCAAGTCTGAGGATCCTTGTTTTAGAACACTACCTGTGAGGGGGTTGGGCTGTTTACAGGTTTGCAGGTACCATTGACCACATCATACCCTGTTACCTTTATTTTGATTAAGAGTACTCCATTTTGGGACAGTTCTTGTGATTTGAACCCTGGATATGTGACTCTTTATTTGAGTCCCCCACCTTGGTTACTGGACTTTTGAACCTCCATCTGGACTTCTTAGACATACATGGACTTATATCAAGGCAGTAATCAGATCTAGCTTGATCACAAACCCTTGTATATCATTTGCATACTCATCATGGCATCATTTAACATTTGTTTATTTGTTTTTTAGGGTATCCACATTACACCTGGCTTGGTTTTGACCCTTTCATCTGCATAGACCTTTGATCTGCTTCAACCATCTTCATCAGTTTCCTGCTTCAGTTACTTTTATCACCAGCTTCAGCCTATCAGTGGCTCATCTCCAGTATCAGTCTTCATCATCAGCATTTGTTTCAGCTCTTCATCAGCAGTCATGGCACCCAAGAAGAGCAACATTTCATACCATTTCTTTGAGCCTGAGCTGGCTGGCATCAGGCAGATCCAGGCACTTATCACTCCAGACCACATCCCATTATTCAGAGAGCATTATGGAGGCATCCTTGATATGGTTATGGACTTGGACCCTTCTCAGAGGAGTTTGATTCACACCTGCTTGCAGTTTTATGACCCTCCCTTGAGATGTTTCACTTTCCAGAATTTTCAGCTAGGACCTCTGCTGGAGGAGTTCTCATCACTGATTGGAGTACCTGTCAGGGGTGATATCCCCTTCAACCCTAAAATGACTTTTCCCAGTAATAAAGAAGTGGCAAAGGCACTGTATTTGGAGCCTATCTTGATTGAGCAGAACATGACAACAAAGGCTGGGATCCCTGGTTTGCACTTAGACTTTCTGACTTCTCAGGCCATCCTGAAGGCCTCTCTGGGAGAATGGAGGGCAGTTTGTGCATTGTTAGCCCTCAGTATATATGGGGTTATACTATTTGCAGATGAGCCCAAGTTTATCAGCAGGAATGCCATTCATCTCTTCCTTTTGAGGAATCCAGTACCCACCTTGCTGGGAGATTTTTATTATTC
This sequence comes from Lathyrus aphaca, assembly GCA_963966055.1. Classification (NCBI taxonomy): domain Eukaryota; kingdom Viridiplantae; phylum Streptophyta; class Magnoliopsida; order Fabales; family Fabaceae; genus Lathyrus; species Lathyrus aphaca. The sequence goes on along the minus strand of OZ014524.1, from coordinate 387,197,799 downwards.
TGTTCACCAAAGGAATGAGAAGCAGAGAGGGAGGTTGGTGAGATGTTGTGCTCCTCTATTTCATACCTGGCTGCTCAAACACTTACCCAAGACTGATGCCTTCCTGAATCCTCACCAACAGAAGAATTGGGCTAGGAGGCTTATTGCTTTGACTTCAGATGAGATCCGATGGTGCACCCAGAGCACCAAAGGCAGAGATATAATCACTAGTTGTGGGCAGTACCCCAATGTACCTTTAGTAGGAGTGAAGGGTTGCATCAACTAAAATCCTTTGTTGTTCAAGAGACAATTGGGCTATGCTTTGGTTCACCCTCCTAGAGTGCAAGACTTGGCTGAAACCCTGTATTGTGAGATAAAGCCTAATCTAGCTGTTGTCAGGCAAGCATCCTGGGCTTGGGACAACATACAGACCAAAGGGATGGCCATTCTTGGAAGATGCAATAATGTGGCTTCAGCTCAGTATTATGATTGGTCTCATGCTAGGGCTCAGATCTCTGGGATGCCTTTCACCATTGAGGATGCACCTGGACCATCCACAGTACCATCTCCAGCCACTGTCAGCCTGGAAGAATTTGAGAAGCTGAAAGAAAGGAATGAGAATCTGTCTCAAGCTCTGAAGAAGACCCTCTGGGAAATGAGTGATGGTCGTATAGACATTGAGAGGTTAGAGAAGCTCAAAGTGGAGCATCTGGCCAAGATTGAGAAAGCAGAGGACTACATCAAGAAATCAAGAGCTGGAGAGCAAATATTGAAGAATGCCTGTAAAGAGGCCCAGTTTCAGAAGGCTAGGACTGATCTCTATCTAGAGGAAAGTCAAGCTAGGTGGGTCAGGATCACTGAAGCTCGCACTCAGGAGGATAAGAGAACTCGGGCCAGGATTGAGCAGTTGGAGGCCATTGAGAAGAAACAACAGGAGGCTCTGCTAGCAGCCCAGAAGGAGATTTCAGAATTGAAGATTAGGGCTGGTGTAAAGAGGTCAAAGGACCAAGACAGGCAGAAGAAGCTGACTGCTGCTATTGCCACCAGGAACCTTCTTATCAGAAACATTACAGAGCATCCAGCTGGTCCTGTAACTGAGGCACTTTTGAAGGAGGTTAAGGAGGATGAGTTTGGCTTAGATGTCTAACTACTTTGCTTGTTGTTATTTCCATTTCATGTACTTTTCTTTTATGTTGTATTTCTGACCCTTCAGGGGCATATGTTGTAAAAACAGACTATGTATGATCCACCATTTGTAATATATTTGTTAGTTTGTTTCACTGAGTTCTTTTTCTCTCAAGCAACATCAAAGTATCTTCCTCAGGGTCTGGAAAGGTCAAAACCAAGTGCCAAGCCGGATACCTTGGAAACAAATAAGCATATTGCATTGCATACTGACTTTTGTTTTGTTTTGTAGGCTTTGTCATTACTTTATTTTGTTTCTAACTCTGTTGTGGTTCAGGAATTATTGCTCGCCGTCAGGTGTTCCCTCTCAACCGTCCGCACAGATATCCTACTCGCAACAACCTTCCTGGTATCCAAATGGATCAAGTACAGCAAGATCTGACAGAGGTCAGGACTCAGATGGCTAACGAAAGGCTGGAGATGAGAAACCAAATGACCCAGTTCATGGAAGTAATGAATGGCTTGGCTCAAAGTCAAGAAAGGTTGAGGGAATTGGTAGAAAGACAAACCCCAGAAGAACCTCCCCTGGGGACTGGAGGAACAAGTAACAATGAAAGGGGTCAGCCTCATGTTAATCCACCAGTATATGGGCCTCATCTACATCCGGAAGTCCACATCCCGGGTAATGTGCAAGGAAATACTACTGGAGGAAGGATCTTACAAGAAGACCCCCAAGAGGAGCAGTTTACTGTAATGGGAGTTGGGGATGAAGCCTATGACAGGAGGTTTGATGAAATTGCTGAGAAGCTGAGATCTCTGGAGTCTCAAAATTCCCTGGGTTTTGATGTCATGGATATGGGGTTAGTGGATGGGGTAAGAATTCCCCACAAGTTTAAACCCCCGTGCTTCGAGAAGTACAATGGAACTTCCTGTCCACGAACTCACTTGCAGTCTTTTCTGCGGAGACTCAAGGCATACACCATGGATGAAAAATTGTGGATGTTTTACTTTGAAGACAGTTTGACTGGGGCTTCAAGGGAGTGGTATTCTCACTTGACCAGAGCTACTATCAGATGCTGGAAGGACCTAGCTGAAGCTTTCATCAAGCAGTACCAATACAATCTGGACATGGCTCCTAACAGGACCCTTTTGATGGGAATGTCTCAGTCCTCCAGAGAAAGCTTCAGGGAATATGCCCAGAGGTGGAGACAGCTTGCTGCTGCTGTCCAGCCACCCATGTCGGAAAGAGAAATGGCCGACATGTTTATGAATACTCTGCAAGGAACATATATTGATAGGCTAGCTGCCTTTTCTTCCACCAGCTTCGCAGACATAGTTATAGCTGGAGAAAGAATTGAAAGCCTTCTGAAAATGGGTAAGATTTCTGATAATGGTGCAAGTTCGTCAAGTAATCCCAGAAAGCCTTTTGTGGGACCTAGAAGAACCGGTGAGACAAATGCCATTCACGCCAACAGGGGCAGACCTCAGTATGTTCACAGATCAGTAGCGGCTGTCACAATTCTAGCTCCAATTCCTCAGCAACCAACATATCAACCACAACAACAACCACTTTATCAATAGCAAGTTCAGTATCCACCACAAAGGACCTACAACAACAACAACAGTCAATAACAAAGACCTTTTCAGCAAAGACCACCACAGGCAAATAGGGTGATTGACCCTATCCCTATGCCTTATGCTGCCTTGTTGCCACAACTCCTGAAGCTCAACTTGGTTGAGTTAAGGACATTGGCGCCTCCAGATCCTTCCAATCTTCCAAGAAATTATGATGTCAACGCCAGATGTGCTTTTCACTCCAATGCACCCGGCCACAATACGGAGAAATGCAGGGCTTTACAAATGAAGGTACAAGACCTGGTGGATTCCAAAGCCCTCAACTTCGCACCCCCTCCAAGTGTCACTAAGAATCCCATGCCCAATCATGGAGGACCAAGAATTAACGCCATTGAGGAAGACAAGCCATCTTTCTTAATCACCAGTGTTGGGCAGATTCGGACACCTCTGGTAGAAATTAAAGCTCAGCTCTTAGAATGCCAGATGTTCCCCGGGTGTGAGCTCGGTTGTGGTTATTGCAACATTTCGGTCAACGGGTGTGATAACTTGAGAAGCGGCATAGATGGTCTTATCAAAAGCGGTGTACTTCAGATCACAACATCAGCGCCTACAAATCCAGCAATCCCTTTGACAACAATTCCTGACTCTTTTACAACTGCAACAACAATCATTCCGACCAATTCATCAATATCATCAACAATGGCTCCATCCATCACTTCAGCAAATCAAATGTCGTCAACCATTCCTTCTACAACATCAGCACCCATTTATTCAGCCGGATCTTCTACAACGCCAACAGAAATTGATGAAGATATCTCAGCAGTCACCATCTACTATGATCCGTCAAAAGTTCCTCCAAACAACAACTTTCAACAACAAACAGTGGCATCTCCTGCCAGGTCACCAGTCACCATCTACTACGATCCGCACACCATTTCAGTACCTTCCTCTGCTGCAGTCAGTCCAGTTACCATCACGGTGCCTGGACCAGTTCCATATGAAAGTAGTAATGCCATCCCTTGGCATTATGGCTCTGACCTTTACTGCAACGGAGAGAAGATCACTTTGGATTCTTCAACCTCTTCTCCACAAATTGATAATGTTGGGGGAGGCGGAGGCTTCACCAGAAGCGGACGCCTGTTTGCCTCACAAACTCAGAGACCTAATGTTGAAGCAGAAGCTGCTGCCAAGGCAAAGGGAAAGAGTGTGGTATTTGAAGAGTCGGCTATCAAAGAAACTCAGAGGACATCTTTTGAACAAGATGTAGACGAGTTTATAAGAATCATAAAGAGAAGTGATTACAAGGTGGTGGATCAGCTTCACCAAACTCGCTCAAAGATCTCCATATTATCCCTGTTGATGTGTTCTGAAGCTCACAGGAATGCATTACTGAAAGTCTTGCACGCAGCATACGTGACAGAAGAGATCACTGTTAATCAGCTGGAAACCGTGGTAGCAAATGTCAACACCAGTCATGGACTGGGCTTTACCAACGCTGACTTAACAACTGAGGGACGTAACCACAACAAGGCTTTACACATCACTCTAGAATGCAAAGGTGTTGTTCTATCTCATGTGCTGGTGGACACTGGGTCTTCGCCCAATGTTCTACCAAAGAAAGCCTTGGTGAAGCTGGAGTATGATGGCTTGGCATTGCGCCCAAGTAATTTGGTGGTGAGAGCATTTGATGGCTCTAAACGATCAGTGCTAGGGGAGATTGATCTGCCTGTGATGATTGGCCCGCAGACTTTTAAAATTACCTTCTATGTGATGGACATTCAGCCGGCCTACAGCTGTTTGTTGGGTAGACCTTGGATCCATGCCGCTGGCGCTGTTACGTCTACCCTTCACCAGAAGCTGAAATTCGAGTGGGAAGGCCAAATCATCACCATCTGTGGTGAAGAGGACATCTTTGTTAGCCATCTGGCTACGTATAAGTATATTGAGATGGATGGAGAAATCCATGAAACTATGAGCCAAGGGTTTGAAGCCCTGAACATTAATGAAGCATCTGTTGTACTAGGAACCTCCATGACATCCTATCAGCAAGCCAGGAAGGTTGTTGAAGAGGGGACTGCCCAAGGTTGGGGCAAGCTGCTGCCCGTAGAGAAGAAGGAGGACAGATTTGGGTTGGGTTACAAACCAACTCAACAAGATCAATCAGAGGCTGCTAAGAAGCCCAGTTTTGTCAGCGGGGGAATGCTCGCCCCGGATGCAGTGAACAACTTGGAAGATGAGTCGGAAGATGAGCGCAACCTGGAGAGCTGGATACGTCCAAGGACCCCGGGGAGCCATGTCTCAAACTGGTCTTCCCAGGAAATTATAAGGGTTACTCCTGCAGAGTAATTATTATTTCCTGTATTTTTAAGCATGCATCAAGTCTTGCATCTTGCCCAAGATGACAAGACTCATTTTGTAATCGGGCCATCTTGTAATTTTGTGCAAACAGATCAATCAATGAATATCGGACATCTTTTGCAAATGAGTCTTTTTCTTTTCCGCTCACTGTTTTTCATTTTTCTTTTTGTACAAAAATAAAATGGCAATGTTTTCCAAAATGAAAAATTCATTTCACTTTTTTCTAAAACAAGATTAAAATCGATCACTAAAATGAACAATCTAAACCCTTGCAGAGAGTGCCTTTCAGACTGCACCGACAACAACACAGCTATGACTTCGTATGACTTTGACAATCCAATCAATCAAGCTGAGGAAGGGGTTGAAGAAGATTATGAGCTACCTGAAGAGCTAGCCAGGTTGTTAAGGCAAGAGGAGAAGGTTATCACTCCTCATCAGGAGGAGGTTGAAACAGTTAATCTTGGTACAAAAGAAGATGTGAAAGAGGTTAAGATCGGGGCCTGCTTACAAGACTCAGTGAAAGAGCAACTAATTGACATGCTTCGTGAATATGTGGATGTGTTTGCTTGGTCTTATCAGGATATGCCAGGGTTGGACACCGATATTGTCATGCACAAGCTACCTTTAAAAGAAGACTGCCCGCCAGTAAAGCAGAAGTTACGCCGTACTCGCCCAGATATGGCAATGAAGATAAAGGAAGAGGTGCAAAAGCAGTGGGATGTCGGTTTCCTTGCTGTAACTAGCTATCCGCCGTGGGTTGCTAATATTGTACCTGTGCCTAAGAAAGACGGCAAAGTGAGAATGTGTGTGGACTACCGAGATCTGAACAGAGCCAGCCCGAAGGATGATTTCCCTTTACCTCACATTGATGTATTGGTTGATAACACGGCTCAGTTCTCGGTATTCTCCTTCATGGACGGATTTTCAGGATACAATCAGATCAAGATGTCACCTGAAGACATGGAGAAGACAACTTTCATCACGCCCTGGGGCATGTTCTGTTATAAGGTGATGCCATTCGGACTAAAGAATGTTGGTGCAACTTATCAACGGGCTATGGTAACATTATTCCATGACATGATCCATAAAGAAATCGAATGTTATGTGGATGACATGATTGCCAAGTCCCTCACAGAAGAAGACCACCTGGTGAATCTGTTGAAGTTATTCAAGCGTCTGAGGAAGTACCAACTGAAGTTGAACCCCAACAAGTGCACATTCGGGGTGCGATCTGGTAAGCTGCTAGGATTTATTGTGAGCGAGAAAGGGATTGAAGTTGACCCTGATAAAGTCAAAGCCATTCAAGAAATGCCTGCACCGAAGTCTGAAAAAGAGGTTCGGGGGTTTCTAGGTAGATTGAACTACATTTCAAGGTTCATATCTCACCTTACAGCAACTTGTGAACCTTTGTTCAAGCTACTAAGAAAAGAACAAACGGTCAGGTGGAATGAAGACTGCCAGAGGGCTTTTGACAAGATCAAGGAATACTTACAAGAGCCTCCCATCCTTATGCCTCCAGTTGAAGGAAGACCTCTGATAATGTACTTGACAATATTAGAAGAGTCAATGGGGTGTGTGTTGGGCCAGCATGACGAGTCTGGTCGAAAAGAGTATGCAATTTACTACCTGAGCAAAAAGTTTACCGACTGTGAACAACGTTATTCACTGCTCGAGAAAACTTGTTGTGCTTTAGCGTGGGCTGCTCGCCGACTGAGACAGTATATGTTGACCCATACTACCCTATTGATCTCAAAGATGGACCCAGTTAAGTACATATTTGAGAAGCCAGCACTTACCGGACGGGTTGCAAGATGGCAAATGATCCTCATAGAATATGACATTCAGTACACATCTCAGAAAGCCATCAAGGGCAGTGTATTGTCTGATTATCTTGCCGAGCAACCCATTGATGATTACCAGCCTATGAAATTTGACTTCCCTGATGAAGACATCATGTTCATAAAAGAAAAAGATCATGAAGAGCCTGTTCACACCGAAGGGCCTGACCCAGAAGAAGAATGGACTATGATGTTTGACGGGGCTGTTAATATGAATGGTCGTGGTGTTGGTGCAGTACTCATTACACCTAAAGGAGTTCACATGCCTTTCTTGGCAAAACTCACCTTCAACTGCACTAACAACGAAGCTGAATACGAAGCTTGTATTATGGGTCTTGAGGAAGCCATTGACCTCAGGATCAAGACTTTGACTGTATTCGGAGATTCAACTCTGGTAGTTAATCAAACCAACGGCAAATGGTACACCCACCAGGACCATATGATACCTTATAGGGACTATACAAGAAGGTTATTGACTTTCTTCACAACGGTCAAGCTTGAGTATATCCCTCGGGACGAGAATCAGTTTGCGGATGCTCTGGCTACCATTTCATCAATGATCAAAGTTCAAGCTGCCAACTTTGTACCTCGGATCTCAGTATCCAGACTTGACAGACCAGCATATGTATTCGCAGTAGATGTTGTAAAGGATGATAAGCCTTGGTTCCATGACATTAAATGCTTCTTGGAGGATCAGACATACCCACCTGGGGCATCTTCCAACGATAAGAAGACTTTGAGAAGGCTTGCTGGTAGTTTCTTCCTGAATACTAACGGTTCCCTGTACAAGAGAAACTTTGATATGGTACTTCTCCGGTGCGTTGATAGAATAGAAGCAGACTTGTTGATGCACGAAGTACACGAAGGATCCTTTGGCACCCATGCAGGAGGGCATGCCATGGCCAAAAAGTTGCTAAGATCAGGTTATTACTGGATTACAATGGACGCAGACTGTTGTGCTTATGCCAGAAAATGCCATAAATGCCAGATCTATGCGGATAAGGTGCATGTGCCTCCCAATCCTCTGAATGTGATGTCTTCACCCTGGCCCTTTGCCATGTGGGGCATTGATATGATTGGCAAGATTGAACCGACTGCTTCAAACGGCCACAAATTCATCTTGGTTGCTATTGACTATTTTACCAAGTGGGTCGAAGCGGCTTCCTATGCAAATGTTACAAGGCAAGTGGTAGCCTGATTTCTGAAGAGAGACATCATCTGTCGGTATGGAGTGCCCGAGCGAATCATTACTGATAATGGTTCCAACTTAAACAATAAAATGATGGCAGAACTGTGTCGGGACTTCAAGATCCAACACCACAATTCTTCTCCTTACAGGCCAAAGATGAATGGCGCTGTTGAGGCAGCTAATAAGAATATCAAGAAGATTGTGCAGAAGATGGTAGTCACTTACAAGGACTGAAATGAAATGCTACCATTTGCCTTGCATGGGTACCGAACGTCAATCAGAACATCCATTGGGGCAACGCCGTATCAACTTGTGTATGGTATGGAAGCAGTCCTACCTGTTGAAGTTGAATTACCCTCCCTGCGGGTACTAATGGATGTTAAGTTGAATGAAGCAGAATGGGTCCGATCCCGATACGAACAATTGAGCCTGATCGAAGAGAAGAGATTGGCTGCAATCTGTCACGGACAGCTGTATCAGAAAAGAATGAAGAAAGCCTTCGATCAGAAAGTCAGGCTTCGAGAGTACCAAGTAGGGGATCTTGTGCTGAAAAGACTCCTTCCTCCTCATACAGACCACAGGGGCAAATGGACTCCGAACTATGAAGGGCCATTCGTAGTAAAGAAAGTTTTCTCCGGTGGAGCACTCATGCTCAGTACTATGGATGGTGAAGACTTCCCGTCCCCTGTGAATTCAGATGCAGTTAAAAAATACTTCGCATAAAATGACCCGCTGGACATAAAAACAGAATGTAAGTCCAGGCAAAAATAGGGCATCCCGGCGAGTCAAAAACAGAATAAAAGACTCGGGCAAAAATAAGGGAAAATAAATAAATAAATGTACACCCGTTGAGTTGAAAAGTCACATTGGACAACTCAGGCAAAAATGGGTATCCCGATGGATTAAAAACCCGAAAGGGCGATCCATGCAAAATAAGGGAATAAGCGAACAATTGCATTCTGAATTCGTCTGTATCACTTACAACTTGGTAAGCTTCGAAAGGATCAAGCTTCTTTCAGAATCAGCCTTCTCCAGAAAGCAAGACGAGAAGGACGTCAAATGTCATACGAGTCATAGCAAAAGGAAGCCCCTGGAAGCGTCATCAACATTGCCAGATACCTTTTATTTCTCAATTTGTAACAATCTCCTCATTTTAGGGGATTTGTTTCTTTGACTGTATTTGCCAATTCAGGGCACATGAATTAATAAAATTAGATTTTTCAGTCATATTTCGTCTCGTACATTATTTTCATTTGCAAGAATGTCCGATGTCTTTAAGATTATTGATTGCATAAATACAGATGTTTCTCTTCTAAAAAATGCGTGCTTGCAGGAAATATACTTACTCCCGGGAGTGTCTGAACTCCTATGATGGAATCCGGTAAGGGATACCTCGGAATTACTTGTGCATTTCTCTGCCTTTTCAGGATTGCAGGTATTCAAAGCACAACATGGGACATGAAAACTTCATCCCAGCAATCTGGCAAATCACCATCTACTCAATCTTAGCACCAGAGGTGCTCTTTCCCCAGCTGTGTTGCCATTTGTTACTCCCTCCTCAGCCAAGTACAAAAAACCAGGGAACCATCTCCCCACAGAGCTTCAGCCTCTATCCAGAAGAGCAACGTCCGAAGATCTCACAACAGAGTGAAGCAAGCTTCTACAAACCCCAGCTGGGTCCCTCATTACCAAAGATAGGTCTATCAGTGACCTATATCACCAAGCAGAATCCCATAGGTCAGATCTACCAATGATCTCATCCCCAGCTGGGATGTCCACTTCAAGCAGATCAGTCAGAGATCTTCATAACAACAGGACCCGAATCCCGGATCCGTACCTTTGCATAATCATAGCATTCGCATCATATTCTCCCCGCAGAGCATAGCATTCCGTCTAATACGGAGCATTACGGCAAAAATCAAACATATTGCATAATCATAAGCCATGTTCTGAATCAAACACTTGTAAATACTGACAATCCATCAACGGTATACGGAAAACTCCCCAAGATTCCCCGGCAGAGAGCCAAAGCATTTGCCTTTTACCCACAAATACAAATGCACACTCCCTTTTGGCACCCGTCCGTGTCATGATTCCCCAGTAAAGTCGCCCGAGCTTCCTTTACAAACAAACACTTATACATATCACAGATACTTCTTGACACCCGTCCGTATCATACCCCCAGCAGGAAGCCAAAGCGTCCCCTTTGCACTCACCATACAAATACATATCTATACGAATTCCCTGACACCCGTCCGTGTCACCTTCCCTGGCATCGTTACCTAAACACCTTGTAAATCATATATTTGTTTACACTCTCTCCGACACTCGTCCGTGTCGCACTCTCCCCAGCAAGTTAAACACTCATTTGTACACCACTCATACTTATTATACAGATACTCGTCCGTATCTTGTATACACCACTTATCTTTTCCCAGATTCGACACTCGGCCGTGTTCTCTGTTAACCAGTTGGTACTCGTCCGTATCATCATCTCTGAACATGCGTCAGCGTTTTTTTCTACTGATACTCGTCCGTATTATAGTCTTAAGAATGCTTGTCCGCATCTTTAATCTATACACCGTGTCAAACACTTGTGTCTTCTTGAATTTAGACACTTGTCTGTGTCTACTATTCCCCAGAAGAGTCCCCGCAGAATCAATACTCGTCCGTGTTCTTTGTTAACCAGTTGATACTCGTCCGTATCATCATCTCTGAACATGTGTCAGCTTTTGTTTCTACCTGATACTCGTCCGTATCATGCTCTTAAGGATGCTCGTCCGCATCTTTAATCTATACACAGTACCCAAACAATTATACTTCTCATTTCTTGGATATAGGCACTCGTCCGTGTTCACTTGTCCCAGCTAATTCCAGTGAACTATTTCTTCTATCTGACATTCGTCCTATGTCATGATACCTTTCTGGCAGCCGTACCCTGCCAGGTGATCGTCCTTCACCTTTGGATGACCGTCCCTCATCCTTTCCCCAGCGGAGTCTCCATTATTAGGACCCCTTCCTATCCGACATTCGTCCTATGTCGTGATACTCTCGGCAGCCGTACCCTGCCAGGTGATCGTCCTTCACCTCCTGATGATCGTCCTTCATCATTTCATCTGATGGTCGTCTCCATCGTTGATCTTGTTATCTGACATTCGTCCTATGTCAAGATGAACCCCGAGAGCAGCCGTACCCTGCTAGGTGATCGTCCTTCACCTCTTGATGATCGTCCTTCATCATGCTTATCCGATGGTCGTCCCCATCGTCGACCTCTTTAGCCGACATTCGTCCTATGTCGTGATACTTTTTGGCAACCGTACCTTGCCAGGTGATCGTCCTTCACCTTAGATGACCGTCCCTCATCTTATCCTCAAACAGAGCAGCCGTCCCCTGCTAGGTGATCGTCCTTCACCTCCGACAACCGTACCTCATCATTTATTTCGTTTACCTATAATCCCCAGAGAGTCTTATAGCTTTACCTGATGGCCGTCCCCATCATAATCTCATATCCCCAGCTTGTCAGTCGTCCCCGTCATTGCTTTATTTCCCGCATTTCCCCAGCATGTCGGTCGTCCCCGTCATCGCTTTATCCCCAGCAGTCGTCCTCTTCTCGACGGTCGTCCTCCGTCGCCCGCACTTTATATACATACTTTATTTTCTTTTACAATCTATATCCCTTTTCTTCTTCATTCTGTGAGTGCAAATTTTGGACTGTCTTTGGTATTCAACCACAAGTTATCTTGTTTGCCTGTTAAGCCGTTGCTTACATCCTGCACAGCTAACTCATGTTTGAATAGGGGCAGCTATAAACACCCCAAATTTGCCCTCACCCATTCACACCATGGCTTGTGATCTCTCCATATGCATAAGTTCAATCATAGCATCTCATACCACATTTTTGTTTCACTGCATTGCTTCTAAGTCATCTGCATCTAGGGTTTGTGATCTGAGCTATCCAAGAGCCATTTGGGCCACTCCAAAGGTCATCAATCACTTCAAAGGGGTCCATGTATGTTCAAGCATCATATTATATCCTCTCAAAGTCAAGAATGTCAAAGAAATCACAAGAACTGAGAATGGCATGGAAGCAGAGCCAGGCTTGACTGCACAGATGACCTAGAATTAGGGTTTTGGTTTCAGAGGCCATAACTCCAATTTTTTTGGTCATTCTTGTTTCTATTGGTCTCTATATGGTATAGGGATCATGCATATCAATTTTCATGAAGAAATTCCATGAGGAAGGCATCTGATCAAGAGTTGACTTTTTGAGCAAGTTAGTGCAAAATCAGGGCATCTGAGGCCCCCAATGACCCAACCAAAGGGTGTTCATCATCATTTTGATTATGTATGATCTTTATTTGATCACAGAATATGTTAAAAGTTCACAAAATTGAAGAATTTCAAGCCATTTGCAAAGTTGACGTTTTGGGAAAATGACTTGTAATGGAAACTTGCCATTTTCGGAAACTTTTTCAACCCTTGCTTTTTGATTCAAAAATGCCTCAAATGAGAAAACTTTGGTCATGAAAGTTGTAGAATGGATCATTCCCTTTTCAAAAAGTACAAGAACTCATTCTAATTCATTTTGGATCAAAAGTTATGGCTTGTCAAAGTTGGGAAAAATCACATAATTTCAAGTTATGCACCAAAGAGGCAAAGTTGCAAAACCACTTGCCAAGACAAATTGTGCTATCAAATGGACTTCTAATCTTCATACAAACATAAACCAAGGCCTAAGGATCAGATTGCATCAAAAGTTTACTCATTTTCATGACTTGTGGATCAAGAAACTTCAAAATGGCCAATGTTGATCAAAGTTGCAAAACCTCACTCAAACCCTAATCCATGTGCTGGCTGACTTCAAAATTGATCCTATGGTCCTCCTCACTTCTTTCTGCGCAGGACACCCCTCTTGTCCTTGGCTAGCCATGAGCCCATACCTCTCTTACACAAAGCTTGACTTTTTTGCAAAAGACCCATACCAATCACAATAGGGCACAACCACTCTTCTGACCTACCCAAGATTGATAAGTGGACCAAATGCATCACAACACACCAGACAACTCATGCTGAAACACACTCCAAGCCATAGTTATCAAAAATCCTCCAACTTGCAAAACCATTCGAATCTCTCAGTTCACCCAACCATTCTTCAAACAAACTTCACAAAACATCTCAGCACACTCCCCTGATCATTTTCCTGCCCTCACTCATCCCTGAAACCTCACATAAACCAAATACGATTTCTTCCCCTCTTTGAAAAGAACTCAAGCAATCTCTCAAACTAGCCCAAATAAACTCCAGATAAGCTTTGCAAACACTTGAGGGAGGTCAGTGGAGTTGATTGGAAGCAAGGAACTGGTCCAGAAGCTCTTGGGTTGAAAGCTTCGATTCAGGTAGCCATGTAAATTCATTTTTCCAGAACTCTTATTTCTTGTTTCTAAATGATAAAGCATGCTCTCCTGATCACACTGAACCTTTTATTTTTGAAAATGATTGAGTTTTGAGGTTGTATGCTTGTTCTGAAACTTTGCCCGTGAAATGCTTTTTGTTTTGATTCTTGAGTTTGAGTGGAAATAAATGATTTTGATTGCTGGATTCTTGTTTAGAGTTGTCTAATGATTGATTCTGGAGAGATTTGTGAAATTTCATGGCGTATTAAGAGAGATTGAGTGAGGACCTTGCCGGAGAAGATGACTGGAACACTGTTCCGGTCATCTGAGAGTAATTAGGGCACAGGATTAGGGTTTAAGCGTAATTAGTGAGATTTGAATTCTGGCCGTCCAGATGCGCGCGCTGGTCAATTCCCGCGTCCTAGGTTTGAACCATAGCCCTCAGATCAGTTGACTTTCCCATTTATCATTTAAAATTCATTTTATTTTCATTTGTTTTGATTTATTTTGCACGAATTAATTAAAATAGCAAAAAATGTTTAAAAATTATGAAACTTTTTTTGTCAAGGTTTTCATTATTTTTCAGAATACAAAAATATTTTTGTTTTTATTTTTTGCATTAAAATTTATTTTTAAATCATTTAAAAGTTTATTTTTAATTAGTTAATGAAAATTAATTAATTAAAAATACTTTTAGGTATTTAAAAATCACAAAAAAATTCATGTTGCATTTAGGAACATTTAGAAACATTTAGAAACATTGTCCAACTCTCAAACCAAATTTATTTTTTGTTCTTGATGCCTTTTGATTATTTTCTTTGGAATTAAATTCATTTTGAGGCAATATTTTGTGACAAACTTCAAAAATTCATTTCTGCCTAACCATTGGGAGTTGGATGATGATTCTTTTTGCATTGCATCTTGTATAGCGTGTAGTTTATAGGATAAAATTGGTTTGAATTGATCTTGCATTTTCAATTTGTTTTGCATTTTTCTTGACAAGGTACCTTAAAACCCTAGCAATCTTAGGAAATTCACAACTTTCACTAGGTTAAGAGTTGGGTCCCCTCCTTTGGGCAGTGAGTTTGTATAGGTCTAGGGTATCTTTGAGTGCATTTTCAAATTTTTATCATGTCATATGCTTCTGATTTTGAACTTTGTTTTGTGTATTGATCATAAACCCTAATTTGGGCCTTCCTTTGCATCCATTTCTCATTTGCTTGTATACCATGTTTTGCCATGACATTTTGTGCATTCATTTGATTCATGAAATATCTTAGGACATACTAGAACCATGTTTGACCATTGCATCCTTCACTTGCCATGTTGTATGTCATTTGCATTCCATAACTTTTCATGTATGTTCATGGTTCTAAGCATGCCTCATTTGCATCCTTGTGCTTGTATGATCATTCTCTAGCCTTGCCTCATGTTTGTATCATCTCTTAGGATCATTAACATCATGTATTTGTTTCTGACTTTGTCTTGCATCATGCCATTTCATCTCATTTGCATTGCATCTCATTTCTTTCACTAACTTTTCAGGTGGTAAGTTACTTTGAGAAGTGAATTTGCCTTCACTTCTCACATTCTCTTTTCATCTCTTTCACACTTCCTTTGCTGCATTTTTGTATGTGTATTGGATTGAGCTTGCTCATTCTTGTTCATCTTACTTTCTTTTCTTCAAGCAACTTGTCTTCTTAAGTGAAGCAAGTTGTTTTGCTTCTCTTTGCTCCTTTCATCTGCTTCCTTGGTGGTTCCTTGAAGATTCTTCTTGTAAACCTCACTAACCCTAGGAACAACCAAGTATGATAACAATTAGGGTTTGATTAGTCCCCCATTTAGCTCTTGCCTTTATGTCTCCTTTGGGTCTTCTCCTCTCATCTCATAATCAGGGACTAAACCCTAAAGGCTTTAAGGCTTTGTGATTAAGCTTATGCCTGCATCCTTCTATTAGGATGGAGTGTATAACTTTAATCCTAAGTGTTAAACCCTTAATGTTGTTTAAATCCTTTAATCAATTCACATAATAACCATCAAGACATCAAGCTTGTAACTTGGGCCTTGCATTAGGGTTCTAATTCTTCCTTAATTGGTTAAGAAGGACTAACCCTAGTGTTAATGGACAAGTCCCCCTCAAGTTGTCTTACAAACCATAAAACTCACTTCTTCATCTTATCATTAACTAAAATCCACTTAATAAAGGTTTGTTTTGTCATGAGGTTAATCCCTAATCATGGATTAAGTTGAGGAGTCTTCCTCAGTTTAAACATACTCATCTATTATCCTTCTATTAGGATGGTGTAATGAGCCTGTTTAATCCCTGATTATGGCTTAGTCTCATTACTCAACACTAAACAAGAACAACAAAAACATATAACTAACCACAAGTAGGTTAATGGTCTTAATCCTACACCATGGTGATTAAGTGTGAGATACTGACTTCACACTTAAGGTATTCTCATTACCCCTAATCAGAGGGAGGATGTGATGAGTTTACTAACCCATTGGTTTAGGCTTAAGCTCATTAACTTATGGCAGACTCCAAAAAGCAATAAAAGACTGAAAATACAAAAACAAACAATAATCGTCTCCTCCGGGATTCTTTTCTCATCATACTCATTCACAAACGAGAACTCGCTTCTTCCGTCTAATGCAAGACAGTTTGCACCTGAGCCAGACAGGTCATACCCTTGAGCATAGACAAGTAAGCAGTTCACAAGTCAATTTATCTTTCAGTCTCTTTGGGTCGAACTACGGTGTTCTGACTTCCTCATTGCACGAGAGGATACGTAGGCATAACTTAACTGTTATCGAACAAAAGTCTCTGTATATTCCCCCTCCTTCCAGCATCATTCTCTAAGCCTCATGATCTTGAGCATTTCACTCCTGTTCTTACACTGACACTTCACTTATACACTTTACACTTCTTTTACACTGACACTTGCATTCTTTCCAGCTTTGATACACAAATAGCACTGACACTACCCCTTTAAAACACAAATATTTCAAGCGTGGATCCCGTCGAGTACGACGGACAATCTGGGTGCTAATACCTTCCCAGGTTGTAACCAATCCCCTTTCTCAGTCTCTCTGGTTCGCAACCGTCTTATCCATATCTTTTTAGGTCTATGCAGCATTACCTTTCCTACGGGATAAAAAATGCCTAGCTGGCGACTCTTTTCTTTTCTCTTGAGTTCACTCCTGTGTGTTCTCATTTCCCCCTTTCGCCGACCGTTCGCGTTTGTACCCCTTCTGACCTTAGGTGTCATTTGGTGGGAGCGACACAGTTAACATGTATTCTTTCCTGAGCTTTGAATCTCTTCTAAAAAAACATATTTACTTCTTGTTTGATTTCAATAGGGTCCTGAATTAAACTTCCATCCACCTTGATCACCGAGATATTATTAGATATGTACCTCGCTTTGAGAGAGTCATGGAATAATCAAGTGTTATTATCACCGACAGTCATCCATTTACGTCTAGATTTCTGCTTTATCATCATCTCTTTAAGTTTCATATTTTTCCATAATTCCTCTTGAGTCTCCATTCTATCTTTCAAGACTGAATCTTCCTGACCACTACAAGCAACATCCAACTTAAGATCCAATTCGTTTAAGAGAGCAACATTGTTGTCGATTTTCAAATCTAACCATTTGAAAATCTAAACATTCCACCTTCTCAAGTCTTCCTTAAGGGTTTTAAACTTGTTAAAGAGAACATGAATGGCCGAACCATCAAAATAAGCTGAATTCCAAGCTTTTTTCACAAACTCATGGAAATCTTTATGTTCCAACCAACAATTAAAGAAATAGAAAGGTTTTGGTCCCCAATTCACCAAGTTAGACTTCAACCATAATGGCCGATGATCTGAAACGTTTCTCTCCCCCACAATTTGATTTTTTAAATGGAGTTTCTCAACAAGAATTTCATTAAATATAAATTTTTCCAATTTACTCCGGCTACAACCATTTGGTTTAAACCACGTAAACTTGCAACCAACGATCGGCAAATCAATCAGATTTATATCATTAATGAACAAATTGAATTCAAGCATCTCACCATGATTCACACTACTCCTACTCTTTCTTTCCTCCCTGGTATTTGTAGCCTTGAAATCTCCGACAATAATCCATCCTCCCGGTGGAAGTTGATTCTTAACATTAATCAAATCAACCTACAACCTTCTTTTCTCCTAGATTTCACAAGGAGAATAGACATTTAAAACAAACAAATTCGTGTTATTCCAAAAATAATGATTACCTAGGAACCCTTTTCCTCTAAAGGTAGAGACTGCAAAGAGTAATTCCTTTCTCCAAATAGTCAAGATACCACCTGATTTCCCCTCTGATCTAGTAGCCCACCAATCTACATCCTTATATCTCCAAATGTTACTAATATCCTCTGCCTTCGTATGTCTCATCTTGGTTTCTTGAATTAAACATAAATATGCTTTTCCCTTATTAAGAATATGAGATAACCGCCTTCTTTTAATCAAGTTGCAGCACCCCCTAATATTGAATGACAAAATATTCATGACCCACTTATTTCAACAATCTTCTTGGTTCCTCTTCCTTTTTTATCATCAGATTCTAGTTTTTTGAGCATACTTTCTAGCGCCTCCTTATCCTTTTCATCTTTTATGCCCATCAGATTCATGGTTTTCAAAACCTTCGTCGGAATATCTTCTAGAGCCTTCTTGCATCTTGAGTTTCCCCTAACCTTGTATGTATCAGTGATGGACTCGTTGCAAAGCAACGAATTAGACTGATTTGGGTGTTGCCTAGTTCCAGAGTGATTCCGTTTTTCTTTGCTTATAGTAGGTACATGTTTATAGATCCCTAGTAATTCAACCTCCACATGGAGGAGGGATGAATAATACAATGGTGAGTAAGGAATTTTAACATTATCATACACTTCATGTAAGAGTTTATTTTTCCTGCCTTTTGACCATTTAGATGGGCCAATAAAGCCACCTGAAGGCCCAAAAATAGGGTCTGGACAATTCAGGTCCATAACCAAGTTATTATTAAATAACTCTCCCAAATTAAAATTATTATATTTATCCACATCACCACAAAAGATTCTGGAGAAACCAACTATCTCGTTTTCCTTGTTCAGTTGCTTCTGAACTAAAACATCTCCCTTCTCCATTACCAACTTTTGAAATCCAATAGGTGTCACATCGTCATGGCAATGACCATCCAAAGGTTGGTTCATCTCGGTAATAACTGTAACGCCCGTTTATTTAATTAAATATAAGTGTATTGTGTTGTGTTTATTTGCGATGTTTTGTGTATTTGAAGTTGATTTAAGTTGATTTCTGAAATATCAGAATATTCCGTTGATGTTCATAAGTTGGTTCGAGTTGAATTGATTAATTAAGTTCATATAAGTTGTGTTAGACGATATGAAGTATTTTCGTTTATTGTTGGATATGTCGATCAGGTCATTGGACCATTTGGTTAATAATCGGAAGATAATCTAATTAAGTCCGGAGAAAATAATTATATAGTGAATTATTAAATTAAATTTTGGTGTTGTGGTGAATTAAGTCGTTAAGTCAGAAAAATAAGTCGGAAGCCGTAGAAATAATATCAGAGTTAATATTATCGTTGTTGTAGTAGATTTAAATAGTGGGCTTGAACCGTGTTGGAAATAACAATTAAGGGGGTGTTGCAGTTAGGCCCATTAGTTATAATTGGATTATTATTATTATTATAATAAAGAGAAAATAAAGAGGAGAATTAGTCAAGGGGAGAAGTTGAAACAGTAGAAGTTAGGAAAGTGGAACGTGAAATTGGAGAACGAGGAAAAGTGGAGAAAGCGGTTACGAGAAGTTGCAGTCGGAAACCAAATCGGAAAGTCAATTGGAGATCCGAAGCGGCCATCGATTAACGTAAGGGTGGGGTTCGAATTATATAACCGGGATTATGATTGTTAATACGTGGGATTGGGGTTATATGATTTTCATATTGTTTGTTGTTGAATTTGTGTTGCTCCGATTTATAATTACAAAAGTATATTTTTCTGTGATATGATTGTACAATTGATTTGTGAATTTTTGTTGTGGATTAATCGATTGCAAAAAAAAAAATATTGAAATTTGGGGACGGAACCCGTAGACCGAGGGTGGCGCAGGCCACCCATTATCAAAGGGGGGGGGGGGTGCCACCTATTATCAAAGGGGGGGGGGGGGTGGCGCAGGCCACCCATGGTGAAAGCAATTGTGGCGCAAGCCACACCCCATGTGTGGGTAGATATGGCGTAGGCCATACTCCTACGGCCCAGGCCGTGGTTTCATGGCAAGGGCCATGAGGTATTAATTTAATATTATATGTATAGCGTTGGTTGAAATGAATAAATATATATATATATATATATATATATATATATATATATATATATATATTTAATAAAGTCATACAAATTTTATAATAAGAAAATAGATAAATGATTATTTACCTTTTTATTCTTAATAAAATTAACATAAATGTTTAGTATAATTAAATAATAATGTTAATTGGTTTTTAAGATGTGGAGTATAGCAGTAGTATATGAGCGTATACCAGTATGTGCAGAATGATAATTAACTAGTCTTTTGATAAAAACAGAGTTTTGGAGTTGGACAGAAAAAATGGTTCGTTGAATTTCATGATAGAATAATTGAAGAGAAAAAGGATTTGTATCAGTAAGATGGAATTTAACAGATTCAGTGGGAATTATTCGTAGCAGTAATAGTAGTAAAAACAGTACCGATTTAGTCGACCGGGTGAAATTACGCGATAAAATTAGTTGTCCGGAATTTAACAAAAAGTGACGAGGGGTTTTCCATTGTAATTTTTAAGGTTTTTGGTTCAACTTCTTATATTTTAAGGTTTTTAGGGTTGCACCAAATGCCATCTAGAATAGTTAGAAGGGACTGTTTGTGAATATGTTTTTCAGTAACTATTTTTCCAACTATGCAATATTCAGGAACTGTATTTTCCAAGATTTCATCTTTATCATAAAACATAAAGTCATGGTTTTGCTACTGAGTATTGCCTTCTTGTTGGGTCGTAGTCATAGTTTTATTTGTTGAATCTTGCTGAATTGTCTTATCATGTCTATTGAATATGAGAGTTTTGGTTAATTTTTCTTGATTTGTATCTTGGTTTTCCTTTCTGATAACTACAGTTTTTTCAAGGATCATTTGTCGAGCACCTAGAGTGCTCGTGACAATATGTTCAGAATTCGTCATGGATTGGGAACCAGGAAGAGAAGCAGGGAAAAGACATAGACGAAATAGAAAAGAGCAAGATAAGCTATAAAATGAAAAACTGACAAGAAAACGGAAAGAGGAAAGAGGAAACATGAGCCAAACCACGCGAAGGGGGAAGAAAAAGTCTAATCACCCATTGGAGGGGATCACACACCTGGTGGAGGAAAGAGGGGAAACAAAGACCTGGCGAAAATGCAGAGGGGGGGGGGGGGGGGGGAGGAAGAAGAAGGAGAAAGAAGAAGAAGGGGGAGAAATACCGATTATTTGAACAATTTCTTGGGATGAAATTTGATTAGATAGAGATCAACTTAGTTTCACTTAACAAACAGTTCTTTTTACCTTATTATTATTATTATTATTATTATTATTATTATTATTATACTTGTTTTTCCTGTAATTTTTTGTGTGGTAGGTCAAAATTTTAAGCTTGTATTATTTAATATATGTACCCCGTATGGTACAATTGTTTTGTAACCTTTTGTGGATAGAATTTTTTACATACAATTCTATATTTTTAGATTAAAAAAATTCAACGTCTGTGGGCCTCCCATACACTGCCCTCACTTTTTCTAGAATAAGATCAAAGTTTTAGATCCACACTTTTTAATATGTTTGTTTTCTCCGGCCCCATTTTGTATAGGTTTTTTTGGCACAATTTTTTGCATACAATTTTCCATCTATTATACTTAAAATGTTCATTGTTTGTTGGAATGTCCGGTCCCACCATCACTTTTGTAGGATGGATCAATGTTAGATCCGCATCCTCAAATATATATATTCCGTCTCGTTCCATCCTAATTTTTTTCAAATTTTTGTAAAACGAATCTAAATAGAAAATTAATGAGACGGACATAGCAGTTTGTGACACCTAAATAAAAAAATAATGTTGTAACCAAAATCATTTTTAAGAAATTAAATAAGAAAATAATTGTTGCAAATTGCTAATAATATTAATAACTGTTACAAAATAAATAAATATTTATTATATTAATAAAATACGAAATAAATTAATTAAAAAGAAGTATAATGCTATAAAAAAAACGCTCAGACAAATAAATGGAAATATGACCGTTGTACAATGATTATTCAAAAACATGAACAGTTGAAAAATGGATCATTTATTAGTTTTTAAAACAAAACATCATAAACAACTAATGGAACTAGTTCCAAGAAAGGAAAAAAAATCTATAACCTTCACCTCAATTTTCTCTGAAGCTACTCTCATCAACATGGAAACAACAACCCAATTGGAGAAACTGAAAGAAGAAGGAGAAAAAGTAGTTGTGGAAGATGAAAATGTTATGATTCAAACACAGCCAGAAAAAGAAGAAGCTCATCCTTATGCATTTCATGTTTCCGGCCCTCGAAATTTGGTTAATCTTAACTGGAGAGATCTTATCAGTTCTAGTTGGTCAGTTCCCTTTCACATTTCTTACTTTTTATTAGGTTGGATCTGATTTTTTTGAGATTTGAATTTTAAGGTAGGGATTTCGGAAAATGGGTTTTGTGATTTGAACGTAAAGGTTCAAACTTTACGAAATTGGTTTTTTTGGGGGTTTTGGAATTTACGGTTTTGGGATTTGAATTTGAGGATAAAAGTTGGAAACTTTGAGAAGTGGGGCTGTTTATCATAGATAATTGTTTGGTGGGTTTCTAGATTCTAAATTAGATAGTAGTTTCATCAATTCATCTACAGGATTTAGATGATCTATTTTGATTCCATAGTTATTTGTTGCCTAATTTGTTTTTGTGTTTGGAAGTGAATTTCAGGGATCCTGATTTAAAGCAATTCATTTTTTATTTAACAATAATAACATCAATGTGATTCTTTGATCCATTAATTTTATCAAGTCACTATTTCATTTGGAAATGCATGTGATCCTTTGAAAACTAGATTGATTTTATGGATTAAATCGATGAAACTGGTTGACCCAACTTTCGATTATTAAAGTTTGCATCAATTATATACAAGTAACTTATTGGTTTGACAGAACCAGTTGATTCAATGCACTTGTCGAGTTGATTGTGGATATGATTTTTATAACATCTATAGACACGTTTGTGTCGTGTTAGTGTTGGACATTGATACCTGATGAAATATTGAAGTCATTTAGTTTAAGCACATGTGTCGGTATTGTCGTGTTGGTGTCGGATATCTGATGGAATATTGGAGTCATTTAGTTTAAGCACCTGTATCTCTGTCGTCGTGTTGATGTACACTGATACCTAATGGAATATTGAAGTCATTTAGCTTAAGCACATTTGTCCGTATCGTCGTGTTGGTGTCAGACAATGATACCTGATGGAATATTGAAGTTATTTAGTTAAAGCACATTTGTCTGTGTTGGAGTAAGTCACTTACACATGTCAGATACCTTACCAATCTAGAGTATCTGTGCAACATAGCTGGACTTCATACAGGTGTACCAATAACTAATTTATTTCCTGCAGGAAGGATGCAAATTACAAGAGAACAGTCATTGCGTGTTTCATACAAGCGGTATACTTGCTCGAACTTGATCGACAAGAGAATCGACAACCAGAAAACGCTCTTGCGCCAAACTGGTGGATTCCTTTCAAGTACAAGCTAACAAAAACATTAATAGACGAAAGAGACGGTTCAATTTTTGGCGCAATACTCGAATGGGACAGATCCGCGGCAATGTCTGATTTAGTATTAATCAGGCCAAGTGGTGCACCGAAAGCTGTTTTAGCACTAAGAGGAACATTACTCAAAAGCCTCACAATGCGAAGAGACATCGAAGATGACCTTCGGTTCCTCGCTTGGGAAAGCTTAAAAGGTTCAGTAAGATTCAAAGTAGCATTAGAGACACTAAAAGCAGTTTCTGATGCATACGGAAGTAGCAATGTTTGTGTAGCAGGACATTCATTAGGAGCTGGTTTCGCACTTCAAGTCGGAAAATCCCTAGCAAAAGACGGTATCTATGTAGAAACACATTTATTCAATCCGCCGTCTGTTTCATTAGCTATGAGTCTAAGAAACATTGGCGAAAAAGCTGAGTTAGCTTGGAGGAGAATCAAATCGATGATTCCTTCACGCAACGAAGAAATTAATAACATCAACAACGACGAAAACAACAAAATCAAGAAGAATTGGATGATGCCATGGCTAACTAGCTTGAAGAATAACGGTTTTGGTGTTGGCAAATGGGTTCCTCATCTTTATGTGAACAATAGTGATTATATATGCTGTTCTTATAATGAACCTGATAGATCAAATGAGAAAATTTTTGATGGTGGTGATAATAATAAGGAGAATGTTGGTCCGAATAACAATGGTTGTCATGTTTCTGCGAAGCTGTTTGTTGTGAATAAGGAAAAGCAGAAGTTTCATGAAGCTCATGGATTGGAACAATGGTGGTCTAATGATTCTTCACAGCTCCAGCAGACTATTCATACTAGTAAACTCATAAGCAGGCAGCTTAAATCTTTGTATACAAATGGTGGCGGTGGTAGTGGAAGTGGTTCCCCTTCTTCTCAAGTTTTGCAGGGAAAGGCAAGTAACTAAGGATTTGATCTCATTGGTTACAAAATGAATTCATTTATATACTTTTTTTTTTATTTGCTTGTGTAAGTGTTGATATGCTGTTAATTTATTCTTTTGTTCATTGTACTGTAATTGCAGTTTGGAAGTCTCAAACTAAGAACATGGTCTGTTTTACTTTGTGCATCCACATGTTTTCTATATTATAGTTCTAATTTTAATATATATATATATATATATATATATATATATATATATATATATATATATATATATATATTAAAAAATGCTAATGCGAATTTTTTTATTTACATATTCTTTAAAGATTATAGTTTAAAAGTATCAAGGATTAATTGCACTTTTAGTCCTTCTATTTACATATTTTTAACATTTTAGTTCCCCTTTTAATCTTTTAATTTTTTTTATTCCTCAAGTTGTCATTTTTTGCATTTTTTTAGTCCCCCTCCCATTTTGATTACGTAGCGCTTAAAATGGTGACTTGGCATAGAAAGTCACTTGTCATGTCATGACATAGAATTTATATTTTCATTTTTTTATGAATTTTTATTTATATATTCAATATTTTAATAAAATTTTAAAACATTAAAGCATTTCTGGGTACCAAAGTTTCCTCCATCACCATCTTCAGAAACAAAATTCCTCAAAGTTTCATGGTATCAACACCTGAACCACCTCCATAGATGGAAAGAACAAAATTCCTCAAAGTTTCATGGTATCAACACCTGAACCACCTCCATAGATGGAAAGAAAAATCGTTATTCTTAATTGCTTGCTTTTATCTCAACAAAAACCATGGACCCTAAACAATTATCCCTTACTTCACCCAAACACTTTTTTTTATCATCTTCTTTTACCCCTTTATCATTTTTCGTCTCAAACAAACTTCAATTTAAGAAAAAACCTAACCTTTTCGTTAAACTCAATTGTTCCCTTCAAAACTCCCAATTTTTTGGAACAAATTTATGGTTGTTTGTTCCATCTAAGTCATCATATGTTGATAGACATAGGTTTCAAATTAGGTCGATTAGAGCTGTTGTGAAGAGAAGAAAAGAGATGCCTTTCAATAACACCTTCTTAGCATGTGCTTATAGAAACTACTTGTTTCTGCTTGTTAGAATTTTCATTGTCCTGCTTAAGCTCTCATATCTCTGATTTTTAATGAGCACATTAAGCATCAACCTTCTGCTGCTCAACAACAAGTTCATTAATCTCTTAGTCTATCTATGAGACCAGTTCAGTGAAAACAAAACGATAGGGGAAATGGCTTTACGGCAATAAACGACAAAGACGTCGGAGAATCAAAAAGATAAGAAGCTTAAATTTGTTCTACAGGTGAGAAAATTACTAGTCACTCAACCAAATAATGTTATGCCTCTTCAGGAATTAGGTAAGCATAAAAAGGAATTCATGGTGTAAAGGGCACGGTGGTGATGATGAAGGGTTCCACCGGCGGTATGTAGGGAGTATTAGTGAAGGGAAATAATGGTTGTTGGGTGTGAAGGATTAATTGTAGAAGAAAATCAAAGGAACTCTAATTTAAAATATTAAAGTTTTGAAATTTTATTTATAAAAATGAAAATACAAATTCTATGCCAAGTCATTATATTGGTCAACTCATTAAATGACATGGTAAGTGACTTTCCATGCCAAGTCACAATTTTAAGTGCCACCTAATCAAAATGAGATGGGGGCTAAAAGAAATCCCAAAAATTTACAACTTGAGGGACCAAAAAGCTGAAAAAATTATAAGGGAAACTAAAATGTTAAAAATATTAAAATTGAGGGATTAAAAGTGCAATTAAGCCAAATATCAAATGAAATACTTAAAGTATTTTAAATATTAAAATAAACATGATTGGAGAGAGTATGTGTGTGGGATAAACCATGATAGAGTATATGAATATAATGTTAATATTTAATAGCTACAATTTAATTTTATAAATATCAACAATTTGTAATTACAAATAAATATTGTTGCCAGGAGTTGAATCCCTGATATACAGTTGACACCTTTTGTAACTCAACTAGCAAATGTCAACCGAGTTACCCCACCCACCAAAGTGTACATGTATTTCAATTGAACACTATGAATATTATGTGTATTAAAAGTAGAAAATAAAAGAGAGAAATGAGTAGTATTACACAGTGTGTAAAAAGAACAATCAGTGCAAAACTAGATTTTTTAGGGGGTTCAAGATCAGAATATATAGGAAATTAGGTGGAAGCTTTTGAAATTGATGGGGTGCAGTTGCGTCCCCTAAGTTATACATGGGTCTTTCCTTGGGTATATTTTAATGTGCTCATAATTTTTATTTTATTACAAGGGATAGTGATTGAATAATTGTTACAGATGCTTTTGAACATATGACTTGTGTTTTTTTCCTTGATTGTCCAAAATTTGTCATTATTAATGGCAGCCATGTAATAAAATCTCAAATTAAAGGTGTTGGTATTTTATCCCTCTCACCCTCCTATTAATATATGAAGTTGTGTTGAATCGAATACCTTATAAACAAAGTATAATTGGTTCCTTGATCAGTCAAGAAACCCACAAGGGTTAAGGTTTAGGGTAACCAAAGATAACAACAAGGATTGGTTATAAATTTTTATTATTTTCTTTCTCTTGCAACAAGATTTCAAGTATACAAGAATAATAAATAACCTCTCTCACTTTTGAATTAGGGTTTTATCTTCCTATTTTTCCTTATACAAAAGATAAGAAACTAGTATATTATTTATAAGAAAACTAACATACTAACCTAATGTGCTTACTAAGAATCCTGGACGCAACTCCCAGATCCTTCATATCGAACTCCTTATTAAGTTTAACTTTCACCCTCTTTTCGACATTGTTGCTTGCTATTAGAATATCATCCACATAAAGCAACAAAATAACAAATGAATTACCCGGTCAAAATCGGAAGTAAACACAGTGGTCAAACTGAATTCTGATGAAACTTATGTGTGCCATGAACTTGTCGAATCTCATATTCCATTGCCGAGGAGATTGTTTCATCCCATATAAATATCTCTTCATTTTGAACATATACTCTTCTTTCCCCTCTTCGACATACCCTTTAGGTTGCCTCATCAGGATTGTTTCATCAGGATCACCATACAAGAGCGCAGTCTTCGCATCCATCAGTTCCAGTTCAAGGTCGAACTATGCCACCATGGCAAGCAACATTCGAATAGAATCGTGCTTCACAACAAGAGATAACACATCATTGAAGTCGACACTTTCTTTCTGAGTGAAACCCCTTGCAACCAACCTTACCTTGTATCTCTTCGACACCACTCCTTCGATTCCTTCCTTAACTTTGAAAATCCATTTACAATTGACTAACTTGGCTCTAGAAGGTTTCTTGATTAGTTCCCAAGTATTGTTATCATGAAGGGATTTCATCTCATCATCCACAACCTTCATCCATTCAGTCTTATTTTGACTCTGCATAACTTCCTTATAGTCTCTATATTCTTCGTCTAGAGCCTCACTTGCAGAGATTAAGGTATAAGTTATAAGATCTACATAACCAAGTCTCTGAGGTGGCTTGATGAATCTTTTCGACCTGTCTTTTGTCACTACCAGTCTCCTCATCTTCGAAAGCAGTTTCTACTTCTTCTTCGACTTCATCTAGGTCATGCAATTCAGCATCACTATGCTCCACCTCAACAGGAATTTCTCCATGTTCCAGCTCTTCGTCAACATCATCAGTTTTATTGAAAGTCATCCTAGCTTCATTGAGAACTACATTTCGACTGGTGATACACCTCCTGAAACCTGGCTCTAGGAACCATAACCTATAAGTTTGACTTCTTCAGGGTATCCCGCGAACATGCATTTCAGAGCTCTTGCCTAATCTGGGCATA
Organism: Lathyrus aphaca; assembly: GCA_963966055.1. Classification (NCBI taxonomy): domain Eukaryota; kingdom Viridiplantae; phylum Streptophyta; class Magnoliopsida; order Fabales; family Fabaceae; genus Lathyrus; species Lathyrus aphaca. Next base: position 387,169,685 of record OZ014524.1, on the reverse strand, counting down.
TGCCACACAACCAAATACTCTTAGTTTATCGAGATCCGGTGGATGTGTAGCACCTAGATTATTTAATTAATTATTTATTGAATTAAATATCGTCGTATGTTTGGTTTTGTTTTTCATTGAGTTGCTAAGTTGGTTTGAATTAAGTTGAATAAGTCGATTTAAGTTGATTTAAGTTGCATTGTTGTTATTGGACTAAGTTAAATTAATTAAGTTGACGATTAAGTTGTTTTTGGGTTGGTCGAGTTAATTAAGTCGAAGTAATAATAGAATTATTAATGAATTAATATTAGTAATTGGGCTTGGTTGTGGTGTGAGAGTAATAAAGGTGGAGGGTTCTATTTTAAGCCCAATAGAATTATTAAGACTAATTAAAATAAAACCATAAATTAAGTGTAATTAGAGAGATTAGGTTAGCAGAACAAGAAGTTGAAAAAAAGGAAGTTACGTGAAGTGCATAGGAGAGGCAAAAGCTAGGGGTTTCGATCGAAAAGTTTTAGAGCCCCCTTCAATCCAAAGGTAAGGTTGGGGTTCTAACCTTATAATTGAGTTTATATGATGAATTCATATGGAATTGGGTTTAGGAATCGTTGCTGTCAATTGGTTTTTTGTGTGGAAAAATAGGTTGTTTTGATAAATGAGTTGTTTTTTATTAGTAAGTTGTTTGATGAATTAAGTTGTTTGTGATCAATGAGTCATTTATATAATGAAGAAAATTATGATTATGCTGAGTTGTCATGAATCGTCGTGCTGAATTAATTGGAAATCGACTTGAGATGAAATCGTGAAGGAATTGCAAAAACAGAAGAAGAAGAAGAAGAAGGAGAGAAACAGAGGAGTTGCAGGTTTTGGCTGTGGGACGGCCGTCTCATTTTCCTGACATCCGTTAGGGATGTGTGATACCCGTCACCTCCCTAGGACGACCGTCACGGTCACAGAGTGTGACGAGAGTCACACAAGTGTGATGATGGTCACACATGTAGTGTTGCATTTCTGGTTCTGCGTTGTGGTTTCTGAGTTCTGTCTGGTGTTTAGCTTAATGAAACTTATAATTATTTTTCCAAAAGTGTAATTAACTGAACTTAATAGTAATTTTCAGTAACCTTAGTTAAATTAAGTAACTAATTAACAGAGGTTTGATAAGTGGGATTAGAACCACTGTAAGTAAATTAAGTAGTAGTGTTGTGATGATTTAGCAGAAGAAAGTATGTGATAGTAAGGTAGTGCTTGGTGGCCGGTGTTGATAATTGGTTAATGACACTGTTGCGGAAAATTAACAGAATTATAACAGAGGTTAGTAAGGAGTAGAATAATAGAGTCTTAGTGGATAATTTAATTAATCAGTTTTAGTCGGAACTTGTATGGATAGGAATGTAGTAGAATTGGTTGTTTTGTTGGGTTGCTTGGTTATATGTTTTAAAGTTGTTGTTTCTTGTTCATGTTGCACTGCCTTATAAATGGAAAGATTTTGAGTTGCAGGCCTTTGGCCAAAGTTGAATGTTGTCATGTCATTATGCTGTTATGTTGTTATAGTTGTTGTTGGTTGATAAACATGTTGAGTCGCATATCATATCATTATTCAAGTTGGATCTGGTTTCTCGGTAAGTTGGCCTGGATTTGGAAATACAAAGTTGAAGGTTTACGCCTTGTATTTACACCTCTATTAATTGACATGATTATAAGAGGGGAGTTTTGCTCCGATGGTACCACATGTATCGCATTTGTCTAAGTCGCATATCAAATTGCATATTAAGTTGTCATGTTGTATCTTGTGTTGGTTTTTAAGTTGTTTGTGAAGTTGCAAAGTGGCGATCTGTGTAATCTAATTCAATATGTTATTTATCATATGCTTGATTATATTTCTAGATATCCCACCCCTTCTGTTTGAATGTTGTCATCTGTTGGTAACGTGCAGGTAATCCAGAGTAGAACGTAGTACCTTAGTAGATTCGAGTCGTTGTTGTCGCTCTGATACGTAGCACTCGAGGGGATAACACTTGTTTTATGTTGATGTTGCTTTTGGTTATACTTGCTGAATTTTAAGTTGTTTATTAAAGAATTGTTGTTTCCTTAAGTTGTTTGGATGTTGAATACAATTTAAGTTGTTTTTGATGAATCTGCTGCGTAGTAATAAAGTAGTTATTTTAAAGACTTACCAAATGTTGAATGTTGTTTTAAAAGTCGAAATGTATCATCTCAATTTATTTAGTTGAAGTTTTATACTCTGATTCTTTTAATAATTATCGGGTAGAATTAGGGTGCTACATTAGTGGTTTCAGAGCAGGTCGGTCTATCCGGCCAAGTTTTCGAGCCATAGTCGTTTATCAATCGAGTATTGTTAGCCAGATCTAGCTTTTGTTGTGTTGTAGTAATTAAGTTGAGATGACTGGAAGGAACAATGATGCGATGGCGACTGCTATGCAAGCAATGGCTCAAGTTGTGCATAATTTTCCGAACGTTGGTGAGAGGGTGTTGGATCTCGTAGTTTGGTGACTTTTCACAGAGAGAATATGCCTACCTTTAAGGGTAAGTATGATCCTGATGCGGCATTGGCTTAGTTGAAAGAGATTGAGAGAATATTTCGTGTGATGGATTGCACTCCAGCACAGAAGGTTCGTTATGGGACTCATACATTGGTAGCCAAAGTTGATGACTGGTGGCTAGAGGCTCGTCAGAGATTGGATGCTGCAGGTGAGGAGATCATTTGGGTTGTGTTTCATAGGGAATTTATGAGGAAGTATTACCTGGAGGATGTCCGTGGAAAGAAAAAGATTAAATTTCTCGAGCTGAAGCAAGAAAAAGATTAAATTTCTCGAGATTAAAGTAATGTGTTTGTGTAAAGAGGAATTCGAAGCAAAATTCACTTGAGAAAAAAGTTTGAAATCTGGAAAATGAGAGAGAGGCTCAGTGATTCAAGGGCACAATTCACTTATATATCATGTGTATAGACACATGATTAGGGCTTTGTGAGCAATAGAGGCATGAAGAGTGGGATAGGGATCACATTGCAAAAATGCATGAACTTTGGCATGTGATGACTTGTGCGTTCCCTCTCCCATTCATGTGCATAATCTGATTTATTTTGATGCCCTTACCACCCTTAGATCAATCTCTTGGTTCAGAGCCACTTGTATCATGCATTATGAAAGGTTTTGCAAAAATGCACTTTATAAATTATCTCATGTTCAAGTCACGAGTTCTTGTTATTTCTTGGGTAAAAACTATTGTCATGGATTGTACTTGAATATGGTAATCCACATTGGTATGTTAGAAACCTTGGAAACACATTACAAGTCATTTTGCAAAGTGGTGGAAACTTAAAAAATATGGTAAAACCCAAAAATCAACCAACTTCCAATAGCCATAACTTTCGAACCACAAAGGTTATGATCAAGTTTTGGACTTTTTGGAAAAGGGAGAGGATGCTCTACAAGTTTAATGTTTGAGGAAAATCCATTTGGAGTCATCTTGGCCATGAAAGAATTGATTGAAAATTAGGGCAAAAGTTTCCCAAAATAGAAAGTTTCCATACAAGCCACTTTCTAAATTTGGAAAATTCCTTCCAAACTCTTGATTCTTGATTCTTGTGATCAACAAATCCATTATTTTCCATTAAGAGGATCCCTAAACTTGAAAATCATGATTGGACCCCTTGAAAACCATTGGTTGACGTTTCTTCTGCTCAGTTTACTTCTTTCTTCATTTGCAAGTAACTGATCAAATGCCTGACTTCCTTAATGAGTTTTTGTATCAAACTTCATCCATAGGCTTTGTATATCATATGAAAGCCTTTGACCACAAGAATTGGTCAAAGCTATAAGAATTCCTTGATCTGAGGCAAAACCCTAATTAGGGTTTGTCTGTGTAGGAAAAGGTTGCACCCATGAACTTTTGATGAAATTTCCCTCTTCTAGGGCTTTGTGGATGACCTTGAGCTTGTATAAGATGTGAGGATACCTTGTGAACTTCTTGAAAGGTAACTTGGCTCTTGACTTAACTTGATTGGATCAATACTTTCCAGATGATGGATCACATGTCATATGCTCCTAAACATGGATGTCATACTTCATTTTTCTATGCCAAATGTTAGGGTATGCAAGCTACATGTTATGCTTATGATATGAAAATGAGATGAAACCAAAGAGGGAAAATTTGGGGTATTACACCCTCTATAATATGGGATGCAGAGAGGACGAGATTGGTGCATATACACTACCAGAAACCTTTAGGTAATGGTTGTTGTATTGTTCTTGGATGAAGCTTTTAAGCATGTCCAAGATAACTTGTAGGTCAAGAAATCGTGATAAGTTCTGTGATGGCAGAAGACAAACACAGGTTGTGAAGGGTGTAATTAGGTTCTCTTATCAAAGTTATAAATGACTAGAGTTTAGCTTTGGTAAAGATGTTCATTAGGGTAGTGATTGGGATACAAAGTTGTAAATGAGAGAGTTTAGCTTTGTGATAATACTACAATTTAATGGAGTTTTCATCCTGGATTAGTATCCCCCAGATGTAGGATTGTTAACGCCGAACTGCGTCAACATATTATGTTTTCTTATCATTCTGTATTTTACAGTTATATGTTATATGTTCTTGTCTGAGATATCCCAACATGTTATCTCAACATATGTTGGTATTTCTGTTGCATCACTTCAAAAATAACAGCTGTGTAATTCTTTTGTTTCCTAAAGTGCAGTAACCATTATCTTAACATTAAGATAAGACATTGGAGTATCTATATAACCAGAATTTCATGTACAATCTATTTATGAATATATATATATATATATATATATATATATATATATATATATATATATATATATATATCAATGTTATATTTGTTTCACTATTTACATATTGATTTGAACTATTATTGAGAATACTCTTCAAATCTCGATATAGGATAATCATCTGTTAGACTAAACTCTAGACATAGATTTAGATTTAACATTCACTTGAGTATCGGGTCTTAATGCTACCGTAATGTTCAAAATGGTGATGGATCTTCGATTAGATAATATAGTTGAACTCTTGTCAGGAGTTAAGACTTGAACACTATCGGCGAGCTGTATGTGATGATATTGATAAATGTTTAGATTATGCATAACTGATTGGTAAATTATATATTCTCTCGTTGTATGAAATTCAATCCTGACAAGTTCCCATCTCTCTGAAACGTTATTTTTCATTCATCTGTTTTACATTTTGTAGCTTTAAACCATAAAAAACATCTTGTAGACTTACGCTTAAAAACATAGTAACTATTGAACGACATTGATATTGCACCAATCCCTGTGCATACGAAAAAAAATACACACCCTTTATAACATCAATAGTATAATCAACAAACTCTAACCCCACAAACCATATGGTTTGTTGTTGATTCTACCACCTCTAAACCCTTGATGAAAGTTTGATCAAGTCACCAACAATGATGTTACAATCCACCAATTCTTGCTACTAGCTTTCAAGGCCTCCTCATCTTCCAGGTTTATGCTTAGTTGGATTAATCCATAACATGCACTTTTTGAACCGAAGATTCACGAACATGATCCACCTTATCACACTACTCCCTTGCAAGGTACACCTACCTTTTTCTAAGGCTTATTCATTCGATCCAATCCGTATTTACATGATCTAGTCCAAAACCTTCAAATCGCAATGATCTTGAAGGAAAACCCAGACTTAGTTTTCTTCTTTGAAACACACAAAGAACCCAACCCAATATTCTCGATTACACCAATCATATTGGATGTTATCAACCCTAATCTAGATAGTCACCTAATAAAAAAATGATTATGTGTAGTTTGATTGTGAGTATGCATAGAAGAGAGATTCAAGATGATGGGTATGCTTTGTGATTTTGGTTTCGTTTGGGTTTTACAATAGTACGTTACATGAATATTATGCATGCATGAGTATTTATATGTATGAGATGTATAAAGCAAAAGACATGCAAATGAATGAAGAAAAATAAAAATCTTTGAAGGAATGCATCGTGCGTGTCGACATATGTAAGTCATAGGTCGGTCTTCCAAAGGACATGAGCTGACCTGATAAGGTTTTAGGTCGACTTGTCAATGTATTGTGTCGACTTATGTTAGTCAGCATATTGGACATATGTTACATGCTTTAATATTGATGCGTGAGTGTCGACCTGAAAAGTTATGTGTCTACCTATACTGAAGTAAAAACTTCTATAGGTTGACCTATACTTGCATGTGTCGGTCTATGTTGTAGTGTTTTTCCAAAAACCATATTTTTAATGCATTTATGTTATATGAATCTTTTCCAAAGTCTTTTAATGCTTCCTAATGTTAAGATGTTCATTTAGAATAGGAAGATACCGTCCGATATACATAACATTACACTATCCTAGTTTTGAAATCATTCAAAATCCAAAAGAGCACTCACATTTGTACTCCTCTAGAGTACAAATACTTAGGTAGATGACGTGGTTCCTAATATAATCGGACATAATTTTAAAATCACACCGCAATTGTGGTCCGATGCGGTTGCAGAGGCAACCACATCCGCAATATTGCGGGTGCAATTGCGGTTGCGGACCGCAATTTAAAACCATAGTTACAATAGTTGTTGTTGATGTAGATCACAAACATTGTCTTGCAGTGTCTCATTTTCGCAGCGTAGTTCCTCCATAGCAAAGACCATTTTCTCAATGGTGACTCGAACACCGTGGTTGGCGCTGCTAGAGACTGCCTTCGCCAACATGGGATAATAAAAGGTTCATATTTTTATATTATTGTATGGCGAAGGCCAATTCTATCAAACCCTATGGTGGACGCCAAATATATATATATATATATATATATATATATATATATATATATATATATATATATATATATATATATATATATAGGACACTAGTTTGATAACTCTATCGATGATAGGCAAGTAAGAGTGACAGTAATGGTTTTATATAAGTATGAATGGAATGAGAAGTCTGTCCCTAATGTTGGCGATCTCTAGATTTTATAAGGTATCCCAAGTTCAGAGTCCTATATGATCAACTCATTTCTCATTATGATGCAAACCTCCCTGTCTGTCCAAGTAAAAAGAATAGACATCGAATCTCTTTTGTTTGTATGAGACCGACAATTTTTTGACTGGATATCATTGGAATCCAGGTTTATACCTGGCCGAGAAAGATACCGAAACGTATGTAGTCCCTCAAGTATGAGGTAAAAAAAAAGGCAAATTGCTTTATAGGGAGATAGCGAAATGTAAAGTTTCATGGATCATGGTTCAAGTAGTTGATTAAGATGTAAGGAAACAAAGTCAGGAATCAATTAAAGAAGTCAAATTAAATTGCAACCATAAACATTAGTACATACCAACGACGTGTGTTTTATATTTACAAAAGAATATACATGCATATGCATCATAACTATAATTCTACAGTTTACAAACCATAAACAAGAAAAGTAAATTATAAACAAAAACAAAATCATCAATGATGTTCCTATAAGGAAGGACACGTTTAAAGCAGCCCTGACAACTCGTAGTCATATATACTAACATCTGGCACTTCAATCTCTTGACAATAATATGGATTGGGTAATTCAACATCAAAAAGTAGTGATTCAACATTCTGAAATGCCATCAATTCATCAAGAGGTTGATTCACCATAAAATCTTGGAAGAACAACGATTCATCATCTAAACAAAGTTGGTTGCAAACTTGGTTGAATTCTTCATTCAACAATTGATCATCACAAGAAAATTCAGATGTTTGAGAAGAGTTGTAACTTGTTCCCTCAGTTGAAACTGAATTATCAAAACTAGTAGTTTCAGTTTCAATAATGTTACAATTCTCAAAAACTTTTGACACTTCCAATGTTTGTGGAGACGAAGTGTTGGAATCTCCTTTTCCAGTTAGTTCTTGAACTAACTTCTTGAAACATGAACTGTTAGTGATGTAGACTTTAGGTTTCAAAACCTTAATCAAGTTGTTGAAATGTTGTTTCTCATGAACAACCTTAGATGTTTTCGATGATGATGTTTGATTAATTACTTTCTTTCCCATTTTTGATGATGATTTCTATGTTAATACAACTGGCACTTTGTAATATTCTCCTACCTCTCGGAGGATACAAGAAGGTAATGTATAAATATAACATGAATTAGAACAAGATATGTATGAGAATATTGATATTAAACACTAGATGCTGAAAATGATATTGATTCAATTTTATTTTTATAAAATTAATTGCTTGTTTTATTAGGAATCCAAATATCCAATATCTTAATTTTATAATGTTTTTAAATGTTAATTATCTCTCTTTTTGTTTTTTTTGGAAGCATGACTCATCAAATGAAAATGTGCTAAAGTTTGTATCTACATAGAGATGTAGATGTTTGTCAAATCAATATAAGATAGTATTTTGGTATAAAATTAACTTGTTGTAACTTGTAATAGTAGAAGGGCATTGAGGGCACGCAGCTTAATATTCAAGCAAAATTTTGAATTACTTTATTAATCTTTCTTTAACTTACCCCTACATGCACTCGTGTGCATTAGTAACATAATTAGACACACAATGAAACAAAGTAAATATAGAAAGAAAAAACAGTCCTAAAAAAAATTATTATTGAATACAATTTGATATTTAAAATTAAAACTCATAATTAAGCAAAGTGACAAAATTAGAGATAAATTTTATATTTTTATACTTAAAATGTTCTGGATATACTAAAGATTCAAATGACTATGGTTCAATTTATTTCAAATTTATTCCATTTGATCTAAAATATAAAACAAGTTCATACGTGAAGGGTGATGTACATTTTCTGATTTTCACTTTTTGTTACACTTATCTTGAATATTTAACTATCTTTGATGTTGGAGTGTTAACAATACATGTCCACCCCGCGTTACCGTAAGGATATCGCCACCACCATTCAAGATCATCTATTATACAACTGAATTTATTTCTGGTTCCTGAATGGAACAGTGATACCGTCGGTGGAAAACGACTTTTGATTCCCGCGAATTTTCATCTTTAGATAAATCTTGACCTGAAATCAGATCTATAACAGTAACATTAGAAGAAGAGACGACAACTCTAGTAGCCATGTCCAAGACCTTCACCACCTCTCCTAAATCTGACGATAATCAGATATCATTGTTTAATGAATTTCGTAATAATGCATCATGTAGCAAATGTCCTTTGACATATTGCTTTATAATTGTAGTTGACGTTGACATTCGACAAAGTAACGATTGATTAGAATTAGGATTTATGGATCGTGAGAAGATCAATGGAGTTCAAACTTTGATCTACCTCATATTCTTGCGATTTCCATCGTTGATCGCAATTTAACTGAATTCCTTGTAAACTATGAAAGCTCTTGTAATGCCCTTTTGTCGCTCCCGCCGAATGACACCTGGTCAAATGGGGTACAGACGCGAACGGTCGGCGAAAGGAGAGAAAACACACAAGGGTGAACTCAAGAGAAAAGAGTCGCCAGCTAGGCATTTTTATCCCGGAGGAAAGGTAATGCTGCATAGACCTAGAAAAAAGATGGATAAGACGGTTGCGAACCAGAGAGACTGAGAAAGGGGGTTTGTTACAACCTGGGAAGGTATTAGCACCCAGATTGTCCGTCGTACTCGACGGGATCCACGCTTGAAAGATTTGTGTTTTAAAGGGGTAGTGTCAGTGCAATTTGTGTATCAAAGCTGGAAAGAATGCAAGTGTTAGTGTAAAAGAAAAGTGAAGTATATAAGAGAAGTGTCAGTGTAAGAACAAGAGTGAAATGCTCAAGACTATGAGGCTTAAAGAATAATGCTGGAAGGAAGGGGAATATACAGAGACTTTTGTTCGATAACTATTAAGTTATGCCTACGTATCCTCTCGTGCAATGAGGAAGTCAGAACACCGTAGTTCGACTCAAAGAGACTGAAAGATAAATTGACTTGATGAACTGCTTGATTGTCAATGCTCAAGTGTATGACCTGTCTGGCTCAGGTGCAAATTGTCTTGCATTGGACGGAAGAGCAAGTTCTCGTTTATGAGTGAATGAGATGAGAAAAGAATCCCGGAGGAGACGATTATTGTTTTTTTTTTTTGAGTTTTCAGTCTTTTATTGCTTTTTTTTTTGAGTTTGTCATAAGTTAATGAGCTTAAGCCTAAACCAAGGGTTAGTAAGCTCATCACATCCTCCCTCTGATTAGGGGTAATGAGAATACCTTAAGTATGAAATAAGCACCTCACACTTAATCACCATGATGTAGGATTAAGATCATTAACCTTTTTGTAATTATTTAGATGTTTTTGTGGTTTTAGTTTAGTGTTAAGTAATGAGTGTAAGCCATAATCAGGGATTTAATGAACCCATTACACCATCCTAATAGAAGGATAATAGATGAGAACATTTAAGCTGAGAAAGACTCCTCAACTTAATCCATGATTAGGGATTAACCTCATGACAAAACAAAGCCCTTATTAAATGGATTTTAGTTAATGATAAGATGAAGAAGTGATTTTTATGGTTTGTAAGACAACTTGAGGGGGACTTGTCCATTAACACTAGGGTTAGTCCTTCTTAACCAATTAAGGAAGAATTAGAACCCTAATGCAAGGCCCAAGTTACAAGTTTGATGTCTTGATGATTATTAGATGGATTGATTAAAGGATTTAAACACATTAAGGGTTTAACACTTAGGATTAAAGTTATACACTCCATCCTAATAGAAGGATGCAGGCACAAGCTTAATCACAAAGCCTTAAAACCTTTAAGGTTTAGTCCTTGATTATGAGATGAGAGGAGAAGACTCAAAGATGACACAAAGGCAAAACTAAATGGGGGACTAATCAAACCCTAATTATTATCATGCTTGGTTGTTCCTAGGGTTAATGAGGTTTGCAAGAAGATCTTCAGAGAAACCACTAGGAAGGAAGCAGATGAAAGGAGCAAGAAGCAGAGAGAAGCAAGACAACTTGCTTCATTTAAGAAGACAAGTTGCTTGAAGAAAGAAAGTAGGAAAGAACATGAATGAGCAAGCTCACACAAAGAAAAAATAAAATGCATCAATTATGCAAGAGAGGGATGAGAAGAGATTGTGAGAAGTGAAGGCAAATTCACTTCTCAAAACAACTTACCACCTGAAAAGTTAGCAAAAGAAATGAAGTGCAATGCAAATGAGATGAAATGCCATGGTGCAAACCAAAACCAGAAGCATATACAAGATGCTAATGATGCTAAGAGAAGATGCAAACACAAGGCAAGACATGAGAATGATCATACAAGGATATGGATGCAGATGAAGCATGCTTGAACCATGGAAGATTCATGAATGTTTATGAAATGAAATGAACATATTACATGGAAAATGAAAGATGCAATGATCAAACATGATTCTAAGATGTCCTAAGATGTCTTATGAATCATGTGGATGCACAAAATGTCATGGCAAGTTCTTGAATGCAAGCAAATGAGAGATGGATGCAAATGAAAGCACAAATTAGGGTTTATGAACAACACACAAAGCAAAATTCAAAATCAGAAGCAAAGGATATGATAAAAAATTGAAAATGCAATCAAAGATACCCTAAACCTATACAAGTTCACTGCCCAAAGGAGGGGACCTAACTCTTAACCTAGTGAAAGTTATGAATTTCTCAAGTCAATTAGGGTTTTAAGGTACCTCATCATGAAAAATGCAAAACAAATTGAAAATGAAAGATCAATTCAAACCAAATTTATCCTATGAACTACATGCCATGAAGGATGCAATGCAAGAAGAACCATCATCAAACTCTCAATGGTTAGGCAGAATGGATTTTTCCAAGTTTGAACAAAAATATTGCCTTAAAATGAATTTAATTCCAATGTAAATGATCAAAATGCATCAAGAACCAAAAATAAATTTGTTTTGAGGGTTTGATAATGTTTCTAAATGTTTTAAAATGCAATGTGAATTTTTTGGTGATTTTTAAATACCTAAATGCATTTTTAATTAATTAATTTTCATTAACTAATTAAAATAAACATTTAAATGATTTAAAAATAATTTTTAATGCAAAAAATAAAAATAAAAATATTTTTGGGTTCTGAAAATTAATGAAATGCTTGACAAAAATTTTCAGAATTTTTAAATGTGTTTTGCTATTTTAAATAATTCGTAAAAAATAAATCAAATAAAATGAAATAAAAAATGAATTAAAGAGGAAGTATGCAGATCCAGAGGCTGAGGTTCAAACAAATTTGGAGGGAATTGACCCGCGCCATATCCAATGGCTGAGATTCAAACTGGCTGGATTTATTTAAACTTAATTAATTAATCTTAATTAATTAGGATTAGGGTTTTAATGAAAGATCTGGGCCCTTCAAACGCGCGGGAGTCAACCCTGGTCAACTAAATCCATGGTCCAAATTCAAACTGAACCCTAAACGTAATTAATGAGTTAATGACTTTCAGGTGGCCGGAAATGACCTCCGGTCATCTTCTCCGGCCACACCCTCCCTGAAAATTGCTATCTCTCTCCCTAAGCTTCTAACACTCAATTTTTCTGCCCAGAAATGATCCCCATACATCATACATCAAGAATCAACAAACAAACAACATTTAAAACACATCAAAAGTGAGAATCGAATCAAAACAGTTCTAGGTCAAAAAATTTCAGAACACGAATACATACTCATTTCTCAACCATTTTCAAAACAAAACACATCAACATGATCAGTGAAGCATAAAGAATCATTTAGTAACTTAAAAACAAGTTTCTGGAAAAAATGTTCTTGAGCTCACCTGAACTGGAGCTTTGATCTTTGGAACTTTCTGGCTGCTTCTTTGGTCCAAAACGCCTCTAATGAACCTCCTAAGAAGCTTGCAATGCTTGTTTGGAATTTCTTTTGGCTGGTTTGAGAGATTGATAAAGTTCTGTTCAGGAGGGGTGAGAAATCGTATTTCTGCTTGGGGTGGTTTCAGGGACAAATGAGGATTGGGAAATGATCAGAGGAACATGGTGAATGGTTTTGTGAAGTTTGTTTTGATGTTTGAAGCCTGTGTGATGAGTTTCGAAACAAAATGCATAAGAGGTGAATTTTGGGAACTATGGCTTGTGAGATGTTTCAGGCTGTGTTGTGTTATCTGTTGGGTTGCTTTTGGTACACATATCAATCCTTGATAGGTCAGAGAGTTGTTGTGGAGCAGTGTGATTGGTATGGAGCAAAATGCATAAAGTCAACTTTTTGTGTAAGAGAGGTATGTGTTGGTTCAGTCAAGGTACAAAGGCATGGCTTGGCTCAGCATGCTTCAAGTAGAACCATGGAAATGAATTAGAGGCAATGCAGCAAGGGGATTAGGGTTTGTGTGAGATTTTGCAATTTTCACAAAGTTTGGCCCTTTTGAAGTTTCTCAATGCACAAGTCATGAAAATGGACAATTCTTTGGTGCATTCTGATTTTTAGGTCATGGTTCATGTTTGTGTAATGCATAGAAGTCAATTAGAGGTCACATAAAGGCTTGGCATGAGGTTTTGCAACTTTGCCTCTTTGGTACAAAAGTGAAAATTAAGTGATTTTTGCCAACTTTGACAAGCCATAACTTTTGATCCAAAATGAATTAGAATGAGTTCTTGTACTTTTTGAAAATGGGAGGATCCATTCTACAACTTTTATGACCAAAGTTTTCTCATTTGATGCATTTTTGAATCCAAAAGAGGAGGTTGAAAAACTTTCCCAAAATGGCAAGTTTTCATTACAAGTCACTTTCCCAAAAAGGCAACTTTGCAAATGGCTTGAAATTCTTCAATTTTGTGAACTTCTAACATCTTATATGATCAAATAAAGATCATACACATTCAAAATGATGAAGAACACCCTTTGGTTGGGTCATTGGGGTCTCAGATGCCCTGATTTTGCACTGACTTGCCCAAGAAGTCATCCTTTGATCAGATGCCTTCCCCATTGAATTTCTTCATGAAAATTGATATGCATGATCCTCATAACATATAGAGACCAATAGAAACAAGAATGACCAAAAATTTTGGAGTTATGGCCTCTAAAACCAAAACCCTAATTCTAGGTCATCTGTGCAGTTAAACCTGGCTCTGCTTCCATGCCTTTCTCAGTTCTTGTGATTCTTTGACTTCCTTGACCTTGTGAGGATATAATATGATGCTTGAACATATATGGACCCTCTTTAAGTGATTGAAGACCTTTGAAGTGGCTCAAATGGCTCAGGGATGACTCAGATCACAAACCCTAGATGCAGATGACTTAGAAGCAATGCAGTGAATCAAAAATGTGGTATGAGATGCTATGATTGAATTTATGAATATGAAAAGCTCACAAGCCATGGTGAAATGGGTGAGGGCAAATTTGGGGTGTTTACACCTTTATGCAGAGACAATGGATCTGTTAAATATCCAACAAATGGATCTGAATATGTATAATGGAGGAGATCTATTAGTGTTTAACAATTAAATAACTCGTCCTCAAGGGGATACAAATTTTACGATAACGGAGAATAAGCGTCTGAAATAAAGATAATCCTCAACTTTATGATAATACCATGTCGGAGCACCTTCAAAGGTATCATAGGGAGGTATTTTCTAGCGAGACTAGGTATAGTGACATCCCCAGTCCACCAGAATTAACCTATCACAACACAAAAGGAAGGCCAATAACACTCAATGTCGATGTGCATAAGGCAAAGTGGATCAATGAAATCATCTAGAAGAACATCATTTTCAATTCAAGGTGCTACTTTCAATCAACATCAAACATGCTCTTTAAAATTTGATACATAACATGAAATGAAAATTATTCAAATCGAGCAGTGGAAAAACCAAATTGTAGTGATATCGTTAAAATAGAAAATAGTTTGAAAACTTCTAAAACAATATCAACAGATTCCACAATATAATAAAAGAACTAAAGCCATAAGACGACGTTTCCGACTACCACATTACGTATCAGAGCAGACGCCATGACCAAGACCACAACTACTCCTAAGTATCTGCACGTTACCAACATAGGGGTAACATTCAAACAGAATGTGTAATACCTCGTATTTTATTTAAAGCTCTGAACAATATTAATGGGTAATAATATTATTCCGGAATACTCTAAGAAATTTTAACGGAACTAAATAGAGTAATTCACGGGATTTTATTTTATTAATTGATATTAGCGGACTTAGAGGTTTTATAAAATATCGGATTAAGAGACATTTTTGGATACTCTATAATTTTTGACCCATTTTTTGTATTTTTATATAAATAGAAAGAATATGAGAGAAAGAAGAAGTTAGTAAGAAAGAGGAAAAGAAGAAAAGGAGAGGAGAAGAGAAGAAGAAGAGAGAAAACCCCAAAAGCTTCAATCCCTCATTTTCGATCAACCGTCCGTCGAATCAACTCAATATTTCCGCCAATCTTCATCTCTCGAGGTGAGTTCTTAGTTAGAAACTTTTATCTTTGATTTTGGTTGAGTTTTAGAGATTTTTTTGGTTAGGGAAAAATTGGAAAATCTAGGAATAATCGGAAGTTTAACGGTTAAAACTCGATTAAAACCTCACTAAAATGCTTATATGATGTTTATGAACATGTTTGATTATGTTTTTCTGCAATGGTTGATGTTTGGGAGAGATTGGGTGTGGGAGAGGCGTTTTCCCGTAAGGCTGGAACTTCCTGAACTAGTGTAGCTCGCTCAGCAAAAGTTCCAGGGCGATTATCGCTCAGCGAGACCTGTAGGTTCCAACTTTGGTATTTAATTCGTAACTTATGATCCGGGTATCCGTTTTGAGCGTTCCACATATCGTTTTGAAGCTAATGACATAATCTATCTATTAAGATCAAGAAACATTATTTTCGAGCCGACTTTTTCAAGTGACCAAAACATGATAAAATGGAAAGTGTGAGTTAATGGAAATAGAGAAAGGTACGGCTTATGAGGTATCTAGGTTCCCCTTAAAATCGTTTGAATTATGAATTATGTTTTGTTTTTAGGATCCTCCGTAAGGTCTTGTATAAGTCTCTATGTGGTTACTATGTGTTTCACTAGAGCATCCGTAAGGACTTAAGGTATCCGTTGTGTGCATGGGCGTTGATCTGAGATGTGTAGACTATAAGTCCTCCGTAAGGTCTTGAGTAAGCCTTGAGGTGGGTTGTCCTTAGTCCCACGTGAAGCACCCGTAAGGATTTGAGGCAAGTACTATGCTAGTTTTGTGTCAATCTTGAGTAAGTCTTGAGGTGGGCTACCTTTAGTCCCACGGGAAGCATCCGTAAAGATTGAAGAGCGTGTTATGTCAATTCCTCCGTAAGGTCTTGTATAAGTCTCAAAGTGGTTACTATGTGTTTCACTAGAGCATCCGTAAGGACTTGAGGTAGACATTCCCCTATTGGTATTTTGAAATCGTGTGTGGGCCTTAGTTTCCCCTATGATCTTGGTCCTTGTGTGAATTGGTTTGTGAAATATGCGAGTTTCGTTGAGAATAACCCTTAGAGCCGAGAGAATTCTAAGATAGGGAATCCACTGAGATGTTTTATCTCACCCCATGTTGATGTTGTTATTTCAGGTACTTCAGGTTCCGCTAAGGGTAAGGATAAGGCGACTTGATTATCCTTACTAGTTGATGGCTTAGTTTTTCGCTGTGGATTTTTGAGATTTTCGGATCTAGTTCTTAGATCTTTTTGTAGTTGAACATCTTGTACTATTTTATAGCCTTGTTTAGTACCTTATGTTGTAGCGGCTATATTTATACAATGTGTTGCTAAGAACTTAATTCTATTTCAGTACCAAATTTTTAATATTATATATGAAAAATATGCTTTATGTATGTCTTTTGTATATGGTTATTACAGTTGGTATCAAAGCAGGTCGTATCCTCGACCTAGCCTTGAAATATTATGAGTATTTTCTTCTATTCATACACGTTGACTTGCGATAGGACTAAATGTTATGTTTATGGTATTGAGTCTGATCAACTTAATCCTGTTTTGATGACATTTAGGAAATATGGCTGGTAGACATGGAACTCGTGCTCGACCCAATGTCACTCCTCCCGGTAGCAATCAAGCCGGTAGCGATGGGAATGCTCCTATGTTCCAATTTATGCAGCAAATGCAGCAACAGTAGCACCAATTCATGCAAGAAATGATGCATCAGATGAATAGGGGCATTCACCCTCATGTGGTTGCTCCTAGAGCTATGGGTGGAACATTTAGAGACTTCTTCTACATGAACCTCCAAGAGTTTCATGGCGGATTGGACCCAGTTAAGGCTCATGAGTGGGTGACTGAATAGAGAGGATATTCTAGATTGTGATTTGTAGTGAAGAAGACAAGGTGAATTTTGCGTCTCATTTACTAAAGGGTTCTACTTCTAGGTGGCGGGAGAGTGCTTCCAATTTGATGATGGTGCAAGGGACTCTGAGGGTATGACAGCAATTTAAGACAGTTTTTATGGATAAGTATTTCCCAAGTTCCTTGAGGACACAAAAAGAGTTTGAATTTCAAAAATTGAGGCAAGGGAGCATGACTGTGGCCAGTTAAGCTGAGAAGTTTGAGAACATGGCGGCCTATTCTTGGCAGGCTATGTATGCTTCTGATGAAAGGTGGAAGATTGACCAATTTTTGTTTGGACAAAGGGTCGAAATCTCGCATAGTGTCTCTCAAAGGGAGTTCACTACCTACTCTGAGATGTTGAGACAATGCTATGTTGCAGAACATAGTTTGAAGAAAGTGAAAACAGAAGCCCGTGCCGGAAGAGAGGTTGAAGGAGATAGGGGGGGGGGGGTTAGTCAATCTTTTAGGCTGAGGCCTCAACCCTTCAATGGGAAACAGGTGTCGAGTCCTAGATCCAGTGCTCCTCCTTCTTGCCCCCAGTGTCGCAAGAATCATTTTGGAAGGTGTGAGCAGAGCAGTGTAATTTGTTATCATTGTCAGAAGGAAGGACATATTTCTAGGGATTTCCCTCAGAGAAAGGATCTGACTCAAGGGAGAGTTTATGCTATGGACGCCAGGAAGACGAAAGGCGACAATTCCTTGATTGCGGGTAATTGTCTTGTTAACAACCATCCTTGTCTTGTTTTATTTGATTGTGGAGCTACACATTCTTTTATATCTACTAGTTGTGCGAAGCGACTTGGGTTGCGACTATTTCCTTTGTCTCCTCCAATGGTGGTTACTACCGCTATGGATGAAAATGTCGAGACGCCGCTTAAGTGTGAGAACTGTACGTTGTCCGTGGATGGTAGAATCTTTCATATTGACCTCATTTTTTTTCCCCTTAAGAAAATTGATGTTATCCTGGGAATGGATTGGTTGTCTTCTAATTCTGTGTTTATTGGGTGTGAAGAAAAGTTGATCCTCATTCCCTCCGTTGAAGTGCCTCCGAAAGATGTTTTGACAACGATCTTAGAAGGTAAGGTTGGAATGGTAAATTTTCTGTTTGAACGAGAGAAAACTTTTTTGCTTGTCCTTACTAAAGTGGAGCGTAATGATCAGCAAGTTTTAAGCATTCCGATAGTTTGTGAACTTCCAGATGTTTTTCCTGAAGATGTCACTTCCTTACCTCCGATGAGGGAAGTTGAATTCTCAGTCGACCTGATACTGGGAACGTCTCCTATATCTGTTTCCCCTTAACGGATGGCTCCGCTCGAGTTGAAAGAGTTAAAGGATCAATTGGAGGGTTTGATGGAAAAGCATTTCGTAGGACCTAGTGTTTCACCGTGGGGAGATCCTGTGTTGTTGGTAAAGAAAAAGGATGGTGGTATGCGGTTGTGCATCGATTACCGTAAGTTGAACAAGGTCACAATCAAGAATAAATACCCCTTACCAAGGATAGACGATCTTCTAGACCAATTGAAAGGAGTCTGCGTGTTCTCGAAGATTGATCTGAGATCGGGCTATCACCAGATTCATGTGAAGAGTTCTGATGTTCCGAAGACTGCAATCAGAACCCGTTACGGTCATTACGAATTCTTAGTGATGCCTTTCGGTGTGACGAATGCTCTAGCTGTTTTTATGGACTACATGAATTAAAATTTCATAATTATTTGGATAAATTTGTGGTGATTTTTATGAATGACATTCTTATCTATTATCGTACTCCACAAGAGCATGGATAACATCTAAGGATTGTCCTATCGATACTGTAGGAAAGCAACTTTTTGCTAAGTTTAGTAAGTGTGAGTTCTGGATGTCAGAAGTCAAGTTTCTTGGACATGTTATATCACAGGGAGGTGTAGCTGTAGACCCGTCAAAGATAGAAGCTGTAATTAATTGGGAGAGACCGAAGAATTTTACCGAAGTGAGAAGCTTCCTAGGTTTGGCAGGTTACTACAAAAGGTTTATTAAAGGTTTTTCTCAGATGGCATTAATGTTAACTAAACTCACTAGGAAGGACTTTGCTTATGAATGGGATTCCAGTTGTGAGCAAAGTTTCGTGTGGTTGAAGGAGAAATTGACAACTGCTCAAGTCTTGATTATTCCTGATCCTAATAAATCTTATGAAGTGTTTTACGATGCTTCAAAGATGGGTTTAAGAGGTGTTCTCATGCAAAAAGGTCAGGTGGTGGCGTATGCTTCCAGACAGTTGAGAGTTCATGAGAAGAATTATCCTACGCATGATTTGGAATTAGCGGCCGTGGTGTTTACCTTGAAAGTGTGGCGACACTATTTGTATGGTATGTGTTTTGAGATGTTTAATGATCATAAGAGTTTGAAGTACCTCTTTGATCAGAAGGGACTGAATATGAGACAGAGAAGATGGATGGAGTATTTGAAGGATTATGATCTTGAGTTGAAGTATTACCCCGGAAAAGCAAACAAAGTGGCAGATGCCTTGAGTAGAAAAGTGATTCATAGTGCCGAATTGACGGTATTGGAGTATGCATTGTTAGAAAAGTTTCGAGATCTTAATCTTCAGTTTGTTTGAACTCCGAATGGTGTAATCATGGGAAACTTGAATATTAATTCTACCTTGAGGAATGATATTCAACAAGCGCAAGTTTTAAATGAGAAGTTGCAAGGATTGTTACTCCATCCGGGTTTTGTGAGAGCATTAGATGGGATCATCCTATTTAATCAAAGAATTTTCATTCCGAACGATGATGTGTTAAAGAGAAGGATTCTGGAAGAAACATATAAAGGTTCTTTTACGATAAATTCGGGTTCTTCGAAGATGTATCAAGACTTGAAGAGGGAGTATTGGTGGTCCGGAATGAAAAAGGACATTGCGGTATTTGTGTTAGAATGTGCGGTGTGTCAGCAAGTGAAGATTGAGCACCAAAGACCCGGTGGATTGTTACAACCTTTGGACATCCCAATTTGGAAATGGGATAGTATCTCTATAGACATTGCAGTGGGTCTACCGAGTACTCAGGGTGGCTATGACTCTGTTTGGGTGATTGTGGACCGACTAACGAAATCTGCGCATTTCTTAGCCGTGAAAACTACATATAAGGCAAGTCAGCTTGCAAGGTTGTTTTTGCTGAAATTGTGAGATTGATTGGTGCCCCATCCAGTATTGTATCAGATAGAGATCTGAAGTTCACTTCGAGATTCTAGAAGGTGTTCCAACAAGCCATGGGTACGAATTTGCGTTTGAGTACTTCTAATCATCCTCAAACGGATGGTCAGACGGAACGTACGATTCAAACGATGGAGGATATGTTGAGAGAATGTGTTTTAGAGAGTAGAGGAAATTGGAAAGAACTTTTTCCGTTGATCGAATTTTCGTACAACAATAGTAACCATGCAAGCATCGGTATGGCCCCGTATGAGGTTTTGTACGGAAGAAAGTGTAGAACACCACTGTGTTGGTCGGAAGTGGGTGAAGATAGGATCTTAGGACCGAAAATTACTCAAGAGACTACAAAAAAGATTCGTATGATCTGAGAAAAGATTAAGCAAGCCCAAGATTATATACGTTTAGAAGCAAGTGTTGGGAATGATCCATATGATGGATTGGAATAAGGAGTTATTCACCCAACAAAAATATTAGAGAATTGTATTGGATACAGTTGGAAGGAGTTCCTATCTAAATAGCCTAGTTTTGTGTAATCATCCTAACATTGACTTAAAACAAGGCGAAATACGGATCTCGATCCACTAGAAAATCTTCCAACGGGATTTTCCGAATCAAATGATGAGGGTCATTTGTTTTGAGTAAAATAGTGGGAGCATATTTAATTAAAGGCCTAATTGAATATGTTTAATGATACTAATATCTCCACCATCTTTTAATGTAGATTACTATGACAAACAACACATCTAATAGAATTTTGCGAACAATCCTAGATAAGTAAAAATTGTATGGGACAAATTTTCTAGATTGGCACCGAAATCTGAGGATTGTCCTCAAACATGAAAAATAGATGTATGTCTTAGAAACACCTGTTCCTAATGAGGAACCTCATAGTTCTGCTCCTAAGGAGAAAAGAGATGCTTATAAGAAGCATGTCGGTGATGTTAATGAAACTGCTTGCCTCATGCTGGGTACCATGAATTCTGAATTGCAAAAGGAACATTAAAACATGGCAGCGTTCGATGTGATCGAACATCTGAAGATGCTATATCAAGAGCAAGAAAGGCATGAAAGGTTTGAAGTTTCAAAAGCCCTTTTCCAAGCCAAGCTAGTTTACGGAAGCCTAGTAGGTCCCCATGTACTCAAGATGATTGGTTATATGGAGAATCTTGAAAGATTGGGATTTCCCCTCAAGAAGGAACTTGTAATAGATTTGATCCTGCAATCGTTTCCGGAGAGTTTTGGTTAATTTGTCCTTAAATTTCAACTAAGATTGAGCCCAAATATGAAAAATGTTTATTTGTGGGGTATCCTAAAGAAACAAGAGGATATTACTTCTAAAATCTTTCTGAGGGAAAAATGTTTGTCTCTCGAACTGTAGTCTTCTTGGAAAAGGACTTTATTTCCAAAGGAATCAGTGGGAGGAAAGTAGAGCTTGAAGAAATTCAAGAATCACAAAGCATGGATACACCTATGGAGGAATTAGAGCAAGAATTACAAACAGTTGTGGAAGAGCAACCTATTGAAGTAGAACAAAACCAGCGTAGGTCAAGCAAGATACATCACCAACCAGAGAGATATGGATATCGCATAACTGATCAAGGTGATGTATTACTCATGGATCAAGATGAGCCTGTAACCTACCAAGAGGCCATAAATGGTCCTGAGTCTGAGAAGTGGCTAGAAGCCATGAAATCTAAAATGGATTCCATGTACACAAACCAAGTTTGGATTTTGTTAGAGCCTTTAGTAGGAGTTAATCCTATAGGATGCAAATGGATCTTCAAAAAGAAGACTGACATGGATGGTAAGGTACATACCTATAAGGTAAGACTGGTTGCTAAAGGTTATAAACAAATTCATGTGACAAACTATGATGAAACCTTTTCACGAGTTACAATGCTTAAATTTGTTCGGATTTTACTTGCTATCGCTCCATATCATGATTATGAAATATGGCAGATGGATGTCAAGACTGCTTTCCTTAATCGGAATCTTCTTGAGGATGTGTACATGCCACAACCTGAAGGATTTAACATACTTGAAGAAGGCAATAAGATATGAAAGTTACAACGATCAATCTATATGATGTCTGTTCACAGAACAAACTCATGTCTCAAAATTTCTCAATCAACTCCAACTCTCTCATCATTATAGCCAGCATATGAATTGTTTTCCGACTCAAAGCATTCATTACGACATTAGGTTTATCGGGGTGATAATTTACACCAAAGTTATAATCTTTCAAAAATTCCAACCAACATCTCTGCCTCTTATTCAATTCCTGTTGGTCAAATAGATACCTCAAGCTCTTATGATTGCTAAACACCTTGAACCTAGAGCCATAAAGATAATGTCTCCAGATCTTTAGTACAAACACCACTGCTGCTAACTCCAAATCATGGGTAGGTTAATTCCTCTCATGAATCCTCAACTGACGTGAAGTGTATGCCACCACTTGGTTATTATGCATCAATACTCCTCCTAACCCATCAGAATGTTGGTGTAAGCCCTAGAGGCCAATATTTTTAGTACTTGTATTGAATTATTTTTTAATAATAAAAGGAATTTTCTTTATTATGTTTATTTTTCCAAAATGATAAAGTCCCTAGAATAGCTAGTTCGTTTAATAAAATATTAAGTGTGACTTAATCATGATATTTTACTAAACATAAGGACATTATTCTTAAAGCATCCATAGTCGAGCTTTAATGTGAAATTGGATAGCCTCGCAGTATTAAGACTATTATGTAAATAGACTGATGATCACATCTCATGGATCATGGATAAGGAGTTATCAAGTCTTGACATGGGTATGAATATTAGGAGTAATATTTATACTGGACTAACCCACTATGAGAGCACTATATAGAAAGTTATGCAAAGTGTCATAAGTTACTCTTATGGTAATAGTGGTGTATACCACTCTTCGACCTGAAACTACTATGGACCCTAGATGTAGAGTCAAGTACTTTATTGATGATCAAACATTGTCCGTAATTGGATGATCATAAAGACTGTTGATGTGTACCTCGCAAAGTATGCTGAGGGACATGAGTAGCCTAGATAGAATTTGCCCATCATGCATAACAGAATAAATGTCTAATGGCCCAATATTGAACTAGACAAGGATGACACGGTATATGCCTTGTGTTCAATATAGACATAAGGGCAAAAGGTTAATTTCAGGCACAAATACTATCACAAAAGGTTTTGTCAGATCATATGACAATTTTGTGACTTGGGTAGAAATGATGTGTTTCTAGATACCGCTCTCTATTTATTATGTTAAATACATGATTTAATATAGTTTCTAACGTCGTGAAATCCTACAGGATCACACACATAAGGACAGTTAGAGAAGAGGTGGAATAAATAAGGCATACCGTAAGGTACGGTGAATTTGAATGGAATACAAAATATGGTAAGGTACCATATAATATAATAATAATAGTTATTATAATAATATAATAATATTATTATTTAGTTGGGGTTTTAGGTTAAAGCACACTCAAGTAGTTCTATAAATAGAACCCTTGTGAAGAAGCTCAAATGTTGTTGTTTTGAAACCCTGACCGTATTCCTTTTTCCTCTCCTTTCACTCTAAACCTTTAGTTGTAAATAGCTAGCACAGTGACTGAAGGAATCTGTTCGTGTGGACTGAGTATAGGCATTGTTCGTCGTACAACGCTCGTGATCAAATCAGAATCAAAGGTTTCAAGCGCCACAAGAGGTAAATATTTTACCACAGACCATGACCTTTTGTAAGTATCTCTAAATATAATTTTTTGTTTTTTGCTGAGTTTGATCGCAAATTTCCCTTCACAGAGATGCATCACAATACACCACAAACGGCTTATTTGGTTTAGGCAAAATCAAAACTGGAGTTGTCGTCAATTGCTTCTTTAGCTCAACAAAACTTCGCTCACAATGCATATCCCACACAAATTCCTTACCTTTACAGGTTAACTGGTTCAACGGAAGAGCTAACTTCGAGAACCCATCAATGAATCTTCGATAATAGCCAACTAATCCCGAAAAGCTTCTGATCTCGGTTACCGACTTCAGAGCTTCCCATTGTAGAACTGCATCTACCTTGGATAGATCCACTACAATACCATTACTCCAAATGACATGTCCAATAAAACTCACCTCTTCTAACCAGAAATCACACTTAGATAACTTCGCATAAAGCTTTTTATCCTTTAAAACTTGTAATACAATCCGTAGATGTTCCACTGTTCTTCTTCTAACTTAGAGTAAATCAAAATATCATATATGAAAACAACCACAAATTTATCCAAGTACTCATAGAAAATCCGATTCATATACTCCATAAATACTCCAGGTGCATCAGTAACTCCAAACGTCATCACCACATATTCATAATGTCCATACCGAGTCCTGAAAGCTATATTCTAAATATCCTCATCTTGTACACGTATTTGATGATAACCCGACCGTAAATCGATCTTTCTAAACACCCATGCACCCACCAACTGATCCATCAAGTCATCTTTTCTCGAAAGTGGATACTTGTTCTTGATCATCACTTTATTCAATTATCTGTAATCAATGCATAATCTCATACTGCCATATTTCTTTTTTACTAGCAACATCGGAGCTCTCCAAGGTGACACACTTGGTCTCACAAACTATTTCTCTAATAACTCTTCCAATTGTTTCTTCAACTCAGATAGCTCTGACGTCGACATGCGATATGGAGCCATAGAAATAGGTGTAGTACCAGGTACAAAATTAATACTAAACTCTAATTCCCATCTCAGAGGTACATATACAATATCATCCGGGAATACTTCTGGAAACTCTCTGACCACTTGTAACTCATTCACTAAAGAATAGTTATCAACCTCGAAGGATGCAGACAAAGCCAACACTTGAGCTTATTCATCCAAAAGCTCCTTCAACTCTTTAGGAGATAAGTAACCCTATTCCTTCTCTTCTTCCGGAGCAAGGAATCACACAGTCTTATTGTAACAGTTGATATGAACATGGTTGAACTCTAACTAATTCATTACCAAAATCACATCAAGACCCTCCAATGGCAAACAAATGAGATCGACACTGAAGTCCTTACCATAAATCGATAAAGGACACTACAAACAAACTAGAGAAGTAGTCATTGATCCCTTCGTTGGAGTTTTGATAACCATTCCTCCTTTAATCGAAGAAACAACGAGACCTAATATTTTCACACAATCAACAGCAATAAAATAGTGTGTTGCACCAGTATCAATCATATCAATCAATGGCATATCATTAATGTAGCAAATACCTCTGATTAGTCAATCCTCACTGGAAGTATGAGTTCCGGTCAAAGCAAACACTTTCCCTCCAATTGAAGCTTTCTTCGGATTCGAACAATGAATGTTGATATGGCCATGCTCTCCACAGTTGTAGCAAGTCACCATGTTAGTGTTGCAATCTGCGATCAAATGCCCAGGTTTTCCATATTTGAAACACTTCTTCACATCACTCGTGCACTCACTTACACGATGACCCAACTAACCACATCTGTAACACTTCGGGGGAATGGAAGCTCCTCCCCCACTTGGCTTCTTGCCATCACAAATTCTCTACATTCCTTTATCAGCCAGAGCTGGATAAGGCTTCCCACAGTGCATCTGTTGCTTTCCTCTCCTCTCAGCCAAACCCTTGAAATGCTCTGATCGAGCCTTTCTATCTTCCTCAAAGATCCTACAACAGTCAACCAAATCTAGATATCTTCTGATCCTTTGATAGCCAATCTCCTGTTTGATTTCATGCCTCAAACCATTCTCGAATTCCACACACTTTGAGAACTCAGCAGTCACCTAACTATAATGCAGATAGAACTTGGCCAAATCAAAAAACTTAGCAGCATACACTACCACTAACATGCTACCCTGCTTCAATTCCAGAAACTCTATCTCTTTCTTCCCTTAAACATCTTCAAGAAAATATTTCCTCAAAAACTCCCTCTTAAACACAGCCCAAGTGATCTCCTCACCTGACACTTCCAATCGTTGTTGAGTGTCGACCCACCAATCATCAACTTCTCCTACTAGCTTGTAAGTGAAGGGAAATTTGTGATATAAACGCAGCGAAAAACAAAAATTTCCCTTTAGAGATCCTTATGAAAGGTCATGATCCGTGATAAAATATTAACCTCTTGTGGCGCTTGAAACCTTTGATTCCGATTTGATCACGAGTGTTGTACGACGAACAACGCCTCTACTCAGTCCACACAAACAACTTCCTTTAGTCAAAGTGCTAACTGGTTACGATTGAAGGTTTAGAGTGAAATGAAAGGAAAAATGAATATGGCCAGGGTTTCAAAACAACAATATTTGAGCTTCTTCTTAAGGGTTCTATTTATAGAACTACTTGTGTGGGCTTTAACCTAAAAGCCCAACTCAATAATAAAATTATTATATTATTATAATAACTATTATTATAATAACCATAATTTTATTATTATTATTATTATTATTATATTTTATAACTATTATAAAATTAATAATAACTATTATTATTAAATTTTATAACTATAAAATTAATAATAACTATTATTATATCATATGGTACCTTATTGTATTTCGTATTCCATTCAAGTGCACCGTACCTTACGGTATGCCTTATTTATTCCAATTTTTCTCTAATTGTCCTTATGTGTGTGACCCTGTAGGATTTCACGACGTTGGAAATTATATTAAATCATGTATTTAACATAATAAACAGTGAGCAGTATCTAGCAACACATCACTACTACCCAAGTAACAAGATATTCATGTGATCTGACAAAACCTTTTGTGATAGTATTTGCATGTACAATTATCCTTTTTCCCTTATATTTATATTGAATACAAGGCATATACCGTGTCATCCTTATCTAGTTCAATATTGGGCCCTTAGACATTTATCATGTTATGCATGATGGGCAAATTCCATCTAGGCTACTCATGTCCCTCAACATGCTTCATAAAGTAACCATCAACTGTCTTTATGATCATCCAGTTACAGACAATGTTTGATCAAAATAAAGCACTATCACCATGAAAGTAACTTATGACACTTTGCATAACATTCTACGTAGTACTCTCATAATGGGTCAATCCAGTATAAATATTAATCCTAATATTCATACCTATGTCAAGACTTGATAACTCCTTATCCATGATCCATGAGGTGTGATCACCAGTTTATCTACATAATAGTCTTAATGCTTTAAGGCTATCCTATTTCACATTAAAGCTTTACTATGGATGATTTAAGAATAATGTCCTTATGTTTAATGGAAACTCCTGATTAAGTCACACTTAATATTTCATTAAACGAACTAGCGATTCTAGGGACTTTATCATTTTGAAAAAAAAAACATAATAAAGAAAATGCCTTTTATTATTAATAAATAATTCGATACAAGTACCAAAAGTATTGGCCTCTAGGGCTTACACCAACAATCTCCTACTAGTATAGAGCTAATCAGGAATACCCCTAATACCCATAGATCTAGTATGACCATCATGCTTCAACTGTGCAAGAGGTTTTGTTAGTGGGCCAGGAGTATTGTCAAGTGTAGGTATTTGGCATATCTTCACATCTCCTCAATCTATTTTCTCTCGAATGAGATGATATCGCCTAAGTATGTGTTTGGATTGTTGGTGAGATCAAGGCTCCTTAGCTTGTGCGATGGAACCATTATTATCACAATAAAGATCAATGGGATCCACAACGCTAGGGATTATTCCAAGTTCATAGATGAACTTCTTCATACAAATAGCTTCCTTTGCTGCATTTGAGGCAACAATATACTCGGCCTTGGTTGTAGAATCAACAATTGTCTCTTTCTTTGAACTTTTCCAGCTTACAACGCCACTATTTAGGCAAAACACATAACCAGATTTCGATCCGAAGTCATCCTTATCTGTCTGGAAGCTAGAATCAATGTAACCAATTACTGCGAGCTCTTCCTGACCTACATATATCAAGAATGTATCCTTAGTCATTTATAAGTACTTAAGGATATTCTTTATAGCTACCCAATGAGTATCACCAGGATTAGATTGGCACCTACTCGCTGCACTTAAAGCATACGAGACATCTGGTCGAGTACATAACATGGAATACATGATAGATCCTATTGCAGATGCATATGGAATCTTACTAATGCAATCCCTTTTTTCCTTTGTTGAAGGGGATTGTGTTTTTAATAGACACATGCCATGTTGCATAGGTATGAATCCTTTCTTGGAATCATGCATATTATAATGTCTCAACACTTTGTCTATGTATGTACTTTGACTTAGGCCAAACAGTTTTTGTGATATATCTCTATAGATCCTGATTCCTAATTTATAGGCTGCTTAACCAAGGTCCTTCATAGAAAAGGATTTCCCTAACAGTGCTCTTACTTGTTGCAAGGTAGGGATATTGTATCCAATGAGTAATATGTCATCTAAATATAATACCAGGAAAATGATCATGCTCCCACTAACCTTCTTGTAGACACAATGCTTATCTTCATTCTTATGAATCCATATTGTTTTACGGTTTCATCAAAATGAAGATTCCAGCTTCTAGAAGCTTGCTTCAATCCATAGATTGATCGTTGTAACTTGCATATCTTATGGCCTTCTTCAGGTATGTCAAATCCTTTAGGTTGTGTCACGTACACATCCTCAAGAAGATTCCCATTAAAGAAAGAAGTCTTGACATCCATCTTCCATATTTCATAATCATGATACATAATGATAACAAGTAAAATCCGAATAGATTTAAGCATTGCAACTGGTGAAAAGGTTTCATCATAGTATATCCCATGAATTTGTTTATAACCTTTAGCAACCAGTATTGCCTTATATGTATATACCTTACCATCCATGTCAATCTTCTTTTTGAAGACCCACTTGCATCCTGTAGGATTGACTCCCACTGGAGGCTCTACCAAAGTCCAAACTTGGTTTTTGTACATGGAATCCATTTCAGATTTCATGGCTTCTAGCCATTGCTTAGACTCGGGACCAGTTATGGCCTCTTGGTAGGTTACATGCTCATCTTGATCAGTTATAAGATATACATATCTCTCTGGTTGGTGATGTATCTTGCTCGACCCACACCGGTTTTGTTCTACTTGAGCAGGTTGCTCTTCCACAACTATTTGTGATTCCTTCTCTAATTCCTCCATAGGTGTATCAATGCTTTGTGATTCTTGAATTTCTTCAAGCTCTACTTTCCACCCACTGATTCCTTTAGAAATAAAGTTCCTTTCCAAGAAGACTCCATTTTGAGCGACATACACTTTGCCCTCAGAAGGATTGTAGCAGTAATATCCTCTTGTTTCTTTAGGATACCCTGCAAATAAGCATTTTTTAGATTTGGGCTCAAGCTTAGTTGAAATTGGTCGTTTCACATAAACTTCACAACCCCAAACCTTCATGTAAGACATATGTGGTTTCTTACCACTCCATATCTCATATGTTGTCTTTTCTACCTCTTTGGATGAAACACGTTTAAGTGTGTAAGCTGTTGTTAGTACTGAATGTCCCCAAAAGGAGTTTGGAAGATCGACGTGACTCATCATGGATCAGACCATGTCTAACAAGGTTCGATTTCTTTTCTCAAATACACCATTCCATTGTGGTGTTCTAGGAGGAGTAATTTGGGATAGAATCCCACATTCATTTAGATGGTCATCAAACTCTAGGATTATATATTCACCTCCTTGATCTGATGGAAAAGTTTTAATATTCTTACCTAATTGGTTTTGTACTTCATTCTTGAATTCTTTGAACTTTTCAAAGGATTCAGATTTATGTTTCATTAAATACACATAACCATATCTATTGAAATCATCAATAAATGTGATGAAGTATTGAAAACCTCCTCTGGTTGGTATGATTAGTGGTCCACATACATCAGTATGTATGAGGGCCAAAAGATCATTTTCCCTTTCACCTTTTCCTGTGAATGGAGTCTTTGTCATCTTTCCAATTAAACAAGATCTGCATGTATCATATGATTCGTAATCAAAAGAGTCCAATAGTCCATCTTTACGGAGTTTGGAAATGCGTTTCTCATTTATATGGCCTAAGCGACAATGCTAAAGGTAACGTGGATTTAACTCAATAGTTTTCATCCTTTTAGTATTAATGTTATAAATTGGCATTTCAAGATATAGGATATATAATCCATTGTTCATTTGTGCAGTAGCATAGAATATATCATTAATTATCCAAACAAGAAACGCAAATAATATTCCTACTAATTTCAGGTACATAGTAACAGTTCCCTAACTGAATTATTAAACCACTAGGTAAAGTCAAATCATAAATTTCTACAGCTAAAACAACAACGTTTGCTCCATTGCCAACTCGTAGGTCAACTTCACCTTTTGCCAAAACTCTACTCCTTTTTAGTCCCTACACATTGGTACAAATGTGAGAACTACATCCAGTATCTAATATCCATGATGCAGAAGTAGACAAATTAATTTCTATAACAAAAAATTATGAAGTTGAAGTCTCCACTCCATTCTTCTTGTCTTCCAGGAACTTTGGGAAGTTTCTCTTCCAGTGTTTGGTCTTACCGCAATAGAAGCAAGTTCCTTCCTTAGCTATGCCTCCACTAGGCTTCAAAATAGGTGCAGTATGTTTGGGTTTGGCAACTTCCTTGCCTTTCCATTTACCACCCTATTTGATTGGCCTTTTTGTTAGACGACGGCGCGGATCTAGAAGGGGGATTGAATAGATCCTTTTTCAAATTTAACTTTTCAAAAATATTTTGAAAAATGCTTTGCGGAAGTTCCCCGGAAAACTTGTCTAAAGAAAATAAAGTCACCGGTAATCAGATATGCGATTTGAAACCGAATGGGAAATAAAGGATGATAAGACACTTAAGACAATGCAACTAAATCACTCAAATTCAATTCAATAAATAACCCACTCTCAACAATGAATAATAGAGAAGCTATAAGCACGAAAGAAATGAATTTATGTGTTTTGACTTTTTCACAAACACTTGGTGTGCAACCACACAAAGTGTTATGTCTAAGTTAAAGTAGTGCAGAATTTTTACAACGTTGTTGTCAAAAATTGATAACACAATTGATCAAATAGTTGGTGTGCACATACTCAACCAAAACAAAATTTTTTCAAACCAAACAAATTCAAGTTATGCAGAAAATATATGAATGAAATGATTAAAGAACGCACGAGATTTGTTTAGGTAGTTCCTTCACCGTCCTCACTAGAAGTACTCTGCCCCCAATTCTCAACCGAATTGGGATATTTAATTAATATTGCAATTGTTTATACAAGAATAAAATTGGAACAACAAACCCATCCAAATTGCGATTGTTGCGAAAACTTCTTCTTTCCCCTTGAATTGAGAAGAACCAAGTCCTTCACGCGCGTCTAGAAAACCTCCGGTTGACAGCTCCCTTCTTGCAAGGATATTCAATCCTTCAAATCTTGAGCACGATTGATTTTCTTCAATGCTTGTGTACCCACAATTATCTTCGTGATCCTGCGGTTAACGTGATGCAAATGAACTATTCGATTGATCTTCAAACACCCTCACTCGGTTAAATCTACAAACAATGATTGCGTACAAAATCTCCAAATCCTCTTTGATTTTTGAGCCGAAAACCCCTTTGGTTTTTACAAGAAAAACCAACGGCTTCTTTACCCAATCTGAAATCTCTTATCTCAGTTGGACGTTATCACCATAAATTGCACCTTGATCAACAAAGATTGTTGTGTGTGATTGTTGATTGATGCAAAGAAGGAGAAGATGAAGAGAAGGACGTGTATCTATTTCACCTTTCTTGTTATTTTCTCATAAAATGAAAAAAACTATTTATATTGGTTAGGAAAAATATAAAATATAAAGAAAGAAAAAAATGCAGGCAAACAGTAATGAGTCGACCTCCCACAGGGTGTGAGTCAACCTGAATGGTGCTAGTGAGTTGACCTAAATCTCTTGCCCAGTCAGCCTGTTGGGACCCATGAGATTTGGAGAAAAAATTGATTCATTTGAGTCGACTCATGGCAAGCAATGAGTCGACTCAAATCAGATGAACTGAATGAGTCGACCTGTTCAGGAGCATGAGTCGGTTCATACTGTCAAAGTTTCTTTAAAATGATCTTTCTTCATGAGATCATTCCTTATAGCTTGTGTTCCCCATAATATTTCAATTATACCAAGTTTTTGGCATTATTCAAAACATATGCCATGTCTCACAAACTACCCCTTTTTTATGATGGAAAAAACTTGTTGAATTGTAATATATAAGAAATTTACCAAGCTCCCCTGAATATATGCCACCAATAAGATATGCTTTATAATCTACACATATATCCCCATTTGATAACATCAAAATGAGAGAAAGATGAGTAACCAATATCAAATAACTATAAGCAAGCTAAGAGAATACCAATTGCAATAAAATTTAATCATCCACAAACACACAATAAAGGATGAGATGAAAATTGACAATAAAATAAACACGACAAGATAATGAAACAAACTATCCGAAGTAAGCATTATCCAAAACAAAATAAACAAACCAGAGATACCATACAAAGATAGTAATAATATTCATTTAAAAAAACCGAAATGCTAGTAAAAATGAAATGCGATGCTATGTTTCTCTCAAGGCCTAGGACCACGACCCCGATGTGATGGATAACGACGATGATAAGTATCTGGCTGATGATCATCCATATCAGGTCCAGTATAGTGAAGGAAACTCATGTTGAGTGTGTTGAAAGAGTTTGAAAGACAACGTTAGAACCATGGACTTCATTAATCCTTGCCAAAGATGTAGAAGAAAATGTCTCAAAAGTAGTATCTTGAGCTGTCAAGTGTTCTTGCAACACGGTATACCGAGTGTCTTGAACAGATAAATATTCAGCAAATGCCTTATCATGGTTAGTTAGCCTTCTTTTCAACTTATTGTATCGCTCGGTTTGAGTGTTGTAGTAGTTTTGCTATTGAATTTGTATATTCTAGAGCATATTCATAATACTTATTGTGTTGTCTTGTGGAGGAGGAGGGAGAGGAAATGGAGGAGAAAATGAAATTGCTATTTGAGTCCATCTCGTGTGTTGCTATTCTCCCCAACCTTGATTTTCATAAAGTGCAGAATCATCAGAAGGAGCATGATACCAATCTTCATTATCAATGTGAACTTCATCAACATTCATATCCTGAATATTTGATCTTCATCATCTTCACCATCATCTTCGTCCTTATTATCATGACCAGAACCAACCCTAGCAATGAATCTGTATCTCTTTTCTTTTGGATCGCACATATGACCCATTATGTAAGATCAAAGTGCGCCTAAGAGGGGGGGGGGGTGAATTAGGTGTTATCAAATTTTTCGATTCTTTTTCTTCGATGGATGGATTTTGCTTTTTATGGTTTATGGAATGAAAGCGGTAAAGCAGGAAATAAAAAATGACATGGAGGTTTATCCTGGTTCCCTTCATAATCCGAAGGTACATCCAGTCCGCTTTCAACACGAAAGAGATTTCCACTAGTTTTTAGAACAGTACAACCTATCACACCTTTAATGGTGAGGCCTACTTTCTAACAAACTAAACAATCAAGTATGCAAGAACAATCCTCTTGCCACACTAACCTTTATGTCCAAACAATCCTTGGAACACAAGTCACAAATAGAAAACAATTTCTATAATTTTTGTTTGAGTGAGTAATACAATGATTGGTATCAATATAAATTGATCTTCTCATATATTCAAAATTCACTACTCAAAATTCAACACAAGTGTTCAAATGAAAATATGAAATATGATGAACTTATGAACACTTTTTGAAGTATGAAAAATATTTGAATTTAGTGATTTTGATTGTGTGATAATTTTTGAAAATTCTTGGAGGTGTTTATGAATTTGAAATTTTAAGAATTTATAAGAGTTGAAACACCTATTCAAAAAGGTATGAGAATTTATGAAAAAATTCTTTGAAAAGGTATAAAAAAGTTATGAAATAAAATTATGAAGAGGTATAACACTTAACAAAATATTTGAAATGAAGAGAAACAATTTTTCAAAAATCCTTCAGTGTTAACCGGTTAACCATATGGGTTAATCGGTTAACGCGCTGAAACGTTACCACATAATTGAAAAATTGGGACCGTTAACCGGTTAACCCATATGGTTAACCGGTTAACATTGTTAAAACTCAGAAAAATAATTTTGTTTTAAGTGTTAGAACCAGTTCCGATTATTTTCAAAATGTGCATATGCATTGAATTAATATGATAAAATATTTTGAACACTTGTACATCATTTTAAGGAGTAAATTTAGATATACCTAAGCCTTGTGTCCAAGTCTTGAAAATGTTGCACAAAAGCTTGATTCGAACGGTAGCATTCCATTGATGATGCATAGCCATGATCTTGATCTTTGTTGTCATCTCGACTTTTTGCAATATGGAATGAGCTTGAATAATGTTGACGTCATCAAAACATTGAGCTTGAAGTATGCTTCTACATTCTCCCCCTTTTTGATGATGACAACCAAACGAATTTTGCACAAGTTTGATCGATCGATTTTGTTCTAGGCTTGCTTCTCCCCCTATGTCCAACAACTCCACCTATCTAAACAGAGGCAAAATTCTGCACAGAGAGATATTAGAATCCAAGCTCTTCTCCCCCTTTGGCATTAGCAAAAAGGAAGAGAGAATCAAACATAATCATGAAAAATATAGCATAAAATTCAGCATGATGCAACATAGCATGAAAACATACACAATAGCACAAATATAACACAAACATAATTAGATTGAAACGGGAAAAGAGTACGGAAACATAATCGAAATGAAATCAAAAGTGCCTAACAAACTTAGGACTTATAACAAAATTTTTAAAACTAATAAAAACAATAAAAAACAACAAGACATGCATGTTCATTCATCATCGGATATTTCATCACTTTCATCTTCACCATCTTCACTACCGACTTCACTTTCATCATCCTCTTCGGTTTGGTTGTGAGAACCGATAATAAGTTTCCAAAGACTTTTGAGAGTGCGTTGGGTTTCACGGTGGTTTTGTTGAGCTTCTCGGTGGTGTGTCATGATGGTGGTGTAAAGGAAGTCATTGGTTATGCCACCTTCGGGAATAGGAAAGGATGGAGCGGAGGAACCATCGACATATTCATAAGAACCATCGATGCGTTGAAACATTCCGGTATTCTTCACAATTGTAATCTCATTAATTTCATTCGCCGTAGGCTTCATGGTGATAAATGGTTCCCTACCAATAACCAAGTCGGTTTGCTCAATGATCCGAGAAATGAGCCTAGCATACGGAAGTCTTGTCTTGAGCGAAAGTTGTTGCTTCAAATGATACATCATTGTGAGCATCCAATTAATCTTCACCTTTTTCTTGATAGCAAACAACACTTGCATCTCCAAGTCATTGATTTGAGAGTGGTTTGAATCCTTGGGAAGCATCACATAGCAAATGATATAGTGTAACAACCGATCATCAACCGTCAAATTCTTCGCATAACATAGAGTCCTTGAAGTGCGCTGTCCCGATGTCACAACATCCTTCGGAAAATGGAAGATTGAGTAATAATACTCCATTTTGTTATAACCTGACCAAATATCATCGATGTGGTTCACGCCTTTGCGGAGAAACACACCGGAAAATGGAATGTTCAAGGATGCAGCCAAAGCCCCTAAATCCTCCTTTATTTCACAATTTCTAACAAGAGTATGCAGCTTATGTTTACCATGCCTATCCAAGTTGAGTGAGAAGTTATGCATAAAAGATTGGACCAAATCCGGGTAAACTCTCCCGTTGTCAGCAACAAAGTCACTCATCCCTTGAAATTCTAGCAATGTTGGAAACTTAAAAGTTGGAGGTTTGAAGGATTTCAGAAGAACATATTTACCCTTAAGCAATGGTCTGACTCTGAATTTTAAGTCTAGCCTCCTCTTCTTGGTGGATTCCATTGTTTCTGCAACTGGAGCTTCTTATGACACTGAGGCAGGTTCCTTTCCTTTCCTTTGGGGTGCCATGAACAATGATGGAGTTAGGGTTTGGAGGAGATGATATTTTTGGATTTGATGTTAGGTGAGTTGAATGTAGTTTGAAGAGTGTTTATAAAGATGAAGAGATAGTGGATTTTAATGGGGGTTTAATTTGTTGAAGGTTGGAAGTTGGAAGAAGATGATAACTAGTGTTTATGGTAGTCAAATAGTTGAAGAGTCAAAACATGTGGATGTGAATGAACCAAACATGCAATGCAATGTACTTGAAAACATATATTAAAGACATAATAAAAACAAAAAGCAGAAAAAAAATAATAAAAACAGGTTCTAAAACTTGCGCTGGAAATCCAAATTTTGGATGTGTTAACCGGTTAACCTATTACGTTAATCGGTTAACGGTTAAAAATTTGAATTTTTTGAAAAATCCAGCAGCATGTTTTAGAGAAAAAATTAAAAGTTTTTCATAATATTTTTTTCATAAAGTGTTAACACTCATCAAAACGCAACTTTCGATCAAAATTTTTTTTGAAACCGATTATTTTTGGGTATACGAAAGTGAGAAAAACGAAAACCGGCGAAATGGAAGTGCTAGCATTTTATGACTAAAAAGTGAACAAACATACATATAATGCAATAAAAACATATAACAAACAATTTTTTAAGATAAGGTTAGATGTCACCTTCATTGAGAATACCAAGTTCTCGTCGAATCTTGAAAAAATTGTTCTTTAGCCAACGGTTTAGTGAATATATCGGCGAGTTGATTGTGTGTATCCACGAACGTAACATCGACATCTCCGTTTAGAACATGATCTCGAAGGAAGTGATGCCGGATATCTATGTGCTTTGTTCTTGAATGCATGACCGGGTTCTTCGTGATATTGATGGCACTTGTGTTGTCACACCGGAGAGGGATACAACCGAGGTCTATACCGAAATCGAGGAGTTGTTGTTTAAGCCACAAGATTTGGGCACAACAACTTCCTGCTGCGATGTACTCCGCTTCGGCCGTGCTAAGTGTAACGTATGCTTGCTTCTTACATGCCCACGACACTAGTGCATTCCCGAGAATGTGACAAGTACCACTTGTACTTTTTCTATCGGTCTTACATCCTGCATAATCAACATCAGAATAACCAATTAAAGAACAAGTACTACCTTTAGGATACCATAATCCGACGTGCGTCGTTCCTTTGAGATACTTCATGATCCTCTTCACGGCGGTGAGATGTGACTCCTTCGGATTAGCTTGAAAGCGGGCACACAAACAAACACTAAACATAATGTCAGGATGGCTTGCCGTCAAATATAAAAGTGAACCGATCATACCTCAATACTTTGTAATATCAATTGAAGTGCCAGATAGATCTTGATCAACATATGTTCCGGATCCCATTGGAGTAGACATTTCTTTGCAATTGTCCATATCAAATCTTTTCAATAATTCCTTGCAATACTTGGATTGGTTGATGAAGATGCCATCCTTTGTTTGCTTGATTTGTAAACCAAGGAAGTAGTTCATCTTTCCCATCATGGACATCTCGAATTCGCCTTGCATCATAAGAGAGAATTATTCGCAAAGATCTTTGTTCGTTGAACCGAAGATGATGTCGTCAACATAGAATTGAACAAGTAAGGTGTTGCCCTTGAGATTCTTGATGAACAAAGTCTTGTCAACCTTTCCTTTCGTAAAGCCTTTCTCACATAGGAAGTTGCTAAGGCGATCATACCATGCCCTTGGTGCTTGTTTTAAGCCATAAAAAGCCTTCTTCAACTTGTAGACATGAGAAGGATTCTTGAAGTCTTCAAAACTCGGAGGTTGTTTGACGTAGACTTCTTCATTGATGTAACCGTTTAGGAAAGCGCTTTTGACATCCATCTGGTGCAACTGAATATTCATTGAACAAGTGATGGGCTAAAGACGTATCTAATTATGTGTCTAGCGGTATCTTAACTGCAAGTGCACAGCCTATCGAAGTAATATTTAAGATTATCGATCCACAGGGACTCTATGGTTACTTAGTGCTAGAGGAATTTCTAGTTTAGCTAAGGTGAAGGGTTGTCACGATTTTTTGTTGTTTTTAAAGATTAAAGGCGGGAATTAAATTTAAGTTTAATAAATAATACTAAGGCGGTCGATATGTAATTATGCTAACTTAGGCGGGTCAATCTAACCTAGGCTTATCAAGATGGTTCACTTAATCTATTCTGTAGAGGTTACCAGTTTAAATATCTTTAACTCACACTCTCGTGGTCTTATCTCAGATCTTACCCCTAAAGCCCTATGCCTGCTCTCGCTAGCCCATAAGTGTTTAGAAATAATTTTTGGAAACTTAGTAATTCTAATCCATTTTAAAGCGCTCTCGCTGTGTTTAAATTAAATGCCTAACTTTAGCTATCTGGTTAAAATATCACACTCTCGTGGTCTTGACCTAACCTAATACACTTTCCTTACTCTCGTAACAAAAAGGTTGATTTTATAATAAAAAGTCTCAGCCAGAATATTAAGCTCTTAATTATTTTAAACCTAGAGTTGATTTTACCGATTTAGTTTGTTTTAATTACATACCGCCCTAAGGTATTTAGCTACTCATTATTGTTGAACCAGACAGAGGCAGAGAAACATAAAATAAAATATGCATGGCAGAAAAATAAATATTCAACATAAATAT
The DNA here is from genome assembly GCA_963966055.1 of Lathyrus aphaca. Taxonomy (NCBI): domain Eukaryota; kingdom Viridiplantae; phylum Streptophyta; class Magnoliopsida; order Fabales; family Fabaceae; genus Lathyrus; species Lathyrus aphaca. The sequence goes on along the minus strand of OZ014524.1, from coordinate 387,130,478 downwards.
AAATGCAATTTAATATAAACCTGGATAACAATAAAAGTAGTTGACTCCTTCTTCCACAGGCTGGAAAGCTCAGAGTACTGACCGGAATCGGAAATAAATAATTCTAAAAAATCTGAAGGCTTTGAAACAAATTAATTTATAACAATTTCCTGATGTTGGAAATTGTTATAAGGTTGGTTGGGATACAAGAAAAATAAAGCAATGAAATTAATGCTGGAAAAAATAAAGGGTGTAAAATAAATCGGCAGAGCTTCCGCAAGAAATTAAAAACTAAAACTCTGTAAATTGTTCATTCCAATTAGTCTATTTATAGAAAACTAAATGGGCTTGGTGGTTGAATTGTTGCTTGGGCCTCGTAGGAAAATGAGAGAATCCAGGGAACGTGTGAATACTGGGTCAGCTGGAAAATAGGGACTTCATGCAGCGTAACATTCATGACCAAGTCTTCAGTCAAATACCCTAGTTTTCCCTTGTCACGGTCGTGACAAGGGTGTCACGTTCGTTTTCCTTGTATTATATGTGTCACAGTCGTGAGGGATTTGTCACGGTCGTGAGTGCTCCTTTTGGAGTGTCACGGTCGTGACACCTAGGTGACGACCGTGAGTGTAACAAAATATGCAGGTTATGCAGAATTCCTCATTTCTTCATCTTTTAATGGTTGTTAAAGCTCATTTCACTTGTGGCTCTTGATTTAGCTCTGTATATGATGTACCTGCAAAATGACAAAGAAAACTCGAGGAATCGGGTGTTAAAACGACAATTATGCGATAAAACGGTATTGAAACATAGCAATATAATCGATACTTTTTCTCGTTATCAAACTTCCCCAAACTTAAACCTTTGCTTGTCCTCAAGCAAATAGTCGGTTGAAAATTTTCGGACAAGTTTTTATCGACGCACACACATAACAAACCGTACGAGGGATCGTTTTGTCGGATAAACCGGTACTTTGATAAAACACTAACGATACACTAATGACACAAGCAACAAGCTAAGTCGTCGACTTCCCGTTAAACGAAAAATTCGGTAATTGCTTTACGATTTCACCTAGAGTCTTTCGATCTTATTTCGCCCGGTTTCATTCTAGCGCAATCACATTAAGCCCTTTGCCTTAGCACGCACGTAGTGGAGTAGCCGGTTAGCGACTTTGATCCTTTATAAGCACGAGGTCTGGTACACGAATGTGGTAACCCTATATACATTATCCGATTTGGAGGTTGTGGGGGATCGAGCCGTAGCACGCCCTACCAAGTTCAGAACCAGTACCTCTGAACCAACCCGCAATGGACTCCTTCTCATATTTCTCGTTTCTTATATGCGACCGTGTACTTTGGTGCAATTTCTTTTCATTTGCATCGAGATATGAAGGATCATTATAGATTAGGCATCAAACGCTTATATTCATCGGCTCCCCACGTGGTTTGTGTTCAGACGGTGCTGACTGCTAGTATAAACTACTAGGGGTTACTTTTGAACTGAAACTTAAGGTGTAGTCGTAACAATTATCGGAACGGATTGCTTAAGTGGGAAGTCTAAGGTGTCAAGACTGTATTGATCTTGTTGAATCGTTCTCAGCTTCCTAATTATGATTTCGTAGGTAAGTCGAGTAATGCGAAGAATTAATTAAAGATTTTTTTCGGTATGGCTAAATAAACGGGGAAAGTTCAAAACTAAAGAAAATAGCACAAAAATTGCTCTGTTTCATTAATTTACGAAAAGGAAATACAACGGAATGGAAAAGTGAGGAAAGGGAAAATGTGTAAAATGAAAGGTACCTCTCCCACACTATATCAGACATTGTCCTCAATGTTGTGATATAATAGCGGTTAAAGTACAATACAAACAACAGAATGGAAAAACAATAAACAAAAACTAAAACTAAGGCTGCTGATGACCACGGCCTCGGCTTCTGGTGCGGGAGCGTCTGGTCGGAGTCGCTTCAGGATCAGAACCGGTACCGGTGATAGCAGTAATATCAATGCGCAAAGCCTCTAGCTCACTAAGGATCTCTCCGAGCTTCTCATCAGTAGTCCGCTGGTTGGTGGCAACAGTGCGGAGTAATGCATCATGCTGCTCCTTCTGCCTTCTCTCCAGTGCGGCATTCATCTGGTTTTGCTGATGAATCGCACGGAGGACGTACTCAAGTGTGAATTCTTGTGCAGGAGGCTGTCGGGTGGATGTCTCAGGAATGTCCTGGACAGGCTCAGCTGCATTCATAGTGTCTTGCATCTCGTCCGCTGTGGGATCGGCCTGCTCATCAGGAATGGGGGCGTGGCCGACAGCATCTGGTAAAGCAAAGAGCCAGTTGGCTCGGCTAGACGGATCGATGCGGTCACGGCACGTCAAAATGATATGGTGATAAACAGTGCCGTGGATAACAGGGCTAAACCTGCCATCCTCTCTCTAAGCAATCAAGTGTGCGGACCTGCAATAATTCTTCGTTAGGAACTCGGAGGCTCTGCTAGGCAAATTTACGACCAAGTAACCAAGTTGCAGCTGAATGGCAAGGGTAGTGACAATGCCGCCTATGTAAAAGGGGGTTGCGCGTCTTTGCGCAATGGACTGGATATGGGATAGCATGAACGGGGCAGCGTTGATAGGCTCGTCATTTAGAGCGCAGTGCAAGAACAAAAGCTCCTTGGAGTTGAGCTTGTGGTTACTCTCTCGTGCAAAGATGGTGTTGCAAATGATGCAATGAAAATATCTGATCGCCGGGTTGTGGATATGCGTAGCATTCAGGCTCTGAAAGGCTGAGGCACGGGTGTTGGTGATGTCGTGCCATAAGGTGAAAGCGGTTTCACTGAAATTGTCCGGCACGCGGAGGTGAGCTTCATTCCCGTGATCGAAGCCTAGCAGCTCGGCTATCCTATTTTGTGAAAGTTCGAACTCCCGGCCAAGCAATCTGAACTTAGTGACGCCGGTGAGTTGACTCTGAGAACCGATAGGAGTGATGTAATGGAATGAGCTTAGGAATTCCAATGTCAGAAGCTCGAATGTGGGCTGGGGCTGACTGCAAAGATCCCACAGACCGACCTTTTGAAGCAGGCTCTTGACACTGTTAAGCATTCCCAATTCTCTCAAACAGACAGTGTCGACATATCGCGTGGGTTGCACACCACGGTTCTGGAATCTGATGAACCTCTCTCTCTGATTTTCTCCATGCTCACCATCTCTAAATTGAATTGCTTCCATTGCATGCAAGAACAAGAGTGGGAGATGAGGAGTTTTGATTTTTGTGAGAAAAGTGATAAAATGAGAGGAAATTGTTTCGGATTAATAATGCAAGGTGAGAATGTGATAGGTGTGGTGATAATGGAGAGGTTAATGGGGTTTAATTTGGGTAATGGGAGGTTACGGAAGTTGGAGGAGATAATGGGTGGTTTTGAAAGTTATGGAAGATGAAAGAAGAAGAGGTTGCGAAGAAGAAACAATTCTGTTTCTCACGAATCCTATAACTAAAGGTCGTCACGATCGTGAAGGGGGGATGACGGTCGTGACGCGCTAATTAGCTTGTCACGATCGTTAGGGGGTGATGACGATCGTGAGGGCTTAAAACCTTGAATAATTTCCAAAAAGCATATTATCTCTCTCACGCTTCATATAATTTATATAATATTTTTATGATCACTTCTCACTCTATTTTAAAACATAAACAACACATAATATATAATACCAACAGAATTTTGTAAATTGCATTACACGAGAGATTGTATAAAACATTAATCAATTCAAACATAACAGTAAATAGATTGAAAGCATATAAATTGATTAAATTGGAAAAATTTGTAAACTAGAAATGCTTTGCTTGATAATTGAAATGAAATTACATTAATGAAAATACGGTACGAAAATGTTGCGAAAAGTAAAACTAACTAGAAACGAAAACAATAAGTAAAATAAGCTAGATCACTACATCATTTTCAAAAGTGCTTCTTCAAATCTTCGATTGCGGAGTTCAGGTGGTAGAATTGCTCACATGTTATGTCAGTTAATCCTATAATGTCCAATCGCATGCTCTTAATCTCATCCTTAACAGTATTTATATCGGTTTGGTAAGCTTCAAGAGTGTTCATGATATTCTTTAAGTTATCAGCATATTCTACTTGATTCACTTCAGGGGTTTCAATCACTTCGTCAGTGTGGTCAATGTCATGGTAACCAGGAGGTGTCTCAGGGTCACTTTCTACATCGGTCATTATATCATCCCTTATCTTGTAGGATTGAGGTGTTTCAAGAGTAGATGGATAGTCAGGAGGGGTTAACTCATAAAGCCAATTATCCTTATTGTGAACACTTACTCTAGCATGGTTTGGTAGTGTGAACAGGGTTACTACTTCACTCCTGATTAGGTACTCGAAAGGTGGATGTCCTAAATTCCTTATGATATGACGATTAAAGCAAAATCTAAGATTCATAGGACGGATGGTACCTAAACGGTTACATCGATGTAATTGGTATCTAAGTCCTAAGGCATCAGCAATCATGGTTACAAGACCTCCTACTAATATAGGTAAATCAGGTTCTTCTTGGATTCGGGTGAAGGTTTGCATCATGAAAGGCACACCATTGACTGGCTGTCCATTAGTGAAACATGACATAATGAATATCTCATCTTTAGATACTCCAGTAAGGTTTTCTTCTTTTCCAAAGAAGGTGTGGGCTAGGATCTTATGGAAGTAACGGATAGCAGGGTTATGTATCTCATCATTGTTCATGGTATTTGGTTCAGGGTGGTAGTTTCCGGTTAAAGTTCCCCAAAAGAAATCCAGCTCAATGTCCATCAATTCTACCTGTGTGGTAGTAAAAGCAAAGGGTCCACTAGGGAATCCTAATAAGTCAGCTAGTTCTTTATGGTTAAAGTCATATTCTATTCCAAATAGGCGGAAACTGATAAATTCTTTCCTGAATCCAAAACCGCGCTCGGGTAGGTAAACTAAGGAGCTAAGGAACTCAAGGGTGAGCTCGCGGTAAGTCATAAACTTTTGTTGAATCAGTGCATTCTCCCATCCAAGTCGGTTAAACAAGTATAGGATGCTATCATGTATACCTAAGGTTTCCATAGTCAGATCATCCGGGTACAAAGTCAAATCCATTGGTCTCTGTGATAACTCTTCAAATTTCATTCTTTGGTTCCTACCTCTAAATTTGGTTTCCATAAGGTTTATCGGTTGGTTAGCCATAGTAGTGTAAATTCGGAGGAAAAAAATCAGGGGGAGAAGGAAAGTGGAAAAGACTTTAGAAAATCTGTAAAAGTGATTTAAGATTAAAATAAGGAAAAATAAAAAATTAAAATGCATAAATTAAAAGCAATAATAGTAATAATGAAATAAAACTATAAAATGACAAAACACATAAACCAATAATAAAATGATAAATGACAAAATGATAAAAATGATTTAAATGGGTTGCCTCCCACTAAGCGCTGTTTTTATCGTCTAAAGCCTGACGTAATGCTTAGGTTAGATTAATCAGGGAAATTAGTGGACAACTCTAAAAGCCTTAGACTATTTGCATAATCTCTATTTTCAACTTTATGATAATGTTTTAAACGTTGTCCGTTTACTGTGAATGGTTCACTATTCCTACCCTTAATTTCTATCGCTCCACTTGGGAACACTCTAGTTATTTCAAAGGGTCCTGACCATCTAGATTTTAGTTTTCCAGGAAAGAGTCTAAGTCTTGAATTAAAGAGGAGTACAACGTCTCCCACACTAAATTCTTTCCTAGATAGGCGTTTATCATGCCATCGCTTAGTTCTTTCTTTATATATTTTAGCGTTCTCATAAGCATCTAGCCTTAATTCTTCTAATTCGTTAATATCTAGGATTCGCTTTTCTCCTGCAGCATTATAGTTTATATTGAGAGTTTTGATCGCCCAATAGGCTTTGTGTTCTAGTTCTACCGGGAGATGACAAGATTTTCCATAAACTAATTTGAAAGGTGTAGTTCCTATGGGTGTCTTGTAAGCGGTCCTATAAGCCCATAAAGCTTCATTAAGTTTAGATGACCAATCTTTCCGAGATATGGCGACAGTCTTTTCTAAGATTTGTTTAATTTCTCTGTTTAAGACTTCGACTTGTCCACTTGTTTGTGGATGATATGGTGTTGCCACACGGTGTCTTACTCCATACTTAGATAGTAATTTGTCAAAGATTTTTGAAATGAAGTGCGAGCCACCGTCACTTATGACGAGTCTAGGCACACCAAATCTGGGAAAGATTATATTTTTGAAAAGCTTTATTACTACTCGTGTGTCATTTGTAGGAGAAGCTATAGCTTCAATCCACTTTGAAACATAATCAACAGCTACGAGTATGTAATTATTACCTAAAGATGATGGGAATGGTACCATGAAATCTATTCCCCAGACGTCAAAGATTTCTACTTCTAATATTCCTTTTTGAGGCATTTCATCTCTTCTTGAAATATTTCCGGTGCGTTGACACCGATCGCAATTTATAACAGCGATGTGGACATCTTTCCATAGATTAGGCCAGAATAAGCCGGCTTGTAAGATTTTTGCACAAGTCTTGGAAGTGCTTGCATGTCCACCATAAGGAGATGAATGGCAATGAGCAATGACATCTTCTATTTCTTCTTCGGGAATACATCGACGAAAGATTCCATCGGGTCCTCTTTTGAACAATAATGGTTCATCCCAATAGTAATGTTTGAGATTGTGAAAGAATTTCTTTTTCTGCTGATAGGTTAAATCAGGTGGAAGAGCTCCTGCAACTAGGTAGTTGACAATGTCAGCGTACCATGGCAGTCCTACAGTTGTATGGATTGTTTCCACGGGTTCTGGTTCATCTATGTCTAACTGAACTGGGTCGCTTCCTATTTGTGCTATCAGCTGTTCATATGGAAAATCATCGTTAATCGGCACTTGTTCTGGTTTAATACCTTCTATTCTAGATAAATGGTCCGCTACGACGTTTTCATTACCTTTCTTATCTTTTATTTCGAGATCAAACTCTTGTAAGAGTAAAATCCATCTCAAGAGTCTTGGTTTAGCATCTTTCTTAGTTAATAGATATCTGATAGTAGCGTGGTCTGTGTAAACGATTATTTTCGCTCCTACTAGGTAAGAACGGAATTTGTCAAGCGCAAAGACAACTGCTAACAATTCTTTTTCAGTAGTGGCATAGTTCATCTGAGCAGAATCTAAGGTTCTATGGCATAGTAAATCACATGAAGTTTCTTATCCTTTCTCTGGCCTAGAACTGCGCCTACAGCATAGTCACTCGCATCGCACATGATTTCGAAAGGTAATCTCCAGTCAGGGGGTTGCATGATTGGTGCGGTGATGAGGGCTGTTTTTAGAGTTTCGAATGATTTAAGACAATCTTCATTGAATATGAACTCAGCGTCTTTCATTAATAAACCGGTAAGAGGTTTAGTGATTTTCGAGAAATCTTTGATGAATCGTCGGTAGAAACCGGCGTGTCCTAAAAAGCTTCGTATTTCTCGAATGGTTTTAGGGGGTTGAAGATCTTTTATGACTTCTATTTTAGCTTTATCAACTTCAATTCCCTTGTTGGATATAACGTGTCCTAATACGATTCCTTCTCTGACCATAAAATGACATTTCTCCCAGTTAAGCACGAGGTTTACTTTTACACATCTTTCTAACACCATTTCTAAATTTGATAGGCATCCTTCAAAACTTTGCCCGCATACAGAGAAGTCGTCCATGAACACTTCCATGATGTTGTCTATAAAATCTGTGAAGATTGACATCATACATCTTTGAAAGGTTGCAGGAGCGTTGCATAATCCAAAGGGCATTCGTCTATAAGCGAACGTTCCATAAGGGCATGTGAATATAGTCTTTTCTTGATCATCTGGGTGGATAGGGATTTGGAAAAATCCTGAGTAACCATCAAGATAACAGAAATAAGAATGCTTGGCTAATCGTTCTAACATTTGATTTATAAAAGGTAGTGGGAAATGATCTTTTCGAGTGGCTTTGTTTAGTTTACGATAATCGATGCACACTCTATGTCCTGTCACTACTCTTTGTGATATCGATTCGCCTTTAGCGTTTTTCACAACAGTGATACCTCCTTTCTTTGGTACTACATGTACTGGACTAACCCATTTACTATCAGAGATTGGATATATTATTCCGGCATCTATTAGTTTCTTAACTTCTTCTTTTACTACAGTGCTAAGGATTGGGTTAATTCTTCTTTAAGATTCTCTGGAGGTTTTGTAATCTTCTTCTAGCAGAATACGATGCATACAGATTGAAGGGCATATTCCTTTGAGATCAGATATGTTATATTCTAATGCAGTTGGATATTTCTTTAAGACATCTAAAAGTTTCTTTGTTTCGATTGTTCCTAAACTGGAATTTATTATAACTGGTCTTTTACATTCAATGTCTAAGAATTCGTATCTTAGGTTCTTAGGTAAAGTTTTTAATCCTAATGTAGGTTTATCTTTACTTGGCATGGGATCTGGTGTAAGTGCTAAACTTTCGCTTAGACTATCATCCTGATATGGTGCACGCCAATTATCATCTTCGAAAATCGGAGGGATTTGAATTTTCATAATTTCAGAATAGGTAGTTTCTTTCATTTCCATTTCTCTTACACATTCGTCAATTACGTCCAATAGATAGCATGTATCCTCTATAGCTGGTGATTGTAAGAATTGTTTTAAAATAAATTCAATTTTCTCTTCACCTACTTCAAAGGTTAGCTTTTCTCTCTTTACGTCTATTATAGCTCCGGCGGTAGCTAAGAATGGTCTTCCTAGTATGATAGGTGTAGTGGAGTCTTCAGAGATGTCCATGATTATGAAATCAGTAGGGATGTAGAATTGTCCTATACGTACTGGGACGTTTTCTAGTATGCCTACAAGATATTTAACAGAGCGATCGGCTAGTTGAACAAACATTTTAGTTGGTCTTAGGTCTCCCATGTCTAGCCTTTTGCAAATCGTTAAGGGCATAACACTGATACTGGCTCCTAAATCGCATAGAGCTTTGTCAATGACGAATTTTCCTATTACACAGGGTATAGAGAAACTTCCTGGATCTTTTAGCTTAGGAGGCATATTATTCTGAATTATGGCGCTACACTCAGCAGTAAGTGTAACTGTTCCGTTATCCTCTATCTTTTTCTTATTAGATAAGATTTCTTTTAAAAACTTAGCATACAAGGGCATTTGAGTGATAGCTTCTGTAAACGGAATAGTAATATTCAACTGTTTCAGAAGTTCGACAAATTTCTTAAACTGGCCCATCGTCTTGGAATTGGTTAATCTCTGAGGGTACGAAATTGGTGGTTTATAGGGTGGTGGAGGCACATAAGGCTTTTCTTTCTCCACTTCCTCTTGATTATCATCTTCCTTTTCTTCTGGATCGTTCACCATTTCAGTCGGTTTATCCGGTTTTTGGTACATGGCTGGATTGTCAAGTCTTGGATCGGTAGGTCCGTCAAGTTCCTTGCCACTTCTTAATATCACAGCATTGGCCTGTCCTTTCGGATTAGGTTGAGGTTGTCCAGGAAATACTCCAGCTGGTGCAGCGATAGGTGCTTGTTGTTGAGCTACTTGTGAAATCTGAGTTTCAAGCATTTTGTTATGTGTAGCTAATGCATCTACTTTGCTTACTAATTGCTTAATCTGCTCATTAGTGTGTATGTTTTGGTTTAAGAAGTCCTTGTTTGTCTGACATTGGTTAGCTATAAAGTTCTCCATCATTAATTCAAGGTTTGATTTTCTAGGGACATTAGGAGCAGTCTTTTGATATCCTGGTGGTGTAGCTGGTGCTTGACCTGGTGCGTATAAAGCATTGTTATTCTTATAGGAGAAGTTCAGATGATTCTTCCAACCTGGGTTGTATGTGTTTGAGTATGGGTTTCCTTGAGCATAATTCACTTGATCTGTGGGAATTCCTGTTAATAGTTGACAATCAGGAACTTCATGTCCTGGAACTCCACATAGCTCACAGTTAGGTGTTACTGCAGCCACGGTGGCTGTTGGTGTTATGGCCAAGTTGTCGATTTTTTGGTTTAGTTGGTCAAACTTTGCATTGACTTGGTCCATACTACTCACTTCGTACATACCTCCTTTTGTTGGTTTCTCAGTTGCGACTCTCTCGCTTCCCCATTGGTAATGGTTTTGAGCATTACTTTCGATAAGTGCATAAGCATCGTTATACTCTTTGTCCATTAGTGCACCGCCTGCGGCAGCGTCAATTGTCATTCTTGTATTGTACAAGAGTCCATTATAGAAGGTATGGATGACCATCCATTCTACTAATCCGTGATATGGACAGAGTCTCAGCATATCCTTATAGCGTTCCCAAGCTTCGAAAAGTGATTCGTTTTCCCTTTGCTTAAATCCGTTGATCTGAGCTCTCAGCATAGCTGTCTTGCTAGGTGGGAAATATCTGGTTAAGAAAACTCTCTTTAGTTCCTCCCACGTAGTTACTGAGTTCGAAGGCAGAGATTGAAGCCAGGCTCTTGCTCTGTCTCGAAGTGAAAATGGAAACAAACGTAGTCTAATAGCTTCTTGGGTAACTCCATTGGCTTTTACGGTATCTGCGTATTGCACAAAGATCGAAAGATGAAGGTTCGGATCCTCGGTAGGATTTCCGGCGAATTGATTTTGTTGCACGGCTGATATCAGCGAAGGTTTTAGTTCGAAATCGTTTCGGTTGATAGCTGGTGCGGCAATGCTGGAATACGGTTTAGCTTGCGAAGGACTAGCGTAATATTTGAGTGGGTGATTCTGTTATTCAGCCATCTCTGCATCCTTTGATGTTACGACTGGTTTAGGTGGATCTAATTGAAGATCTGGAATATTGTAATTTTGTTCGTAATCGAATATCCGTCTTCTTACGTGTAAGAAGCGTTCCGATTCTGGGATTAGAGGTTGCAAGTATTCGCCTTGAGAGCGAGTACTTGGCATACACTCGGGAATTTAGATTAAGAAAAGAAAATAGTTGTTACCTTAGTCTAGACAATGCTACCCTAAAGTGCACTAGTAACTAAATTAAGGTCCCCGGCAACGGCGCCAAAAAACTTGATGGGCTAAAGACGTATCTAATTATGTGTCTAGCGGTATCTTAACTGCAAGTGCACAACCTATCGAAGTAATATTTAAGATTATCGATCCACAGGGACTCTATGGTTACTTAGTGCTAGAGGAATTTCTAGTTTAGCTAAGGTGAAGGGTTGTCACGATTTTTTGTTGTTTTTAAAGATTAAAGGCGGGAATTAAATTTAAGTTTAATAAATAATACTAAGGCGGTCGATATGTAATTATGCTAACTTAGGCGGGTCAATCTAACCTAGGCTTATCAAGATGGTTCACTTAATCTATTCTGTAGAGGTTACCAGTTTAAATATCTTTAACTCACACTCTCGTGGTCTTATCTCAGATCTTACCCCTAAAGCCCTATGCCTGCTCTCGCTAGCCCATAAGTGTTTAGAAATAATTTTTGGAAACTTAGTAATTCTAATCCATTTTAAAGCGCTCTCGCTGTGTTTAAATTAAATGCCTAACTTTAGCTATCTGGTTAAAATCTCACACTCTCGTGGTCTTGACCTAACCTAATACACTTTCCTTACTCTCGTAACAAAAAGGTTGATTTTATAATAAAAAGTCTCAGCCAGAATATTAAGCTCTTAATTATTTTAAACCTAGAGTTGATTTTACCGATTTAGTTCGTTTTAATTACATACCGCCCTAAGGTATTTAGCTACTCATTATTGTTGAACCAGACAGAGGCAGAGAAACATAAAATAAAAATATGCATGGCAGAAAAATAAATATTCAACATAAATATAAATGCAATTTAATATAAACCTGGATAACAATAAAAGTACTTGACTCCTTCTTCCACAGGCTGGAAAGCTCGGAGTACTGACCGGAATCGGAAATAAATAATTCTAAAAAATCTGAAGGCTTTGAAACAAATTAATTTATAACAATTTCCTGATGTTGGAAATTGTTATAAGGTTGGTTGGGATACAAGAAAAATAAAGCAATGAAATTAATGCTGGAAAAAATAAAGGGTGTAAAATAAATCGGCAGAGCTTCCGCAAGAAATTAAAAACTAAAACTCTGTAAATTGTTCATTCCAATTAGTCTATTTATAGCAAACTAAATGGGCTTGGTGGTTGAATTGTTGCTTGGGCCTCGTAGGAAAATGAGAGAATCCAGGGAACGTGTGAATACTGGGTCAGCTGGAAAATAGGCACTTCATGCAGCGTAACGTTCATGACCAAGTCTTCAGTCAAATACCCTAGTTTTCCCTTGTCACGGTCGTGACAAGGGTGTCACGTTCGTGTTCCTTGTATTATATGTGTCATGGTCGTGAGGGATTTGTCACGGTCGTGAGTGCTCCTTTTGGAGTGTCACGGTCGTGACACCTAGGTGACGACCGTGAGTGTAACAAAATATGCAGGTTATGCAGAATTCCTCATTTCTTCATCTTTTAATGGTTGTTAAAGCTCATTTCACTTGTGGCTCTTGATTTAGCTCTATATATGATATACCTGCAAAATGGCAAAGAAAACTCGAGGAATCGGGTGTTAAAACGACAATTATGCGATAAAACGGTATTGAAACATAGCAATATAATCGATACTTTTTCTCGTTATCAACAAGCGTAAGCAAGTAATAATCTAATTGCTTCTAACCTTGCTACCGGAGCGAATGTTTAATCAAAGTCGATTCCTTCTTCTTGGTTGTAGCCTTATGCGACCAATCTTGCTTTGTTACGAACTATGATTCCATTCTCGTCAAGTTTGTTCTTGAACACCCATCTTATGCCTATGATATGTTTGTTGTCCGGTCTTGGTACAAGAGTCCAAACTTGGTTCCTTTCGAATTGGTTGAGTTCTTCTTGCATAGCTATTATCCATTGATCGTCGCCTAAGGCTTCATCGATTTTTGTTGGTTCAATTTGAGATACGAACGCCATGTTGAGATAAGCATCCTTGAGATTAAGTCGAGTTGCAACGCCTTGGCTAATATCACCAATCACTTTATCTATCGGGTGATCTCTATGAGTTCTCCATTCTTTTGGAAGATCTTGATGTTCTTCAATGGTTGGTGAGTCATCTTCTTGTGATTTTGCTTGTTATTTTGATGTCTCCTTTTTTTGTTGTGATAGATCTACTACATCATCATCATCATCCACAATAATATTATCCTCTTTCGAGGGGTTAGTCTCATCAAACGAAACATGTATAGTTTCTTCAATAGTAAGTGTTCATTTATTGAAAATTCTAAAAGCTTTACTTGATAGTGAATAGCCAAGAAATATACCTTCATCGGATTTCTCATCAAACTTACCAAGGTTGTCCTTTCCGTTGTTGAGAACGAAGCATTTGCATCCGAATATGTGGAAGAAAGATATGTTGGGTTTCCTTCCCTTGAACAACTCATATGGGGTCTTCTTGAGAATAGGTCGAATATTGACACAGTTACTTACAAAACAAGTCGTGCTAACCGCATCCGCTCAAAAGTATTTAGGAAGATTTGAGTCGCTAAGCATTGTCCTTGCAAGTTCCACTAATGCCCTATTCTTCCTCTCTACGACACCATTTTCTTGAGGAGTCCTTGGTGCGGAAAAATTGTGAGAGATTCCATGCTCTTCACAAAAATCTTCAAATGATGAATTTTGAAATTCGCCACCATGGTCGCTGTAACACCCCAAATTTGCCCTCTTCTTTTTAAGCATCATATCACATCATATTCATCATAAGCATATCATGCTCTTGGCATCTTAGCATGGAAAGATGAGGCATAACATTCTCATGACCTAGCATTAGGCATATGATCATCTGTGGAGGTTTTTTGAAGCATCATAAGCTATGACAAGGGGCCCAATGTATTTTTCCAAGTCCTATGAGGGGTCTATGTTGCATTCACACGTTCAAGATCATTCACAAAAGCTCAGAAGGTTGGAAGATCATCAGGGATTCAAGCTAGGGCAAAGCTCCTACACAATGATCTCAAATTAGGGTTTGAGTTTCAAGCATGATAACCTTGTGACTTTGGACATTTCATTTGGGCAAAGTCTCTCATATGTTAAGGAGATCCTAGGGATGAAATTTGGTGAGAAAATTCCTTGTGGAAGTCAGATATTTCTTCAGTTGCTTGTAAATGAAGAAATTGGTCAACTGTGCATTCTAAAAGTCAACAGTGAGATTTCAAGGGGTCCAACCCTAGTTTTCAAGCCAAGGGATGTTCTTATGAACTTAGAAGAGGTTTGGAAAGATCAAAGATCAAGAATCATTAGGCTTTGAGGTGTTTTGCAAAATTGGCATAAGTTTGGACATGAGAATTTCCATTTTTAGCAAGTTTTTGCCCTAATTTTCAAGTAAGCATAACTTGGTGAAAAAAGCTTCAAATGGACCAAAGCCAAACATGAAAGTTGAATATTAAAGCCTCCCATTTTCAAAAAGTACAAGAGCATTTTCATAGCCCTCATGGTTAGAGAGATAGGCCCTTCGAAAATCTCAACAAAATTAGGGCATGGCATGAAATTCCAATCTTCCACAAATGCAAACAGTCATGAAACTTATTTTCAAGCTGTTTTATGGGCCAAATATGATCACAATATTCCAAGGCATTGCAAGAAAGCTAATTTGCTCCAAAGATAGTGTCAAATTCGTGCATGAAAAGAAGAATATTCCACAAGGTGCAAAACATGCATGAACATGGGAAAATTGTGATCCTCACATCCAAGGGCCAGAATAATTTCTGTTTTGAATCAAGGGTGAGATGTTGATCACACACGAGAAAAGAATGGGAGGAATGCACGAGTAGAGCACCTCATCACACAAATTTTGCCAAATTTGCAATTTCACTCCCACACTCTCATCTCACGTGCTATTGCTCTCATTCTTTCAGCATTGCTTTTTGAGATCATATATAAGAAAGCTAGGGTTTTATTTGAGCCTAGATCTAACATATTTCACCACTTCAAAGTTTTTGCACCAAGAGCATAAGCCTTCGAATCTCTCTTTTCAGGCTCTCATTCTCCAATCCCTTGCCATATTCTTGTTCAGTGAGCTCTAAGGATCAAAAATATACCATCAATTCAAGCTGAACGAAAGGTTTTCATCAAGTGCCATTCAAGTGCAGCAGTTGGTTTCGGGTTCCAAGATCTAGAGAGTTTCAGCCTCTCTTTTGCATTTATTTTGCAAAGAGAGGATAAAAGGAGTTGATCTGCACCTTTGGAAGCTATTTTCTGGCTTGTTTCAAGATCTTCAATCTCAGGTAAGCTCTGAAACTTTTGGATCTGGAAATGTAATCTTATGTGTGCTTCTTGATCCTTGTGTTATGCTGATTGCACTGAGCCTTTTTGTTTTGAAAATGCTTGACTATTGAATGAGATATGGTAAATTTCAGTTTGATGTATGATTTTGTTCTTGTTCGATCTGGCTTGATCTTTGATCATTTGTGAATTTCATTGCCATTTTTGGATTCAGCATAGTTCATTTATTGGATCTGGAGTGTTTGATTCATTTTAGTTGAGTTTTGTTCATAGTCTGTGTTTTCCGGTGCCAGAGCCCTAGCTCCGGTCACTGGATTCTGGAAATTGTTTGATCAGAGTTAAATGAAGAAGACGATGCAAGAACCCTTGGATCATGCATCTGGACGTCTCACAATTTGCCAGCACATAAATGAGACCACATCCCTCTCACGTGTTTTTGTTTTCCTGAATTAATGTCCATGCTTCTCACCACACCACAATTAATATGTTCCCTCACTGCCAACCAATCATTTTAATTACTAAGTTTAATGAATTGACTGATCTGGCACGTCCACTTAATCTATTGGCCCCTGTTTTTCCTGAATAATTGAATGACCATGATATTATTATATGTTGTGCTGACCTTTTGACTGGGCTTCACTTGATATTCCCACCCCCCTGCGTATGAGGCCCAACATATTTGAACTGAGAACCCTTGCTATACGTACCCCCAGCCTATTTCCTTTTATTTTCTTTTCTTTTTATTTCCATTTTAATTACAGTTTGATTTTTAATTTTTAAAAATAGTTCTATGCTTCCAAAAATTCTAAAATAATTCATGAATGATTGTTTGAGTTTTCTTTAATTTTTGACATTTTTAGTTTTCATTTATTTTTAATTGTCACGTGGAAATTAATTCTTTCTTTTAATTAATTCATTTTGAAGCATGCTGACTTGTCCATTTTCTATATTGATCATTATTTTGAATTCTTGGTTGGTTCTTTTTGCTTTGGATTCATGATAGGATGTAGTTTATTGGTGATTTTTGTTATGATTTTTAGGATTTTGTTTTATTGATTTTGGTCCTTAACTTGTGAGTGAAGCCATTTAACCCTAATCCATGTTTGAACCCTCATTTGACTTGTTTAGCTTCTGATTCTTTCTCCCTCCTTTTGGCATGTTGTTTTGGTATGTTTGAATATCACTTGTGCAAGGTTGTGGAAGTTTTGAATGCCCATGTGATTTGATTTGAAGTTTTGTTCTTGACTTGTCCCATTTTGCTTCTTTTTGATCATTTGTTCATTCTTTAGTTTAGAAGGGCACTTGTGCCAACTTCTTCAACTTGTTTAGAGCCTTATTAGGATAATGATACTTCTCTGATCTTGGGTTATGGTTTGTGTCTTGGAAATTTTGTAATTTGTTTGCCTTTGGAGTTCTTCCATTCTTATGTATATCCACCTCACTTCCTTTGCTTCTTTCTTCTCATGATGTTACCACTTGACTTTGTGCCCTTCTTCTCTTCATCTCTCTTGCTTCTTAGGCACTCTTTTAACATGATAAGGTTCTGGTCTTGTACCTTGGGTTGAATTTTTGTTCATTTTGCTTTGCATCTTCTCATGTTTGTTTTGTTTTGCCATAGTGATTCATGTGGTTCCATTTTGAATTGTGTGTTTCTTTTCCCCTTCTTGTGACTTGTATTTGCATTGGACATTTATGTGAATAACTTCACTTCTGGTTGTATGGTGTTGGTATGGCATTATGTTCATGTTGTATTGCCTTTATACTTGTGTTACTAACCATTTCAGGGGCTTTGTTAAGTGAGAGGTGTGGATGTGATTCCCACATCTCCAAATCCTATCTCTTCTCTTCTTATCATTATTTGTTCTAACCTTGTGATTGTTGGGCTTAGGCCTTACCTCTCCTCCTCCTCTTCTTCTTCTTCTTCTTCTTTTCTTTCCTCCTTCTTCATTAGGATAGAATTCAAACCTCACTAACCTAGGTTCATCCATGCATGACAACATTTAGGATTCTAGTCTCCCTTAGATTTTTTCACCTTTTGAGATCCTTTTGGTGCTCTCTCTTCTCATCTTCAAACTTAATTTTAAGATGTGAGACGTATACATCCCAATGAGTAAGACTTAGGTACACTTACCTATGCAAACTTCACTCCTAAAAAGCTTCTAAAAAACACAAACAAACAATAAACGTCTTTCCTACGGGAATTCTTTTCTCATCTCATTCGCTCCGTACGCGAACTTGCTCCTACTTGTTATATTGCAAGACGGTAATGCACTCGTCGTCCGAGCCTGCAACACCTGAGCATTGACATAGGCAGTTAAGGCCTTAATACACAAGCAATCTTTTCCACCCCTAGTTAGGGGAACTACGGCGACTCTGATCCTCATTGTCCAGATGAGGTACGTAGGCAGCGGGGTAGGGCCCGTTCGAGCATAATCTTTATTTTCCCTACATTTTTCCGTTTCATTTCTTTTTCAGTTCCCTTTTCTTTTCTTTTATCCAGTTCAGTTCCTTTTCTTGGCGGCAGCTTTCATTTCTTCACCCTTTGAAACAGTTTTCTTTGCAAGCGTGGATCCCGTCGGGTACGGCGGACAATCCGGGTGCTAATACCTTCCCAGGTCGTAACCGACTCCCGAGCTCAGTCTCTTTGGTTCGCAGGACCCGTGTCCTTCCTTTTCTTTTCTTCTTGTTTGTGCAGCATTACCATTCCCGTTCATTCGAGATAAAAATGCCTGGCTGGCGACTCTATTCTTTTCCGCGCCACTTTCACGTTTGTACCAGGATGGAAATCCGGGGAGCGACAGTCGCTTCTTATGGAAACTATTGAGAGTGACTTCTCGTTTTGAATTTTCTTGGCATATTTCTTGAATGCTTTGAAGGCATCACTTTTCTGCACTAAAAACAAAGTCCAAGTGTATCCAGAGAAATCATCAACAATAACTAAAGCAAAAACGTTACCTCCGAAGCTTTTTGTTCTTGATGGACCGAAGAGATCCATATGTAACAATTGTAGTGGTCTTGAAATAGATATCACTTTCTTGTTCTTGAAGGATGTTTTGGTTTGCTTCCCCTTTTGACATGCGTCACAAAGCTTATCCTTGATAAACTTTATCTTCGGAAGACCAACAACTAGATCATGCTTTATTAATTTGTTTAAATGCTCCATGTGAATGTGAGAAATCCTCTTATGCCAAAGCCATGCCTCGTTGTTGTTTGCCATTAAGCACTTTACCTTCAAGGAAGAGTCATCAAAAGAAATCATGAAAATGTTATTAAATCGTTTACCTTTTAGCAAGAGTTCATGAGTGACTTCGTGTTCTATCAAGCATTCCTCCTTTGTTAAGTTGATTCGGAACCCTTTATCACACAATTGACTTATGCTAAGAAGGTTGTGTTTAAGGCCTTCCACATAAAGGACGTCTTCGATGATTGTATGAGGAGATGCACTAATGGTTCCAACTCCAAGAATCCTTCCTTTATTATCATCACCGTAAGTAACGTATCCTTTGGCCTTAAGTGTTAGACTTGAAAATTTGTTGATATCGCCCGTCATATGCTTTGAACAACCGTTATCGAGATACCATTGAGTAGAAGTTGTTTTTAAGCATACCTACAAAATAAAGTCAAGTATTGTTAGGTACCCAAATTGCTTTGGGTCCTTGATATTTAGTACCCTTTTCAACCCACACATAATGCCCTTTAGCAACACCAATGTTGCGCACATAGCAAGCATTAGGTATATGGCCTTTGATTCCACAATAAAAACAAGTAGGTTGAAATTTACTTTTAAATATAGGAACATATTTTTTTTTCTTAATGATTCTTTTCTTTTTATGACTTTGATGCATAGTCTTAGAATTGTTAGTCTTTTCTTTCACAATTTGTTCACTAGCTTTTACGAAAACGATTTCACTTGTGCTTGGTTTGGAAAACTTAGAATATCCTAATCCACTTTTATCATTTGGATATCTTTGGTGCCTAAGAATTTCCTCCAAGCCAATTTGACCTTTTTCATATCTTTCTAAAACTCTTTTGAGTTGAACAATTTGAAAAGATAATGACTCACAATTTTTGCATGCAAGGCTTTGTTTTTCATCCATTTCTTTTTGTTTTTCATTTTCAATGTATTTTTCAAAAGATGTATTTTGTTCTTCTAAAAATAATATTCTTTTCTTTTGGGATGAAATATTTTTGTACAAAGTCTTGCATTCTTTTAGAAGTTCATCTATGACTTCTTGTGCATCATTTTCATAAATTGAAAAGTTGCTACTAACCTCGTCATTTTCTTCATCGGAGTGATGTGACGCCATTAACACCATATTTGCACATTCATCGCTTTCCGATTCCGATGAGGAACTAACTTCATTTTCATCCCAAGAAACATAAGCCTTTTTATTTTTGAAGTCCTTCTTGCCTTTGAATCCTCCTTTCTTTGCAAGTCTTGGACAATCCGGTTTTATATGACCTTGCTTCCCACATTCATAACATGTAACTTCTTGAATCGATGTGGATGCATCCTTCTTCCTGAAATGTTTATTCT
The DNA here is from genome assembly GCA_963966055.1 of Lathyrus aphaca. NCBI lineage: Eukaryota > Viridiplantae > Streptophyta > Magnoliopsida > Fabales > Fabaceae > Lathyrus > Lathyrus aphaca. The sequence continues at coordinate 387,110,694 of OZ014524.1, read as the reverse complement.
TTTTAGGAAAAGAGGAATTATTATTTTTGTTAAAAAACTTACCAAGCTTCTTAACAAGAAGCATGAAGTTCTCATCTTCAGAAATCTCGTCATCTTTGTCATCCTTCGTGTCAATCTTTAAAGCAATTCCTTTGGACTTTTTCTCTTGACTTTCGTGCTTCTCGAGCCTTCCAAGTTCCAATTCGTGCTCTTGAAGTTTGCCGAATAGAGATGTGGATGTCATCATTGAGAGACTCTTCTTCTCCGAAATAGTGGTCACCTTCGGTTGCCATTCCCTTGTCAAGGACCTTAGGACTTTCAAATTGAGATCTTCGTTGGTGAAGGTCTTCCCGAGTGCAATCAAGTGGTTGGTTAGATGAACAAATCTTTTTTGTAAGGCCACAATAGATTCTTCGGGCTGCATGCGGAACATTTCATATTCTTGACTTAACGTGTTAAGCCTTGATCTTTTTACTTCTGTTGTTACTTCATGTGTTTCTACCAAAGTATCCCAAATCTCCTTAGCCGATTTGCATTGTGATACGCAGAAGAATTCGTCAATACTAAGAGCGCTTTGGAGTATGTTGATTGCCTTCTTCTCATTTAGGATCTTCTTTTTATCATCTTCATCATACATATTCTTCAATTTTGCGGTTCCAACGCCATTGATCACATTAACAGGATTATGCGGACCTTCTTCGATTGCATCCCATATGCCTTCTCCTTGGGCTTCAAGATGTTCCCTCATTCCGATTTTCCAAAAATCGAAGTATTCGCCGGAGAAGAGCGGAGGCTTGTTGCTACTTCCACCATCTTTGAAAACAGGATTCGAGTTTATGGAAGCCATAGAATCTTGTAGGAACAGGTTACCTAAACCTGCTCTGATGCTAATTGTAAGATCAAAGTGCGCCTAAGAGGGGGTGAATTAGGTGTTATCAAGTTTTTCGATTCTTTTTCTTCGATGGATGGATTTTTCTTTTTATGGTTTATGGAATGAAAACGGTAAAGCAGGAAATAAAAAAGGACACGAAGGTTTATCCTGGTTCTCTTCACAATCCGAAGGTACATCCAGTCCCCTTTCAACACGAAAGAGATTTCCACTAGTTTTTATAACAGTGCAACCTATCACACCTTCAATGGTGAGGCCTACTTTCTAACAAACTAAACAATCAAGTGTGCAAGAACAATCCTCTTGCCACACTAACCCTTATGTCCAAACAATCCTTGGAACACAAGTCACAAATAGAAAACACTTTCTATAATTTTTGTTTGAGTGAGTAATACAATGATTGGTATCAATATAAATTGATCTTCTCCTATATTCAAAATTCACTACTCAAAATTCAACACAAGTGTTCAAATGAAAATATGAAATATGATGAACTTATGAACACTTTTTGAAGTATGAAAAATATTTGAATTTAGTGATTTTGATTGTGTGATAATTTTTGAAAATTCTTGGAGGTGTTTATGAATTTGAAATTTTAAGAATTTATAAGAGTTGAAACACCTATTCAAAAAGTTAGGAGAATTTATGAAAAAATTCTTTGAAAAGGTATAAAAAAGTTATGAAATAAAATCATGAAGAGGTATAACACTTAACAAAATATTTGAAATGAAGAGAAACAATTTTTCAAAAATCCTTCAGTGTTAACCGGTTAACCATATGGTTTAATCAGTTAACGCACTGAAAAATTACCACAAAATTGAAAAATTGGTACCGTTAACCGGTTAACCCATATGGTTAACCGGTTAACACTGTTAAAACTCAGAAAAATAATTCTGTTTTAAGTGTTAAAACTAGTTCCGATTATTTTCAAAATGTGCATATGCATTGAATTAGTATGATAAAATATTTTGAACACTTGTATATCATTTTAAGGAGTAAATTTTGATATACCTAAGCCTTGTGTCCAAGTCTTGAAAATGTTGCACAAAAGCTTGATTCGAACGGTAGCATTCCATTGATGATGCATAGCCATGATCTTGATCTTTGTTGTCATCTCGACTTTTTGCAATATGGAATGAGCTTGAATAATGTTGACGTCATCAAAACATTGAGCTTGAAGTATGCTTCTACACATTAGACTAAGTGTCTTATGTTGAAACCTATTATATTTAGAAACAGAAGTCATAGGTAAACCTTCAACAACAATTTGAGCCTTGTTTATAATTTCTTGAATAATGGAAGGATAAGCAAGAGCTACACCTTTCTTTTCCTTGAGAGCAATGATGCGACTTGCAAAGTAGTATGGCCAGTTGACTTTCACCTTATTCCGAAGTATGTAGATAAGATGAACTTCAGCCATATCAATACGAGAAAAACCTCATTTCTTAGGACACAAGTTATGCAACACAATCCAATGAAGAATACGGTCCGTTGGCTTAACTATTCCTATTATTGTAGATAACGGAAACAATTCACAATTAACCATAGCCTCAATAAACGATTCCTTTAGCATACCATTTAATTCCTTATGAAACTCATAGTTATCAAATTTATCAGATTCCGTCGTCAATATACTTGCAGCCTCAGGATCAATACCAAAAATATCTTTCCAAACTTGAGCAGTTACAACAAGCATTTTATCACCCATGCGAAAATTAAAAGAAAAACCCTTGAATTTACCAACAATACCTGCATAAAACATTCTCACCAAATCATCATTATACTCTTCATGACAAGATAAAAATGGATTGATTTCATGAAAATCAATGAAGTCAATAATATGAGGAATGTGCATCTGATTTGCAGTTTGTTTGGAATAAACACACTGATGAATAATCTTCCTATTTTTGAACTTCTTATCCTATGTTTCCCTCAAATCAGATGGAAGGAGAGAAAGAGCATTTACCGGTAGAGAGGGGTGAGATGAGGAGCCCCTTGTGGTCCTTTTACTTGTAGTCCTTGTAGCCATCTTGAAGATTTTGGAGAAGATTGAAGAATTTGTGAAGAAAAGGATTTTAGGGTTCTTAAGAGAGAGATAGAAATGAATTGATGAAGATGAAATGATGTATGAAGAGAAATGTATGTTATAAAAAATTGATTAATGTCATTAAAAAATTAACTCAACCATAATGTGAAATGAGCTGACTCGTTAATGTTATTGGTCGACGCAACAAGGTTCATAAGTCAACACATGAGTCGACCTGTTGGGACCCGAGCGTGCTGACTAAGAAAACACCACAAATATTAACAACATCATACCAAATCATCATTATATCACATCACAATGCATTCAAATGACAAACATATTACTAATTTGATATATTGAACAATATAATAGATAAATAAGGACACAAACAAAAGCACGCACACACTCACAAATTCATATATTGAACAAGTTACTCGAAGCGAACATAGTGGGAATGATATTACCTCGTAGATTTGAAAATATAGGATGAATAATCAAACGTAAACACTTCAATAGACAAGTTGTTAGTGAAGAAATATATTAAGTCAAACAATAATATATGATAACCATTTTTAAGATTAAGATCGATCAGAAATGTCAAGAAAACCAAGTTCCCTACGAATATGAAAGAAAGCCTCAGTGGCAAGTGGTTTTGTAAAAATACCAGCAAGTTGATTTGAACTTTCAACATGCTCGAATACCAAATCTCCTTTCTCTACATGATCTCTAAGGAAGTGATTTTGAATTTCAATATGTTTAGTGCGTAAGTGTAAGATTGGATTTTTGGTAAGGTTTATTGCACTAGTGTTGTCACATAGAATTGGAATATATTTGAGAATAATATTGAAGTCGAGCAATTGTTGTTTTAGCCATAAAGTTTGGGCACAACAATTTCCAGCCGCAACATATTTCGCCTATGCAGTTGACAAAGCAACAAAAACTTGCTTTTTGCTATGCCAACTTATAAGAGAGTTAGAAAAGAAATGACAAGTGTCACCAGTGCTTTTCCTATCTACTTTGCACCCGGAAAAGTCGGAATCGTAAAAACCTACCAACGAATAATCACTACCCTTAGGATACCAAAGACCAAACTTAGAAGTATCACAAAGATATCTAAGAATGCGTTTAACAGATTTTAAATGTGTTTCCTTAGGCAAGATTGAAATCTAGCACACATGCAAACACTAAACATAATATCCGGACGAGATGCGGTAAGATAAAGAAGAGATCCGATCATACCTCGATACCTTTTTATATCCACATCCTTACCATTTTCATCACGATCGAGAATTGATACCTTAGACATTGGTGTATCAATAGGTTTTGAATTTGTCATATCAAACCTATTGAGAAGTTCATTTCAATACTTTGTTTGACTTATGAAAGTTCCCTCTTCAAGTTGTCTAATTTGGAGTCCGAGAAAGAAGTTAAGCTCCCTCATCATACTCATCTCAAATTCACCCTGCATAGAACTTGAAAACTCCTTGACTAACTTCATATTTGTAGACCCAAAAATGATATCATCTACATACACTTGTACTAATGTTGAGTGATTTCCTTCTCGTTTAATAAAGAGAGTAGTATCAACTTTTCCTCTTGAAAAACCTTGATTAATTAAGAAATTTACTTAGGCGTTCATACCAAGCTCTAGGAGCTTGTTTGAGACCATACAAGGCACGTTTAAGCTTGTAAAAATGATTAGGATTTTCATGGTTTTCAAATCTGGGAGGTTGACAAACATACACTTCTTCATTTATGTATCCGTTAAGGAAAGCACTCTTAACATCCATTTGATATAGTTTAAAATTATGTGAGCTTGCAAATGCAAGTAAAAGGCGTATAACCTCGAGCCGGGCAACAGGAGCATAAGTTTTCTCATAGTCTGTGCCTTCCTCTTGGTTATACCCTTAAGCAACAAGATTGGAATTGTTGCGAGTAATAATACCATTTTCGTCCATCTTATTCCTAAATACCCATTTTGTGCCAATTACTCGATGACCCCGCGGAGGTGGAACAAGGTCCCAAACCTCATTTCTTTTAAAGTGATTATGTTCCTCTTGCATAGTTAAAAACCAATTTTCATTGCGTAAAGGATATTTGGAATTTTTAGGCTCAATTTGAGAGACAAAAGAATAATGAAAACAAAAATTACTTATCCTTGATCGAGTGGTGACATCGTTTGAGATATCTCAAAGAATATTGTCGATGGGGTGGTCTTTTGAAGTTTTCCACTCCAACGGTAGATCATTTTGAATTGATGCTTGATCTTCATCTTTGAGATCAAATTCTTTAATCAGCTCCTCCTCAGCTATATCCGGAATGGGTTCAACACGAGACACATCATGATCTTTAAAAATCTCTTCAGAATAAGCACCTGCACCAATAACAACACTACCTTTCTCGACAACTTTCGGACAAGATTCATCAAAAGAGACATGCACTGATTCTTCAACAATAAGTAATCTCTTGTTGTATACTCTATATTCCTTACTTGAATTAGAGCATCCAAGAAAGATACCTTCATCTGCCTTTCAATCAAATTTTCCAAGATTTTCTTTTCCATTAATTAACACAAAACATTTACATCCAAAGACATGAAGATGTGATACATTTGGCTTTCTTCCTTTTATAAGTTCATAGGGTGTTTTATTTAGAATGGGTCGAATAATTATCCTATTCAACACATAACATGTGGTGCTTATAGAATCGGCCCAAGACTATTTAGGAAGACCACTATCATTGATCATAGTTCTTCCTAACTTCTCTAGCATGCGATTTTTACGTTCCACTACACCATTTTGTTGTGGAGTTCTAGGAGTGGATAAATTATGTTCAATGCCATGTTTTTCACAATATATTTCAAAAAGATGACTTTCAAATTTACCTCCATGGTCACTTCGAATCGTTATAATGTTTGTGTTAAGTTTGTTTTGAGACAACTTGGTGAATGGTTCAAATGACGAGAAGGTGTCACTTTTACTTGCTAAGAAAATTGTCCAACAAAATCTTGAGTAGTCATCCACAGTAACAAATCCATAATAATTTCCTCCTAGACTTTTGATTCTTGATGGACCAAAAAGATCCATGTGTAGAAGTTCAAAAGGTCTAGATGTAGAAACTAAATTTTTGGATTTAAAAGACACCTTTGTTTGCTTTCCCATTTGACAAGCATCACAAAGATGATCTTTAGTGAATTTTATTTTTGGTAAACCAACTACTAAGTTTTTGGAAACAATTTTGTTGAGAAAGACAAAGTTAATGTGTGTCAAACGTCTATGCTAAAGCTAAGAGTCATCACTTTTGGAGACTAAACATTTAGGATCATTCATGGACACCACACTCAAGTCAAGCATGTATACATTATTAAACCTCAAGCCCTTAAACATGACATTCTTATTATCACCATGTTAAATTATGCAACCTTCTTTTGAAAAGGAGACTTTGTTTCCCTTGTCGCACAATTGACTAATGCTAATGAGATTATGTTTAAGGCCTTCCACTAAGAGGATATTAGAGATAAATGTAGAAGTGGGATTACCTACACTACCTTTGCCGAGTATAGCTCCCTTATTGTTATCACCATAGGTAACAAAACCTTTTTTCTTAGCCACAAAGTCATAGAATAAGGAGATGTCACCCGTCATGTGTCTTGAGCATCCATTATCAAGAAACCATCGTTTCTCTGTAGCCTTAAGAAACTCCACCTACATGATAAAACAAGAGAAAGTACCCAATTTTCATTGGGTCCTTGTGTGTTAGTGAAACTTTGGTTGCATTTAGGCAACCATTGAAAAATGCCTTTAGGGACCATGAATCTCCTAAATCGACATTTAGCAATAGTGTGACCCCTCTTGCAACAATAAAGAAAACTCAAGATTGGTTTATAGTCCCATTTGCTATTTTGATCTCTCACTACATAAGTATATCTTTGATATGGATTATTCATAGATTCTCTAAAATTTGAGCGATCAATATCAAATGTCATCTTTGGTTGTGACATCTTGTCTAATTTGGCTTAAGAGTTTTGACTTCTTTTTGCCAAATGCAACAAGTTTCACAACTATGAAAGTTATGCCATTCTTGTTTGTCTTCTTTAATATATTCCATCATAGAGCGCTTAAGAGCTTCTAATGCATTTTGATTATCAGAAACCTTTTTCTCTAAGTATTTAAAAATTGCTTATTGGATGCTACACGCTTAAAAGATTATTTAGCTTCTTGGTGGAGAACTTTAAAAGTACTAAGTAAATCAGAATAAGACAATTTTTCAAAGTTATCATATTTAGTATGTCTTACTTGCTTTTGCCCTTTTTGTGTGCCATAAGACAAAGATTCACTTTCTCTTCCTTGTCACTTGAGCTTTCTTTGCTCGAAGATTTACTATCACTTTCCTATGCGATATATGCCCTTCTAACTTTGTTTCCTTTCCTTTGATATTTGTCTTTCTCTTTGTCTTTCTTTAACATTGGGCATTCCGGTTTGTAGTGACCCGGTTTTCCACAATTGTAACATGATCCTTTAACTTTGGTACTTTTGTTTGATTCTTGCTTGGAGGGGTTAGATTGTCTTTTATAGTTAACAAGGCGCTTGTTCGAATGAGAGATTTCATTCTTTCTAAGATACCAATTGTATCTTCTAAAAAACAGCCCCATTTCCACATTGGATTCATCGTCTTCGTCACTTGATTCACTCTCACAATATTTATTTGTGGATGATTTTGAAGTATAAGTCTTGAATGCAATAAACTTCTTCTTCTTCTCATTGTCGTTTGGTTTTTCATTCTTTTCATTCTTCTCATTCTCTTCATGCTCATGCAGATTAAAGAGCTCTTGCTCATGCTCTTGTAGCTTCCCAATCAACTTTTTCAAATCCAATGTCCATACATCATTTGCTTCTTTGATTGCTGTAACCTTTGGTAACCATTCCCTAGTAAGACACCTTAAAATTTATTTAGTAGCTACATCGTTGGGAGTGGTTTGCCCAAGATCATTTAAGCGATTTAATAAATGAGAGAACCTCTTTCCCAATTCACATATGGTTTTCCCTTGGTTCATGTGAAATCGATCAAACTCTTGTTGCAAAGTGTTAATTCTAGCTAGCTTCACGTCATCAGTTCCCTCATGGGAAATCTGTAACGCTTCCCACATAGCTTTAACCGTAGTATGATGAGAGACTCTAAAATATTCATCTGCTCCCAAAGAAGCAATAATCATATTTCGAGCCTTCTAATCATAGTTATAGTTCTTTTCATCTTTTTCATCCCATTGTGCTTCAGGTTTAGGTATTTCAAGGTTATTCTCTTCGGTCATGGTTATTTGAATAGGACCATCTTGAATAACCTTCCATATTTTTCTATCAACAGAGTTGATATGAATACGCATACAATCCTTCCAGTTACTATATTTTCTCCGGTGAAAACAGGTGCTCTATGATATGCCCCCGTTGGATCGTTATCATTTTCTAAAAGGTTATATGTGAAGCACTAGATGAACCGGTGCTCGTGATACCACTTGTTAGACGATGGCACAGATTTAGAAGGGGGTTGAATAAATACTTTTTTAAATTTAACTTTTCAAAAATATTTTGAAAAATGCTTTGCGGAAGTTCCCCGGAAAACTCGTCTGAAGAAAATAAAGTCACCGGTGATCGGATATGCGTTTTGAAACCGAATGGGAAATAAAGGATGATAAGACACTTAAGATATTGCAACTAAATCACTCAAATTCAATTCACTTGATAACCCACTCTCAACAATGAATAATAGAGAAGCAATAAGCACAAAAGAAATGAATTTATGTGTTTTGACTTTTTCACAAACACTTGGTGTGCAACAACACAAAGTGTTATGTCTAAGTTAAAGTAGTGCAAATTTTTTACAATGTTTATGTCAAAAATTGATAACACAATTTATCCAATAGTTGGTGTGCACATACTCAACCAAAACAAAATTTTTTCAAACCAAACAAATTCAAGTTATGCATAAAATATATGAAAAAAATGAACATGAATTAATATGTACATTGTCGTTATTATTGCTATGTGTGGTTGTTGCTGTGGTTACATGACATAGTTCTTGGTATACGTTAATGTAGTTGTTGATGTATGTTGTGATGTTGTAGGTGTTTATAGGTGTTATTGATGTTGATATATGTTGTTATAGTTGATGATGCATGTTGTAGGTGTTGATAGGTGTTATTGATGTTGATATATGTTGTTATAGTTGATGATGGATGTTGTAGGAGTTGATAGGTTTTACTGATGATGATGATATATGTTGTTATAGTTGATGATGCATGTTGTAAGTGTTGATAGGTGTTATTGATGTTGCCATATGTTGTTGTAGTTGATGATGCATGATGGAGATGTTGATTGAAGTTATATAATGTTGTCATGTGTTGTTATTGTCGTTGTAGTTATATGACGTAGTAGTTGTTCGGTGTTGTTATATGTTGTTGATACATGTTGTTGATGTTGCTATGTGTTGTTGTTGTAGTTGTGGTTATATCATGTAGTAGTTGTTAGGTGTTGTTGTATGTGGTTGATGTAGGTTGTTGATGTTATTATATGTTTTTGATGATGCTATTACACGAGATAGTTGTTGTTGTATGTTGTGGGTGATGCTTTTGCATGGGATAGTTGTTGTTGTATGTTGTTGGTGATGTTGATGCATGAGGTAGATAATGTAGTCATTGCATATTGTCATTGATGGTGTATGGCATGTGCATTGTTGGGGACGGTGTACCAAGCTTGGGTATATCCATCCAAATTCCAAATGGAATCGTTGTGTTGTGGGTTCGATCATGAAATAGGGATCGTACGTGACCATGAAACAGGGGTCGAGGGTGTGATCATGAAATATGGATCATACTGGACCATGAAAGAGGGGTTGAGAGTTCCGATGGGAACTGGATCTTGAAATAGAGATCGAATTATTGTACCACATGCATAGAATTGGTAGAGTCTCATTGCATGGTTTGTTGTTGGTGTGCATAATGTTGTTATGTATTTTGGTGCATTTGTTTGATTGTTGTGGATGAGAAGTGGTGAATTATTTAATGATACTTGCTTATATTCTTATTATTTTTCCCTTTTGTTGGTGTAAGTATCTCACCCTTCTGTTTGAATGTTACCGCTATGTTGGTAACGTGCAAGTGATCAGGTTAAGTAGAGTGGTGGTCAGTGAAGTCGGTGTACTTCACAATTAGAAGAGTCGGCTCTGATACATGCTTTGGGGTGTCGGGTCGACAGTTGTTCTTTGTTTATTTATTTAGAAAAACATTTTTGTAATTGAATCTTACTATATATTTATTTAGATTTTTCTGCTGCAAGTAAAACTACTTTGTAAAACGTATCACATTGAGCCACGTGTTTTAGTGATTGTGACACTCAGAATAAAATGTGTGTTTTATTTACTCTGATTTTATTTATAAATTCAGGGGATAATTTTGGGTGTTACAAAGTGGTATCAGAGTAGGTCAGTCCGACCGACCAGGTTGCGTAGTTGTGTTGTCTCTAGTATGCGACATGTGTGTAAGAACTTTGTCGATACTTGTTTTATTTTCCATTGTAGGTTGGGAATGAAACAAGTAAGGGAGAAGCATTTGTTTCTCTTGGATATTCCCGGTGTTGAGATATGGGATATCAAGTCGTTGTAAGAGCGAGTGTTGTATGGACTGTTCAACTATTTAGAGAAAGGTGTTACCTCGAAGGGAGGCAATCAGGTGTTCTTGTTGTTCGTTTCCTTGTGGAGGAGGAAGGCGATGTTATTCTTGGAATGAATGGGTGGAGTTAAACTGTGTGTTTGTTAGTCATTAAGAGGGTGGTGTATGGTTCCATTGAATGCTATTATCACTTGGTGAGGATAGTTTATACCCCCATCATGATTGTCAGATGTAAATCAACAAATTGAGGAACTGATCACCCTTAATCTCTTATTGATAACAGACGGGATTATGTTGGATGGGATAAACATGACTTGCTAAGATAGGATAGCATGTACTATGAATGATACAAATTTAAGTCAGGTGCTTGCAGAGTGTTTGGATTAGTCGATGTAATTTCCTATATATGGAAGTGAGACGGATTCAGGAATGTGAGATGGAGAAACACGAGGAACTGAATCGAGATAACATCTTGGGTAGGAAACTGTAAACACCCCAAATTTGCCCTCACTAAGTTCACACTGTGGCTTATGATCTTTCATATTTGCATTAGTTCAAGCATACCATATCATATTAAATTTTTGCTTCACTGCATTAGTTCAAGTTCATCTGCATCTAGGGTTTGTGACTTGAGCCATCCAAGATTCATCTGAGCCACTCCAAAGGTCTTAAATCACCTCAAGAGGGTCCATGTATGTTCAATCATCATCTTATATCCCTCAAAGATCAAGGAAGTCAAAGAATCACAAGAGCTGGCAAAGCATGGAAGCAGAGCCAGGGTTTAACTACACAAATGACCTGAAATTAGGGTTTTGGTTTCAGAGGCCATAACTCCAATTTTTTTGGTCATTCTTGTTTCTATTGGTCTCAATATGTTATAAGGATCATGTATACCAAGTTTTATGAAGAAACTCATTGTGGAAGTCATTTGTTCATTGGGTAACTTCTTGAGCAAGTCAGAGCAAAATCAGGGCATCTGAGGCCCCCCAACATGGAACCAAAATGGAATTTTCATCAAATTGAAGTTATATGGTCTTTATTTGATCATTGGAGTGCTTATATGTTCACAAAGTTGAAGGAAAATAAGCTAAACCAAAAGTTGCCAAAAATGGAAATGACTTGTAATGGAAACTTTCCATTTTGGGAAAGTTTTTCAACCTCCTCTTTCTCAACCAAAAATGCTTCAAATGAAAAATTGTTGGCCATGAAAGTTGTAGATTGGATCATTCCCTTTTAAAAAAGTACAAGAACAAGACCTAATTCATTTTGGAACTCAAGATATGGCTTGTCAAAGTTGGCACAAATCCCATAAATTTCAAGAATGCACAAAAAGGGATTCTTTGCAAAACCACTTGCCAAGGCTTTTTGTGACTTCAAACACACTTCAATACATCATAGCATCATAGAGCATTGCTTCTAGATCAGAATTGCCCTAGGAATTGCAAGATCACATGCCTTGAACACCCAGATTTCTCAAAGGGGCCAAAACATCACATAATTGCAAAACACCCCATAACTTATTTCCCACATGCTGAATTGCCTCAAGAATGAATTTGTGGACTTCCTTGAAGTCAGCTGCGCATGGACATGCCCAAAGGCCAGCTGCAACCTTGCCCATACCTCAAGTACACAAGTTGGTGACTTTTTGCAAGAAGGCCATACCAATCACAATAGGGCACAACCACTCCACAGACCTATCACAAGTTGATATGTGGACCAAATGCTGGCTATAACACACAAGAACACAAGCTGAACCCTAAGAATCACCAAGTTCACAAAAACTCTCCCTCTTGCAAAAGCTTTCGAATCTCCCAACTCAGCCACTCAATCTTCAAACAAATTCCACCATTCATCTCTAAATCACTCACTGATCATAAACCACCCATTAAAACAGCCAAGAACACACAATAAATAAAATACAATTTTCAGCCAGTTGAGGTGCAAACTCACAAACCAGCTATCCACAAAGCTTTCTAAGCATTGGAACCTCTTCAGGAAGGTCATTAGAGGCATTTTGCACCAAGGAAGCAGCCAGAAAGCTCAAGGGTGAAAAGCTCCATCTCAGGTATCTATTCAAATTAATTTTTCCAGAACTTCTTTTTTATGTTACAAAATGATTAAGCTTGCTTCACTGATCACACTGAACATGGAATTTTTTAAAATGGTTGAGAAATGAGAGTGTATTGATTGTCTGAAATTTTTGCCATGTTTATGTTTCTCTTCAAATCAGGAGTTTGAGTGAAAAGAAATTTGTTTTGAGAGTGGATTTGATCTTAGGAGGGTGAGAGGAGTGAATCTGGAGCTTTAGAGCTCCAGAAAAGACCTAGGGAAGAAGTTGAAAACTTTCAGGGGAGGGTGTCACCGGAGAAGACGACCGGAGCTCTTCTGCGGTGACCTGAAAGTCATTAATTTGTTTAATTAGGGTTAGGGAAAATTTTGAATGTAGGCCATTGGATTTAGGTTTCCCGCGTGCGTTGTGTGGTCCAGATCTTGTCATTAACATTTAATCTGATTTATTTAATTAATTAAACAAGATTAAGTAAGTTTGAATTCCAGCCACAGGATCTGGCGCGCAGTCAACCAATCCTTCCCCAGATTCAATCCTGGCCATTCCCTTTGCATACTTCAGTTTATTTTAATTTTTATTTCATATTTTTCTATTTGTTTTGTACGTTTTATTTAAAATAGCAAGAAAATGCCAATAATATTTTTATTCTGCATTTTGGTTCCAAATAATTTTCTTAACCCAAAAATATTTTTATTTTTATTTTTTGCATTTAAAAATCATTTTTTAGACATTTAAATGTTTATTTTAATTAATTAATGAGAATTAATTAATTAAAATATCATTTAGGTTTCTAAAAAATCCAGAAAAAATTCATATTGCATCTTTAAACATTTAGAGACATTGTCATACCATCCACTCAAATTTATTTTTGGTTTTGAACCATTTTTGACAATTTTCTTGAATTTAGGGTTCATAAAATTCTTATTTTTGAACCCTAACATCAAGAATTATTTTTTTCCTAACCAAGAATGGTATGATAATGATTCTTTTTGCATTGATCTTCATTTGAAATTTATTTTCTAGAATATTTTTGTCATGAATTTCTTCTGCCTTTTTGAATTGATTGGCATTTTCCCCCTTTAGGTACCTTAAAACCCTAGATAACTTAGAAAAATCATAACTTTCATTAGGTTAAGAGTTAGGTCTTCTCCTTTGGGGTATGATATCATATGGGGTTAGGGTTCTTTTGATTGCATTTTAAATTTTTTATCTTGTCATTTGCTTCTGTTTTTGAGTTTTGCATCTCATGTTGCATGAAAACCCTAATTTTCCATCTTCCTTTGCATACATCTTGCATAAGCATTCACATAATAACTTGCCATGACATTTTGTGCATTCACATGACCTCTAAGAAATCCTAGGACACATTAGATTCATGCTTGATCATTTACTCATCCATTTACTATGTTATGCCTTCATTTCATTCCATGTGCATTCATGTGCTTTCATGCTCCTTTCATGCTTCATTTGCATCCTCATTACTTGTGTGATCATTCACAATTCTTGACATGCTCTCATATCATCTCATAACATCATTTGCACCATGAACATGCTTCTGGTTTTGGTTTGCATCCTTGCATTCATTTCATTTTCATTTCATTTCATTTCTTTATGCTAACTTTTCAGGTGGTAAGTACTTTGAGAAGTGAATTTGCCTTCACTTCTCACTTCTATTCTCATCTCTTCTTCTATGCATCTTTGTCGCATTTCGTGTTTGTCTTAGAGTGAGTTTGTTTGTTCATGTTCCTTCATTTTCTTTCTTCAAGCAACTTATCTTCTTAAGTGAAGTAAGTTGACTTGCTTCTTCTGCTTCTCCTCATTTCATCTGCTTCTTCCTTGGTGGCTCTTCTTGAAGACCTCTTGAAAGCCTCATAAACCCTATGAAAACCCAAGCATGATCACAATAATTAGGGTTTTGATTAGTCCCCCTTTAGTTTTACCTTTGTATCTTCTTTTGTGTCTCCTCATCTCATAATCAGAGACTAAACCTTTAAGGTTTTAAGGCTTTGTGATTAAGGTTATGCCTGCATCCTTCTCTTACGATGGAGTGTATAACTTTAATCCTAAGTGTTAAACCCTTAATGTGTTTAAATCTTTTAATCAATCCATCTTAATAATCACTAAGACAATAACTTGTAACTTGGGCCTTGCATTAGGGTTCTAATTCTTCCTTAATTGGTTAAGAAGGACTAACCATAGTGTTAATGGACAAGTCCCCCTCAAGTTGTCTTACAAACCATAAAATCCACTTCTTAATCTTACCATTAATTAAAATCCACTCTAATAAAGGCTTTGTTTTGTCATGAGGTTAATCCCTAATCATGGATTAAGTTGAGGTATCTTTCTCAGCATAATGTTCTCATCTATTATCCTTCTATTAGGATGGTGTAATGAGTCCATTAAATCCTTGATTATGGCTTAAACTCATTACTTAACACTAAACCAAAACTCCAAAAACATCTAAATAATTACAAGTAGGTTAATGATCTTAATCCTACATCATGGTGATCAAGTGTGAGGTGTTTACTTCATACTTAAAGTATTCTCATTACCCTTAATCAGAGGGAGGATGTGATGAGTTTACTAACCCTTGGTTTAGGCTTAAGCTCATTAACTTATGACAAACACAAAAAGCAATAAAAGACTGAAAACACAAAAAACAAACAATAATCGTCTCCTCCGGAATTCTTTTCTCATCTCATTCACTCACGAACGAGAACTTGCTTCTTCCGTCTAATGCAAGACAGTTTGCACCTGAGCCAGACAGGTCATACACTTGAACATAGGCAAGCAAGCAGTTCACAAGTCAATTTATCTTTCATTCTATTTGAGTTGAACTACGGTGTTCTGACTTCCTCATTTCACGAGAGGATACGTAGGCATAACTTAACAGTTATCGAACAAAAGTCTCTGTATGTCCCCCCTCTTTCAGCATTATTCTTTAAGCCTCATTCTTGAGCAATCCATTTCACATCTCTTCTGCACTGACACCTGTACATTCTTTTCCACCTTTTGCACACAGATAGCACTGACACTACCCCTTTAGACACAAATCTTTTAAGCGTGGATCCCGTCGAGTATGACGGACAATCTGGGTGCTAATACCTTCCCAGGTTGTAACCAACCCCCTTTCTCAGTTTCTCTGGTTCGCAACTGTCTTATCCCTATCTTTCCAGGTTTATGCAGCATTACCTTTCCTTCGAGATAAAAATGCCTAGCTGGCGACTCTATTCACCTTCACCTTCATTTCTCCTTTCGCCGACCGTTCGCGCTTGTACCGGGATGCAAATCTTCGGGAGCGATAGCTTGACGACTCTGCTCGGGAACCTTATACTGCAACCAGGGCTTCTGGTTCTTTTTGTGGGTTCCTCCTAGAGCTTGTTTGATTTGTGTTTACGGGGGTGTTATGTGCTAATTGTGCTTGTTTATTTGCTTTATTTATTGCCTTATGTACAGTTTTATTTACTGCTTTCTTTATAGTTTTTTATACATCATAATGTCATTATCATTGCTGGATCTGGTTTCTGTTTTGGTGGGTGGGATTCCATTGAGTGATTAAGGTCCTATACCTGGGACCTGAGTGACACCTAGGCTAAAGTGGTTCATATTCTTTCCCATTCCATTTCGGTTTGGTGCGGGAATATGAAACACGGTTCAGATGTGGGTTTCTTCTTGAAAACTCTGTGCTACAAATTTCCTGTAGTGCTAGGGCTATATGGGAAGCCTGCTAAGTCTGGATGACCTTTATTTTGACCTTCAGAATCTGGGGTGAATTAGAGGAGGATCTTTTATGGTTATTGTAAACACTGTACCTCCGAGTTAGAAGTGTTTACACTTCTCATAATTGATCCAAGTCTAAGGATCCTTGTTCTAGAACATTACATGTGAGGGGGTTGGGTTGTTTACAGGTTTGCAGGAACCCTTGGCCACATCATACCCTGTTACTATTTTGTTTAAGAATACTTCACTTTGGACAGTTCTTGTGATTAACCCTGGACTTGTGACTCTTTATTTGAGTCCCCCACCCTGGTTACTGGATTTCTAAGCCTCCATCAGGACCTTTGAACATACATGGGCCTTATATCAAGACAAATAATCAGATCCTGCTCTTGATCACAAACCCTTGTATATCATTTGCATATATCATCATTGCATCATTTAACATTTGTTTATTTGTTTTTCAGGGTATCCACCTCATTATATTTGGTTTGGTTTTGACCCCTTCTACTGCTTAGACCTCAGCTTCAGTTATCTTCTTCAGCATCTGCTTCAGCTATCTCCTTCAGAACCTCCATCAGCCTGTCAGAGACTTACCTCCAACTTTTCAGTTTCTGATCTTCATCAGTGTTTGTCTTCAGCACTCATGGATGTTCCAAGGAAAAGCAACATATCTTATCACTTCTTTGAGCCCTCTTTGACTGGTATCAGGCAGGTCCAGTCACTTATCACACCTGACCACATCCCACTGTTTAGAGAGCACTATGGGGGTATTTTATACATGGTCATGGATCTTGATTCATCTCAGAGGAGCATGATCCACACATGCTTGCAGTTTTATGACCCTCCACTTAGATGCTTCACTTTTCTAGATTTCCAGATGGGGCCTCTACTGGAAGAGTTTTCCTAGTTGATTGGAGTGCCTATCAGAGGAGGGATCCCCTTCAACCCAGAGATGACTGCTCCCAGAAGTGAAGAGATAGCAAGGGCATTACACTTGGAGCCTGCCCTTATTGAGCAAAGCATGACAACAAAGGCTGGGATTCCTGGTTTACATCTGGACTTCTTGATTTCTCAGGCCACCCTGAAGGCTACATTGGGAGAATGGAAGGCAGTCTGTGCACTTTTAGCCCTCAACATATATGGGGTTATATTGTTTGCAGATCAACCCAAATTTGTGAGTAAAAATGCCATCCACTTGTTTTTGCTGAGGAACCCAGTGCCTACATTGCTAGGAGATTCTTACTACTCCATCCATCAGAGAAATGAAAATAAAAGGGGGAAGCTAGTTAGATGTTGTGCTCCCTTGTTCTACTCCTGGCTACTCATACACCTGCCTAAATCAGATGCTTTCTTGAACCCACATCAGCAGAAGAATTGGGCCAAGAGGTTCATTGCCTTAACATCGGAGGATATCAGATGGTGCACCCAGAACACCAAAGGCAAGGATATTATTACCAGCTGTGGGCAATACCCTAATGTTCCTCTGATAGGAGTAAAAGGTTGCATCAATTACAACCCTTTACTGTTTAAGAGACAATTGGGATATGCCTTGGTTCACCCTCCCAGAGGACAGGATTTAGCTGAGACCCTATACTGTGAAGTGCAACCTAATTCAGCTGTTGTCAGACAAGTTTCCTGGGCTTGGGACAACATCCAAACCAAAGGGACAACCATCCTTGGAAGGTGTAACAATATTGCTTCAGCCCAGTACTCTGACTGGTCCCGTACTAGAGCTCAGATTACCAGGATGCCTTTCACCTTGGAAGACACACCTGGACCATCTATAGTACAGCCTGCAGCAACTGTTAGCCTGGAGGAATTTGGAAAGCTGAAAGAGAGGAATAATCAACTATCTGAGGCCCTGAAGAAGACTCTTTGGGAAAGAAATGACGGTCGCCTGGACATTGAGAGATTGGAAAGACTCAAGACTGAGCATCTGACCAAGATTGAAAGGACAGATGACTACATAAGGAAAGCAAGAGCAGGAGAGCTGGTTTTGAAGAATGCCTGCAAGGAGGCCAAGATTCAGAAGGCTAGGGTTGAGCATTACCTGGAGGAAAGCCAGGCTAGGTGGATCAGGATCACCGAAGCCCGTTCACAAGAAGACCAGAGGACTCAGGCCAAGATTGAGCAGCTGGAGGCCAATGAGAAGAAGCAGCAGGAAGCTCTGTTGGCTGCTCAGAAGGAGATATCTGAACTGAAACTCCGGGCGGGGTTAAAGAGATCAAAGGATCAGGACAGGCATAAAAAGCTGAATAATTCCATTGCTACCAGGAACCTCCTCATTAGGACCATTACAGAGCACCCAGCTGGTCCGGTGACTGAGGCACTCCTGAAGGAAGTCAGGGAAGATGACTATGGATTGGATGTCTGATTCCTCTTTGCTTGAATTTCTTTTCTTTTGATATATTTTTTCTTTTGGTTGTTGTATTTTTTGCCCACCATGGGTATGTATTGTAAAACAGACTATGTATTTTCATCATTTTGTAATATATCAGTTTGTTTTATTTTGGTGGGATTTCTCTCAACATCATCAAGCATTTCCTCGAGGTCTGGAAAGGTCAAAACCAAAGAACCAAACCGGATACATTGGAAGACAAATAAGCATATTGCATTGCATACTAACATTTTCTTTGTTTTGTAGGTTTTTGTTTGTTATTTTGTTTCTCACTTTGTTGTAGTTTCAGGAAACATTGCTCGTCGCAGAGTGTTCCCTGTCAACCGTACACACCGGTACCCAACGCGAAACAACCTTCCAGGCATTCAGATGGATCAGGTACATCAGGACCTGAATGAAGTAAGAAATCAAATGGAAAATGAAAGCGTTGAAATGAGAAACCAAATGACCCAGTTTATGGCTGTGATGACTGGCTTAGCTCAGAGCCAGGAAAGGCTGAGAGAGCTGGTAGAAAGGCAGACACCTGAAGAGCCCCACCCTGGAACAGGAGGAACCAACAATAATGAACGCGGGAAGCCTCGCATCGACCCACCAGAGTTCGGGCCCCATTTGAACCCAAATGTTAATATCCCAAGGAATATTCAAGGAAACACTGATGCAGGCAGGATCTTGCAAGAAGATCCTCAGGAGGAGCAGTTCACAGTTATTGGGGCTAGGGATGAGGTGTATGACAGAAGGCTGGATGAGATTGCCGAAAAGCTGAGGTCTTTGGAATCCCAGAATTCTTTAGGCTTTGACGTGATGGATATGGGGCTGGTAGATGGGGTGAGGATTCCCCACAAATTCAAACCCCCATGCTTTGAAAAATATAATGGTACCTCTTGCCCGCTACTCATCTGCAATCTTTCTTAGGAAGAATCAAGGCTTATACCATGGACGAGAAGTTATGGATGTTCTATTTTGAGGACAGCCTGACTGGAGCATCAAGAGAATGGTATTCGCATCTGACAAGGGCCACTATAAGATGTTGGAAATACTTGGCCTAAGCCTTCATCCGGCAATACCAATCAACCTAGAAATGGCCCCTAATAGAACTCTTCTAATGTGCATGTCTCATTCTACAAGGGAAAGCTTTCGGGATTATGCTCAGAGGTGGAGACAGCTTGCCGCTGCTGTCCAGCCACCCATGTCTGTGCGGGAAATGGCTGACATGTTTATGAACACCTTGCAGGGGACTTATATTGATAGACTTGCTGCTTTCTCTTCCACCAGTTTTGCCGATGTAGTTATAGCTGGTGAGAGAATTGAGAGTCTTTTGAAAATGGGCAAAATCTCCGACAATGGCGCAAGTTCCTCCAACAACCCCAGAAAACCTTTTTCAGGACCCCGAAGGGCAGGTGAAACTAATGCCATCCATGCAGGCAGGGGCAGACCCCAGTATTCTCACAGATCAATAGCAGTCGTTACTATCCCGGCTCCAGTTCCACAACAACCACTTTTTCCTCAACAACAACAACAACAACCACATCACTACCAGCAACAATCTCATTTTCCGCAACAAAGAACGTACAACAACCAACAACAGCGCCCCTTTCAGCAGAGGCCATCTCAGGAAAATAGGGTGATTGATCCCATCCCTATGCCTTATGTTGTTTTACTGCCACAACTCCTGAAGCTTAACCTGGTTGAGTTAATGACGTTGGCTCCACCAGATCCTCTCAATCTCCCAAAGAATTATGATGCTAATGCCAGATGTGCCTTTCATTCCAACGCACCTGGTCACAATACTGAGAAGTGTAAAGCCTTACAGATGAAGGTTCAGGATTTGGTCGATTCCAAAGCTCTCAATTTCGCACCTCCTCCAAATGTTAACAGAAATCCTATGCCTAATCATGGTGGGCCCAGGATTAATGCCATAGTAGAGGACCAACCATCTGCACTGATTGATAATGTTGCACAGATTCAAACACCGCTAGCAGAAGTCAAAGCTCAACTCTTAAGATGCCAAGTGTTCCCGGGCTGTGAGGCCTGCTGCGAATCGTGCAAAAATGCTATTAATGGTTGTGAGAGGCTAAGGCTTGGCATAAATGTCCTTATCAGAGGTGGAATTTTGCAAATTACCACAACGGCTCCTCCAACATCAACAACTCTTTCTTCGGAAACAATAGATCCTCCTACAACAGCAACAACTATCATTCCCACTGATTCATCCATAACTCCAGCAATCACTCCATCCATTATTTCAACAGATCAGAGTTCGGCAGCATTTACTTCTACAACATCAGCACCCATCTTATCAACGGAAGTGCCTACAACACCGGAAAACACTAATGAAGATGTCTCAATGGTCACGATCTATTATGACCCTGTAAATGTTCATCCCAACAACAATTTCCAACAACAAACTACAACACCTCCTGTCAGATCACCACTCACAATCTATTATGACCCGCACAGCATCACAGTTCCTTCCGCTGCAGCAATCAGTCCAGTCACCCTTACGGTGCCTGGACCTGTTCCTTATGAAAGCAGTAATGCCATACCTTGGCACTACGGCTCTGATCTCTACTGCAACGGAAAGAAGATCACTCTAGATTCATCAACCTCTTCACCACAAGTTGACAATGTTGGGGGAGGTGGAGGCTTCACCAGAAGCGGACACCTTTTTGCCTCACAAGCACCAAGGCCTAATGCTGAAGCAGAGGCTGCTGCTAAGGCAAAAGGGAAGAATGTGGCACTTAAGGAGCCAACTGTTAAAGAAACTCCGAAGACGTCTTTTGAACAAGAGGTGGACGAGTTCATGAGAATAATAAAAAAGAGTGATTACAGAGTGGTGGACCAGCTTCACCAGACACCCTCCAAAATCTCTATATTATCATTGTTAATGTGTTCCGAAACCCATAGGAATGCACTGTTGAGAGTCCTGCACGCAGCCTACGTACCGAAAGAAATTACGGTTAATCAGCTGGAAACGGTGGTTGCAAATGTTAACACCAGTCATGGGCTGGGCTTCACAGATGTTGATTTAACAACGGAGGGACGCAATCATAATAAGGCTTTACACATCACCTTAGAATACAAAGGTGTTGTTCTTTCTCATGTACTGGTAGACACTGGGTCCTCGCTCAATGTCCTCCCAAAGAAATCCTTGGTGAAGCTGGAGTATGATGGCTTGGCATTACGTCCAAGTAACTTGGTGGTGAGAGCATTTGATGGCTCTAAGAGATCAATGCTTGGAGAGATTGATTTACCTGTGTTGATTGGCCCACAAACCTTTAAAACTACCTTCTTCGTGATGGACATACAGCCGGCCTACAGCTGTTTGTTGGGTAGACCCTGGATTCACGCCGCTGGCGCCGTTACATCTACCATTCACCAGAAGTTAAAATTTGAGTAGGAAGGCCAGATCATCACAATCTGCGGGGAGGAAGACATTTTCGTTAGCCAGCTGGCTACTTACAAGTATATAGAGATGGATGGGGAGATCCATGAAACTATGAGTCAGGGGTTTTAGGCCCTTAACATCAATGAAGCAACTGTTGTGTCTGGAACTTCCATCACTTCATATCAACAAGCCAGGAAGGTTGTTGAGGAGGGTACCGCTCAAGGCTGGGGCAAGCTGCTGCCGGTAGAAAAGAAAGAAGACAGATTCAGGTTGGGTTACAGACCAACTCGACAAGATCAACCAGAGGCTGCAACAGAGCCCAAATTTGTCAGCGGGGGAATGCTTACCCCGGATGCTGTGAACAGTCTGGAAGACGAGGAAGAAGACGAACGCAACCTAGAAAACTAGATACGTCCAAGGATCCCGGGGAACCAAGTCTCAAACTGGTCTTCCTAGGAAATTATAAGAGTTACTCCTGCAGAGTAATTATTATTTCCTGTCTTTAAGCATGCATCAAGTCCTGCATCTTGCCCAAGATGTCAGGACTCATTTTGTAATCGGGCCATCTTGTATTTTGTGCAAACGATCAATTAATGAATATCAGGACATCTAATGCAAACAAGTCTCTTTTTCATTCACTGTTTTTCATTTTTCATTTTTTGTACAAAAAATAAAATGGCAATGTTTTCGAAATAATAACTTCATTTTCACTTTTTCTAAACAAGATAAAACTGATCACTAAAATGAACCAATCTAAACCCTTGCAGAGAGTGCCCTCCAGACTGCACCGACAACGACACTGCTATGACTTCGTATGACTTCGACAATCCAATTAATCAAGCCGATGAAGGGGTTGAAGAAGAATATGAGCTACCTGAAGAGCTAGTCTGGTTGTTAAGGCAAGAGGAGAAGGTTATCACTCCTCATTAGGAGGAAGTTGAGATAGTAAATCTTGGTACAGAAGAAGACTTGAAAGAAGTGAAGATTGGGGCCCGCCTGCGAGATTCAGTGAAGGAACAACTCATTGACATGCTTCGAGAGTACGTTGATGTATTTGCTTGGTCCTATCAAGACATGCCAGGTCTGGACACCGATATTGTTATGCACAAGCTGCCTCTAAAGGAAGACTGTCCTCCAGTAAAACAGAAGCTATGTCGTACTCGCCCGGATATGGCTATGAAGATAAAAGAAGAGGTGCAAAAATAGTGGGACGCCGGTTTCCTTGCTGTAACTAGTTACCCGCCGTGGGTTGCTAACATTGTACCTGTGCCTAAAAAGGATGGCAAAGTACGGATGTGTGTGGATTATCGGTATCTGAATAGAGCCAGCCCAAAAGATGACTTCCCATTACCTCACATTGATGTATTGGTCGACAACACGGCTCAGTTCTCGGTATTCTCCTTCATGGATGGATTTTCAGGATATAATCAGATCAAGATGTCACCTGAAGACACGGAGAAGACAACTTTCATCACACCCTGGGGCACATTTTGTTATAAGGTAATGCCATTTGGACTGAAGAATGCTGGTGCCACTTATCAACGGGCTATGGTAACATTATTCCACGACATGATCCACAAAGAAATCGAATGTTATGGGGATGACATGATTGCCAAGTCCCTCACAGAAGAAGACCACCTGATAAATCTGTTAAAGCTGTTCAAGCGTCTGAGAAAGTACCAGCTGAAGCTAAACCCCAACAAATGCACATTCGGGGTGCGGTCCGGTAAGCTACTAGGATTTATTGTAAGTGAAAAGGGAATTGAAGTTGACCCTGACAAATTCAAAACCATTCAAGAGATGCCTGCACCAAAGACTGAAAAAGAAGTTCGGGGGTTTCTAGGTAGATTGAACTACATTTCAAGGTTCATATCTCATCTTATTGCAACCTGTGAACCCTTGTTCAAATTGTTAAGGAAAGAACAAGCGGTCAGGTGGAATGAAGACTGCCAGAAGGCCTTTGACAAAATCAAGGAATACTTACAAGAACCTCCAATCATTATGCCTCCAGTTAAAGGAAGACCTCTAATAATGTACCTGACAGTATTAGAAGGGTCAATGGGGTGTGTGATGGGCCAGCATGACGAGTCTGGTCGAAAAGAGTATGCAATATACTACCTAAGCAAAACGTTTACCAACTGTGAACAACGTTATTCACTGCTCGAGAAAACTTGTTGTGCTTTAGCGTGGGTTGCTCGCCGACTAAGCTGTCGCTCCCAATAAATGGGAATGGCCCAGATAAAGGTACAGACGCGAACGGTCGGCGAAAGGATGAAATGAATAGAGTCGCCAGCTAGGCATTTTTATCCCGAGGGAAAGGTAATGCTGCATAGACCTAGAAAAATGCGGATAAGACGGTTGCGAACTAGAGAGACTGAGAAAGGGGGTTGGTTACAACCTGGGAAGGTATTAGCACCCAGATTGTCCGTCGTACTCGACGGGATCCACGCTTAAAAGATTTGTGTTTTAAAGGGGTAGTGTCAGTGCAATTTGTGTATAAAAGAGTTGGAAAAGAATGTACAGGTGTTAGTGTAAAAGAAGTGAAGTGTATATAAGTGAAGTGTCAGTGTAAGAACAAGGGTGGAATGCTCAAGATCAATGAAGCTGAAAGAATAAGGCTAGAAGGAGGGGGAATATACAGAGACTTTTGTTCGATAACTGTTAAGTTATGCCTACGTATCCTCTCGTGCAATGAGGAAGTCAGAACACCGTAGTTCGACCCAAAGAGACTGAAAGGTGAATTGACTTGTGAACTGCTTACTTGTCTATGCTCAAGTGTATGACCTGTCTGGCTCAGGTGCAAACTGTCTTGCATTAGACGGAAGAAGCAAGTTCTCGTTTATGAGTGAATGAGATGAGAAAAGAATCCCGGAGGAGACGATTATTGTTTGTTTATGTATTTTTAGTCTTTTATTGCTATTTTGGATTTGTCATAAGTTAATGAGCTTAAGCCTAAACCAACGGATTTAGTGAACTCATCACATCTTCCCTCTGATTAGGGGTAATGAGAATACCTTAAGTGTGAAGTCGGATTCTCACACTTAATTACCCTGATGTAGGATTAAGATCATTAACCTACTTGTGATTAATTAGATGTTTTTGTTGTTTTTTTTTAGTGTCAAGTAATGAGATTAAGCCATAATCAAAGATTAAACAGACTCATTACACAATCCTAATAGAAGGATAATAGATGAGAATGTTTAAGCTGAGGAAAGCTCCTCAACTTAATCCATGATTAGGAATTAAACTCATGACAAAACAAAGCCTTTATTAGATGGATTTTAAATTAATGATATGATGATGAAGGGAGTTTTAGGTTTTGTAAGACAACTTGAGGGGGACTTGTCCATTAACATTAGGGTTAGTCCTTCTTAACCAATTAAGGAAGAATTAGAACCCTAATGCAAGGCCCAAGTTACAAGCTTGATGTCTTGGTGATTATTAAGTGAATAGATTAAAGGATTTAAACACATTAAGGGTTTAACACTTAGGATTAAAGTTATACACTCCATCCTAATAGAAGGATGCAGGCATAAGCTTAATCACAAAGCCTTAAAGCCTTTAGGGTTTAGTCCCTGATTATGAGGTGAGAAGAGAAGACTCAATGAGACACAAAGGTAAAACTAAGTGGGGGACTAATCAAAACCCTAATCATTGTCATGCTTGGTTGTTCCTAAGGTTTGTGAGGTTTACAAGAGACATCTTCAGAGGAACCACCAGGAAGCAGATGAAAGGAGCAAAGAGAAACAAAGTCACTTGCTTCATTTAAGAAGACAAGTCACTTGAAGAAAGAAAGTAAGATAAAGAAGAATGAGCAAGCTCAATCTCAAACACAAAACAAAATGCAGCAATGATGCATAAGAGGGATGAAAAGAAATTGTGAGAAGTGAAGGCAAATTCACTTCTCAAAGTTACTTACCACCTGAAAAGTTAATGAAAGGAATGCAATGCAAGGTGAGATGAAATGACATGATGCAAATCAAAACCAGAAGCAAATATGAGATGGTAATGATGCTATGAGATGATGCAAGCATGAATCAAGGCATGAGGATGATCATATGAACATATAGATGCAAGAGAAGCATGCTTAGAACCATGATCATACATGAAAAGTTATGAAGTGCAAATGGCATACAACATGACAAATGCAAGAAGCAATGATCAAACATGATTCTAATATGTCTTAAGATGTCTAATGAATCAAATGGATGCATAAAATGTCATGGCAAGTCATGGCATGCAAGCAAATACAAGATGGATGCATATGGAAGCCCAAATTAGGGTTTATTGATCAATGCACCAAACAAGAACCAAAACCAGAAGCAAACATTAAAATAAAAAATTGAAAATGCATCCAAGGGAACCCTAAACCTATACAAACTCACTTCCCAAAGGAGGGGTTCTAACTCTTAACCTAGTGAGGGTTATGAATTTCTTAAGAATGCTAGGGTTTTAAGGTACCTTGATAAGAAAAATGCCAAACAAATAGGAAATGCAAGATCAAATCATGCCAATTTAATCCTACAAACTACATGATATGCAAGACACAATGCAAAAAGAATCAAAGTCCAACTCTCAATGGTTAGGCATAAATGAATTTTGGAAATTTGGAACAAAATATTGCCTTGAAATGAAATTAATTCCATGAAAAATTGTCAAAAGACATCAAGATCAAAAAAGAAATTTGGTTTGAGGGTTGGACAATGTTTCTAAATGATGTTAAAGGTTTCATGAATTTTTTTGTGATTTTTAAATACCTAAAGGTATTTTTAATTAATTAATTCTCATTAACTAATTAAAAATAAACTTTTAAATGATTTAAAAAAATTTTTTAATGCAAAAAATAAAAATAAAAATGTTTTTGGTTTCTGAAAATTCATAAAAGTTTGTACAAAAATTTTCAGAATTTTTGAAAATGTTTTACTATTTTTAATTAAATGTACAAAAGAAATACAAAACAAATGAATTAAAATTAATGAAAATGAAAAGTAATCTCATCCTAAGGCTGACATTCAAACCTGGGGGAGAGTGTTTGACTGCGCGCGCGAATTGATGGTCAGGATTGATTCTGGCTTAATTAATTTAATCATGATTTATTAAATTAATTAAAACAAGTTAGGGCTTAATGACTTAATCTGGACCACTCAACATTTAAACTAATCCGCATCCAACGGCCACGAACGCATCTGGCAAACTAATTAGGGTTAGGGCTTAATGATTTTCAGGTGATCAGAGGGAAGCTCCGGTCATCTTCTCCGGCGGGTCAGAAACCCTAAAAAATGCTACAGGCCACCATTCATCAAATTGAACCCAGGGAAATGATCATCTACCCAAACCCCATTCAAATCACCCCTCAAATAACATTTATAGCCCAAGAACAGAGGGAATCGAAGCAAGCAAGTTTCACGGGTGAAATTTCAGAGAGCAACCAAATGCTCATTTCTTCACCATTTTTGATTCTAAAGATACCAACATGATCAGCATGACACATATTTTCATTTTGTAACAAAAAATACAAGCTCTGAAAAGTTTGAGGTTTGAAGCTACCTGAAGTGGTGAATTGTGAATATGAGCTTCCCAGACCTTTCTTTGATGCAAAATGTCTCCTCTGAACCCTCTGAAGTTAATGGAATACTTACAATCCTTTGTTGATGGCTAATTTGAGAGTTTGAGTTCTGGTATAACAGGTTTCACAGTTGAGATTTATAGGGTTTCAAGCTGTTTCAATGGTGGATTCTGGTTCTATGGAAGGTGTGTGGTTCAATGGTGAAGAGAAAATGAGTGTTTGATGGCCATGGAGGGAGATTCGAAGAGAGGAAAGTTTTTGACAGTTTTTGGAGTGTGCTGTAATGTGTGTGCTTCAGGCTTGCTCTCTTCTTGTTTTATGACCCTTAGACAATCCATAAACAATCCCAGCAATCTAGGAGGGCAGGTGTGCACTGTGGGATTGGTATGGGAGGATTGGCCAAAAAGTCAAGTTGATTTGTACTTGCAGCATGGGCTATGGCAGCAGCAGTCTAGAGGCTTGTCTTGCCTCAGCTTGAGTCAAGGATGGCCCTTGGATGGCTCATGAGAGGCTGTTGCATCTGGATCATGAGCTAGAGAGTTTTTTGCAACTTGCCCACTTGTGTTATTTCATGATTTTGGCCATGTGAATGTGAGAACTCTTGCTGGATTTTTGATGTGGGATGCTTCACTAGGTCATGTCAATGCATTGAAACCAGCTAGTGATCACATAACTCCTTTGAGAATGATTTTGCCAAAAATCCCTCTTTGCATTTTCATGAAGAAATGACTTATGGATACTTGAAAATCAAGGCACAAAAATGAGAAATCCCTTGGGCCAATTCTGATTTTAGGTCATGTATAGCATTGGTATGATGATTAGAGGTCATGTTGAAGTCACATAAAGGCTTGCCATGAGAAATTGCAAGTTTTCCATTTTGTGCAAAAGTGGATTTTTAATGATTTTGCTCAACTTTGCA
The DNA here is from genome assembly GCA_963966055.1 of Lathyrus aphaca. Taxonomy (NCBI): domain Eukaryota; kingdom Viridiplantae; phylum Streptophyta; class Magnoliopsida; order Fabales; family Fabaceae; genus Lathyrus; species Lathyrus aphaca. The sequence continues at coordinate 387,082,084 of OZ014524.1, read as the reverse complement.
AGGCCATAACTTTTGATCCAAAATGAATTAGGTCATGTTCTTGTACTTTTTGAAAAGGGAATGATCCATTATACAACTTTCATGACCAAAGTTTTTCCATTTGAAGCATTTTTGAATCAAAAAGTAAAGGTTGAAAGAGTTTCCTAAAATGGCAATTTCATTAAAAAGTCAACTTTCCCAAAAAGTCAACTTTGCAAAAGACTTGAAATTCTTCAATTTTGTGAACTTCCAACTTCTTCTATGATCAAATAAAGATCATACACAATCAAAATGATGAAGAACACCCTTTGGTTGGGTCATTGGGGGCCTCAGATGCCCTGATTTTACACTGACTTGCTTGAAAAGTCAACTCTTGATCAGATGACTTCCCCATGGAATTTCTTCATGAAAATTGATATGCATACTCCCTATACCATATAGAGGCCAATAGAAACAAGAATGACCAAAAAATTTGGAGTTGTGGCCTCTGAAACCAAAACCCTAATTCTAGGTCAACTGTGCAGTCAAACCTGGCTCTGCTTCCATACCATTCTCAGTTCTTGTGATTTTTTGACATTCTTGACTTTGAGAGGATATAATATGATGTTTGAACATACATGGATCCCTTTGAAGTGATTGATGGCCTTTGGAGTGGCTCAAAAAGCTCTTGGATTGCTCAGATCACAAACCCTAGATGCAGATGACTTTGAACCTATGCAGTGAATCAAAAATGTGATATGAGATGCTATGATTGAGTTTATGCATATGAGAAGATCACAAGCCATGGTGTGAATGGGTGAGGGAAAATTTGGGGTGTTTACAGCTGCCCCTATTCAAACATGAGTTAGCTGTGCAGGATGTAAGCAGCGGCTTAACAGACTAACAAGATAACTTGTGGTTGAATACCAAAGACAGTCCAAAATTTGCACTCACAGAATGAAGAAGAAAAGGGATATAGATTGTAAAAGAAAATAAAGTATATTATAAAGTGTGGGCGACGGAGGACGACCGCCGAGCAGAGGACGACTGCTGGGGAAAGAGCAATGACGGAGACGACCGACATGCTGGGGATACAGGCGATTATGATGGGGACGACCATCAAGTAAAGCTGTAAGATTCTCTGGGGAGTATGAACAAATGATGGGGACGGCCATCAGGTTCATAAAGTAAGGTAACCAACGATGGGGACGGCCATCAGACTAAACTGAAAAAGAAAAGGACCACGACGGGGACGGCCATCGGGTTAAAGAATAAATGAAATAATGATGAGGGACGGTCATCAAAGGTGAAGGACGATCATCTAGCAGGGGACGGCTGCTCTGTTGGGGATAAGATGAAGGACGGTCATCTAAGGTGAAGGACGATCACCTGGCAGGGTACGGCTGCCGAAAGTATCGCGACGTAGGACGAACGCCGGATAAAGGGTCAACGATGGGGACGGCCATCGGACGAGCATGATGAAGGACGATCATCAAGAGGTGAAGGACGATCACCTAGCAGGGGACGGCTGCTCCCAAGGTTTATCATGACATAGGACGAATGTCAGACAAAAGGTCAACGATGGGGACGGCCATCGGATAAAATGATGAAGGACGATCATCAAAAGGTGAAGGACGATCACCTAGCAGGGGACGGCTGCCAAATATCACGACATAGGACGAATGTAGGATAGAAAGGCAACGATGGGGACGGCCATCGGATAAAAATGATGAAGGACGATCATCAAGAGGTGAAGGACGATCACCTAGCAGGGGACGGCTGCCAAATATCGCGACATAGGACGAATGTCGGATAGAAAAGGTCAACGATGGGGACGGCCATCGGATAAAAATGATGAAGGACGATCATCAAGAGGTGAAGGACGATCACCTAGCAGGGGACGGTTGCTCTCAAGGTTTATCATGACATAGGACGAATGTCAGATAACAAAGAAATTTTTCTTTGCGGGCGATCTACTGGGGAATGGTAAACACGGACGAGTGTTTATATCCAAGAAATAAAAGGTATAAGTGTTTGGACGTTGTGTATAGATTAAAGATGCGGACGAGCATCCCTAAGACTTTGATACGGACGAGTATCGGGTAGAAACAAATACCGACACGTGTTCAGAGATGATGATACGGACGAGTATCAACTGGTTATCAAAGAACACGGACGAGTGTTGATTCTGAGGGGACTCTTCTGGGGAAAAGTAGACATAGGCGAGTGTCTAAATACAAGAAGACATGAGTGTTTGACACAGTGTATGGATTAAAGATGCGGACGAGCATCCTTAAGACTATGACACGGACGAGTATCAGGTAGAAACAAACGCTAGACGCATGTTCTGAGGTGATGGTACGGACGAGTACCAACTGGTTAACAAAGAACACGGACGAGTATCGAATCTGCAGGGATATAAATGGTGTATACAGGATATAGACAGGTATCTGTATAAGTAAAACAACTATGAGTAGTGTATATTTGAGTGTTTCAACCTGCTGGAGAGAGTGACACGGACGAGTGTCAACAAGTATATGCTTTACAAAGTGTTTGGGTAAATATGCTGGGGGTGGTGACACGGACGGGTGTCAAGAAAGTTATACATAAGTATTTGTGAGTGCAAAGGGGACGCTTTGGCTTTCAGCTGGGGATGTGACACAGACGGGTGCCACAAAGAGTATGTACTGATGTTTGTGGGTGTAAGGCGACTGCTTCAGCTCTTTGCTGAGGAATCTGGGGAGCATTCTGTATATTGCTGATGGATCATTATTATTCACAAGTGTTTAATTCAGATCATGGCTTATGATTATGCAATATGTTTGATTTTTGCCGTAATGCTCCGTTTTAGACGGAATGCTACGCTTTGTGGGGAGAATATGATGCGGATGCTATGTTTATGCAAAGATAACGACCCGTGATTCGGATCCCGATGCTGCGAAGATCTCTGGTCGATCTGCTTGAAGTGGACATCCCAGCTGGGGATAAGATCAACAGTAAATCCAACGTATATGATTCTGCTTGGGGAAATAGGTCACTGATAGACCTATCCTTTGTAATGAAGGACCCAGCTGGGGTTTGTAGAAGCCTTCGTCACTCTGTTGTGATTCCTTCGGACATTGCTCTTCTGGATTGAGGTTGAAGCTCTGTGGGGAGGTGGCTTCCCGGCTTTTGCACCTGACTGTGGAGGAATAGTAAATGGTAACTCGGCTGGGGGGAGAATTTTGCATGCCCCATGTCGCATTTTGAATACCTGCAATCCTGCAAAGATAGAGAAACGCACAAGTAATCCCGAGGTATCCCTTACCGGATTCCGTCGTAGGAGTTTAGACACTCCCGAGAGTAAATATATTTCCTGCAAGCACGTATTCTTTGGAAGAGAAGCATCTGTATCTATGCAATCAGTATCTTAAAGACATCGGACATTTTGCAAATGAAAATAAAATGTACGAGACGAGACATGATTGAAAATCTGATTTTATTAATTCGTATGCCCTGAATTGGCAAGATACAGTCAAAGAAACATATCCCCTAAAAGGAGGAGATTGTTACAAATGGAGAAACAAAATGTTGGCAATGTTGATGACGCTTCAAGGAGCTTCCCTTTTGCTATGACTCATATGACTTTTGACGTTCTTCTCGTCTTGCTTTCTGAAGAAGGTTGATTCTGATAGAAGCTTGATCCTTTCGAAGCTTACCAAGTTGTGGGTGATACAGACGAATTCAAAATGCAGTTGTTCGCTTATTCCCTTATTTTGCATGGATTGCCCTTTCGGGTTTTCAATCCATCGGGATACCCATTTTTGCCTGAGTTGTCCAATGCGGCTTTTCAACTCAGCGGGTGTACATTTTTTCGGTTATTTTCCCTTATTTTTGCCCGAGTCTTTTATTCTATTTTTGACTCGCCGGGATGCCCTATTTTTTCCTGGACTTACATTTTGTTTTTATGTCCAGCGGGTCATTTTTTTATGCGAAGTATTTTTTAACTGCATCTGAATTCACAGGGGACGGGAAGTCTTCACCATCCATGGTGCTGAGCATCAGCGCTCCACCAGAGAAAACTTTCTTTACTACGAATGGTCCCTCATAGTTTGGGGTCCATTTGCCCCTGTGGTCTGTATGAGGAGGGAGGATTCTTTTCAGCACAAGATCTCCTACTTGGTACTCTCGGTGCCTGACTTTCTGATCAAAGGCTTTCTTCATTCTTCTTTGATACAACTGCCCATGACATATTGCAGCCAATCTTTTCTCTTCAATCAGACTCAGTTGCTCGTATCGGGATCGGACCCATTCTGCTTCGCTTAGCTTAACATCCATCAGTACCCGCAGGGAGAGTAATTCAACTTCAACAGGTAGGACTGCCTCCATACCATACACAAGCTGATATGGTGTTGCCCCAGTGGATGTTCTGATTGACGTGCGGTACCCATGCAAGGCGAATGGTAGCATTTCATGCCAGTCTTTGTAGGTGACTACCATCTTCTGCACAATCTTCTTGATATTCTTGTTAGCCGCCTCAACAGCGCCATTCATCTTTGGCCTGTAAGGAGAAGAATTGTGGTGTTGGATCTTGAAGTCCCGGCATAGTTCTGCCATCATTTTGTTGTTCAAGTTGGAACCATTATCAGTAATGATTCGCTCGGGAACTCCGTATCGACAGATGATATCTCTCTTCAGAAATCTGGTTACCACTTGCCTTGTAACGTTGGCGTAGGAAGCTGCCTCGACCCACTTGGTGAAATAGTCAATGGCAACCAGGATGAATCTGTGGCCATTCGAAGCAGTCGGTTCAATCTTTCCAATCATATCAATGCCCCACATAGCAAAGGGCCAGGGTGAAGACATCACATTCAGAGGATTGGGAGGCACATGCACCTTATCCGCATAAATCTGGCATTTATGGCATTTTCTGGCATAGGCACAACAGTCGGCATCCATTGTGATCCAGTAATAACCTGATCTTAGCAATTTCTTAGCCATGGCATGCCCTCCTGCATGGGTACCAAAGGATCCTTCGTGCACCTCGTGTATCAACAAGTCTAATTCTGCCCTATCAACGCATCTGAGGAGTACCATATCAAAGTCTCTCTTGTACAGGGAACCATCAGTATTCAGGAAGAAGCTACATGCAAGCCTTCTTAAAGTCTTCTTATCATTGGAAGATGCCCCAGGCGGGTATGTTTGATCCTCCAAGAAGCACTTAATGTCATGGAACCAAGGCTTATCATCTTTGACAACATCTGCTGCGAACACATATGCTGGTCTGTCAAGTCTGGATACTGAAATCTGAGGTACAAAGTTGGCAGCTTGAACTTTGATCATGGATGAAATGGTAGCCAGAGCATCTGCAAATTGATTCTCGTCCCGAGGGATATACTCAAGCTTGACCGTTGTAAAGAAAGTTAATAACCTTCTTGTATAATCCCTGTAAGGTATCAGATGATCCTGGTGGGTGTACCATTTGCCGTTGGTTTGATTAACTACCAGAGCTGAATCTCCGAATACAGTCAATGTTTTGATCCTGAGGTCAATGGCTTCCTCAAGACCCATAATGCAAGCTTCGTATTCAGCTTCGTTGTTAGTGCAGTTGAAGTTGAGTTATGCCGAGAAAGGCAGGTGGACTCCCTTAGGTGTAATGAGCACTGCACCAACACCACGACCATTCATATTAACAGCCCCATCAAACATCATAGTCCATTCTTCTTCCGGGTCAGGCCCTTCAGTGTGAACAGGCTCTTCATGATCTTTCGCTTTTATGAACATGATGTCTTCATCAGGGAAGTCAAATCTCATAGGCTGGTAATCATCAATAGGTTGCTCAGCAAGATATTCAGACAATACACTGCCTTTGATGGCTTTCTGAGATGTGTACTGGATGTCGTATTCTGTGAGGATCATTTGCCATCTTGCAACCCGTCCGGTAAGAGCTGGCTTCTCGAAAATGTACTTAACTGGCTTCTCGAAAAAGCACAGCAAGTTTTCTCGAGCAGTGAATAACGTTGTTCACAGTCGGTAAACTTTTTGCTTAGGTAGTATATTGCATACTCTTTTCGACCAGACTCGTCATGCTGGCCCAGCACACACCCCATTGACTCTTCTAATACTGTCAAGTACATTATCAGAGGTCTTCCTTCAACTGGAGGCATAAGGATTTGTGGTTCTTGCAAGTATTCTTTGATCTTGTCAAAAGCCCTCTGGCAGTCTTCGTTCCACCTAACCGTCTGTTCTTTTCTTAACAGCTTGAACAAAGGTTCACAGGTTGCTGTAAGGTGAGATATGAACCTTGAAATGTAGTTCAATCTACCTAGAAACCCTCGAACTTCTTTTTCTGTCTTTGGTGCAGGCATCTCTTGAATGGCTTTGACTTTATCGGGGTCAACTTCAATCCCTTTCTCGCTTACAATAAAGCCCAGCAGCTTACCTGATCGCACCCCGAATGTGCACTTATTGGGATTCAGCTTTAGTTGGTATTTCCTCAGGCGCTTGAATAATTTCAGCAGATTCACCAGGTGGTCTTCTTCTGTGAGGGACTTGGCAATCATGTCATCCACATAGCACTCGATTTCTTTATGGATCATATCGTGGAATAATGTTACCATAGCCCGTTGATATGTTGCACCAGCATTCTTCAATCCGAACGGCATCACCTTATAACAGAATGTGCCCCAGGGTGTGATGAAAGTTGTCTTTTCCATGTCTTCAGGTGACATTCTGATCTGATTGTATCCTGAAAATCCGTCCATGAAGGAGAACACCGAGAACTGAGCCGTATTATCCACCAATACATCAATGTGAGGTAATGGGAAGTCATCTTTCGGGCTAGCTCTGTTCAGGTCCCGGTAGTCAACACACATCCTTACTTTGCCGTCTTTCTTAGGCACAGGTACTATATTAGCAACCCACGGCGGATAGCTGGTCACAGCAAGGAACCTGGCGTCCCACTGCTTTTGTACCTCTTCTTTGATTTTCATTGCCATGTCTGGGCGAGTACGGCGTTGTTTCTGTTTTACTGGCGGGCAATCTTCTCTTAAAGGCAGCTTGTGCATAACAATATCGGTATCAAACCCTGGCATATCCTGATAAGACCAAGCAAACACATCCACATATTCACGAAGCAAGCCAATCAGTTGCTCTTTCACTGAGTCTTGTAAGCAGGCCCCGATCTTAACCTCTTTCACCTCTTCATCTGTACCAAGATTAATCGTTTCGACCTCCTCCTGATGAGGAGTGATAACCTTTTCCTCTTGTCTTAACAACCTGGCTAACTCTTCAGGAAGCTCATACTCTTCTTCAACCCCTTCATCAGCTTGATTGATTGGATTGTCAAAGTCATACAGAGTCATAGCAGTGTTGTTGTCGGTGCGGTCTGAAAGGCACTCTCTGCAAGGGTTTAGATTGTTCATTTTAGTGATTGATTTTAATCTTGTTTAGAAAAAGTGAAATGAAGTTTATCATTTTGAAAACATTACCATTTATTTTTGTACAAAAAGAAAAATGAAAAAAAACAGTGAGCGAAAAAGAAAAAAAGACTCATTTGCAAAAGATGTCTGATTATCATTGATTGATCTGTTTGCACAAAATTACAGATGGCCCGATTACAAAATGAGTCTTGTCATCTTGGGCAAGATGCAAGACTTGATGCATGCTTTAAAAGTACAGGAAATAATAATTACTCTGCAGGAGTAACCCTTATAGTTTCCTGGGAAGACCAATTTGAGATACGGCTCCCCGGGATCCTTGGACGTATCCAGCTCTCTAGGTTGCGCTCATCTTCCAAGTTGTTTACAGCATCAGGGGTGAGCATCCCCCCACTAACAAAACTGGGCTTCTTAGCAGCCTCTGGTTGATCTTGTTGAGTTGGTTTGTAACCCAACCCAAATCTGTCCTCTTTCTTTTCCACAGGCAACAGCTTGCCCCAGCCTTGAGCATTCCCCTCTTCAACAACCTTCTTGGCTTGCTGGTAAGATGCCATGGAAGTCCCAAGCATAGCAGATGTTTCATTGATGTTTAGGGCTTCAAATCCCTGACTCATGGTTTCATGGATCTCCCCATCCATCTCAATATATTTGTATGTAGCCAGGTGGCTAACAAAAATAACTTCTTCTCCACAAATAGTAACGACTTGGCCCTCCCACTCGAATTTTAACTTCTGGTGAAGGGTTGAGGTCACGGCGCCAGCGGCGTGTATCCATGGTCTACCCAATAGACAGCTGTAGGCAGGCTGTATATCCATCACGAAGAAGGTAATTTTGAAAGTCTGTGGGCCAATCGTTATAGGCAACTCAATTTCTCCCAGAACTGATCTCTTAGAGCCGTCAAAGGCTCTTACTACTAAGTTGCTGGGGCGTAATGCCAATCCTTCATACTCCAGCTTCACAAGGGCTTTCTTAGGTAGGACATTGAGGGATGACCCTGTGTCCACCAATACATGAGAAAGAACTGCACCCTTACACTCCAAGGTAATGTGCAAAGCCTTGTTGTGATTGCAACCTTTCGTTGTCAAATCAGTGTTGGTAAATCCTAGTCCATGACTAGCGTTAACATTTCCAACTACAGCTTCCAACTGATTGACGGTAATCTCCTCTGGCACATAAGCTGCGTGCAAGACTTTTAATAGTGCGTTCCGATGAGCCTCGGAGCACATTAGCAATGATAAAATGGAGATCTTGGAAGGTGTCTGGTGAAGGTGGTCTACTATCTTGTAATCACTTTTCTTTATGATTCTCATGAATTCATCAACCTCTTGATCAAAAGGGGTCTTTAAAGCTTCTTTAGCAACTTGTTCTTCTTGCACCATGCTCTTCCCTTTTGCCTTGGCAGCAGCTTCTGCTTCAGCAATGGGCCTTGGAATTTGTGGGGCAAAAAGACGTCCGCTTCGAGTGAAGCCTCCGCCTCCCCCCACATTGTCTATTTGTGGTGAAGAAGTTGATGATTCAAGAGTGATTTTCTGCCCTTCGCAGTATAGATCAGAGCCATAATGCCAAGGAATGGCATTACTGCTTTCATATGGAACAGGCCCAGGTACCGTGATGGTAACCGGGCTGACTGCAGCAGAGGAGGGTGTTGTAATAGTATGTGGATCATAGTAGATAGTAACTGGTGATATGGCAGGAGATGCCACTGCTTGTTGTTGAAAATTGTTGTTTGGAGGAATACTTGACGGATCATAATAAATAGTGACTGCTGAGATGTTTGCTGGTGTTGTAGGAGAAGATTCTGAATAGAGGGGCGCTGACGTTGTAGAAGTAATGTTTGTTGATAGGTGGCTTGTTGAAGTGATATTTGAAGCATTTGTTGATGAAACTGAAGAATTGTTTGGAATAATTGTTGTTGCAGTTGTAGGAGACTCTGGAACTGTTGTCAGAGGGATTGTCGGATTTGAAGGTATTGATGTTGTGATTTGAAGTAGACCATTCTGGATAAGACTGTCTATGCCACTTCTCAAATTGTCACATCCATTTACCGAAATGTTGCAATAACCGCACCCAAGTTCACACCTAGGGAATATCTGGCATTCAAGGAGTTGAGCTTTAATCTCTACCAAAGGTGTCCGAATCTGCCCCACACTGGTTATCAAGTAAGACGGCTTATCTTCTTCAATAACATTGATTCTGGGCCATCCATGGTTGGGCATAGGGTTTTTGTTGACATTTGGCGGGGGTGCAAAGTTTAAAGCTTTAGAATCTACCAAGTCTTGTACCTTCATCTGTAAAGCTCTGCACTTCTCTGTACTGTGGCCAGGTGCATTAGAGTGAAAAGCACATCTGGCGTTGGCGTCGTAATTTCTTGGCAAACTGGAAGGATCTGGTGGTGCCAGCGTCCTTAACTCAACCAGGTTGAGCTTCAGGAGCTGTGGCAGTAAAGCGGCATAGGGCATAGGGATTGGATCAATCACCCTATTGGCCTGAGATGGTCTCTGTTGGAATGGTCTTTGCTGACTGTTGTTGTTGTTGTTGTAGTTTCTCTGAGGAGGATACTGAGTTTGTTGCTGGTAATGGGTTTGTTGCTGTGGTTGATATACTGGTTGCTGAGGAAGTGGAGAGGGAATGGTGACTGCTGCCACTGACCTATGAACGTATTGTGGTCTGTCCCTGCTGGCCTGAATAGTATTGGTCTCACCAGTTCTTCTTGGACCTACAAAAGGTTTTCTGGGGTTGCTGGACAAGCTCGCACCATTGTCAGAAATCTTGCCCACCTTTAATAGGCTCTCAATTCTTTCCTCGGCTATGACCACGTCAGCGAAGCTAGTGGAAGAAAAGGCAGCTAGCCTGTCAATGTATGTCCCTTGGAGGGTGTTCATAAACATATCAGCCATTTCCCTCTCTGACATGGGTGGCTGGACAGCAGCAGCAAGCTGTCTCCACCTCTGGGCGTACTCCTGGAAGCTTTCCCTGGATGATTGAGACATTCCCATCAGGAGGGTCCTGTTGGGAGCCATATCCAAGTTGTACTGGTATTGTCTGATAAAGGCTTCAGCCAAGTCCTTCCAGCATCTGATGGTTGCTCTAGTCAGGTGAGAGTACCATTCCCTTGAAGCTCCTGTCAAGCTATCTTCAAAATAAAACATCCATAGCTTTTCGTCCATGGTATATGCCTTCAGCCTCCCCAGAAAGGATTGTAAATGGGTTCGGGGACAGGAAGTTCCGTTGTACTTCTCAAAGCATGGAGGTCTAAAATTGTGGGGAATCCTCACCCCGTCCACTTGACCCATGTCCATAACATCAAAGCCCAAGGAATTCTGAGACTCCAGAGATCTCAGTTTCTCAGCAATCTCATCTAGTCTTCTGTCATAGGCTTCATCCCCAGCTCCCATCACTGTGAACTGATCTTCCTGGGGGTCTTCTTGTAGTACTCTGCCTGCAGTGGCATTCCCTTGCACATTAGCAGGGATGTTGATCTCTGGATGAAGGTGGGGTCCATACACTGGAGGATTAACATGAGGCTGAACTCTCTCATTGTTGCTCGTTCCCCCAGTCCCTAGATGGGGTTCCTCCTGGGTCTGCCTTTCTACTAAGGCCCTCAATCTCTCTTGGCTCTGTGCCAATCCATTCATCACCTCCATAAACTGGGTCATCTGATTTCTCATTTCCAGTCTCTCATTGGCCATTTGAGTCCTGACCTCTGTGAGGTCCTGCTGTACTTGGTCCATTTGTATGCCCGGAAGGTTGTTACGGGTGAGATATCTGTGTGGACGGTTGAGTGGGAACACCCGACGTCGAGCAATAGTTCCTGAATCACAACAAAGTTAGTAACAACAAAACAAAACCTACAAAACAAAACAAAAGTTAGTATGCAATGCAGTATGCTTATTTGTTTCCAAGGTATCCGGCTTGGCATATGGTTTTGACCTTTCCAGACCCCTGAGGAAGATGCTGTTGATGTTGCTTGAAAGAACTCAGATAAAAACAAACTAGTAAATATATTACAAAAGGAAAAACATACATAGTTTGTTTTTTACAATATATGCCCTCTGAGGGGTCAAAAATACAACATAAAAAGGAAAAGTACAATGAAATGAAAGCAACAACAAGCAAAAAGTCAGACACCAAGACCAAACTCATCCTCCTGGACTTCCTTCAAAAGTGCTTCAGTTACAGGATTAGCTGGATGCTCTGTGAGGTTCCTGATGAGAAGATTCCTGGTGGTGATGGCAGTGGTTAGCTTCTTGTGTCTGCCCTGGTCTTTTGACCTCTTTACACCAGCTCTGAGTTTCAATTCTGAAATCTCCCTCTGGGCTGCTACTAGGGCTTCCTGTTGCTCCTTTGCATTTGCTTCCAACTGCTCAATCTTGTCCTGGGTTCTTTTATCTTCCTGAGTGCGAGCCTCAGTGATCCTGACCCACCTAGCTTGGCTCTCCTTCAAATAAAGATCAGTCCTAGCTCTCTGGAACTGGGCCTCTTTGCAGGCATTCTTCAAAATCTGTTCTCCAGCCCTTGACTTCTTGATGTAGTCCTCTGACTTTTCAATCCTGGCTAGATGTTCCACCTTAAGCTTTTCTAACCTTTCAATGTCCAGACGACCATCACTCCTCTCCCAGAGGGTTCTCTTCAAAGCTTCAGACAAATTCTCATTCCTCTCTTTGAGCTTTTCAAACTCCTCCAAGCTGACAGTTGCTGGTGGTGGTGTTGTGGAAGGTCCAGGTACATCTTCAATGGTGAAGGGCATCCCAGAAATTTGAGCCCTTGCATGAGACCACTCATAATATTGAGCTGAGGCCACATTATTGCATCTCCCCAGAATGGCCATCCCTTTAGTCTGGACATTGTCCCAAGCCCAGGATGCTTGCCTGACAATAGCCAGATTAGGCTTGATCTCGCAATAAAGGGTCTCAGCTAGATCTTGTACTCTAGGAAGGTGGACCAATGCATAGCCCAGTTGTCTTTTGAATAGCAGAGGGTTGTAGTTGATGCAACCCTTCACTCCTATCAGGGGTACATTGGGGAACTGCCCGCAACTAGTAATGATGTCCCTGCCCTTAGTGCTCTGAGTGCACCACCTGATATCATCTGAGGTTAAAGCAACAAGCCTCCTAGCCCAATTCTTCTGCTGGTGAGGGTTCAAGAATGCATCAGTCTTGGGCAGGTGTTTGAGTAACCAGGTATGAAATAAGGGAGCACAGCATCTCACCAATCTTCCCCTTTGCTTTTCATTCCTTTGGTGAACAGAGTAGTAGAAATCTCCCAGTAAGGTGGGCACTGGGTTCCTCAGAATGAAAAGATGGATTGCATTCTTGCCAATAAACTTAGGCTCATCTGCAAATAATATAACCCCATATATGCTAAGGGCTAATAATGCACAGACTGCCTCCCACTCCCCCAAGGAGGCCTTCAGAATAGCCTGAGAGGTCAAGAAATCCAAGTGTAGACCAGAGATTCCAGCCTTTGCTGTCATGTTCTGCCCAATCAGAACTGGTTCCAGATGCAATGCCTTTGCTACCTCTTCATTACTAGGAAAAGCCATCTCAGGGTTGAAGGGGATTCCACCCCTGATAGGTACACTAATCAGTGATGAATACTCCTCCAACAAGGGTCCCAACTGAAAATTCTGGAAGGTGAAGCACCTCAGAGGGGGATCATAGAACTGCAGGCAAGTATGAATCAAGCTCCTTTGGGAAGGGTCCAAATCCATAACCACATCAAGTATGCCTCCATAATGTTCTCTGAATAGTGGTATATGGTCTGGAGTAATCAGGGCTTGGACCTTCCTGATGCCAGCTAGCTCAGGCTCAAAGAAATGATAGGAGATGTTGCTCTTCTTGGGTGCCATGTTGCTGAAGAACAGATGCTGATGATGATGACTGATACTAGAAGATGGGCCACTGACAGGCTGAGACTGGTGATGCAGGTGACTGAAGCAGGTAGCTGATGAGGAATAGCTGGAGCAGATACTGGTGAAGATAGGTCTATGCAGATGAAGGGGTCAAAACCAAGCCAAAATACAGTATGGATACCCTGAAAAACAAATAAGCAAATGTCAAATGATGCAATGATGATGTATGCACATGATATGCAAGGGTTTGTGATCAAGCTGGATCTGATTACTGCCTTGATATAGGTCCATGTATGTTCAAGAAATCCAGATGGAGGTTCATAAGTCCAGTAACCAAGGTGGGGGACTCAAATAAAGAATCACATGTCCAGGGTTAAAAATCACAAGAACTGTTCCAAAAATGGAGTACTCTTAATCAAAACAAAGTAACAGGGTATGTTGAGGTCAAGGGTACCTGCAAACCTGTAAACAGCCCAACCCCCTCACAGGTGATGTTCTAAAACAAGGATCCTCAGACTTGGATCAGTTATGAGAAGTGTAAACACTTCTAACCCGGAGGTACAGTGTTTACAATAACCATAAAAGATCCTCCTCTAATTCACCTCAGTTTCTGAAGGTCATAGTAAAGGTCATCCAGACTTAGCAGGCTTCCCAGATAGCCCTAGCACTACAGGAAATCTGTAGCACAGAGTTCTCAAGAAGAAACCCATATCTGAACCGTGTTTCATATTCCCGCACCAGACCGAAATGGAATGGGAAAGAACATGAACCACTCTAGCCTAGGTGTCACTCAGGTCCCAGGTATAGGACCTCAACTCTCAATAAAACCCCACCCACCAAGACAAAACCAGATCCAGCCAAACAGTATGACAGTATGATGTATATAAAGCTATAAAGAAAGCAATAAAATAAATGTACATAAAGCAAAAAACAAAATAAATATACAAGCACAAATAGCACATAACACCCCAGTAAACACAAACCAAACAAGCGCTAGGAGGAACCCACAAAAAGAACCAGAAGCCCTGGTTACAGTATAAGGGTCCCCAGCAGAGTCGCCAAGCTGTCGCTCCCGATAAATGGGAATGGCCCAGATAAAGGTACAGACGCGAACGGTCGGCGAAAGGATGAAATGAATAGAGTCGCCAGCTAGGCATTTTTATCCCGAGGGAAAGGTAATGCTGCATAGACCTAGAAAAATGCGGATAAGATGGTTGCGAACCAGAGAGACTGAGAAAGGGGGTTGGTTACAACCTGGGAAGGTATTAGCACCCAGATTGTCCGTCGTACTCGACGGGATCCACGCTTAAAAGATTTGTATTTTAAAGGGGTAGTGTCAGTGCAATTTGTGTATAAAAGAGCTGGAAAAGAATGTACAGGTGTCAGTGTAAAAGAAGTGAAGTGTATATAAGTGAAGTGTCAGTGTAAGAACAAGGGTGGAATTCTCAAGATCAATGAAGCTGAAAGAATAAGGCTAGAAGGAGGGGGAATATACAGAGACTTTTGTTCGATAACTGTTAAGTTATGCCTACGTATCCTCTCGTGCAATGAGGAAGTCAGAACACCGTAGTTCGACCCAAAGAGACTGAAAGGTGAATTGACTTGTGAACTGCTTACTTGTCTATGCTCAAGTGTATGACCTGTCCGGCTCAGGTGCAAACTGTCTTGCATTAGACGGAAGAAGCAAGTTCTCGTTTATGAGTGAATGAGATGAGAAAAGAATCCCGGAGGAGACGATTATTGTTTGTTTTTGTATTTTTAGTCTTTTATTGCTCTTTTGGATTTGTCATAAGTTAATGAGCATAAGCCTAAACCAACGGATTTAGTGAACTCATCACATCTTCCCTCTGATTAGGGGTAATGAGAATACCTTAAGTGTGAAGTCAGATTCTCACACTTAATTACCCTGATGTAGGATTAAGATCATTAACCTACTTGTGATTAATTAGATGTTTTTGTTGTTTTTTTTTAGTGTCAAGTAATGAGATTAAGCCATAATCAAAGATTAAACAGACTCATTACACCATCCTAATAGAAGGATAATAGATGAGAATGTTTAAGCTGAGGAAAGCTCCTCAACTTAATCCATGATTAGGAATTAAACTCATGACAAAACAAAGCCTTTATTAGATGGATTTTAAATTAATGATATGATGATGAAGGGAGTTTTAGGGTTTGTAAGACAACTTGAGGGGGACTTGTCCATTAACATTAGGGTTAGTCCTTCTTAACCAATTAAGGAAGAATTAGAACCCTAATGCAAGGCCCAAGTTACAAGCTTGATGTCTTGGTGATTATTAAGTGAATTGATTAAAGGATTTAAACACATTAAGGGTTTAACACTTAGGATTAAATTTATACACTCCATCCTAATAGAAGGATGCAGGCATAAGCTTAATCACAAAGCCTTAAAGCCTTTAGGGTTTAGTCCCTGATTATGAGGTGAGAAGAGAAGACTCAATGAGACACAAAGGTAAAACTAAGTGGGGGACTAATCAAAACCCTAATCATTGTCATTCTTGGTTGTTCCTAAGGTTTGTGAGGTTTACAAGAGACATCTTCAGAGGAACCACCAGGAAGCAGATGAAAGGAGCAAAGAGAAACAAAGTCACTTGCTTCATTTAAGAAGACAAGTCACTTGAAGGAAGAAAGTAAGATAAAGAAGAATGATCAAGCTCAATCTCAAACACAAAACAAAATGCAGCAATGATGCATAAGAGGGATGAAAAGAAATTGTGAGAAGTGAAGGCAAATTCACTTCTCAAAGTTACTTACCACCTGAAAAGTTAATGAAAGGAATGCAATGCAATGCAAGGTGAGATGAAATGACATGATGCAAATCAAAACCAGAAGCAAATATGAGATGGTAATGATGCTATGAGATGATGCAAGCATGAATCAAGGCATGAGGATGATCATATGAACATATAGATGCAAGAGAAGCATGCTTAGAACCATGATCATACATGAAACGTTATGAAGTGCAAATGGCATACAACATGACAAATGCAAGAAGCAATGATCAAACATGATTCTAATATGTCTTAAGATGTCTAATGAATCAAATGGATGCATAAAATGTCATGGCAAGTCATGGCATGCAAGCAAATACAAGATGGATGCATATGGAAGCCCAAATTAGGGTTTATTGATCAATGCACCAAACAAGAACCAAAACCAGAAGCAAACATTAAGATAAAAAATTGAAAATGCATCCAAGGGAACCCTAAACCTATACAAACTCACTGCCCAAAGGAGGGGTTCTAACTCTTAACCTAGTGAGGGTTATGAATTTCTTAAGAATGCTAGGGTTTTAAGGTACCTTGTCAAGAAAAATGCCAAACAAATAGGAAATGCAAGATCAAATCATGCCAATTTAATCCTACAAACTACATGATATGCAAGACACAATGCAAAAAGAATCAAAGTCCAACTCTCAATGGTTAGGCAGAAATGAATTTTGGAAATTTGGAACAAAATATTGCCTTGAAATGAAATTAATTCCATGAAAAATTGTCAAAAGACATCAAGATCAAAAAAGAAATTTGGTTTGAGGGTTGGACAATGTTTCTAAATGATGTTAAAGGTTTCATGAATTTTTTTGTGATTTTTAAATACCTAAAAGTATTTTTAATTAATTAATTCTCATTAACTAATTAAAACTAAACTTTTAAATGATTTAAAAATATTTTTTAATGCAAAAAATAAAAATAAAAATGTTTTTGGTTTCTGAAAATTCATAAAAGTTTGTACAAAAATTTTCAGAATTTTTGAAAATGTTTTACTATTTTTAATTAAATGTACAAAAGAAATACAAAACAAATGAATTAAAATTAATGAAAATGAAAAGTAATCTCATCCTAAGGCTGACATTCAAACCTGGGGGAAGGTATTTGACTGCGCGCGCGAATTGATGGTCAGGATTGATTCTGGCTTAATTAATTTAATCATGATTTATTAAATTAATTAAAACAGGTTAGGGCTTAATGACTTAATCTGGACCACTCAACATTTAAACTAATCCGCATCCAACGGCCACGAACGCATCTGGCAAACTAATTAGGGTTAGGGCTTAATGATTTTCAGGTGACCGGAGGGAAGCTCCGGTCATCTTCTCCGGCGGGTCAGAAACCCTAAAACATGCTACAGGCCACCATTCATCAAATTAAACCTAGGGAAATGATCATCTACCCAAACCCCATTCAAATCACCCCTCAAACAACATTTATAGCCCAAGAACAGAGGGAATCGAAGCAAGCAAGTTTCACGGGTGAAATTTCAGAGAGCAACCAAATGCTCATTTCTTCACCATTTTTGATTCTAAAGATACCAACATGATCAGCATGACACATATTTTCATTTTGTAACAAAAAATACAAGCTCTGAAAAGTTTGAGGTTTGAAGCTACCTGAAGTGGTGAATTGTGAATATGAGCTTCCCAAACCTTTCTTTGATGCAAAATGTCTCCTCTGAACCCTCTGAAGTTAATGGAATACTTACAATCCTTTGTTGATGGCTAATTTGAGAGTTTGAGTTCTGGTATAGCAGGTTTCACAGTTGAGATTTATAGGGTTTCAAGCTGTTTCAATGGTGGATTCTGGTTCTATGGAAGGTGTGTGGTTCAATGGTGAAGAGAAAATGAGTGTTTGATGGCCATGGAGGGAGATTCGAAGAGAGGAAAGTTTTTGACAGTTTTTGGAGTGTGCTGTAATGTGTGTGCTTCAGGCTTGCTCTCTTCTTGTTTTATGACCCTTAGACAATCCATAAACAATCCCAGCAATCTAGGAGGGCAGGTGTGCACTGTGGGATTGGTATGGGAGGATTGGCCAAAAAGTCAAGTTGATTTGTACTTGCAGCATGGGCTATGGCAGCAGCAGTCTAGAGGCTTGTCTTGCCTCAGCTTGAGTCAAGGATGGCCCTTGGATGGCTCATGAGAGGCTGCTGCATCTGGATCATGAGCTAGAGAGTTTTTTGCAACTTGCCCACTTGTGTTATTTCATGATTTTGGCCATGTGAATGTGAGAACTCTTGCTGGATTTTTGATGTGGGATGCTTCACTAGGTCATGTCAATGCATTGAAACAAGCTAGTGATCACATAACTCCTTTGAGAATGATTTTGCCAAAAATCCCTCTTTGCATTTTCATGAAGAAATGACTTATGGATACTTGAAAATCAAGGCACAAAAATGAGAAATCCCTTGGGCCAATTCTGATTTTAGGTCATGTATAGCATTGGTATGATGATTAGAGGTCATGTTGAAGTCACATAAAGGCTTGCCATGAGAAATTGCAAGTTTTCCATTTTGTGCAAAAGTGGATTTTTAATGATTTTGCTCAACTTTGCAAGGCAATAACTTTTGATCCAAAATGAATTAGGTCATGTTCTTGTACTTTTTGAAAAGGGAATGATCCATTATACAACTTTCATGACCAAAGTTTTTCCATTTGAAGCATTTTTGAATCAAAAAGTAAAGGTTGAAAAAGTTTCCTAAAATGGCAATTTCATTAAAAAGTCAACTTTCCCAAAAAGTCAACTTTGCAAAAGACTTGAAATTCTTCAATTTTGTGAACTTCCAACTTCTTCTATGATCAAATAAAGATCATACACAATCAAAATGATGAAGAACACCCTTTGGTTGGGTCATTGGGGGCCTCAGATGCCCTGATTTTACACTGACTTGCTTGAAAAGTCAACTCTTGATCAGATGACTTCCCCATGGAATTTCTTCATGAAAATTGATATGCATACTCCCTATACCATATATAGGCCAATAGAAACAAGAATGACCAAAAAATTTGGAGTTGTGGCCTCTGAAACCAAAACCCTAATTCTAGGTCAACTATGCAGTCAAACCTGGCTCTGCTTCCATACCATTCTCAGTTCTTGTGATTTTTTGACATTCTTGACTTTGAGAGGATATAATATGATGTTTGAACATACATGGATCCCTTTGAAGTGATTGATGGCCTTTGGAGTGGCTCAAAAAGCTCTTGGATTGCTCAGATCACAAACCCTAGATGCAGATGACTTTGAACCTATGTAGTGAATCAAAAATGTGATATGAGATGCTATGATTGAGTTTATGCATATGAGAAGATCACAAGCCATGGTGTGAATGGGTGAGGGCAAATTTGGGGTGTTTACATAAGGCAGTATATGTTGACCCACACTACCTTGTTGATCTCAAAGATGGACCCAGTCAAGTACATATTTGAGAAGCCAGCACTTACCGGAAGGGTTGCAAGATGGCAAATGATTTTAACAGAGTATGAAATTCAGTACACATCTCAAAAGGCCATCAAAGGCAGTGTATTGTCTGATTATCTTGTTGAGAAACCCATTGATGATTACCAGCCAATGAGATTTGACTTCCCTGATGAAGACATCATGTTCCTAAAAGCAAAAGATCATGAAGAGCCTGTTCACACTGAAGGGCCTGACCCAGAAGAAGAATGGACAATGATGTTTGATGGGGCTGTTAATATGAATGGTCGTGGAGTTGGTGCAGTGCTCATCACACCTAAAGGAGTTCACATGCCTTTCTCGGCAAAACTCACCTTTGCCTGCACTAACAACGAAGCTGAATTCGAAGCATGTATCATGGGTCTTGAGGAAGCCATTGACCTCAGGATCAAGACTTTAACTGTATTCGGAGATTCAGCTCTGGTAATCAATCAGACCAACGACAAATGGTACACTCACCAGGAGCATCTGATTCCATACCGAGACTACACGAGGAGATTACTAACCTTCTTCACTACAGTTAAACTTGAGTATATCCCTCGGGATGAAAATCAGTTTGCAGACGCTCTGGCTACCATTTCCTCCATGATCAAAGTTCAAGCTGCCAACTTTGTGCCTCGGATTTCAGTATCCAGACCTGATAGACCGGCATACGTATTCTCTGTGGACATTGCTAAAGATGACAAGCCTTGGTTCCATGACATCAAATGCTTCTTAGAGGATCAAACATACCCACCTGGGGCATCATCCAATGATAAGAAGACATTAAGAAGGCTAGCTGGTAGTTTCTTCCTGAATACTGATGGTTCCTTGTACAAAAGAAACATTTACATGGTACTTCTCAGATGTGTTGATAAGACAGAAGCAGACTTGCTGATGCACGAGGTGCATGAAGGATCTTTCGGTACCCATGCTGGAGGACACGCAATGGCTAAAAAGTTGTTATGATCAGGTTACTACTGGATCACAATGGATGCAGACTGTTGTGCTTATGCTAGAAAGTGCCACAAATGCCAGATTTATGCAGATAAAGTGCATGTGCCTCCGAATCCTTTGAATGTGATGTCTTCACCTTGGCCCTTTGCCATGTGGGGCATTGATATGATTGGAAAGATCGAGCCGACTGCTTCAAATGGCCACAGATTCATCCTGGTAGCCATTGATTACTTCACCAAATGGGTTGAAGCAGCTTCGTATGCAAATGTCACCAGACAAGTGGTAGCCAGATTCCTGAAGAGAGACATCATCTGTCGGTATGGAGTACCCGAGCGAATCATTACTGATAATGGTTCCAATTTGAATAACAAAATAATGGCAAAACTATGTCGGGGCTTCAAAATCCAACACCACAACTCTTCTCCTTACAGGCCAAAGATGAATGGAGTTGTCGAGGCAGCTAACAAGAATATCAAGAAGATTGTGAAGAAGATGGTGGTTACATACAAAGACTGGCATGAAATGCTACCATTTTCCTTGCACAGGTACCGTACTTCAATCAGAACATCCACTGGGGCAACACCGTATCAGCTTTGGTATGGTATGGAGGCAGTCTTACCCATTGAAGTTGAATTGCCCTCTTTACGAGTATTGATGGATGTCAAGTTGAATGAAGCATAATGGGTCCATTCTCGGTACAATCAACTGAATCTGATCGAAGAAAAGAGATTAGCTGCAATCTGTCATGGGCAGCTGTATCAGAAGAGAATGAAGAAAGCCTTCGATCAGAAAGTCAGGCTTCGGGAATACCAAGTAGGAGATCTTGTGCTGAAAAGACTCCTTCCTCCTCATACAGATCACAGGGGCAAATGGACTCCAAATTATGATGGTCCATTCATAGTAAAGAAAGTTTTCTCAGGTGGAGCACTGATGCTCACTACTATGGATGGTGAAGATTTCTTATCCCCTGTGAATTCAGATGCAGTTAAAAAATACTTCGCATAAAATGAACCGCTAGACATAAAATCAGAATTAAGTCCAGGAAAAAATAGGGCATCCCGACGAGTCAAAAACAGAATAAAAGACTCGTGCAAAAATAAGGGAAAATAAAGGAAAAAATGTGCACCCGCTGAGTTGAAAATCCACATTGGACAGCTCAGGAAAAAAATGGGTATCCCAGTGGATTGAAAACCCGAAAGGGTGATCCACACAAAATAAGGGAACAAGCAAACAACTGCATTCTGAATTCGTATGTATCATTCACGACGCGACAAGCTTCGAAAGGTTAAAGCAGCAGTCATAATTAGCCTTCTTCAGAAAGCAAGATGAAAAGAACGTCAAGGTCATACGGGTCATAGCAAAGGGAAGCTCACTGAAGCGTCATCAACATTGCCAGCACCTTCATTTTTCTCAATTTGTAACAATCTCCTCATTTCAGGGGATTTGTTTCTTTGACTGTATTTGCCAATTCAGGGCACATAAATTAATAAAATCAAACTTTCAGTCACATTTCGTCTTGTACATTTTATTTCATTTGTAAAAATGTCCTATATCCTTGATATAACATTTGTATAAAAACATATGTGCCTTTCTAATCACATGCTTGCAGGAAATATATTTTTTTACTTCCAGGAATGACTAATTCCTATGACGGAGTCCGGTAAGGGATACCTCGGGATACTGGCGCGTTTCTTTGTTATAACAGGATTGCAGGTATTCAGAGCGTAACATGGGGCATGAAAGGTTTTCCCCAGCAAAGTTGCCAAATCATTATTTCCACAGCACATCCTCCAAACAGCACCGGAAGTTCTTTCTCCCCATCAGAGTTGCTAGGCATCATTTCCCCAGCTGAGTTGCCAGATATCATCATCCTCAACAGGATCCCCACATAAATCTCTAGGAAGATCGTTCAGTGGTCTTTCCTCCCCTAACAGAGTACTAGACAGGAAACCATCTCCCCACGGAGCTCCAGCCTCCTCCCAGAAGAGCAATGTCTTTTTTCCCACAACAAAGTGACGAAAGCTTCCACATCCCCAGCTGGGCTCCTCATTACTAAGATAGGTCTATCAGTGACTTATTTCCCCAAGCAGAGTCATATATTTTATCAGATCTACCAATGATCGCATCCCCAACTAGGATATCCTATCAAGCAGATCAGTCAGAGATCGCCACAAGCAACGGGATCCGAATCCCGGATCGGTATCTTTTGCATAATCATAGCATTCGCATCATTTTCCCCCAGAGCGTAGCATTCCGTCTAATACGGAGCATTACGGCAAAAATCAAACATATTGCATAATCACAAGTCAGGTTCGAACCGATCACCTGTAAATACCAACAAAGCCACATCAGTAATATACAAAATACCTCTCAATTTCTCCAACAAAAAGCCAAAGCGTCCCCTTCGCACTCTCCAACACAAGTACATGTTTATATTCGACACGCGTCCGTGTCGTATCATCCCCCTGCAGATATAAGCCACAAATATCCTTTTAAATACAAAACTTTACATACACTCGTCCATGTTACCATTCCCCAGCATGGTTAACCAAACACTTATTATAATACACTCTCATTGACACCCGTCCGTGTCATCCTATCCCCACAAGTCACCAGATTACCTTCTGCACTTATAAGTTCATAACTTATACGTTTCCTCTTATGACACCCGTTCGTGTCATACTCTCAAGTTGAACACTCGTCTGTGTCTCACTAATGCTAATATTTATTCATACAGATACTCGTCCGTATCTTGTATACACCACTTATTTCCCCTCAGATTCAACGCTCGTCCATGTTCTTTGTTAACCAGTTGGTACTCGTCCGTTCCATCATCTATGAACATGCGTCAGCATTTGTTTCTATCGATACTCATCCGTATCATAATCTTAAGGATGCCCGTCCGCATCTTTAACCTATACACAGTGTCAAACACTTATACCTTTCATTTCTTGGATGTAAACACTCGTCCGTGTTTACTATTTCCCAGCGAAGTCCCAAACAAAACTTCTTTTCTATCTAACATTCGTCCTATGTCATGATACTTTCGGCAGCCATACCCTGCCAGGTGATCGTCCTTCACCTTTGGATGACCATCCCTCATCCTTCTCCCAGCGGAATCTCCATTATTGGACCCCTTTTTCTATCCGACATGCGTCCTATGTCGTGATAAAAAGCAGTCGTCCCCTGCTAGGTGATCGTCCTTCACCTTTTGATGATCGTCCTTCATCATTTTATCCGATGGCCGTCCCCGTCGTTGATCTTGTTATCCGACATTCGTCCTATGTCATGATAAACCTCGAGAGCAGCCGTACCCTACTAGGTGACCGTCCTTCACCTCTTGATGATCATCCTTCATCATGCTTATCCGATGGGCGTCCCCATCGTCGACCTTTTCTATCCGGCATTCGTCCTATGTCGTGGTAAAGAGCACCCGTCCCCTGCTAGGTGATCGTCTTTCACCTTTAATGACCGTCCCTCATCATTATTTCATTTACTCTTCGAATCGATGGATGTCCCCATCGTTGTTTACCCTTACCTTACAAACCTGATGTCCGTCCCCATCATTGAATTTATCTTTAACCTCCATAGAATTTTGTTACTTCACTTGATGGTCGTCCCCATCATGATCTCTTTATTTCCCCAGCATGTCGGTCATCCCCGTCATTGTTTCATCCCCAACAGTCGTCCTCTGCTCGATGGTTGTCCTCCATCGCCCGCACTTTATAATCATATTATACTTTCCTTTTACAATCTATATCCCTTTTTTCCTTCTCCTCAACGAGTGCAAATTTTGGATTGTCTTTGGTATTCAACCACAAGTTATCTTGTTTGTCTATTAAGCCAGGCGCTTACATCCTGCACAGCTAACTCATGCTTGAATAGGGGCAGCTGTAAACACCCCAAATTTTCCCTCACTAAGTTCACACCATGGCTTGTGATCTTTCATATTTGCATTAGTTCAAGCATACCATATCATATTGCATTTTTGCTTCACTGCATTAGTTCAAGTTCATCTGCATCTAGGGTTTGTGACTTGAGCCATCCAAGATTCATTTGAGCCACTCCAAAGGTCTTCAATCACCTCAAGAGGGTCCATGTATGTTCAATCATCATCTTATATCCCTCAAAGATCAAGGAAGTCAAAGAATCACAAGAACTGGCAAAGCATGGAAGCAGAGCCAGGGTTTAATTGCACAGATGACCTGAAATTAGGGTTTTGGTTTCAGAGGCCATAATTCCAATTTTTTGGTCATTCTTGTTTCTATTGGTCTCAATATGATATAAGGATCATGTATACCAAGTTTGATGAAGAAACTCATTGTGGAAGTCATCTGTTCAATGGGTAACTTCTTGAGCAAGTCAGAGCAAAATCAGGGCATCTGAGGCCCCCCAACATGGAACCAAAGTGGATTTTTCATCAAATTGAAGTTATATGGTCTTTATTTGATCATTGGAGTGCTTAGAAGTTCACAAAGTTGAAGGAAAATAAGCTAAACCAAAAGTTGCCAAAAATGGAAATGACTTGTAATGGAAACTTTCCATTTTGGGAAAGTTTTTCAACCTCCTCTTTCTCAACCAAAAATGCTTCAAATGAAAAATTGTTGGTCATGAAAGTTGTAGATTGGATCATTCCCTTTTAAAAAAGTACAAGAACAATACCTAATTCATTTTGGAACTCAAGATATGGCTTGTCAAAGTTGGCAAAAATCCCATAAATTTAAAGAATGCACAAAAAGGGATTCTTTGCAAAACCACTTGCCAAGGATTTTGTGACTTCAAACACACTTCAATACATCATAGCATCATAGAGCATTTCTTCTAGATCAGAATTAACCAAGGAATTGCAAGATCACATGCCTTGAACACCAAGATTTCTCAACGGGGCCAAAACTTCACATAATTGCAAAACACCCCATAACTTATTTCCCACATGCTGAATTGCCTCAAGAATGAATTTGTGGACTTCCTTGAAGTCAGCTGCGCATGGACATGCCCAAAGGCCAGCTGCAACCTTGCCCATACCTCAAGTACACAAGTTGGTGACTTTTTGCAAGAAGGCCATACCAATCACAATAGGGCACAACCACTCCACAGACCTATCACAAGTTGATATGTGGACCAAATGTTGGCCATAACACACAAGAACACAAGCTGAACCCTAAGAATCACCAAGTTCACAAAAACTCTCCCTCTTCAAAAGCTTTCGAATCTCCCAACTCATCCACTCAATCTTCAAAAAAATTCCACCATTCATCTCTAAATCACTCACTGATCATAAACCACCCATTAAAACAGCCAAGAACACACCATAAATAAAATACGATTTTCATCCAGTTGAGGTACAAACTCACAAACCAGCCATCCACAAAGCTTTCCAAGCATTGCAACCTCTTCAGGAAGGTCATCAGAGGCATTTTGCACCAAGGAAGCAGCCAGAAAGCACAAGGGTGAAAAGCTCCATCTCAGGTAGCCATTCGAATTAATTTTTCCAGAACTTCTTTTTTATGTTACAAAATGATTAAGCTTGCTTCACTGATCACACTGAACTTGGAATTTTTGAAAATGGTTGAGAAATGAGAGTGTATTGATTGTCTGAAATTTTTGCCATGTTTATGTTTCTCTTCGAATCAGGAGTTTGAGTGAAAAGAAATTTGTTTTGAGAGTGGATTTGATCTTAGGAGGGTGAGTGGAGTGAATCTGGAGCTTTAGAGCTCCAGAAAAGACCTAGGGAAGAAGTTGAAAACTTTCAGGGGAGGGTGTCACCGGAGAAGACGACCGGAGCTCTTCTCCGGTGACCTGAAAGTCATTAATTTGTTTAATTAGGGTTAGGGCAAATTTTGAATGTAGGCCATTGGATTTAGGTTTCCCGCGTGCGTTGTGTGGTCCAGATCTTGTCATTAACATTTAATCTGATTTATTTAATTAATTAAACAAGATTAAGTAAGTTTGAATTCCAACCACAGGATCTGGCGCGCAGTCAACCAATCCTTCCCCAAATTCAATCCTGACCCTTCCCTTTGCATACTTCAGTTTATTTTAATTTTTATTTCATATTTTTCTATTTGTTTTGTACATTTTATTTAAAATAGCAAGAAAATGCCAAAAATATTTTTATTCTGCATTTTGGTTCCAAATAATTTTCTTAACCCAAAAAAATTTTTATTTTTATTTTTTGCATTTAAAAATCATTTTTTAGACATTTAAATGTTTATTTTAATTAATTAATCAGAATTAATTAATTAAAATATCATTTAGGTTTCTAAAAAATCCCAAAAAAAATCATATTGCATCTTTAAATATTTAGAGACATTGTCATACCATCCACACAAATTTATTTTTGGTTTTGAACCATTTTTGACAATTTTCTTGAATTTAGGGTTCATAAAATTCTTATTTTTGAACCCTAACTTCAAGAATTATTTTCTGCCTAACCAAGAATGGTATGACAATGATTATTTTTGCATTGATCTTCATTTGAAATGTATTTTCTAGCATATTTTCGTCATAAATTTCTTCTTCCTTTTTGAATTGATTGGCATTTTTCCCCTTTAGGTACCTTAAAACCTTAGATAACTTAGAAAAATCATAACTTTCATTAGGTTAAGAGTTAGGTCTTTTCCTTTGTGGTATGATATCATATGGGGTTAGGGTTCTTTTGATTGCATTTTCAATTTTTTATCTTGTCATTTGCTTCTGTTTTTTAGTTTTGCATCTCATGTTGCATGAAAACCCTAATTTTACATCTTCCTTTGCATACATCTTGCATAAGCATTCACATAATAACTTGCCATGACATTTTGTGAATTCACATGACTTCTAACAAATCCTAGGACACATTAGATTCATTCTTTATCATTTCCTCATCAATTTGCCATGTTATGCCTTCATTTCATTCCATGTGCATTCATGTGCTTTCATGCTCCTTTCATGCTTCATTTGCATCCTCATTACTTGTGTGATCATTCACAATTCTTGACATGCTCTCATATCATCTCATAACATAATTTGTGTTGCACCCCAAAATTTGCCCTCCACAAGACAAGTCATTGTGTACTAAGACGCTCACAAGGTTCACAAGGTTCACAAGATATCTCATGAGGTTCACAAAGTTCACAATTAGTCAGGAAGTTTGACAATTCCCTCAGACAATGCATCCTCCTAAGCAATGCATCCTAAACTAGGGTTTTGACTTTCATCAGGTTAAATGGACTTCCAAGACTTCAAGTGAGCTTCATAGCATCCTATATGTGTTCAAGAATCCCCATGTCAAGTTTCAAGACTTTCCCAAAAGATTTGCTCAGTCAGATGATCAGATAGGTTAAAATCAGTCAAAGCAGTTAAAAAGTCAAACTGAGGTCAACTGTGGTCAAACCAAAGTCAAACTTCATGATTTTTTGCCAACATCAAGTATATGAAGTAAAATTCATCATTTGATCAAGGGTTGATCATGATTCATCAAGGAGATTTCAGATCATCAAGAATCAGGAGTTTCTAAATTAGGGTTTTCACAGGAAAAGTCAACTGAACTTTGACCAGCCATAACTTTCACATGCTTCATCAAAATTTTTCCATCCAAAGCTCATTTTGAAGGAAATTGAATTCTATACAACTTTGTGTCTCACAAGCCAAGCCCAAAAATGCTTCATTTGGAAGGTATGGGCTAAGACATTATAGGTCCTTTTAAAAGTCAACAAAAAGTCAACAACTTCAAAAGAGCATAACTTGAGAATGGTAAAAGATATGGACATGAGACCAAAGAGGTTAGTTAGAGGACTCTTTAAGCTTTCCAAAATGTCCAAGAACACCCTCATAGCATTAAAATGGAAGGATTTATGCCCTTGCAAAGTTGGGAAATATTTGGGAAGTTTATGAAGCAAATAAGGCCTTAAAACCAATTTTTGCTAAATGAGCCCACCAAATTGCCATCCAAACTTTACAATATCATCAAGCACGACCCAACCCACCTATTTTCTGATTTTTTATTTTTTATTTCATATTTATTTGAATTTTATTCATTAAAATATAATTTAAATTGAAATAAAATATAAAAATCATATATTTGAAAAGGATTTGGTTTCTAGAATGTCTTAAAAAACATTTAAACTTGATTGGTACCATTTAAAATCAGATCATCCAAACATAGCAATGTTAGATCAAAATAAATCAAGTTTTAAGAACACATCTTTTTCAATCTTCAAATGATCCAAATATCCATCAAATTGGTGAAGTCTTTGACCTAATTCACTCACTCATATATAATGAACACTTAACAAATCATTGGACACGAATTTGCAGCCTCTAATATCACTTTCAAACTTCACAAAAACCATCCAAATCCAATTTTCGGTTTCATCCTTACAAGGAGTTCTAAGGTATTTTAAAGACACAAGAAGGTTCCTTGGATATCCCTGAGTCGAAACCAATCCTCCATTCCATCAAAATCGTGACATATCATGCTAACCGAATGCAGATTGTTCATGTTTTAAAATTTTTCGATTTGAATGATTTACACATTGTTAATAAAAACTAATTGTTGGTTTGTGTTTATGATGATGTTTGGATGCTTTCTGGATAAGTTAATTTGAGTTTAGGTCCAAGATGGAGAAATCACCATGGCTAGGGTTCTTCGGCCGTTTTAGGGTTTTACGATTTATCAATTATAAATGAATTCTAAGACCATAGATCAACTCTAATCAACCTCTGGATTGTATTGGTATATTCAATTTGATAAAATTTTACTGTTTTGTTGATGATTGAATTTCGTAGGGTTTGCTGCAAATGAAAATTCGCAGGAAAATTCATAACAAAATTCGCAGCAAATTTTGCAGGTCTGGAGGTAGAAGAAGACCTGCGCGCGTTTTCATAATTTGAATTTTTGTTATATATTATAATAAATTTGTTTTATTTGTATGTCACACATGAGCGTGTGTCCCAGTGACAAGGCGTCTGGCTTGGTATGCGAAGGAGCAGGGGTTCGAATCCCAGCCTCAACATTTTTTGCTTATTTTCTTCATGATTCTCAGGTTTAAAATATAATGAATGCTAGTCATACATTGTTCACCAAAGCACGCATAGCCCAGTGGAAGGGAGGCTGGTCCAGGATGTGTAAAGCCTAGGGCCTGGGTTCGAATCCCAGCCCCAGGTAAGTTGCAATTTTTTGTTCTTTTATTTTTGATTTGTTTATTTAATTCTTTTGTTTAATTATTATAAAAAATATATAATTATGTTTAATATGTAAATAATTCTAGGTTAATATTTATATATTCTAAAAAATTTCTAAAAAATATTTTCTAAAGCTAATTTCTTATTTGTTTGAATTAAAATATATATTTGTTTAATAATTAAATTAGTATTAGGTATCAAATTAAAATATTTTTGTACTTAAAACCCTAATTATATTATAAACCCTAATTTATTTTTCTAAACAATTCAAAACCCTAATTTTCTTTTATGATTTTAATTTCTTATTTTTATTATGTTTTGTTTAATTATAATTAATAAATATTTCTAATATGTATATATAATTAAATCATTAAACTATTTAGCATTTTTATTAGTATATAATTATTATTATTTATTTCTCTTCTTGAAATTCTTTAGAAAAAATTATTTATTTAAATTTAAAATTTTAATTTGATTTCTATATTGTATATTATTGTGCTAACCTCTTTCTCTCTTATATTTATTTTACTAACCTTTTATTTATTTATTTATTATATGCTTATTATTTAAATTGTTTCATTATAATGTAATTGTGCAAACTATGTAATAATGGTACAATTTTTACTATTGCCATGGTTAGTAAATTAGGGAGTGACAACATGTTTGTATCTTAAAATTGAATTTAGATCACTAACTATAAGATAAATATTTGAATTTGTACACGCACACATGTAAGTCGATCTTGGATCGCCATCTCACTTCTTAAGGGTTACCTCTCATGTTGCCTAAATAAAAGGTCAAGTAAGGTGTATAAAGCAAAGTCCCTTCTCTTATTAATATCATCTAGTCCCTTTAAAGAATTATAAGATCAAGTCCCTTCATGGTTGCCTTCGTAAATGATCTTGTCCCTTTCGAATAAAAGATGATAAGTCCCTTCGAATTGCTAATACACCTTATAGTTGCCTAAACACAGATGACCATTCACTTGTCCCTCATAACATCCAAGGTAATGACTACCTATTCCTTAATAATAGGGATAGTCATACCATTTAAAGGACATTTAAGAACATAAAAGATTTAACTTAGGGTAGGTTCCTCTTATGTACTTGCTCATCTTTTCAAAACATTTCAAAAACACTTCACATTTCAAACAAATTTTCAAAATAAAGTCTTTATATATATCCATACAAGGATCATTATAAAGTGCTTAAGAAAATTTCTAATCACACACTACACTTCTCAAAACATTTTAAAGTGAGCTAAGTAACTAAGAGCCCATGGATAACCATGGATGTAAAGGGTGCTAACACCTTCCCTTTACATAACCTACCCCCCGAACTCAAAAATCTTTTAAGGTCTTTCCTGTTCTTTTATGCCCTTTCCTTTGGATAAAATAAAAGTCGGTGGCGACTCTTGCTATCCGCAACATAACTAAAGTCAGTTCTCCCACCGTGTTACAATTTGCACCATGAACATGCTTCTGGTTTTGGTTTTCATCCTTGCATTCATTTCATTTTCATTTCATTTCATTTATTTATGCTAACTTTTCAGGTGGTAAGTACTTTGAGAAGTGAATTTGCCTTCACTTCTCACTTCTCTTCTCATCTCTTCTTCTATGCATCTTTGCTGCATTTTGTGTTTGTCTTAGAGTGAGATTGTTCATTCATGATCCTTCATTTTCTTTCTTCAAGCAACTTATCTTCTTAAGTGAAGTAAGTTGACTTGCTTCTTCTGCTTCTCCTCCTTTCATCTGCTTCTTCCTTGGTGGCTCTTCTTGAAGATCTCTTGCAAGCCTCATAAACCCTAGGAACACCCAAGCATGATCACAATAATTAGGGTTTTGATTAGTCCCCATTTAGTTTTACCTTTGTATCTTCTTTTGTGTCTCTATTCTCATCTCATAATCAGAGACTAAACCTTTAAGGTTTTAAGGCTTTGTGATTAAGGTTATGCCTGCATCCTTCTCTTAGGATGGAGTGTATAACTTTAATCCTAAGTATTAAACCCTTAATGTGTTTAAATCTTTTAATCAATCCATCTTAATAATCACTAAGACAATAGCTTGTAACTTGGGCCTTGCATTAGGGTTCTAATTCTTCCTTAATTGGTTAAGAAGGACTAACCCTAGTGTTAATATACAAGTCCCCCTCAAGTTGTCTTACAAACCATAAAATCCACTTCTTAATCTTACCATTAATTAAAATCCACTCTAATAAAGGCTTTGTTTTGTCATGAGGTTAATCCCTAATCATGGATTAAGTTGAGGTATCTTCCTCAGCTTAAATGTTCTCATCTATTATCCTTCTATTAGGATGGTGTAATGAGTCCATTAAATCCTTGATTATGGCTTAAACTCGTTACTTAACACTAAACCAAAACTCCAAAAACATCTAAATAATTACAAGTAGGTTAATGATCTTAATCCTACATCATGGTGATCAAGTGTGAGGTGTTTACTTCATACTTAAAGTATTCTGATTACCCCTAATCAGAGGGAGGATGTGATGAGTTTACTAACCCTTGGTTTAGGCTTAAGCTCATTAACTTATGAAAAACACAAAAAGCAATAAAAGACTGAAAACACAAAAAACAAACAATAATCGTCTCCTCCGGGATTCTTTTCTCACCTCATTCACTCACGAACGAGAACTTGCTTCTTCCGTCTAATGCAAGACAGTTTGCACCTGATCCAGACAGGTCATACACTTGAGCATAGGCAAGCAAGCAATTCACAAGTCAATTTATCTTTCAGTCTCTTTGAGTCGAACTACGGTGTTCTGACTTCCTCATTGCACGAGAGGATACGTAGGCATAACTTAACAGTTATCGAACAAAAGTCTCTGTATGTCTCCCCTCTTTCAGCATTATTCTTTAAGCCTCATTCCTGAGCAATCCATTTCATATCTCTTCTGCACTGACACCTGTACATTCTTTTCCACCTTTTGCACACAGATAGCACTGACACTACCCCTTTAGATACAAATCTTTTAAACGTGGATCCTGTCGAGTACGACGGACAATCTGGGTGCTAATACCTTCCAAGGTTGTAACCAACCCCCTTTCTCAGTTTCTCTGGTTCGCAACCGTCTTATCCATATCTTTCCAGGTTTATGCAACATTACCTTTCCTTCGAGATAAAAATGCCTAGCTGGCGACTCTATTCACCTTCACCTTCTTTTCTCCTTTCGCCGACCATTCGTGCTAGTACCGGAATGCAAATCTTCGGGAGCGACAAAAACTTAATCGAAATCAACCACGAGGAACAAACCCAGTGGTGAATTAGAAAGGATAAACACTTTCTGCTTAAAGGTCGACACTCTAAACTTGAGAGGAGCCAGTACACACTCTGTGGTGAAAATCCACACCAAAATGCAAGAATGCAAGAATGCAAACATATGATGCCATACACAAAGAGAATGCTTGAATATGCATATGAATATGCTGATAAAATAGACATAAAGAAGTAACTTGTGACATAAACATCAGAACAATCGGATACTCGGCTAATCCCAAGACTACAAAGTTGGGGATCTTGTTGGAAAACCAACTTGAAATCCTGCAGGAGAAAATCAAAAGCCATCAAAGGAATAAAATCCTACTACAAGGCTCAACTCATGTTGAGGAAATAAGGCTAGAGATTCAATCCACAAAGCAAATCTTCAATAATCCATTAAGGATAACATTAGAAATTCCACTCTGAGAGGATAACACATCATATAAACATCAATAACACCAAAGTCTTTCTCATTATTTGGGAAAAATGGAAATGTCTTTGTTAAACTCTGATGGGTACAAATACCTTGACAACTTTGTTTGGGGAAACAAGGTAAAGATCTACCAATGGTGCAAATAAAGCATAGCCTACTGGAGTATCAAACATTAACTCTGCATAAGGATATCACCATGCCGAGGAAAAGTAATGATCTGTCGGGGATAGGGAAATTCTTCCACAATCATTGCTAGAGACATAGATATTTTTGTTAAGAATCAAACTCTATGGGGAATAACCACCATACCACTCATGCTCTGCTTTGGAAAAGGCTGTAAGACTTCCTGAGGATCACATAGGAACCTACTTGAAATCATCACATGCAGACCTACTGGGGATATGAGGGAAAAACCTGTGGAAATCATTCATCAATGGAAAATTTCAGACTTGTTGACCCATGTAGGGATACAAGAAGTTAACATCATAGCCAAGATATAGTTGCAAGGGATTTTAAATCATTACCTACTAACAGGTAAAATAAAACATCTAAAGTGAATGCTATATCAAAACTTCTGCTAGGGGATGAAACCAACTCAAGCTGAGGCCCAAAGACTCGGTTGAGGATTCCATACATTACTTCTTCAAATCAAAGATAATCTGTTGAGGAAGATATCAAAACCTAGCTGGGGGTACTTGTGTACCAAGAATATCACTTTTAACAACTCTTTTGGGGAAGAAATTAGAGCTCAAACTAGGAACAATCATACAGTAACCAATCCCCACTCCCTCTTGCTGTTGGGGAGTAAACCATCCTTAATATCAAAATGTCAGGACTATTCGGGAATTCCGTATGGAATCAAACCCTGCTTTGGGAGAGGAAAGTTACACACACCCGGACTTTACCATCCCTAAAATTGTTGTTGATATTCTTTCTTTATTCATATATCAAGAGAAAAATGTTTTCATAATCTTCAAAAATTCAATTTATTAAATTTGTTTCAAAAATCATCATAAAAAATAAATTGAATTTTTTAAATAAAAACAATATAAATAATTGCAAATAATTGGATAACAACTCAAATTCATTGATATAATGGAAGTCAACAAATGGCATGACTCCATGGATCATTACAAGTTTGAAAAACGGTAAACACATGGAAAATGGGCTACATTGAAATAGAATGATCATTGTTCTCCCTATCAACTTTGAACTCCACTGTGTCTGAAACTTCAGTCAAGGATGAGTGAATAAGAATCTTTAGTGAGTAATTCTGTTGAGGAATAGAATCTGAAATCCTTGGTTGTTTCAAGAGATCCAGTCTTTCGATGTAGTTACTTGCCATGATCCCTAACTTTTTTCGAGATTGCCCTTTCGGGTTTTCAATCTACCGAGACGCTCCTTTTTTCCTAAGCCGCCCTTTCGGGTTTTCAACTTAGCAAACTATTCTTTTATTTTTTTAGGAGAATTATTTCTTGACTGCATCTGCATTCACAGGAGGAGTGATCTCCTCACCGTCCATAGTTGAAAAAATTAATGAACCGCCAGAGAAGGCTTTATTAACAACATATGGGCCATCATAGTTCGGATTCCATTTGCCCTGAGAATCTGTAATGAAAGACTGGATCTTTTTTAGCGCAAGGTCGCATTCTCTGAATACACGAGGTTTGACCATCTTGTCAAAAGCTTTCTTCATTCTTTGCTGGTACAACCGACCATGACACAAAGTTTTTATTCTCTTTTCCTCAATCAAATTCAACTGATCAAATCTACTCTGACACCATTCAGCCTCAGTCAACCTGGCTTCCATCAGAACTCTCATTGATGGGATATTAACCTCGACGGGGAGCACTACTTATGTACCATAAGCAAGTGAGAAAGGTGGTTCCCCTGTTGAAATGCGGATGGATGTACGATGTCCATGAAAATAAAATGGGAGCATATAATGACAGTCCTTATATGTCACAACCATCTTCTGAATGATCTTTTTAATGTTCTTATTCACAACTTCAACTACCCCATTCATCCTTGGTCTATAAGGAGAAAAATTATGGAGTTAAATATTGAGTTCTTCACAAAGCAAATTCATCATTTTATTATTCAAGTTCGAACCATCATTTGTAATGATTCTATTCGAAACACCATATCTATAGATAATGTTATTCTTGATAAACTGAACCACGACTTTCTTGGTCATATTAGCATACGATGCCGCTTCCACCCACTAGGTGAAGTAGTCAATTGCCACAAGAAGAAAATGATGTCCATTCAAAGCCTTGGGTTCAATCATACCAATCATATCTATTCCCTACATATAGAAAGGCCATGGGGAAGAAATTACATTAAGATGAGTTGGTGGCACATGAATCTTATCAGCATACACTTGGCACTTATGGCACTTTTTCACATACATACAATAGTCAGATTCTATTGGCATCCAAAAGTAACTTGCTCTCAACATCGTTTTAGCCATTGCATGCCCATTGACATGAGTACCAAAAGATCCTTCATAAATTTCCTTCATTAACATTTCTTCTTCGTGTCTATCCACGCATTTGAGAAAGACCATATCAAAATTCCTCTTATAAAGCACATTTCCATTCAGGAAGATATTGCCTGCCAATCTCCTCAAAGTCCTTTTATCTTCATCATATGCCCCAAGTGGGTATTCTTGACTCTAGAGAAAACATTTAATATCATGATACCAAGGCTTGTCATCATGGACCTCTTCAACCACAAACACATGAGTTGGTCTTTCAAGCCGCATCACACTAATCATGGGAACATCATTCCATTGGTGCACCTTTATCATAGAAGTTATAGTTGCCAAAGCATATGCCATTTGATTTTCATCACGAGGCACATAATGAAACTCAACTTTAGTGAAGAAAGTCGATATCCTCCTGGCATAATCTCTATACGGAATTAAGTAGGGTTGATGAGTTACCCACTTACCCTTGATTTGATTAATTACCAAGGCATAATCTCCATACACATCAGGATGCTTAATCATCAAATCAATAGCTTCCTCAAGACCCATAATGCATGCTTCATACTCAGCTTCATTATTGGTACAAGGGAAAGTCAATCTTGCAGCAAAAGGAATATGTGAACTGTAGGGAGTAATGATCATTGCCCCAATTCCTTTTGTGTGTGCATTCACAACACCATAAAAAATAAACCCCATCGAGATCCAGGCTCCGACCCTTCCCCATTCAAAGGCTCGTCACAATCTTTCATTTTCAAATTCATCATGTTCTCATCTGGGAAATCAAACTTGATGGATTGGTAATCATCAATCGGTTGATGTGCCAAATGGTCATCTAAGATACTACCTTTTACAACTTTTTGAGCTCGGTACTCGATATCATATTTTGACAGCAGCATTTGCCAACGAGCAATCTTCCCAGTCAAAGCATACTTTTTAAAGATATACTTGATCGGATCCATTTTTGATATCAACCAAGTGGTATGATTCAACATATACTGGCAAAGACGTTTTGCAGCCCAAGTTAAGGCACAAGTGTTTTCAAGCATGGAGTACCGAGACTCACAATTAGTGAATTTCTTACTCAAGTAGTAAATCACATATTCTTTTCTTCCAGATTTATCTTGATGACCAAGCATGCAACCCATGGAATCTTCCAACACAATCAAGTACATAATCAACGGTCTACCTTCAACTGGAGGAGACAAGATATGAGGTTCAAGCAGATACTCTTTGATAATTTCAAACTCCTTCTAACAATCATCTGTCCAGACGCAACCTTGGTGTTTCCGAAGCAACTTCACGTTCACAATTCCACCCTTGGCTTGGTTTCATATTGTTTGGATCTACCTTCGGCTTAGTCTCATTACGTAAGCCTACCTTCGACTTCGTCTAACTTTTTCGAGCTCGCCTTTGGCTTGTTCTCGAATCTTATCGTAAGTCTACCTTCAGCTTAGCCTTATGTTTACTATTCCACCTTCGGCTTGTTCTCGAATCTTATTGTAAGTCTACCTTTGGCTTAGCCTATAATTCATAATTCCACCCTTGGCTTGGTTTCGTATTGTTTGACTATGCCCTCGGCTTAGTCTCATTTTGTAAGCCCACCTTCGGCTTGGTCTTACTTTTTCGACATCACCTTCGGCTTGTTCTTGTATCTTACCGTAAATCTACCTTCGTCTTAGCCTTACATTCACTATTCCACCCTTGGATTGGTTTCGTATTGTTTGAGTCTACCTTCGGATTAGTCTCATTTTGTAAGCCCGCCTTCAGCTTGATCTTACTTTTTCGAGCTCACCTTTGGCTTGTTCTTGAATCTTATTCTAAGTCTAACTTCAGCTTAGCCTTACGTTCAGGATTCCACACTTGGATTGGTTTCGTATTGTTTGAGTCTACCTTCAGCTTAGTCTCATTTTGTAAGCCCGCCTTCGGCTTGATCTTACTTTTTCGAGCTCACCTTTGGCTTGTTTTCGAATATTATCGTAAGTCTACCTTCGACTTAGCCTTACGTTCATGGTTCCACCTGTAAACACCCCAAATTTTCCCTCTCCTTTTTCTCACACTTTGGCTTGTGATCCTTCATGTTGCATTGCATAATCATACCATCTCACACTACATAGTTATTTCACTGCATAGCTGCATAGTTAGGGTTTGTGATCAAGTGAACCTTAGAAATGGTTTGAGTTATCTCAGAGGACATGAAGCATGCCAAGAGGGTCCATGAGTGTTCTATGATCATATTTTACCTCCAAGTTTGCTTTGAAGTCATAAAATCTCAGTGGGTTGCACAGTTACCCAGGCAGGCTCAGGGCTCCTGCACAGATGACCCAGAAATTAGGGTTTTGGGTTTGAGGCCCTTACACTTAAATGTTTTGGCCATTCTTGATTCTATTGGTCTATATATGTTATAAGGAGCATGTGTATCAAATTTAAATCAAAAAAGCCTTGTGGAGGTCATCTGATCAAATGGTGACTTATTATGCAAGAAAAGTCAGAATCAGGACATCTGAGACCACCAACAAGGGTTCCAAAGGGTCATCATCATCAATTTGAGGTCCTATGATATTTATTTGATCTTAGGAATGTTTGGAAGTTCACAAGATTGAAGAATTTTGAGCCATTTGAAAACATTCCATTTTTGGACATGACTTGTAATGAAAACTTTCCATTTTGGGAAAGATCTTCAACCTCCTCTTTCTTGATCAAAAAGGTTTCAAATGAGTTTTCTTCAAACATGAAAGTTGTAGATTGGATCTTCCCATTTTCAAAAAGTACAAGAAATCCTCTTGATTCATCCTAGAACTCAAGATATGGAAATTCAAAGTTGGGAAAAATATTATAATTTTCAAGTTCATGTCAAAGAGGGAAATGTGCAAAATAGTATTTCAGGCCTTTATGTGACCTCTAATCCACTCAAATACATCATAACATGATCAAACAACTTCTAAAGATCAGAATTGGGCCAATAATCTAGGGTTTTCATGACTTGTTTCTCAAGAAATCACAAAGTTGTGAAATTGCAAAAACCATACAAACTCTTGATCCAAGCCATGCAACTCACAACTTTCGATCCAAAGGCCCTCTTGAAGACATAGGAGGTAGTCCAAGACCTCAAATCACTTATGTCCTAGCCCATGCCTCAAGTACACAAACTTTTGACTTTTTGCATTTCAAACCATACCAATCCCACAGTGCCACAACAATTCTTCTGACCAATGGCAATTGTTTATGCATTGCCTAAAGATCATAAAACATAACACACAAGAGCTGAAGAGAGGCCAAGCATCAGATTTCACAAAATCCCTCAAAAACTTCCTCTCTTCGATTCTCTCAAACCAGCCATCAAACTTCCAAAATTCTTTCACCATTCAATCACACATGACCTAAGGAACATTTCCCACCCATCACCATGGCCTGAACACCCTAAACAAGAAACACGATTTCTGTTAAACCAGAAATGAACCTCTCAAAATAGCCATTATAAACTCCACTCAAGCATTCCATTAGCTTCAGAAGGACCAGGGAGTCATTTTTCACCAAGGAAAAGCTCAGAAAGCTCCAGTTTAAAGAACTTCAGTTCAGGTATCCATCAAGAACTTTTTTCTCAGAACCTTGATTTCTTGTTACAAATTGATTCTAGATGTTGTCCTAATC
The DNA here is from genome assembly GCA_963966055.1 of Lathyrus aphaca. NCBI lineage: Eukaryota > Viridiplantae > Streptophyta > Magnoliopsida > Fabales > Fabaceae > Lathyrus > Lathyrus aphaca. Next base: position 387,042,665 of record OZ014524.1, on the reverse strand, counting down.
ATCATGATGTGTTTAGAATTGAAAATGATTGAGAAATGAGCATTTAATGTTGTTCTGAAAGTTTTCCCATGAAAATGTTTTTGATTTGATTCTCTTGATTCATGTGTTATAAACATTGTTTGATGATTGATTTGTGTTTTATGATGTTTGGGGAATGTTTCTGGGCAGATTTGATGGTGTTTATGGCCTATAGAGGAAGTTAAGGTTGGGGCTGGCCGGAGTAGATGATCGGAGCTTATCTCCGGTCACATGAAAGTCATTAGGACTAATTAGGCTTAGCATTGCCAGATTGAATATCAGCCTTAGGATCCATTTTTAATTAGTGTACGAATGGTCCAGATTCATCACTTAACCCTAATTTTAATTAATTAAATTAAAAATAATTAATTAACTCAGGACAAACCATATCCATTGGATCACGTGCAAATCACAAGTTTAAATATGATCAGTTAGATCCTCATACCTTTAGTCTTGCTAACTCATGCCCTGGGCCCTTGATCCAGTCTCCTTGCAATCTTAGCCATCTGATCTGATTACTTTGCATTTTTATTTTCTTTTATTTCATTTTATTTTCTTTCATTTATTTAAAATAGTAAAACATTTTCTAAAAATCTGATTTTTGGCATTCTTACTTTAAATAATTTTAAAAACCCAAAAACATTTTCATTTTTTATTTTTGCATTAAAAATCTATTTTTAAATCATTTAATTGTATTATTTAATTAATTAGTTCATTTTAATTAATTAAAAATACTTTTAGGTATTTAAAAATCACAAAAAAAATCATGAAGCATTCTTACATATTTAGAACAATTTACAAACTCATCTTACAAATTTCATTTGGGTTTGATCATGTTTTGACAATTAACCATGAATTAGGGTTTCCAAATTTCTTATTTTTCTAACCCTAACTTCAAAAATCCATTTCTGATCAACCAAGATGAGTTTGTACATGGTTCTTTTTGCATCCTTTCATACTTTTCATGTAGTATCTAGGGTATTTAACTCATATTTTTGCATTGCCTTTTCCATTTGTTTGGTATCTTTCATGAAGAAGTACCCAAAACCCTAGCCTAACTTAGAAAAACCATAACTTGACTTTGGTATAGCTTCTCACTTCCATATTTGGGGAGTGATCTTATGTGTGTTTAGGATTCATTTGTTTGCAATTTAAATTTTTTATCATGTGTCTTGCTTCTGTTTTGATCATATGCACCTCACACTTTCTTAAAACCCTAAATTGCCATGTTCATTTGCATTCATCTTTGCATAACTTCATCATGTGAACTTGTCATAACATATCATGCATTTTTATGTCATCGTAGTTACCTTAGGACATGTGTGAACAATGGTTGATCATTGTTGCATCCATTTGATATGTTTTTCATTCATTCATTCTCATGTGTATTCATGTGATTTCAAGCTTCTAACATGCCTTCCTTTGCATCCCATCTCTTGTATGATCATGCATGCACATTGTACATGTCTTTACATCATCTCATAACACATTTACATTATGTTTGCACTTCTGGTCTTGATCATTGCATCTTCATTTTCCTTATTTCCTTTTGTTTGATGTCTTATGCATTCATACTAACCATTTCAGGGGCTTCAGGTAAGTTGTTTAGGATGTGGATTTGCCTCCAGATCCAATATCTTCTTATCTTTTCATTTGAATCTTTATATGTCTTTTAAGTGATTTTGACTCACTTATGCTCTCTCTTGCTCCTTTTCTTTCTCTTAGGTTACTTAACTTCTTCAGGAAGTAAGTAACCTATTCTTCCATCTTCTTCCTTTTTCATCTTCTTTTCCTTCCTTAATGGCCATCTGAAGATCTTTCTCTAAGCCTCGCAAACCATAGTAATATCCAAGCATGATAACTTTAGGATTGTACATAGTCTCCCCTAGTTTTTACCTCTGAGTCTCCTTGCGTCTCTGCTTCTCATCTCAATAACAAAGGCTAAATAGTTAAAGTTTTAAGACTCTGAATTAGGGTTATGCTGATATCCTTATCTTAGGATGGAGTGTATAACTTTAATACTTAGTGTTAAACCTTCAAATTGTTTACACCTCCTAATCAAAACATCTAATAATCATTAAGACTTAAGCTTGTAACTTGGGCCTTATATTAGGGTTACATCTCTTCCTGTTGGTTCAGAGGGACTAACCCTGGTGTTCAATGGATAAGTCCCCCTCAGGTTTAGTCTTACAAACATAAAATCCATTTCTTAATCCCACTTTTAATTAAAATCCACTTTAATAAAGGCTTGTTATATAATGATTTTAATCCCTACCATGGATTAAGTTGAGGAGTCTTCCTCATCTTAAGAGATCTCATCTATTCTCCTTCTTTTAGGATGGTGTAATGAGTTCACTAATCCCTGATTATCCAAGGAATGAAGATATAGCCAAGGCATTACATCTAGAGGAAACTATCATTGATGAGCACATGACTTCCAAGGCTGGAATCCCAGGCCTCCATTTGGATTTCTTGATTACTCAGGCTACAAAGCATGTTGAGAAAGGGAATTGGGAAAATGTGTGTGCTCTCACGGCCCTCAGCATTTATGGTATCATTTTGTTTGCAGACGAGCCTAGGTTTATAAGCAAAAATTCCATTCACATCTTCATGCTAAAGAACCCGGTTCCTAGCTTATTAGGAGACTTCTACTATTCAGTTCATCAGAGGAATGAGAAACAGAGAGGAAGACTGGTAAGGTGTTGTGCCCCTCTTTTCTACAGTTGGTTGATGAAGCATATGCCAAAGACGAAAGATTTCCTGAATCCACACCAGACAAGGAATTGGGCTAAGAGGATGATGGTCCTTACTTCAGAAGATATCAGATGGTGTACTAAGAATACCAAGGGCCGGGACATAATAACAAGTTGTGGGCAATACCCAAATGTGCCACTTATTGGAGTGAAGGGTTGCATCAATTACAATCCTTTACTTTTCAAGAGACAATTGGGGTACGCCTTGATACATCCACCTAGGGAGCAGGACTTAGCAGAGTGTCGCTCCCCTGAAAACACCAAGGTCCCAAGGTGCAGACGTGAACGGTCGGAAAAAAAGAAATGAGGGTTGAATTGAATAGAGTCTCCAGCTAGGCATTTTTATCCCGAAGGAAAGGTAATGCTGCATAAACCTGGAAGGGTATGGATAAGACGGTTGCGAACTAGAGAAACTGAGAAAGGGGGTTGGTTATGACCTGGGAAGGTATTAGCACCCAGATCGTTCGTCGTACTCGACGGGATCCACGCTTACATGATTGTGTTTAAAGGGGTAAGTGCATGTGCTATCTGTGTGCAAAAGTTAGGGAATGAGTATACAAAGTGTCAGTGCAAAAGGTGTGAATTGCTCAGGAACTGAGGCTTAAAAGGGAATGCTGAAAGAGGGGGATGACAAAGAGACTTTTGTTCGATAGCAATTAAGTTATGCCTACGTATCCTCTCGTGCAATGAGGAAGTCAGAACACCGTAGTTCGACTCAAAGAGACTGAAAATAAATTGACTGTGAACTGCTTATTTGTCTATGCTCAAGTGTATGACTCGTCTGGCTCGAGTGATAATTGTCTTGCATTAGACGGAAGAAGCGAGTTCTCGTTCGTGAATGAGTGTGATGAGAAAATAATCCCGAAGGAGACGATTATTATTTGTTTTTATGTTTTCAGTTTTTTATTGTTTTTCGTGTTTTGCATAGGTTAATTCGCTTAAGCCTAAATCAAAGGTTATAAACTCATTATATCCTCCCTGATTAGGGATAATGAGCTTACTTAAGTGTGAGATAAGCATCTCAACTTAATTACCATGATGATGTAGGATTAAGATCATTAACCTACTTGTGATTATTTAGATGTTTTTGAGTTTTTGTTTAGTGTTAAGTAATGAGTTTAATCTCTAATAACAGATTAGTGAACTCATTACACCGTTCTATGGTTTGTTAGGCTTATGAGAAAGGATTTTCAAGGCCACCAATGGAAGAAGAAGAATAAGTTACTTATTTCCTGAAGAAGATAAGTAACTTAAGAGATAGAAAGTAAGAAGAATGGAACACAAGTGAAACTAATTCACTTCAAAGACAAGTAAATATGCATATGCATAATGAGAAGAGATGGGAAGTGAAGGCAAATCCACCTCCCAAAATAACTTACCAAAAGTTCCTGAAAAGTTAGTATGAATGCATAAGACATAAAGCAAAAGGAAATGAAGTGAAATGAGATGTGAAGACCAAAGTCAGAAGTGAAAATGCAATGTGAAAGGCATATGAGGTGATGCAATGTCATACAAGATGCATATGAATGATCATACAAAGATGAGATGCAAAGGAAGCATGTTTAGAAGCTTGGAAACACATGAATGTTCATGAAATGGAATGGATGCAAAGCATAGAAAATGAATGAAGAAATGATCAAGAAATGTTCAAGAATGTCTTAAGATGTCTAAGATGTCATTCAAATGCTTGAAATGTCATGGCAAGTTCACATGATGATGATATGCAAAGGTGAATGCAAATGAACATGGGAAATTAGGGTTTTATGAAGGTATGAGATGCAAATGACCAAAACAGAAGCTTACATCATGATAAAAAATTGAAATAAAGCTCAATCAAACCCTAATCCCATACAAAATCAAACCCCAAAGGAGAAGGTCAGAAGCTTAACCTAGTGAGAGTTATGAATTTTCTAAGTTTGCTAGGCTTTTTGGGTGATTCTTAAGGGAAAATGCAAATCAAATTGAAAATGCAAGATAAATTCATGAGAAAAATAACCTAGAAACTATATGCAATATGTGAAAAAATGCAAAATGAATCAAGTTCAAACTCATCATGGTTAGGCAGAAATGAATTTTTCAAGTTAGGGTTAAAAAATGTGATTTTTAAGAACCCTAATTCAAAGAAAATTGTGAAATTAGGATCAAACCTAAAAATAAATTTGTATGATGAGTTTGAAAATGTTTCTAAATGTATTAGAATGGTTCATGAATGTTTTGGTGATTTTTAGAAACCTAAATGCATTTTTAATTAATTAAAATCCATTAATTAATTAAAAATAACATTTAAATATTTTAAAAATACTTTTTTAATGCAAAAAATAAAATAAAACTTATTTTCAGGTTGACAAAAATATTTAAAACCAAAATGCAAAAGATCATATTTTTTTGATGAGTTTTACTATTTTTAATAAATTATGAAAACAAAATGCAATAAAATGAAATAAAAATTAAATAAAAGGAGAAGTAATCAGGATCTATGGTCCAGGTTCAAACTAAGGTTGATTGGCGCACAGATGGAGTGCCAGGATCAAATCTACCTAATTAATTATAATTTATTTAATTAATCCAGAATTAAAGTTAATGAACTAATCAGAGCCACACACGCGCGCGTGAAGGACAAGATCCAAGGGTCTACATTCAAACCCGACTAAACCCTAATTAACTAACCCTAATCACTCTCAGGTGACTGGAGCAAGCTCCGGTCTTCTTATCCGGCCAGCCCCTCCCCTGAATCTCTCAAATGGCCATGAAACTTCACCAAAAGTTCCAGAATCAAACCTTAAATAACCCTAAACACGAATCAACCCTCAAAAATCATTTATCACTCAAGAACATCATGAATCGAAGCTAACAATTTTTAGGTCAGAAAGTTTTAGAGCAAGCATACATGGTCATTTCTCACTCATTCTCAAAACAAAACATATCAGTGTGATCAGGGGAACATAAAGAATCGTATTGTAACTTAAAAAACAAGTTCTGGAAAAATTGTTTGAAAAAGCTACCTGAGATGAAGCTTTACACTTTGGTGCTTTCTGGCCCTTTCCTTGATGCTAATCCACCCCACTTGATCCCCTTATGCTTCTAGAAAGCTTGAATTATGTTTAAATGGCTTGGTTTGGAGGATTCAGTTCTGATAGTGCATAAATCGTGTTTTTGCTTGGCTGTGTTTCAGGGCTTTTTAAAGGGTGCTTTGTGTTCTATGGACCATTTGAAGATGATTAGTGAAGTTTGTTTTGAGGTTTGATGGCTGGTTTTTGAGAATCGAAGAAGGGAAGCTTTTTGGCAAATTTTGTGAATGCTGAGTTCTTGGAGGTTCTGAGCTTGTGTGTGTATGCTTTGGAGTGTTTGAGGTGTGTATAAACAATTATGATTGGTTCAGAGAGTTGGTATGGCATAGCTTGATTGGTATGGGAGGTTTTGCAAAAAAGTCAATTTTGTGTACTTGGAGGTATGACACAGGTCAGAGCTGCTCAAAGGGGTGTCTTGGCCTCAGCTTGCATCAAGGATGGCCATAGGATCAGATTACATGAGCTGGCACAAGTGAATGGAAGGTTTCAAGAGGTTTTGCAACTTTCCCTCTTTGAGAATTTTGTGAAAATGCCTTGATGAATTTTGCAATCCAAGGCACAATTTTGCACTACGCCAAAAATGACTTTTAACAGCGCATCTTAGACAACGCTTTTAAAAGAAAGCACTGTCTAAGGTTAAAATTAAAATAAAACACGGAAAATGTTCCAAAAAAATAATGAAAGCGCTGTCTAAGGGGGGGTCTTAGACAACGCTTTCTAAAAGCGCTGTCTAAGACCCCCCTTAGACAGCACTTTTAGAAAGTGCTTTTAAATATAGACCTTAGTCAGCGCTTTTGATAAAGCGCTGTTTAAAGTCTTTAAATTTAAAAAAAAAATTAAAACCAAAAGCGTTGTCTAGGGGGGGGTTTAGAAAGCGCTTTTGGAAAGCGCTCTCTAAGGCATACCTTAGAAAGCGCTTTCCACAAAAGCGCTGTCTAAGGTCTAATTAAAATAAAATTTCAGACTTCTATTTTCGTTCTCTATTCTTTTGTTTTCCCTCCTACAAACGAAACCCTAACAGCGAAACCCATTACAGCGAACTTGAATACACTTCCATTTTTCGGTTTCAATCATTGAACGTGTTTGAAGAATCGTACCTGTCTCGACATTTGGGTGTTGACTTCATTTTTCGTTTCTACTGTTCTTCATTTCTTGCGGTATGTTCTTCATTTCTTCGTTTCTACTGTATTATTCTGAGTTTAGTGTATTATTCTTGTTTAAGTTGTTTTGATTCATAAAAACTGAGTTTAGAAGTTGACAATAGGAAAATGTTGATGTTTGTAAGGAAAACAATAAGGTACATTGTTGTTGTTATGTTTGATTAGAAAACTGAGTTTGTAAAAACTGAGTTCATAAGGTACATTGTTGTTGTTATGTTTGATAAGTAATGATGTTGATAATAGAAAAATGTTGATAATAGAATAATGTTTATAAGAGAAAAGTAATGGAAGAAAAAGTTTGATTCTTGTATTAGAAAAAATGAAAGTGATGAGGTAATTAAAGTTGTTATGTTTGATAAGTAATAATGTTGTAATAGAAAAATGTTCTTCCTTGAAAAATGTTGTAATACAAAAATGTTTGTAATAGAAAATGTTTATAGGTATAGTTATAGGTATATTCTAATAGAAAATTAAAGTTAGTTATAGAAAAATTAACGTGTTATAGGTATAGTTATAGGTATATTGTAATAGAAAAAGTTTGATTCTTGTAATAGAAAAAATGAAAGTGATGAGGTCATTAAAGTTGGTATATCGGCGTATCGGATACGTTATTGAAGTTTATATTAACATTGGTTATGTATACGTTATTGAAGTTTAAAATGAATTGAACTTTAAAATTGTTAGGATATTCAAAGATACTACCTTAGTTATGTATTTTCGTCTGGATTGATTGTTTACCTTAATAAGTAGGAAAACCATGGATAAAACATGGATCTGTGCGGATCGAATGACCAAAGAGTACGAGAGTGGGGTTGCGAAATTCATTAAGTATGTTGTTCAACACGCTGAAAACCCCAGACGAATGCATTGTCCTTGCTTGCGTTGTTGTTATATTGGTAAGGTTGACGCACATGGATTGAAATCGCATTTGCTGAGGCATGGAATTGATCAAAGTTATCAGTGTTGGATATTTCATGGTGAGAAAATTAACGAGAATGTTGAATCGAGTGGAAAAAGTAATACGACCTATGCTTCATACGACAAAGACACGAAAACATACGATTGTGATCGAGTTGAAGAGATTGTAGAAGCACTGGAAGAAGATCTTCATGATTGTCCTAAAATGTTTGATAGGATGGTAAGCGATGCAGAGAAACCGTTGTACAACGGTTGCACTAAATTCTCAAGACTGTCTGCGGTATTAAAGTTGTACAACTTAAAGGCGGGCAATGGATGGTCGGATAAAAGTTTCACAGAGTTGTTGGCCCTTATGAGAGAAATGCTACCGGATGATAATGTTCTTCCTAATCGAACATATGAGGCAAAAACAATGTTGTGCTCTATTGGCATGAGCTATGATAAGATACATGCTTATCCTAACGATTGCATTTTGTTTCGTAACGAATATGCAACGTTAACTGAGTGCCCTAAATGCGGTTTGTCTCGATATAAGAAAATATTATCTCCCGCAAAAGTCTTATGGTATTTTCCGATAATTCCGAGATTTAGGCGCATGTTTCGTAGTGAAACCGATGCAAGACATCTTACTTGGCATGCAGATGAAAGAATTATTGATGGAAAGTATCGGCATCCGGCTGATTCACCATAGATGTCGAAGATTGATAATGATTATCCTGAGTTTGGATCAGAAGCAAGAAACCTTCGATTGGAATTATCTACTGATTGAATGAACCCACATGGTCTTCAAAGTATCTCACATACCACATGGCCTGTGATTCTTATGATTTATAACCTACCTCCGTGGCTATGTATGAAGCGTAAGTACATGATGTTATCTATGTTAATCTCTGGGCCTAAACAACCAGGGAATGACATAGACGTATACTTGACACCTTTGATCGAAGATTTAAAGATTTTGTGGGAGAACGGTGTGGAGGTTTATGATGGATATAGGAAAGAAAGTTTCAATTTGAGGGCGATGTTGTTTGGCACAATTAATGATTTTCCAGCATACGGGAATCTATCTGGGTATAACATTAAAGGTCAATGTGCGTGTCCTGTTTGTGAAGACGGAACCGATACGATTCGATTGGAACTTTGCCAGAAGAATGTGTTTCTCGGTCATCGTAGATTCTTACATTCTAAACATCACTACCCTGGGTGGAGAAAAGCATTCAATGGAGACACCGAACATCGTAGAGCTCCACCCGCATTGTCAGGTGAACAAGTTTTTGAAAAGGTGAAAGATGTGCGTACTGAGTTTGGCAAGCCTTTTGCACATAAGATTGTGAAAGGTGGGTGGAAGAAAAGGTTGATATTTTTTGAATTGCCATATTAGAAGTCTTTGTACGTGAGAAATTTTCTCGATGTTATGCATATTGAAAAAAACGTATTTGAAAGTGTTATCGGTACATTACTCAATATAAAAGGCAAGTCTAAGGATGGCCTTAAAGCAAGGGAGGACATGTTAAAAATGGGAATGAGAACTGAATTAGCAACCGTGAAGAAAGGAAGACAAACATATCTACCACCTACTGCTTTTACTTTATCTAGAAAGGAGAAAAAAATTTGTGTATGTCTCTGAGTGAAGTTAAGGTTCCAGAAGGATACTCATCAGATATCAGAAGACTTGTTTCTATGAAAGACCTCAAGTTGAAGAATTTGAAGACACATGATTGCCATGTTATAATGGAACATTTTCTACTGATAGGTATACGTTCTATTTTGTCAGAAAAAGTAAGAAGTGCCATAACTAAATTGTGTTTTTTCTTTAGGTCAATCTGTAGTAAGGTGATCGATCCCGAGATCTTACCAACACTACAAAAAGAGATTGTAATTACCTTGTGTGAGCTTGAAATGTATTTTCCTCCGTCTTTTTTTGACATAATGGTTCATTTAGTTGTTCATCTTGTGAAAGAGACACAGTTGTGTGGACCAGCTTATATGAGATGGAGGTACCCTGCTGAACGGTATATGAAAATATTAAAAGGGTACGTGAAATCCCGAAGTCGACCAGAGGGTTGTATTGTTGAACGATACATTGTTGAAGAAGCTGTTGAGTTTTGTATTGAATATGTGTCTAACGTTCAATCGATTGGACTCCCCAGAGCTCAGATTTTCGAAAAAATGGAAGGTAAAAAATTAATTGGGAATAAAATTGTGACAATATCAAGGGATGAACGGGATCAAGTTCATTTGTATGTTCTGCACAATAATAATGAGGTTGAGCCATATGTTGAAATGCACAAGGATGTACTCCGAAGGTTAAATCCGAACAGAAATGAAAATTGGATAGTTATAGAGCACAATCAAAGTTTCATACAATGGTTGAAGGATCATATATATTCGAAGCGCTCTTCAGATCCTTCTTCGGTAACAGAAAGGTTGAGATGTTTGGCATATGGTCCAAGTTTGCATGTGTTTTCTCATAGTGCATACTCAATTAATGGATACACATTTTATACCAAAGAACAAGATGATAAGAGTACTATGCAAAATAGTGGTGTCACCGTGCTAACTGAAGCAATGCATATATCAAGTATGAAGGACTTAAACCCCAAATATGCAAAATTGTCATATTTTGGAGTTATTGAGCACATTTGGGTGTTTGATTACGAGAAGTTTCAGATTCCCATCTTTGGTTGCAAGTGGGTGAATAGTAGTGGCATACGAATGGATAAGTCTGGATTTTTGCAAGTTGATCTTACTAGGGTGGGGTACAAAGATGAACCTTTTATTCTAGCATCTCAAGCTAAACAAGTGTTCTATGTGAATGACCCGAAGAGTACAAAATGGTCTATAGTGCTTTTCTCTAACAAAGTGACTGATGATAGCGGTGTCGATCAATGTGATATTGATGTTGAGAATGAGTCATGCATTAGACTGAATGAGTTGAATAGAAATGATGAAGTTGAGGATCTTATACCGGATGAGTCATATATAAGAAACGATCATAATGAGGGAATTTGGATCAATTCATCCGTACGCATTGCTAAGAAACAAGTGATTAATATTCCAACAAAGAAAAGAAATAGATGTTAGTGACTGAGGTAAATTATGCATGGTTTCTTTATTTTTTTGTTTTCAATTGCTTTGATTATAAGTTATATCTGATAATGCATGATTTCGTTATATTTTTGTTTTCAATTGCTTTGATTATAGGTTATATCTGATAATGCATGATTTCGTTATATTTTTGTTTTCAATTTCTTTGATTATAAGTTATATCTGATAATGGATGATTTCTTTATTTTTTTTGTTTTCAATTGCTTTGATTATAAGTTATATCTGATAATGCATGATTTCGTTATATTTTTGTTTTCAATTGCTATGATTATAAGTTATATTTGATATTTGATGGTTTCCTTGGTTTATTACAGGTTAGACATGGCTGATGACCAACATGAGGAAGTTAGTTAAAAAGTATTCGCGGAAGAAGAAATTCGAAGAGGCATCACAGTAATGAGAAGGGTGGTCCAAGGAAGATCTCGAGGCATCATACTAGATGTCTATTGGAGCCACCAGGGATAGCTTGTAGAACCTAATGGACATACCTTAACTAGTTTTATCGGTGCACTAGTAAGGAATGAAATTCCCATTACCTGTGATGATTGGAGAAACAAAGAGCTGAATGACTCCAAAGAAAAAATTCGGAGTGAGATAAAGGTACAATCATTTGGCCCTTAATTATACGGTATCAATTATGTTTTTTCAATTACCGGTACTAACTATCAATCTGTATGTTTTTCTTAGCGATGTTTTAACATCGAAGAAGAAAGAAGAGGTTTTTGTATGAAATTGGCCGGAAAGCTTTTAAGAGGGTTTCGAACATTTTTATCATCCAAGTTCCTTAGGGATGCGGATGGTAATTATGTGGATGCGGAGCTTCCTAAAAAATATGAAAGTTTGATATCAGCTGAAGAATGGGAAGCTTTCAATTCCAAACGACAAGACCCGGTTTTTAAAAGAATAAGTGCCACAAATCGGGAAAGAGCATCAAGTCCCGCATATCCGTACCGAAAAGGACGTGTCGGATATGGACGCTTAGAACAATCCATGGTAAGTATTTATAAATTGCGATAACAAATTTGTTCATCATATATTAGTTTTATCTGATCAAATTGTATGACTTAATGTGTAGCTGCAGAAGGAGAAAAGTTCAGAAACATCTTTTCCTGCACATGTTTTGTGGAAGGAAGCCCGTGTGGGCAAATCTGGAGTTCCTCAAGAAGAAGTTTTACACGTATACCAGAAATGTGTAAGTATAACATTTTTTCATTAATTGAATAACATTTTTATACACAAATATTTGACAAGTATACGGTATTCATCTGATTTTTCAGGAGGCACTATCTCAGTCTTTATCTCCCGATAATACTAGGAGCATACTTAGTCGGGCATTAGATGTCCCTGAGTATTCTGGTCGGGTGAGGGGTAAGGGATTTGGAGTCACTCTGACCTCCCTGAGTGTTAAAAAAGGAAAGGCTCCTAGTAATCGGGAGCTTCATGCAAGATTGGAAGCCATGCAAGCTGAGCTTGATGCATTGAGGAGAGAAAGAGAGGCTAGCGCCTCAGCATGTTTCAAAGATGGTTCGGACAAAGACAGTATCAACTGTAACTTTCAGCCGAACATTCCAGAGGTAATTACATATAATTGTCTTAAATTGAACTATTTGCTTAAATTATGTATTTGACATATATACACATTAACAATTTCTTGTTATTATTGGTTTTAGGGCATTTCCCATTGTCAGCTATATTTGTCGTCACCATACAATCGGATGGTTGGCAAGGGAAAAGTTCATAACGTTAGTGGAGTATTACTCCACACTAGAGAGCTCCCTGCTGGATGTTTGAAGGTATCGGTTGATATTGCAGTTGAGCCGAATGCATCATTACCATATCCTAACGATGATTCAGATGCAACAACGGTGGACGAAGCAGTAGGTTCGTTTGTTGCATGGCCGACAAACCTCATATGCGTAGGATATGAGGTATGCCTAAAACCTATGTTAACTTTAATGTGTATATTCAAAGTTTTTACACGCATTTTACGTACATATTTTCCTTGGTTATGTTAAATAGACTCCCACAAAATCCAAATCAAAAGATAATGCTATTCCGCGGCATACCGAGTCTGTGGTTTCAAGAAAAGAGGTAATATACAATTATATGACATATATTCATGGAAGTTGTTACATTCTTAATTTGATCTAACTATTTATATGACATGTAGCTTCAAGAAAATGAGGTTAGCAACGCCTCCGCACAACAAAAAAAGGAGGTTAGCAACGCCTCCGCACGGGTAAAAAGTGATGGTGCTAAGAAGACCGTAGCTAGGAAAAAACCTACCACCATGTATAGGTCGTGCCTCAGGACATTTCTAGAGATGACCGATATACCGACCGGAGGTGTTCGGAATGTACATATGGAGGTAGGGATTTTCGGCTTTGATTACGACCAAATGATTGGTAATGAAGACTTCATGCAAGTTTCTGGTCGTGAAGAAATCGGCGTCACCGTTGTCAATACATATATTAGGTAAATCCGGTCTACTTTGTTTTATTAATTGAACAACTTATTTACTTTATGTTTCAAAAGAGGTGTCTAATGTTAATGATGTTTTTATATTAGGTTTTTGTATGACAAATTGATGCGCCCCAATGGTTTGGACGTGTCATTCGGATTCTTAGCACCCGCGACCGTCAACTTAAGTTTAATCTTAAGTAGACCGGATATCGTGATGGAGTATGTTCTTCGGATCCTCATGGACAATAAAGATGCGGAGAAGTTGTTATTTATACCGTTTAATACCGGGTTAGAATTTCATTCTAAATTCATCTATTATAATTTTTTTCCAAGTTAACATCTAACATTTGCTTAATCATTACAGTGGACATTGGTTGTTGCTCGCAATCAATCCTATCCGAGAAATCGTGTATTATCTTGACTCGTTAGGAAATGATTGGACAACATACCCGGATATGAAGGTCATAATTGACACGTAAGTGAGAATGTTCAAAAATTTTCTTAGTTTATGTGAATTGTTCTAATTGCTTCATTTTTATTTTATTAGCATCCTACAAGCTTTTCGGGCCCAACGAGATATCCAAACCTCAAAGAGGGGCGCCAACTCCATTACATGGATTCAAGTGGCGGTATATTTTTAATTATCACATTTTTTATTATATTAGTGATGACACTTGATAAAACTTAGGATTTATCCATATTTTTTTCATATGTAGTGTCCTCAACAACGTAATCAAATAGATTGCGGGTATTTCATGTTGAGGTTTATGTGAGATACTCTTGTTTTGGGCCGATTAGAGATTCCCACCGATGTATGTATTTCTAACTTATGAGTTATTTTTATATTTACACATACCTCATATAATTAAATAGTTGAAATTAAATCAAACTATGTTATATTATTATGTAGTACTTTGATGAATTCAAGTGTGCATTTTATACAAAGGATCAAGTGGACGAAATCAAAGAGGAATGGTGTTAATTCATCATAGAGCTCAATGTTTTAAGTAATGACTTGTAAATTTGTAGTATATTGTACATGACTTGTAAATTTGTACATAAATTTGTGTAATTATATTGTACATTTGTAGTATATGTAATGACTTGTAAATGTGTACATAAATTTGTATATATTTTGATACATTTAAGGCAAAATTGGTTTGAATTGGTATATATATATTTGTTAGCCAGAAATTGGTAGAAAAAAGGCCAAAATGGTTTGAAATGGCATATATAAAATGTGATATTTGTCTGCCAAAATTTGGTTGAAAACAGGTAGAAATTCTGGTTTATAAACCTAGAAAAAATGTGGTTTAAAACAAAAGCTGCAAAAAATTTCGTATACCTTAGACAGCGCTTTTGGCAAAAGCGCTGTCTAAGGGGGGGCTTAGAAAGCGATTTTGGCAAAAGCGTTGTCTAAGGGGGGGCTTAGACAGCGCTTTTGAAAAGCGTTGTCTAAGGTATACCTAAAAAAATAAAAACAGGAGGGGATTAGACAGTGCTTTCACCAAAAGCGCTGTCTAAGGTATAGGGGCTTTGAAAGCGCTTTTTCAAAAGCGCTATCTAAGGTATTCCTAAAAGCGCTGTCTAAGGGTACCTTAGACAGCTCTTAGACAGCGCTTTTAAGATTTAAAAAAGCGATGTCTAAACCTTTAGCAGCGGAGGTTTAGACAGCGCTTTAAAGCGCTGTCTAAGGCTAAAAAAAGCGTTGTCTAAGGTCTTGTTTGGCATAGTGTTGGTTCAAATGCATTTCACTATATGTGTATGATGTTTAGCAATCAATTAGAGGTCATGAATGGCTTGGAGCTTGAATTTGCAAAAAATCCTCTTTGGCATGAACTTGAAAATTATAGGAATTTTGCCAACTTTGGAAGGCCATATCTTGAGTTCTAGGATGAATCAAGACATGTTCTATTACTTTTTGAAAATGGGAAGACATAATCTACAACTTTCATGCCCAAGAATTTTTCATTTGAAGCTTTTTTGGTCATGAAAGAATAGGTTGAAAATCTTTCCCAAAATGGAAAGTTTTCATTACAAGTCATTTCCAAAAATAGAAAGTGTGCATTTGGCTCAAAATTCTTCAACTTTGTGAACTTCCAAACACTTCTAAGATCAAATAAATATCACAGAGACTCAAAATGATGATGATGACCCTTTGGTAACCTTGATGGGGGCCTCAGATGCCCTGATTTTGACTTTACTTGCTCAAGAAGTTACCCAATGATCAAATGACTTCCACAGTGAACTTCTTCATCACACTTGGTACACATGATCCATATAACATATTAAGACCATTAGAAATAAGAATGACCAAAAAATTTGGGATTAAGGCCTCTGAAACCAAAACCCTGATCTTGGTCATCTATGCAGGAAAACCCTAGCTCTGCCTCCATGCCTTTGCCATTCTTTGTGATTTTTGACTTTCATGAACTTCTGGGGAGCATATTATGATCATGGAAACATACATGGACCCTCTTGGAAAGCTTCAAGACCTTTGGGATGGCTCAGGTCACTTCTTGGATTGCTCAGATCACAAACCCTAGATGCAGATGAAATGGAATTATGCAGTGAAACAAATATGCACTCTGAGATGGTATGCTTAGGCTAATGCAAAAATGAAAGATCACAAGCAATGGTGTGAGAAAGAGTGAGGTAAAATTTGGGGTGTTTACACAGAGTCCCTTTATTGTGCTATTTTGAACAATCATGCCATTGTCCGACAAGCAGTCTGGGCTTGGGACCACATACAGACTAAAGGAACTGCTATTTTGGGGAAGTGCAACAACATAGCCTCTGTTCAGTACACTGAATGGTCACGCATCAGAGGACAAATTACTCGTATTCCATTCACCCTGGAAGATGTACCAGGGCCATCAGCAGTTGAGCCCATAGCTACAGTAAACCTAGAAGAGTTTGAAAAATTAAAGGA
Source organism: Lathyrus aphaca (assembly GCA_963966055.1). NCBI lineage: Eukaryota > Viridiplantae > Streptophyta > Magnoliopsida > Fabales > Fabaceae > Lathyrus > Lathyrus aphaca. The sequence continues at coordinate 387,026,245 of OZ014524.1, read as the reverse complement.
AAGAAACACCCAGCTGGCTGAAGCTTTGAAGAAGACCCTTTAGGGAAGGAATGATGGTCGTCTAGAAATTGAGAGGTTAGAGAAGCTGCGCATCGAGCTTGTAACCAAAATTGAGAAGACTGAAGACTTCATCAGGAAAGCCCGAGCAGGAGAACTTGTGTTGAAGAATGCATGTAAAGAAGCAAAGATTCAAAGGGTAAGAGCTGAGCATTATCTAGAGGAAAGTCAGGATAGATGGGTTAGGATAACTGAAGCTCGGTTGCAAGAGGATCAGAAGATGCAAGCCAAGATAGAGCAGTTAGAGTCTAATGAGAAAAGAAGCCAAGAAGCACTGCTAGCAGCTCAGAAGGAGATCTCAGAGCTGAAACTCCGGGCGGGGTTAAAGAGATCCAAAGAACAAGACAAGTATCAGAATATGACAAATGCCATTGCAACCAGAAACCTTCTCATCATAACCATTACAGAGCACCCAGTTGGACCAGTAACTAATGCTCTCCTGAAGGAAGTCAGGGAGGATGCTTTTGGACTAGATGTCTAATTTTTTGTACTTATATCTATTTGATTGTACTTTAGCTCACCATGGTGATTTTGTTTGTTGTATTATTGAATTTGATTGTATTTTGATTCACCATGGGAGTTTGTTTGTAATTCATGAACTATTTGTATTCTGGCATTGCCACTTGTATTTTTATGGTTATGTATTGGATTTTCTTATGGACTTCGTTTGCTTCAACATTTTCATCTCCCAGAGGTGTGGAAGGTCAAAACCAAGAACCAAACCGGATACCCTCTGAAGACAAATAGACATATTGCATTGCATGTTAATATCATATCCTTTGTTTTGCAGGTGTTTTGTTGTTGTTTTCTCACTTTGTTGATTGTCTCAGGAAATATTGCTCGCAGGAGGGTCTTTCCCATCAATCGCATCCACAGATATCCAACTCGACACAACCTTCCGAGTCTGCAAATGGATCAGCTACAACAGGAACTGACAGATGTCAGGACTCAAATCACAAATATGAGGACAAAAGTGAGGACCCAGATGAATCAGTTTATGGCTGTGATTACTGGACTGACCCAGTCCCAAGAAAGATTAAGGGATTTGGTCGAGCGGCAAACTCCAAAAGATAACCACCTAGGCACTGGAGGTACGAGTAACAATGCACGCGAGCAGCCGCAAACGACTCTGGTAGTGTTTGGACCTAACAATAATCCTGAAGTTAATATCCTTGGGAATGGCTAAAAGAACACTGGAGATTGTATTCTACAGGAAGATCCTCAAGATGAGCAGTTTACAATTTTGGGTGCTGGGGATGATGAAGCTTATGATCGTCTTCTGAACGAGATATATGAGAAGCTAAGATCCCTGGAATCCCATAACTCCTTAGGATTTGATGTGATGGATATGGGCTTAGTTGAAGGGGTAAGGATTACCCAAAAGTTCAAACCCCCGTGTTTTGAGAAGTATAATGGTACCTCCTGTCCTCGTACCCATTTGCAATCTTTTCTGGGAAGATTGAAAGCGTATACCATGGATGAGAAACTGTGGATGTTTTACTTTGAAGACAGTTTAACTAGGGCATCCAGAGAGTGGTATTCACACCTATCAAGGGCTACTATTAGGAATTGGAAAGACTTAGCAGAGGCATTTGTACGCCAATATCAGTACAACCTGGATATGGAACCCAATATGACCCTCTTGATGGGTATGTCTCATTCCGCGAGAGAAAGTTGTCACGAATACGCTCAAAGGTGGAGAAAACTCGCTGCTTCTATCCAGCCACCTATGTCTGAAAGGGAAATGGCTGATATGTTTATGAATACCTTGCAAGGGACCTACATTGATAGACTTGTTGCCTTCTCTTCTACCAGTTTTACTGATGTGGTTATAGCATGCGAGAGAATTGAAAGCCTATTGAAGATGGGTAAGATTTCTGACAATGGTGCTAGCTCCAGCAATGCAAAGAAACCCTTCTCAGGACCTAGAAGGACAGGGGAGACTAATGCGGTGCATGTTAGTAGAGTTAGACCCTAGTACTTGCAAAGATCAGAGGGTGCAGTCACCATCCCTACTCTAACACCTCAGCAACAACAGTTCCCACAACAGCAGCAAAAACCTTACAACAACAACATCCTTTCCAACAAAGGCCTTCTCAGATTAATAGGATGATCGATCCTATCTCGATGCCCTATGCAGTCTTACTCCCGCAACTATTGAAGCTTAACCTAACTGAACTAAGGACTTTGGCTCCACCAGATCCTTTGAATCTTCCAAGGAATTATGATGTCAACACCAGATGTGCTTTTCACTCCAATGCACCTGGTCATTCAACAGAGAAGTGTAGGGCCCTTCACATGAAAGTCCAAGATCTGATTGACTCCAAAGCTTTGAATTTTGCACCACCACCAAATGTAACAAGGAATCCAATACCTAATCATGGTGAGCCAAAGATCAATACCATTGAGGAGGATCAACCAGCAATTCTGATTGATGACATTGCAAGTATTCAAACACCATTGGCCGAAGTAAAAGCTCAGCTATTGAAGTGCCAAGTGTTTCCGGGTTGTGAGGCCTGTTGTGAAGCTTGCAAGGTTTCTATCAATGGTTGTGCAAATCTGAAGAATGGTATTAGCAGTCTTATCAGAGAAGGCATCCTGCAAATCACATTAATAGTTCCATCTTCTACAAAGACAACAAAAATCTCTCCTACAACACCAACAAAAGTCATTCCAACAGAATCTTCTACAACGCCAGCAAAAATCCTTGCAACGGAATCAACTACAACAACAAAAAACACCAGTGATGACATCTCAACGGTTACCATCTATTATGATCCAGCAACCATCCATGTTTCGGAATCTCTCAACAACAACTTTCAACAAAACCCTCATCAACAACTTCCTGCACCTGCACCATCTTCAATTAAACCTCCTGTCACCATCTACTATGATCCACAGACTATCACAACTCCTTCTTCTGCTGCAATTAGTCTGGTGACCATCACAGTGCCTGGACCAATTCCTTATGATAACAAAAATATCGTGCCTTGGCATTATGGTTCGGATCTTTACTGTCACGGAAGGAATATCACTCTTGACTCCTCAATACCTGTACCACAAATTGACAATGTCAGGGGAGGTGGAGGCTTCACTCGGAGCAGACGTCTCTTCGCTTCACAGTTTCCCAGAGTCAATGCTGAAGTAGAAACTGCTGCCAAAACAAAAGGCAAAAGTGTGGTGCCAGAAGAACCAGCTGCAAAAGAAACTCAGAAGACGTCCTTTGATCAGGATGTGGACGAGTTTATGACGATTATCAAAAGAAGTGACTACAAAGTTGTGGATCAGCTCCACCAAACACCCTCCAAGATCTCCATACTATCTCTGCTCATGTGTTTCGAGGCTCACCGGAATGCGCTACTCAAGGTCCTGCACGCATCTTATGTGCCTGAAGAGATCACGGTCAACCAGTTAGAAACGGTGGTTGCAAATGTCAATACTAGTCATGGACTAGGTTTCACCAATGCTGACTTGACTACGGAGGGGCGTAATCACAACAAGGCTTTGCATATCACTTTGGAATGTAAAGGTGTTGTACTTTCTCATGTCCTTGTTGATACCGGATAATCACTCAATGTGTAGTCGAAGATAGCTTTAGTCAAGTTGGAGTATGATGGTCTTGCACTCCGTCCGAGCAACCTAGTTTTTAGAGCTTTTGATGGTTCTAAGAGATCGGTTCTCGGAGAGATTGAGTTGCCTGTGGTAATTGGCCCATACGTTTTCAAAACTACCTTCTATGTGATGGACATACAGCCTGCCTACAGCTGTTTGTTGGGTCGACCATGGATTCATGCCGCTGGGGCGGTAACTTCGACCCTTTGTCGCTCCCAAATATTTGCATCCCGGTACAAGCGCGAACGGTCGGCGAAGAGAGAAAATGAAGTGAACTGAATAGAGTCGCCAGCTAGGGATTTTTATCACGAAGGAAAGGTAATGCTGCATAAACCTAAAAAAGGATGGATAAGACGGTTGCGAACCAGAGAAACTGAGAAAGGGGGTTGGTTACAACCTAGGAAGGTATTAACACCCAGATTGTCCGTCGTACTCGACGGGATCCACGCTTAAAAGATTGTGTTTAAAGGGGTAGTTGTATGTGCTATCTGTGTGCAAGAGTTGGAAAAGAATATACAAGTGTCAATGCAAAAGGTGAATTGCTCAGGAACTGAGGCCTAGAAAAGAATGTTGAAAAGGGGGGATGACAAAGAGACTTTTGTTCGATAACAGTTAAGTTATGCCTACGTATCCTCTCGTGCAATGAGGAAGTCAGAACACCGTAGTTCGACTCAAAGAGACAGAAAGAGAAATTGACAGTGAACTGCTTACTTATCTATGCTCAAGTGTATGACTCGTCTGGCTCGAGTGCTAACTGTCTTGCATTAGACGGAAGAAGCAAGTTCTCGTTTGTGAATGAGTGTGATGAGAAAAGAATCCCGAAGGAGACGATTATTGTTTGTTTTTGTGTTTTCAGTTTTGTTATTATTTTTGGTGTTTTGCATAAGTTAATGAGCTTAAGCCTAAATCAAGGGCTTGTAAACTCATTATATCATCCCGTATTAGGGATAATGAGAATACTTAAGTATGAGATAAGCATCTCAACTTAATTTCCATGATGGTGTAGGATTAAGATCATTAACCTACTTGTGATTTTTTAGATGTTTTTGGGTTTTTGTTTAGTGTTATGTAATGAGTTTAATCTCTAATCACAAATTAGTTAACTCATTACACCATCCTAATAGAAGGATGATAAGTGAGAACACCTAAGCTGAGGAAGATACCTCAACTTAATCCATGGTTAGGGATTAAATTCATTATGTAACAAAGCCTTTATTAAGTGGATTTTAATTAAAGGATGAGATTAAGAAGTGGATTTTAAGTTTGTAAGACAACTTGAGGAGGACTTGTCCATTAAACACTAGGGTTAGTCCTTCTTAACCATAAAGGAAGAATTAGAACCATAATGTAAGGCCCAAGTTACAAGATAAAGTCTTGATGGTTATTAAGATGGTTTGATTAAGAGGTTTAAACAAATTAAAGGTTTAACACTTAGGATTAAAGTTACACATTCCATCCTAAGATAAGGATACATGCATAACCCTAATTCCAAAGTCCTAAAACATTAAGAGTTTAGTCTCTGATTATTGAGATGAGAAGAGAGACACAAGGAGACTCAAAGGTAAAAAGCTAAGGGGGACTAATCATAACCCTAATTATTATCATGCTTGGATACTCCTATGGTTTGTGAGGCTTAAGAAATATCTTCAAGGAAGCCACCAATGGAAGAAGTAGATGAAAGGAGGAGAAAGCAAGAAGAATAAGTTACTTACTTCATTGAAGAAGATAAGTAACTTAAAGAAAGAAAGTGAGAGAGATGGAACACAAGTGAACAAGTTCACTTAAAAGACAAGTAAAATGCATATGAAAGAGATAAAAATAAGTGAGAGGTGAAGGCAAATCCACCTCTCAAAATGACTTACCACCTGAAAGTGTTAGCATGGATGCATAAGGTATAAAACATAAGGAAATGAAATGAAATGAGATGATATGAGATGAAATGACCAAAGTCAGAAGTGTCTATGCAATTTGAATGTCATGTAAGATGATGCAAAGGCATACAAAATGCATATGTATGATCATACAAAGATGAGATGCAAATGGAAGCATGCTTTGAAGTTTGAAAACATATGAAAGTTAATGAAATGAAATGAATGCAAAACATGGCAAATGAATGAAGAAATGATCAAGAATGGTTCTAACATGTCCAAAGATGTCTAAGATGACATATGAATGCAAGGAAAGTCATGGCAAGTTCATGTATTGATGCATATGCAAGGTGAATGCAAATGAACACATAAGATTAGGGTTTTATGGACAAGCAAGATGCAAATGAACAAAACAGAATCATATGACATGATAAAACATTGCAATCAATCTCAAACAAACCCTAATCCCATACTAGGTCACACCCCAAAGGAGGAGGTCAGAAGCCTAACCAATCAAAAGTTATGAATTTCCTAAGTTTTCTAGGGTTTTAGGGTGGTTCAAAGGGAAAAATGCAAATCAATTTGGAAATGCAAGATAAATTTATGAGATAAATGACCTATACACTACATACAATATACAAAACAATGCAAAAGGAATCAACTTCAAACTCTTCTTGGTTAGGCAGAAATGATTTTTTCAAGTTAGGGTTCAAAAAATATGATTTTAATGACCCTTAATTCAATGAAAATTCACAAGTTATGATCAAACCTAAAAAGAAATTTGTATGAAGAGTTTGAAAATGTTTCTAAATGCATTGGGATGATTCATGATTTTTTTGGTGATTTTTAGAAACCTAAATGTATTTTTAATTAATTGAAAGACTTTAATTAATTAAAAATAACATTTAAATATTTTAAAAATACTTTTTTAATGCAAAAAATAAAATAAAAATCATTTTTGGAATGAGTTAAATATTTAAAGTTAGAATGCAAAAGCAAATATTTTTGTGATGTTTTTAGCTATTTTAAATTAAATATGCAAAAGAAATGGATAAAAATGAAATTAAAATGAAATTAAGTGAAAGTATGCGCATCCAATGGCTGGAATTCAAATTCAGAGGGTGAGTATTGATTGCACGCGTAGATGGAAGGCTGAGATTGATTCTGGCAATTTCTAATTAATTAAATTAATTAATCTGGATTAGGGTTAAGTGAGTGAATCAGGGTCATTCAAACACGCGCTAATACAAATCCAAGGGCTGATATTCAAACTGGGCCACTAAACCCTAATTAGGGTTCTAATCATTTTCAGGTGACCGGAGCTAGCTCCAGTCATCTTCTCCGGCAAGCCAAAACACCTATCTTCTTCCCTAGGCTAAATCAAACCCTCTAACTCTCCAGAAATGATCTACTAACCTCCCTCAACAAGAATCCATCATCAAAACACATTTATCATACATCAAAAACAAGATTCGAAGCAAATCGTGAAAATGAACAAAACTTTCAGAAGTTCAATACATGCTCATTTCTCAATCATTTTCAAAACAAATTATATCAGGATGATCAGTGAAGCATGTAGATTCATTTAGAAACTTAAATAACAGTTCTGGAAAAAAAGTTCATGAAGCTACCTGAGTTGAAGCTTTGTGTTCTTGAGCTTTCTGGCCTCTCTCTTGGTTCAAAACCACCACAATGATCTTCCTGACGATGAAGATGAGCTTAGAGTAAGGTTGTGATGGCTGTTTTGAGGTGTTTGGTTCTGAGGATACAGAAATCGTATTTCTGATTTAGTGGCTTTTAGGCTATGGTGAAGGGTGCTTTGTGATCCTTAGGTTATGTGGAGATGATTGGTGAAAGAAAATTGAAGTTTCAGTGGTTGGTTTTTGAGTTTTGAAGAAGGGAAGTTTTTCACAAATTTCGTTGATTCTAAGTGTGTGGAAGATTCAGGCTTCAATATTATGTGTTTTGTGTTCCTTAGGGTTTGTATAAGGTGTCTTGATTGGTTCAGAGAGTTGTTGTGGCCTAGTGTGATTGGTATGGGGTGATTTGCAAAAATGTCAACTTATGTGTACTTGAGGTATGGACCATTACAGGTCTGATTTCTTGGGGTGTCTGGCCTCAGCTGACTTTGTGGAGAGCCATAGAATCAGATTGCATAAGCTGGCACAAGTGGATGGAGAGTTTCATACCATTTTGCAATTCTTGAAAGTTTTGGCCCTTTTTTATTTCTTGAAGTTCAATTCATGAAAATACATGATTCAATGCACAATTCTGATGTTTAGAGGTCCAATTAACATATTGTGAAATGTTTGTGTCCATTTGAAGTCATTAGAATGCTTGAATATGCCAATTTGCAAAATCCCTCTTTGACATGAAACTTGAAAGTTTAGGATTTTTGCCAACTTTGAAAGGCCATATCTTGAGTTCTATGATGAATCAAGACATGTTCTTGTACCTTTTGAGAAGGGAAAGATCCAATCTACAAATTTCATGACCAAGAATTTTTCATTTGAAGCATTTTTGGTTGAGAAAGAGGAGGTTGAAAAACTTTCCCAAAATGGAAAGTTTGCATTTCAAGTCATTTCCATTTTTGGAAAGTTTGTAATTGGATGAAAATTCTTCAATCTTGTGAACTTCCAACCTCTTCTAAGATCAAATAAAGATCATAGAACTTCAACTTGATGAAAATACCCCTTTGGTTCCATTGTTGGGGGCCTCAAATGCCCTTATTTTGACTTAACTTGCTCAAGAAGTTACCCAGTGAACATATGACTTCCACAATGAATTTCTTCATCAAACTTGGTACATATGATCCTTACAACATCTTAAGAACATTAGAAACAAGAATGGCCCAAAAATTTGGATTTAAAGCCTCTGAAACCAAAACCCTAATTTTGGTCTTCTGTGTAATGAAACCCTAGCTCTGCTTCCATGCCTTGGCCAGTTCTTGAGATCCCTTGACTTTTATGAACTTTGAGGAGCATAATATGATGATATAACACACATGGACCCTCTTGGAAAGCTTTGAGGCCTTTGGGATGGCTCAGATGGACTCTTGGATTGCTCAGATCACAAACCCTAGATGCAGATGGACTTGAACTATGCAGATGAAACAAATATGCAATATGAGGTGTGATGCCTATGCTAATGCAAAAATGAAGGATCAGAAGCCATGATGTGATATGAGTGAGGGAAAATTTGGGGTGTTTAGAGCTGCCCCTATTCAAGCATGAGTTAGTTGTGCAGGATGTAAGCACCTGGCTTAACAGACAAACAAGATAACTTGTGGTTGAATACCAAAGACAGCCCAAAATTTGCACTCGCTGGATAGAAGAAGAAATGGGATATAAATTTTAAAAGGTAGTATAGCATGATTATCAAATGAACACGATGGAGGACGACCATCGAGCAGAGGACGACTGTTGGGGATAAATTGGTAAACCAAGCAATGACGGGGACAGCCGACAAGCTGGGGAAATAAAGAGACCATGACGGGGACGGCCATCGGGTAAAGAAACAAGATTCTCTGGGGATTAAAGTAAAGGCAATGATAGGGATGGCCATCAGGTTTGCAAAGTAAAGTAAACAACGATGGGGATGGCCATCGGTTTAAAGAATAAATGGAATAATGATGAGGGACGATCATCAAAGCTGAAGGACGATCACCTAGCAGGGGACGGTTGCTCTTTATCACGACATAGGACGAATGTCGGACAGAAAAGGTCGACGATGGGGACGACCATCGGATAAGCATGATGAAGGACGATCATCAAGAGGTGAAGGACGATCACCTAGCAAGGTACGGCTGCTCTTTATCATGACATAGGACGAATGTCGGATAACAAGATCAACGATGGGGACGGCCATCGGATAAAAGATGAGGGATGGTCATCAAAAGGTGAAGGACGATCACCTAGCAGGGGACGACTGCTTTTTATCACGACATGGGACGAATGTCGGATAGAAGAAGGTTCCACTAATGGAGACTCCACTGGGGAAGGGATGAGGGATGGTCATCCAAGGGTGAAGGACGATCACCTGGCAGGGGACAGCTGCCGAAAGTATCACGACATAGGACGAATGTCGGATAGAAGAAAGTTGTTTTTGTTGGTGACTTATTGAGGATTGGTAAACACGGACGAGTGCTTACGCTTAAGAATAAAAAGGTATAAGTGTTTGACGCTGTGTATAGATTAAAAGATGCGGACGAGCATCCTTTGTATCATGATACAGACCAGTATCAGTAGAAACAAACGCTGACGCTTGTTTAGAGATGATGGTACGGACGAGTACCAACTGGTTAACAAAAACCACGGACAAGTGTCGAATCTGTTGAGGAGTGATATATATATATATATATATATATATATATATATATATATAAGATACGGACGCGTATTAGAGACTTCTGTATAAGTATGAGTGACTATTGATCTGTTGGTGAAGTATGAGTAAGACACGAACGAGTGTTCGACTTGCTGGGGAATGCATGACACGGGCGAATGTCAAATATGTTCTATATAAATAGGCATCTTGTTTTGAGATTGCAAAGAGCGATACTTTGGCTTTCTGTGGGGATAGGATGACACGGACGGGTGTCGGAAAGAGTGTGTTATAAACAAGTATTTGTTTGCAGAAGGTGTTTTGGCAACCATGTTGGGGAAGTATGACACGAACGAGTGTCAAAAAGAGCATGTATAGGTTTTTGTATTTGAGACTGCAAAGGGACGCTTTGGCTTTTATCTGCAGGGGATATGAGTTTTGTATATTGCTGATGAAATATTGATGGTGTTTACAGGTGACTGGTTCGAACCTGGCTTGTGATCATGCAAACGTTTGATTTTTGTCGTAATGCTCCATATTAGATGGAATGCTACGCTTATTTGGTGAATATGATGCTGATGCTATGATTATGTAAAGAGAAACTGATTCGGGATTCGGATCCTGCTGGGATAAAGATCTTTGGCTGATCTGCTTGGAAGAATAACCCGGCTGGGGAAGAGATCAATGGATCTGTCAGGAGAGATGACTCTTCTTGGGGAAATAGATCATTGGTAGATCTACCCGTAAGGAGAACTCAACTGGGGAGAAGGAAACTTTTGTCACTTTGTTGGATAAGAGTTTCAGGCATTGCTCTTCTGGGGAGAGGATGGAAACTCTATGGGGAGACAATTCTTTTAACCTGCTAAGGATGAGATCTAGCACTCTGGTGGGGATCTTGGCTGGGGGAGCTCTTGTTGAGTAGACTTGTGCTGGGGATGAGGAGGCTTTGGCAACTCCGCTGGGGAAAAGCAGTTCAGATCTTGCTCGGGAGATCCCGCTTTGGGAAGTAGTATGTTGGGGATTCGATGCTTGGAATGCCCCATGTTGCGTATTGAATACCTGCAACCTGTTAAGACAAAAGAAATGCACAAGTATTCTGAGATATCCCATACCATATTCCGTCATAGGAGTTAGGCTTTGCAGAAAGTAAATTTATTTCCTGCAAGCATTTATAAAAAAAATGGCTCATTTGTTTCATGCAAGTGTTGTATCATGAACATCGGACATTTTGCAAACGAAAACAAAATATACAAAACGAGGTGTGACTGAAAATTCTGATTTTATTAATCTGGGTGCCCTGAATTGGCAAATACAATCAAAGAAACAAATCCCCTGAAAGGGGAGATTGCTAAAAATTGAGAAAATAAAAGTGTTGGCAATGTTGACGACGACGCTCCAGTGAGCTTCCTTTGCTATGACCTGTATGACCTTGACGTTCTTCTCATCTTGCTTTCTGAAGAAGGTTGATTCTGACTGATGCTTTGTCCTTTTGAAGCTTTCCATGTTGTGAATGATACAGACGAATTCAGAATGCAGTTGTTCGCTTATTCCTTGATTTTTCGTGGATCGCCTTTTCGGGTTTTCAATCCACCGAGATACCCATTTTTGCCTGAGCTGTCCAATGCGGCTTTTCAACTCAGCGGGTGTACATTTTTTTTTCAATTTTCCCTTATTTTTTCCCGAGTCTTTTATTCTGTTTTTGACTCGCCGGGATGCCCTATTTTTGCCTGGACTTACATTCTGTTTTTATGTCCAGCGGATCATTTCATGCGAAGTATTTTTTAACTGCATCTGAATTCACAGGGGATAAGAAATCTTCACCATCCATAGTAGTGAGCATCAGTGCTCCACCATAGAAAACCTTCTTTACTATGAATGGACCATCGTAATTTGGAGTCCACTTGCCCTTGTGGTTTGTATGAGGAGGAAGAAGTCTTTTCAGCACAAGATCTCCCACTTGGTATTCCCGAAGCCTGACTTTCAGATCGAAGGCTTTCTTCATCCTCTTCTAATATAACTGCCCATGACAGATTGCAGCTAGTCTCTTTTTCTCGATCAGATTTAGTTGGTTGTACCGAGACCGGGCCCACTCTGCTTCTTCTAGCTTTACATCCATCATTACCCGTAAGGAGGGTAGCTCAACTTCAACAGGTAGGACTGCCTCCATACCATACACAAGCTGATAAGGTGTTGCCCCAGTGGACGTTCTGATTGAGGTTCGATATCCATGCAAGGCAAATGGTAGCATTTCATGCCAGTCTTTTGTAAGTAACCACCATCTTTTGCAAAATCTTCTTGATGTTTTTGTTAGTTGCCTCAATAGCGCCGTTCATCTTTGGCCTGTAAGGAGAAGAGTTGTGATGTTGGATTTTGAAGTCTCGGCACAGTTCTGCCATCATTTTGTTGTTCAAATTGGAACCATTATCAGCAATGATCCGCTCGGGTACTCGATATCGACAGATGATGTCTCTTTTCAGGAATCTGGCTACCACTTGTCTGGTGACGTTTGCATACGAAGATGCTTCAACCCATTTGGTGAAGTAATCAACGGCTACCAGGATGAATCTGTGGCCATTTGAAACAGTCGGTTCGATCTTTCCAATCATGTCAATGCCCCACATGGCAAAGGGCCAAGGTGAAGACATTACATTCAAAGGATTTGGAGGCACATGCACTTTATCTGCGTAGATCTGGCATTTGTGGCATTTCCTGGCATAGGCACAATAGTCTGCATCCATTGTGATCCAGTAGTAATCTAATCTTAACAATTTCTTAGCCATTGCATGTCCTCCTGCATGGGTACGGAAAGATCCTTCATGTACCTCGTGCATCAACAAGTCTGTTTCTTTCTTGTCAACACATCTGAGTAGCACCATGTCAAAGTTTTGCTTGTATAATGAACCATCAGCTTTGAGGAAGAAACTATCGGCCAGCCTTCTTAATGTCTTCTTATCATTGGATGATGCCCCAGGTGGGTATGTTTGATCCTCTAAGAAGCTTTTGATATCATGGAACCAAGGCTTGTCATCTTTAACAATGTCCACAGAGAATACGTATGCTGGTCGGTCTAGTCTGGATACCGAAATCCGAGGCACATAATTTTCAGTTTGAACTTTGATCATGGAGGAAATGGTAGCTAAAGCATCTGCGAACTGATTTTCGTCTCGAGGGATGTACTCAAGTTTGACTATTGTGAAGAAAGTCAATAATCTCCTCGTATAGTCACGATACGGAATTAGATGCTCTTGGTGAGTGTACCATTTGTCGTTGGTTTGATTGATTACCAAAGCTGAATCACCGAATACATTCAATGTCTTGATCCTGAGGTCAATGGCTTCCTCAAGACCCATGATACAGGCTTCGTATTCAGCTTCGTTGTTAGTGCAGGCAAAGGTGAGTTTTGCCGAGAAAGGCATATGAACTCCTTTAGGTGTAATGAGCACTGCACCAACTCCACGACCATTCATATTGAAAGCCCCATCAAACATCATAGTCCATTCTTCTTCTGGATCAGGCCCTTCAGTGTGAACTGGCTATTCACAATCTTTTGCTTTTAAGTACATGATGTCTTCATCAGGGAAGTCAAATCTCATGGGCTAGTAATCATCAATGGGTTGCTCAGCTAGATAGTCAGACAGCACACTGCCCTTAATGGCCTTTTGAGATGTGTACTGAATGTCATACTCTGTCAGAATCATTTGCCATCTTGCAACCCTTCCGGTAAGTGCTGGATTCTCAAATATGTACTTGACGGGGTCCATTTTTGAGATCAACAAAGTAGTGTGAGTCATGTAACATGGTGGGAGAACTGACTTTAGTTATGTTGCGGATAACAAGAGTCGCCACCGACTTTTATTTTATCCAAAGGAAAGGGCATAAAAGAACAGGAAAGACCTTAAAAGATTCTTGAGTTCGGGGGGTAGGTTATACAAAGGGAAGGTGTTAGCACCCTTTATATCCATGGTTACCCATGGGCTCTTAGTTACTTAGCTCACTTTAAACTGTTTTGAGAAGTGTAGTGTGTGATTGAAAATTTTCTTAAGTACTTTATAATGATCCTTGTATGGATGTATATAAAGACTTTGTTTTGAAAAATTTATTTGAAATGTGAAATGTAATGAAGTATTTTTGAAGAAAAGTGAGCAAGTACTTAAGAGGAACCTACCCTATGTTAAATCTTTATTGTTCTTGAATGTTCTTTCAATGGTAAGATTATCCCTATTATTAAGGAATAGGTAGTCATTACCTTGGATGTTATAAGGGACATGTGAAGGGTCATCTGTGTTTAGGCAACTGTAAGGTGTCTTAGCAATACGAAGGGACTTATCATCTTATATTCGAAGGGACAAGATCTTTTACCGTAGGCAACATCGAAGGGACTTGATCTTATAATCGTAACAGGGACTTGATGATATTTTATGAGAAGGGACCTTGCTTTTTAGACACCTTACTTGACCTTTTTATTTAGGCAACATGAGGGATAACCTTAGGAAGTGCAAGATGGCGATCAAAGATCAACTTACGTGTGTGAGTGTCCATGTTCAAATATTTATCTTATGATTAGTGATCTAAATTGATTTTAAAGCGCAAACATGTTATCACTCCCTATAATTACTAACCATGGCAATATAAAAATTTATAGATAATAAAATAAAGACGCAAATAAAACCTACAACTATTACAAGGCTTTCGCATTTACATAAATATAGAAACGATCGAATAATAAATAAATAAATAATAAAGAGGGTTAGTAATAAAACAATTATAAGAAAAAGAGGTTAGCATGAATACAAAAATATATACAAGTCAATTAAATATTTTTAAATTAAATAAACATTTAAAAGAATTTTTGAAAGAAAATATAATGAGAATAATAATAGAGTAAATATTTACAAAGAAAACATTATTAATTATTTAATTAGATATTTAATTAATTTTAATATTTAAAATTGAATAAGAACTAGGGTTAGAGGCTTAAAAATAAAATAGGGTTTTAGAAATTAGGGTTTTATATATTTTAGAAATAAAAATTAAGGTTAGAATATTTAATTAATATATTAATCAATTTATTCACAAAATAAACTATATAGAATAATAATAAAAATAAAAGTGAATTATATTTGAGAAAATGAAAATATTGATTTTAAAAAAAATAAAATTTTATACTATGAAAATACATTATAGTATTTAAAATTAACTTATTATATAATATATAATTAAATAAAAACAAAAAGGAAGAAAAATTGAAAAAAAGGAAATTAGGTTAAAAAAATAATGGGGAGGCCTGGATTTGAACCCAGGACCTCCCCTGTACCTGAATGAAGGACTGTCACTGGGCTGCGTGTGCATTGGTGATGGCTAATAATCCCAATTGATCATATGCGTAACCTGCAAAATAGAACAAAGTAAGAAAAAAATAACACAGGACCTGGGAATTGAACTCAGGTCCTTTACCACCAAAGCAATTCACCAAAACCAGCTGAGCTACGCGCTCATTTTGATATCTATACGAAATTAATTCGTTTTAAGCCCTGCACAAAATTCAAATATCATTTTCGCGCGCCAATGACCTTCTTCTTCCTCATAACCTGCGAAATTTCCTACGAAATTTCCTACGAGCTTTCCTGCGAACTGGTTTTCGCAGGGATTCCGATGTTCATGCAACGGCCAAGAAACCTGCAATTTCTTTCAAAATTGAACATACCAATTCAATCCTCACATCAATTACAGTCAAACCATGTTATCATAATTCATTTAATTTAGCTTAATCGTTAAACCCTAATTTCATCCTTAAAACCCTAACAATGGCGTTTAGGCATCCGTGCACCAAACCTTCGATTCACCTGCCCAGAAATCATCCTTAGGCAATAACAAACAAGATTATGGGCACAAAAACAATTTATAATGAACGAATAAATGAAATCGAAAAATTCAATATGTAAGAAGAAAAACGATTCGGTTATGGTGTTCTAGTGCCTCATGGACGATGATGATGATTGAGTTATGTTCATTGATGTTCAAGGAACCTCTCCATGTCCTTAAAATACCTTTTATTGCCTTGCAAGAGTGAATCCGAATTTGAGTTTTTAGATGAATTTTTGAAGTTTGAATGTGCACTTGGAGGCTCTGAATTCGTGTCCCTTTGCTTACTTAATGTTCTATGTATATAAGTGAATGAAATTAGGTCAAGAAAAATCATAGCTCTTTGGGCTTTTTGGATAGTTAGAGATTGAAAAAGATGTGACATTAAAACTTGAATTTTCTTTGATCTAACATTGCTATATTTGTATGATCTGAATTATATTGGTATCAATCAAGCTTAAATGAGTGTTAATACTTTCTAGAATCAAAATCTTTTCCAAATATATGACTTTCATATTTTATTTTAATTTAATTTGTATTTTAATGAATAAAATTCAAATAAATATTAACTAAAATATAAAAAATCAAAAAAGGTGTGGGTTGGGTCGTGCTTGATGATTTTGTAAAGATTGGATGGCAATTTGGTGGGCTCATTTAGCAAAAATTGGTTTTAAGGCCTTATCTGCTTCATAAATTTCCCAACTTTGTAAGGGCACAAATTCTTCAATTTTAATGCTATGAAGGTGTTCTTGGACATTTTGGAAATCTTAAAGAGTTCTCTAACCAACCTCTTTGGTCTCATGTCCATATCTTTTACCATTCTCAAGTTATGCTCTTTGGAAGTTGTTGACTTTTTGTTGACTTTTAAAAGGACCTATAATGTCTTAACTCATACCTTCCAAATGAATATTTTTGGGCTTGGCTTGTGATACACAAAGTTGTAGAGAATTCAATTTCCTTCAAAATGAGATTTGGATGGAAAATTCTTGATGAAGCATGTGAATGTTTTGGCTGGTCAAAGTTCAGTTGACTTTTCCTGTGAAAACCCTAATTTAGAAACTCCTGATTCTTGATGATCTGAAATCGCCTTGATGAATCATGATCAACCCTTGATCAAATGATGAATTTTACTTCATATACTTGATGTTGGCAAAAAAATCATGAAGTTTGACTTTGGTTTGACCACAGTTGACCTCAGTTTGACTTTTTAACTGCTTTGACTGATTTTAACCTATCTGATCATCTGACTGAGCAAATATTTTGGGAAAGTATTGAAACTTGACATAGGGATTCTTGAAAACATATAGGATGCTATGAAGCTCACTTGAAGCCTTGGAAGTCCATTTAGCCTGATGAAAGTCAAAAACCTAGTTTAGGATGCATTGCTTAGGAGGATGCATTGTCTGAGGGAATTGTCAAATTTTCTGACTAATTATGAACTTTGTGAACCTTGTGAACCTCATGAGATGTCTTGTGAACCTTGTGGACTTTGTGAACCTCTTATTACACAATGTCTTGTCTTGTGGAGGGAAAATTTTGGGGTGCAACAGCTGCCCCTATTCAATTTTCTGAAACCTGAGGGGTTAGATTGGTGTATGTGCCATTCGTAACCTGGAAGGTTGAAGGGGATTGAACACAAAAGCCCAAAAATTTGCACTCGTCAGTGCGTAAAGTAACACTGATGATTAATTGTATATGCTTGAGTGGGTTTGAAGATGCCACTTGGAAGAACTGGAGATGGGCTTATAGATGCCATCCATAATATCAGGAGGTGATAATATCTTGATGTTGATACTGGATATCAGTACTAGGTCTTCGTATAGGCCGTCTCTGAATCATTTATGCAACATCGTTTGAATTGGTGAATAGGCTGGTAGAAATAAATCTTCGTGATGATTATCTCTTCTGGAAATATCTTGGATTAGGGAATGGATCTTCGTATAGACCGTTTTCCTACTCTCCAAGGACAAAAGAATATCAGGATTAATTCTTCTGAAAAATATCTTGAACTAGGGAATGGATCTTTGTACAGACCGTTTGCCTACTATTCAAGAGAGAATAGATTAAATCTTCTGAAAATATCTTGAACTAGGGAATGGATCTTTGTACAGACCGTTTGCCTACTATTCAAGACCAGATAGATGAAATCTTCTGGAAGTATCCTGGACTAGGGAATGGATCTTTGTATAGACCGTTTGCCTACTATTCAAGAACAAATAGAGTGTCAGGATCAAGTTTCCTGGAAGTATCCTGGATTAGGGAATGGATATTTGTACAGACCGTTTGCCTACTCTCCGAGGACAAAAGATTGTCAGGATTAAATCTCCTGAAAATATCCTGGATTAGGGAATGGATCTTTGTACAGACCGTTTTCCTACTCTCCGAGGACAAAAGAGTGTCAGGATTAAATCTCCTGAAAATATCCTGGATTAGGGAATGGATCTTTGTACAGACCGTTTGCCTACTATCCAAGGACATCTCGAGTAATGATTAAGGATCAGCACTAGACCTTCGTATAGATTGTTTCTGACCTGTTGTGAATTGTTGATATTGTTTTATCTGCATATAACTGTCCTGCAAAGAAAAGGTTAGTTTATGCAATATGTATGCATGTATGGCATGGTGCATCTAAGTAAATGTATTATCCATTTGTGATGGTATGATGTAAATGATGTATGTATGAATCAAGCAGCCTGAAACGTCTGGATATCTTGTATAACAACTGCTGGCTAGGGAAAATAAATCCCAATTCGTTGCTGAAGAATATGAGGAACTTGTTCCCGTCTTGTTTGATAGTATAGTATTTATATCCTCCCGTCTTCGTTCGTCGTACTTCTGTTGAAGGAATAAGTTCCTGAGTATCCCGCCTGAGGATAAAAGAGATGGACATAAATTCAAGGGGAGACGTAACTTGAAGTATCTATAATGATAGATTTTCCCTACTGGGGATTTGTAATTGTCTTATGGGGATGAACCGGCGAAGCTTCGTTGAATTCCTACCTTAGTAAATACTATTACTGCATTTTATGCATTTCTGGTAAACATCAATCATATTCAAAAGCATGCATACATTCAAACACAACCAATGGACGTTTTCGCTTATGTAAATAGGGTAAAAGTAAATCTGGATTCAAAGATGAAATTTTATTTATATTACAAAGTGACCTATACATAGGTAAGTTTGTACAAGGAGACAAAAATCCTAGTAAGAGGAATTTGTCGTAAAAAAAAAATTTACAAAGAAAATCATCTATGTGAGAAATAATCCTATTGAGTTTCAATTCTAATATTGCCATTATCTTCAAGTATCTCATCTTCTGCTGTTGAGACGGAAATGATTGGATTGATCTTTATCTGTTTGAACTTGATTTAAGTAGCACAACTGGTTGGAGTTACATGGGTGATCCAAATGAGACATAGTCATACGCTTTAATCCCTAACTTTTGCCTGGATTGCCCTTTCAGGTTTTCAATCCACCGGGATATCCTTTTTTGCCCAAGCCGCCCTTTCAGGTTTTCGACTTGCCAGGTGTACATTTTTTATATATATCCCTAATTTTTGCCCGAACCCTTTTGGTTCGCCGGGATGCCCTTATTTTTGCCTAGGCCAGTCAACCTAGCGGGTCTCTTTTTATGCGTAGTATTTTTTAACTATGTCTGCGTTTACAGGCTGTGGGAAGTCTTCACCATCCATAGTAGTAAGTATCATGGCACCTCCTGAGAATACTGTTTTGACTACAAATGTTCCTTCATATGTAGGAGTCCACTTGCCCCTAGGATCACCCTGTGGTAATATGATACGCTTGATTACCAAGTCACCAGCCTGATATACCTTTTGCTTAACCTTCTTATTAAAAGCTTTGATCATCCGTTTCTGGTACATCTGACCATGACAAATAGCCGCCAACCTCTTCTCATCAATCAAATTTATCTGGTGAAGTCGAGTCTGAGTCCACTCATCTTCATCCAAGCCTGCATCCTTCATGATTCTTAAAGAAGGGATCTGAACTTCAATGGGCAGAACTGCTTCCATACCATAGACTAAGGAGAATGGGGTTGCCCCTGTTGAAGTACGTATTGTAGTACGATAACCATGAAGAGCAAATGGTAACATCTCATGCCAATCCTTATAAGTGACAATCATCTTCTGTAGAATCTTCTTAATGTTCTTATTAGCAGCTTCTACTGCCCCATTCATCTTCGGACGATACGGAGAAAAGTTGTGATGC
The DNA here is from genome assembly GCA_963966055.1 of Lathyrus aphaca. NCBI lineage: Eukaryota > Viridiplantae > Streptophyta > Magnoliopsida > Fabales > Fabaceae > Lathyrus > Lathyrus aphaca. The sequence continues at coordinate 387,006,295 of OZ014524.1, read as the reverse complement.
TTAATCTTGAACTGCGTGCAGAGATCAGTAATCATAGTGTTATTCAGATTAGAGCCATTATCTGTGATAATCATTTCAGGGATACCATACCTACATATGAGATTATTCTTAATGAATCGAGCCACCACATTCTTAGTAACATATGCAAATGAAGCTGCCTCCACCCACTTTGTAAAGTAATCAATAGAAACCAGGATGAAACGATGTCCATTAGAAGCAGTAGGCTTGATCTCACCAATCATATCAATGCCCCACATGGAAAAAGGCCAAGGAGCAGTCAACACATTCAATGGTGATGGAGGTATATGTACTTTATCAGCATAGATTTGACACTTGTGACATGTTCTGGAATGTTGATAGCAGTCAGCTTCCATGGTAGACCAATAGTAACCTGCTCTCAATATCTTCTTTGCCATGGTATGACCACTAGAATGAGTGCCAAAGATCCCATCATGCATGTCTTCCATAATCTCTGTTGCTTCCTTCTTATCCACACAATGAAGCAAAGTTGAATCATGATTGCGCTTGTACAAAATTCCATTACTCAAAAAGAACTTAGCAGAAAACCTTCTCAGAAACTTCTTATCTTTGACAGATGCCCCTTCAGGGAACTCCTGAGCTTCAAGATATCTTTTCACTTCATAGAACCAAGGCTTCCCTTCTGCTTCTTCAGTGTCAATCTCATTGCAGTATGCAGGCTTTTCAAATCTATCAATGGTAATTTTGGGAGCTTCATCATCCCAGCTAATCTCAAACATAGATGCCATGGTGGCTAATGCATCTGCCAACTGATTTTCTCTTCGTGGAATATGTGCAAAGGTAATCTCTTCAAGATATGGGATCAAAGACAACACATGCTCTCTGTAAGAAATGAGATTATCATGCTTGGTATCCCAATCTCCTTTGATCTGACTTACTACCAGGGTTGAATCTCCATATACATCCAAGAACTGAATCTTCATATTAATGGCAGCTTTGATGCCCAGGATACATGCCTCATACTCAGCCATGTTATTCGTACAATAGAAACAAAGTCTTGTAGTAATCGGGGGTATGACAACCTTCAGGGGAAATGATCACAACACCAACACCATTACCAAGTGCATTAGAGGCTCCATCAAAAACCATAGTCCATCGGGATCCTTGTTCAGGTCCGTCATATTGTCCAGGTTCTTTGGTAATAATCATAATGTCTTCATCAGGGAATTCAAAACTCATTGACTGATAATCATCCACTGCTTGATGAGCCAAATGATCAGCCATAATACTTCCTTTAATGGCCTTCTGAGTAGTGTACTGTATATCATATTCTGTTAAAATCATTTGCCATCTTGCTATTCATCCGGAGAGAGCAGGTTTCTCGAATATGTACTTGATTGGATCCATCTTCGAAATCAACAAGGTAGTATGAGTCAACATATACTGTCTGAGCGGCGAGCAGCCCATGCCAAAGCGCAACAAGTTTTCTCGAGCAGTGAGTATCTTGTTTCACAGTCGGTAAACTTTTTGCTAAGGTAGTATATTGCCTGCTCTTTTCGACCAGACTCGTCATGTTGCCCTAATACACACCCTATTGAGTTGTCTAATACTGTTAAGTACATAATCAAGGGTCTTCCATCAACTGGTGGCATCAAAATTGGAGGTTCTAGGAGATATTTCTTGATTTCATCAAAGGCTGTCTGACACTCATCATTCCACTCCATTACCTGATCTTTCTTCAACAGCTTGAAGATTGGCTCACAGGTAGCAGTTAATTGGGAAATAAATCTTGCAATGTAATTCAATCATCCCAAGAATCCTCTAACTTCCTTCTCAGTACGGGGAGCTGGCATTTCTTGTATAGCTTTCACTTTTGCAGGATCCACTTCAATACCTTTTCCACTGACGATGAAACCCAGGAGTTTACCAGACCTCACTCCAAAAGTACACTTGTTCGGGTTCAATCTCAACCTGTATTTCTTCAACCTCTCAAACAACTTATGCAGATGATCAAGGTGTTGCTCTTCATTCTGGGACCTGGCTATCATATCATCCACATATACCTCTATCTCATGATGAATCATATCGTGAAACAAAGCCACCATAGCATGCTGATATGTTGCCCCGACATTCTTCAAACCAAATGGCATCACTTTATAACAAAAAGTGCCCCACTGTGTAACAAATGTAGTCTTCTCCATATCTTCAGGTGCCATCTTGATTTGATTGTAACCAGAGAAACCATCCATGAAAGAGAATATCTTGTGTTGAGCAGTGTTGTCTACTAGAACATCAATATGTGGAAGTGGAAAGTCATCTTTGGGGCTGGCCTTATTCAAATCCCTGTAGTCTACACACATACGTACCTTACCATCTTTCTTAGGTACCGGTACCACATTTGCAACCCATTGAGTATAAGAAGTCATAGCTAAGAACCCTGCATCAAACTGTTTCATTACCTCTGCTTTAATCTTTTCTGACATTTCAGGACGCATGCGACGAACCTTCTGCTTCTTTGGAAGACAATCTTCTTTTACCGGTAGACGGTGAACCACAATGTCTGTATCCAACCCTGGCATATCTTCATAGGACCAAGCAAAGATCTCCACATAATCATGTAACATCTGAATTAGTTTGCTCTTAACACCATCCTCTAATTCAGCCCCTATCTTGACCTCTTTCCTGTTTTCTTCAGTTCCCAGATTCACAACTTCGATTGGCTCTTCATATGGTTGTATAGCTTTCTCTTCTTGTTGTAACAATCTAGCAAGCTCTACAGGTACTTCACAATCTTCCTCCTTTCCATCTTCAGCTTGATAGATCGGATTCTCGAAATTATAATTGGCAATAGTAGAACTGTTATCAACAGGATCCAGTGTGGATGAGGATCTGCATTTTAGTGATGTGGGTGTGTGTAAGAACACATAGCTGATAAAACAAAAAATAAAATAAAAGAAAGACAAAGAGCACAATATTTACGAAAATGAAACGTCCACTGATTTTTATTGAATGAAGTATGCAAATGAAATGACATCCCGAAACAAGCATACCATTGTGCCCCGGGTAAGGCACAAGGCTTAAAAGTCTAATTGTTCAGAATTACAAACTTAAAAATAACAACACAGTAATAGTATTTACTCCTGACTGTAACACGGTGGGAGAACTGACTTTAGTTATGTTGCGGATAGCAAGAGTCGCCACCGACTTTTATTTTATCCAAAGGAAAGGCATAAAAGAACAGGAAAGACCTTTTAAAATATTTTTGGGTCCGGGGGGTAGGTTATGTAAAGGGAAGGTATTAACACCCTTTACATCCATGGTTATCCATGGGCTCTTAGTTACTTAGCTCACTTTGAATTGTTTTTGAAATGTGAAGTGTGTGAATAGAAATTTTCATAAGAGTTTAATAATGATCCATGTACGGATGCGTAAAAAACTTGTGTTTGAAAATAGTTTGAAATTGTGAAGTATTTGAAATTTGTTTTGAAATAGTGAGCAAGTAATTATGAGGAACCTACCCTAAAGTTTAAGTCTTTCTGTTCTTGAATCCTTTAAGTGGTAAGACTATCCCTATTATTAAGGAATAGGTAGTCATTACCTTGGATGTGAGGGACATATGAGGGACATCTGTTGTATAGGCAACTGTTGGGTGTATTAAGCATTTTGGAGGGACTGTCATCATTATTCGGAAGGGACAAGATCATATTGAAAGGCAACCATTAAGGGACTTGATCCTTGATTATTTTAGGGACTTGATGACTTTTCTTTTTAAGGGACTTTGCTTTATACACCCCACTTGACCTTTTTGAATAGGCAACATTGAGAGGCAACCCTAGAAAGTGAGATGGCGATTAAAAATCGACTTACGTGTGTGAGTGTTCAATTTAATATTTATCTTATGATTTAAATGATCTAAATTCAATTTTAAATATAATACAGGTTTACACTCCCTATTTTACTAACCATAGCATGAAAATTAAATAATTTAAATATTTACAAAAATTACATCCAGGAGCATTTACATAATAATAATAAGCAATTAATAATAAATAGCAAAATAAATAAATAAGCAAAAATAATAAATAAATAAGCAAGAATAATTATAATAGGGGTTAGTAATAATAATTAAAAATAAATAAGGTTAGTGAAATAATAATAATAAGCATAATTTAAAAATAAATGGATTAGTAATAAGCATGATTAGTAATAATAATAAACAAAATAAGGTTTTAATGGCTTAATTAGAAAAATAAAAACAATTATATTAAGTAATCATAAAATTTAAAATTATAAACAAATTAAATAATGAACATATTATGAGCAATTATTAAATTTTTGCAATCTTTTAGAAATTATTTATATATAATTGATTATAAACAATGATAGAATATTTATATAATGGGATTAATTATAATATAAAATATATACATAATAATTATATTTACAAGATTTAATTATATTAAATATTATATTTACAAAAATTAGAAATTTAAATCATAAGATAAAATTAGTTTTTTTTTATTATTTAGAAAATAAATTAGGGTTTACAAAATTAGGGTTTGTTTAGAAAATATTTTTTAGGGTTTATAATCTAATATACAAAATTATTTTAATAAATATACATATACTATAATTTAATTACATAATAAAAAAAAGAAATTTGAATTAAGAAAATAAAAATTTTTAGAATTCTAGAAAATATAAGTGTTATTTTAGAATTATTTAAACATATATATATGCATAATTATTTTTTAATTAATAATAAGAAAACAATTAAACAAATTAATCAAATAAATTAAAACAGAAAAAAGTGATAAAAAGAACTTACCTGGGTGGGATTTGAACCCAGGACGTTCAGCTCGCCATCAACAAAACGCACCATCAGGCCAGCCATGCACGTGTGATAGAGGAATGTACTTAATTGGTTTTATTCCTTGTCATGAAAAATCCAGAAAAATAATAAGAAGCAAAAAGGCCTGGGGGAGAATCGACCCCAGGACCTCTCAAACAATCACATGTACACATTGCCAATCCTGCTGGGTGAGCGCGTCTGCTAGAATATTGACTATAATACATAATATATAATACTTCATGATTAACCTGAAAAAAAGAGAAAAAATGCACAAAGCCAGGTTTCGAACCAGTGACCTCACGCAGCACACAAACAAGCCTTACCACTGAGACAAGCATTCGCTTGTGAAATATAAACAGGATTAATGCATTATATTTTAAGATAGAAATTCAAATTGAGTTTTGGCGCCAACATAACTTCATCTTCTTCCTTGAGAACTGCAGATTTACCTGCGAAATTTGTTAAGCATTTTCCTGCGAAATTTTATTCATAGGAAAACCTACGAATTTCAAACACACACAAGCAGTACAGTTTTGTCAAATTAAGAACATATTTGAGTTCCTTGTGACCTGTACAATCCAATTTTATCAATCAAATTCATTTATAATGCTTGAATTAAAGAACCCTAATTTGGAGGTCAAAACCCTAACATGGCATCTCACGGGTTTCTCATGGTTTCTTTGATTTCTTTGCCCAGAAACATTCTACACATCATCACAAACATCATTAACCAAACAAAATTCATTGAAAAGCAATAAATTAATGAAACCGAAAAAATTATATTCAAGAACAACCAAGCTTCGGGTTTTGTATTATGGCATGGTTTTGATGCATATGAGTGATGATAATGATTCAGTGATGTCCAATAGTCATAGCCATGTCCTCAAAATACCTTCTAAAGCTCTGGAAATTCAAAACCGAATGTGAGTTGTGGAGAGGTTTTTTGATTTGTAAACTTACTCTTGAGGAGGCTGAAATTCGTGCCTTGTTAGGGTAATGAGTTAAGTACTTATAGGAGACTGAATTTAGGTCAAAAAATTAATCCCTTGTGTTGAAGATTTGATATGAAAAGATTCAAAATGATCATGCCTTAAAAATCAAATATTCATGTGTGAATGCTTGCTATTTTTGGCTAAACCTCATGATTTCTTTCCTCTTCAATTCAAATCAAATTTATGATTTTCTAGAAGCTTGATCCAAACCAAATCTTACATTTTCATATTTTATTTTTATTTAAAATGATTTTTAATGAATTAAATCAAAATAAATAAAAATAAAATAATAAAAATATGATTTTTAATGGTTTGGGTCGTGCATGAAGTTATTGTATGGATTGGGTCATCATTTGACAAGCCCATTTGGAAGAAATTGGTTTTAGACCTCCATTTTCATCATAAACCAACCCAAAATTTCCCAACTTTGCAAGGGCACATATCCTTCAGTTTTAATGCTATGAGGGTGTTCTTGGACATTTTGGAAAGCTTGAAGAGTCCTATAAACAACCCCACTGGTTTCATGTCCATATCATTTACCAATCTCAAGTTATGCCCTTTTGAAGTTGTTGACTTTTTGTTGACTTTCAAAAGGACCTATAATGTCTTAGCTCATACCTTCCAAATGAAGCATTTTTGGGCTTGGCTTGTGAGACACAAAGTTGTAGAGAATTCAATTTCCTTCAAAATGAGCTTTGAGTGGAGACTTGGTGATGAAGTATGTGAAAGTTATGGCTGGTCAAATTTCAGTTGACTTTTACTGAGAAAACCCTAATTTAGAAACTCCTGATTCTTGATGATCTGAAATCTCCTTGATGAATCATGATCAACCCTTGATAAAATGATGAATTTTACTTCATATAATTGATGTTGGCAAAAAAATCATGAAGTTTGACTTTGGTTTGACCACAGTTGACCTCAGTTTGACTTTTTAACTACTTTGACTGATTTTGACTTATCTGATCATCTGACTGAGCAAACTTTTGAGAAAAGTCTTGAAACTTGTCATGGGGATTCTTACACATATATAGGATATTATGAAGCTCACTTGAAGTTTTGGAAGTTCATTTAGCCTGATTAAAGTCAAAACCCTAGTTTTGGATGCACTGCTTAGGAGGTGCATTGTCTGAGGGAATTGTCAACTCTTCTGACCAATTGTGAACTTTGTGAACCTTGTGAACCATCATAAGCTGTCTTGTGAATCTCATGGGAGGTATTGTGGACCTTGTGAACCTTGTGAACCTCATAAAGTGACTTGTAGACTTCATGAACCTCATGAAAGGTCTTGTAAGCATTGTGAATCTTGTGAACCTTGTGAACCTTCATGAAGTGACTTGTAGACTTCATGAACCTCATGAAAGGTCTTGAAAACATTGTGAAACTTGTGAACCTTCTTAGCACACAAAGTATTGTATTATGAGGGCAAATTTTGGGGTGCAACACTGACTAAAGGAGATAGGAATAATGTCTTCAGCCTTCCAATTGTTGAGCCCATCACCCACAGTAGGAAAGATCCAGTTATCCAGGTTGTAATCTTCATTATAGTCACCCACAACATTGATTTGATCTCTCATGACCCCTTGATTGGTGATACGAACAGCACGAGCACGCCGAACATCCTTCTGGGATTCTGCAGTGAAACCCAAACCAAACTTGTCAAACTTGTAAGGAATGTCAGGAAGCTGACCCCAAATAGTACAACCACCTTCTTCAACCACAGCTCTAGCGTCTTTGAGGGAGGCCATTGTAGGAGGTACTCTGGTAACCACATGAATTCTTTTAACAACAGGAGGAGCTTCAGCAGTAGGAACAACCCAAGGAACTACTTCAAATGTCTGACAAGGAGTCTCAACATATTCACCTTCCACTTCAACATACTTAAATGTATTCACATGACTGATCATATATTCTTCCTCTCCGTAAATAGTGACAACCTTTCCCTTCACTGGATATCTCAACTTCTAGTGTAGAGTGGAGGTCACAGCACCTGCCCCATGGATCCAGGGGCGCCCAAGCAAACAGGAGTACGCAGGACGAATATCCATTACATAGAAAGTAGAATTGAAGACTTGAGAGCCTACTTAGATTGGGAGGTCTATTTCTCCATGAACCACTCTTCTTGAACCATCAAAGGCCCTCACCACTATATTACTTGGTCTTAACACAGTATCTTCAGGACTAAGCTTGTTCAGAACCTCTTTGGGAAGTACATTCAATGAAGAGCCATTGTCTATCAATACATGAGACAAGGTAGTGCCCCTACATTCAATGGAGATATGCAAAGCTCTGTTATGGTTCCTCTTGGACGGAGTCAAGTCAGCATCAGAAAAACCCAACCCATTATCATAAGTCAGATGTGCAACACAATTTTCAAATTGATCCACAGAAATCTCATTTGGTACATGAGCAGTCTTCAAGAACTTAATCAAGGCTTTAGCATGAGCCTCAGAACACAACAATAAAGACAACATGGAAATTTTGGAGGGAGTATGCCCCAATTGGTCAACAATATCATAATCACTCTTACGAATGATCTTCAGTACTTCTTCCATCTGTTTGGAAAGATTTTCAGCAGTCGGTGCCTCAGCTTGCACAGGTTCAATTACAGGACCTTTGCCCCGAGCATCAGTACTTGGCTCAGAAGTGGAGGTAGTGGTTAGAGTAACTGCATTTTTTGAGGTAGCCGGAGGAGAGAAAATTCTTCCACTTCTGGTGATCTTACTAGATCCAGCAATATTATCAACATCAAGATTCTTATCAGTAACAGGTGTATCAACTAAAGGTTCTTGTTTAACACCATGGATATAAACATCGGAACCGTAATTCCAGGGTATAACGTTATCAGAAGTATACGGAATAGGGCCAGGAGTGGTAATAATCATGGGAGCCACTCTAGCTTCAGCAACAGTCTTCACAGGGCCTTCAGCTGTAATCCTGACAGGACCCTTAGAGGTGATCCTGACAGGGCCTTTGGAGGTAATCTTCACTGGCACTTTATCAATCATATTCACATCTTCAACCTTCGCACCTTGAGTTAGATGTTCAACCATACTTTCCACAGAAGGTGCCCTCTCAAACAATATAGTGTAATTTTCCATGAGGCGTTGAATACCATCCTTCAACTTCCAGCAGCTATCAGGTTTGTAAGCACAATAAAAACAGTCTTCGTTGCAACCTGGAAAGAATCCAGCCTGCACCAGCTTCTTCTTGATAATGGATAATGGAGTAGTCACATCTGCAACTGAGGAAATATATGAAACTTCATCAATGGCATTGACAGTCTTCTCATGATTTGGCATGGGAGCAGTAAACACATTTGGAGTCCCAGGAGGGTCAAATTCAATCTCTCCAGCATCAATCATATCTTGAATCTTGTTTTTCAATATCCAACAATTGTTGGTATCATGTCCCGGACAATTAGAATGATAAGCACATCGTGCATTAGGATTGTATCGAGGAGAGGAAGTATTAGGATTCTGAGGAGGGTCCTTCAAATTAATGAGTTCCCCTTTCAACAGGTGTTGCAAGGCTTGGGCCAGTGACATGTTGATCTTGGTGAACTGTCTTCTAGGCTTCTGCTGATTGCTCTGTGGTGGCTCTGGTGTTGCAGGAGTAGGATTAGAAATATGAACTGCTCCCACAGACTGGTGACTTCTATTACGACTGGGTTGACCATATACAACATTAGACTCCTTCTTTCCACTAGGGGGATTTTTGCAGTTCTTGATGAAGAGGAACCCATCTGTATCTTACAACTTCTTATACCACTCTCCACATGCTCTCCAGTCATTATCAGCTCAGTGAAACCAGATGATGAGCTTCCAATGAGGTGACTATAGAAAGGACCACTCAGAGTACTCATAAACATATCTACTAGCTCCCTGTCAGTCAGAGGAGGTTGAACTCTGCCAGCCAAGTCTCTCCACTTCTGGGCATACTCCTTGAAATTCTCCTTAGCACCCATAGACATGCTTTGGAGCTGCATGCGAGTAGGTGCTAAATCAACATTGTATTGGTATTGCCTGTAGAAGGCCTCAGCAAGATCATTCCAATCACGAATGTTGGCACTCTCCAGTTGATAGTACCATTCCAATTGAGCTCCCGTCAAGCTCTCTTGGAAGAAATGAATCCATAACTTCTTATCAGCAGTATGTGGTTGAATCCTCCGGACATAGGACCTCAGATGCAGCTTGGGACATGAGACACCATCATGCACCACAAAAGCAGGAACTTTGAAACCAATAGGTATAACCACTCCAGATATTAAGCTCAAATCTTCAAAATCCAACCCAGAAGATTTTTGTAATTCCATGGCATTCATTCTATCTACCAGCATCTTGTACTTATCTTCGTTAGGATCATGATAATAATTTTCTTCAGAATCAGAATCTCCCACAGTGTCATGGAGACTGCCTCCCTCTTTCTCAGAATTTTCAGACTCATAATCATCAACCTGTTCCTTGGTCTTGATAGGACCTCTGAACCTTCTTCCCATATTAATAAGGCCTCCTGATCTTCTAGTCTTCTTATTCTTCTTAGCCAGCAGTGTCTTCAACTCATCTTGTCCCTTGGACAAGTTCAGAATCAACTCTTAGAATTGTACATTCTGAGCCTGGAGATCTTTGACAGTCTGTTCAAGAGCCATTTTTTGCTAAAATAAATGGCGAGAAGATGAGAAACCTGTACATAAGAAACCTGTGATGCAATGATATGGTGTATAAATGCGTATGCAATGTTTTCGAGGACCGCAGGATTTAAATTTGTTTAAACAATCAAAAAGGTAAACTTTTATTAGTAATCAAATCAACTTGTTTTCCCCTTGGGCTTACAATAAAAATGAAATGAATACAAAAATGAGGTTTTAAGTCTCCCATGGACGTTTACTCTTTGTGTTGAAGTATGAGTTGAGATTCCGCTCCTCGTGAAGTTGTTTTGTTAGCTCCAGGATTCTTTCTTGACTTGGTTTGTAATGAGTCTCAAAAGTATCTCTTTGCTCTTTCAACTGGATCCAGGACCTCTGTAACTCTTCCATGTCAGTGGGCATGTCTGGATGAAGGATGGTATAAGGAGTATCTCCTTCAGCAACAGGCTCCATAGTAACTGGCAGGATAGCAGGATATGGCATCATAAGAGTCTGAGCACGAGATCGCACCCATCTGAGATAAGGTTCCATAGGAATGGTGTACTTGGGTTCCAGAGTCGTGCTGTCAACCTTGTTCACTTTACCCCATGCACGTATAAACCTTTGACGGTAACCTTGCAGATCGTTGTTGTAGTCGAACACAATACCCTGAATCAACATGTCATGAGGACCATCACTCCGAGCGTAACCAAACTGACGTAGAGCTAAGGAAGGATTGTAGGTAATGCCCCCTCTTATGCCAAGGAGTGGCACATTAGGGAACTCCCCACAACGGTCAATGATAGTAACATTCTCGATAGATCTAGAGCACCAATGAATATCTGAATGAGAAAGTGACATAATCCTCTTGGACCACCTGAACCCTTGTTCATTCTTCATCACCGATCGAGGAAGGTGAGAAATAAACCACCTAGATAGAAGAGGTATACAACACATCAGAGTTCCTCGTGCCTTCGTAGTACGGGTATGAAGAGAGTGTAAGATGTCTCCAAGTAATGTAGGCACTGAATTATGAGTCAGAAATATGTTGATAGCGTGTACGTCTATGAATTGGTCTGGATTGGGGAACAACACTAAGCCATAAATCAATAAGGCTAAGATCTCCTCAAAAGCATCATAATTCATAGCCTTCAGGAACACTTGAGCTTTCTCCATCAATACCTTAGCAAGAATACCCTTAACTCCACTTCTCGTTTCTAGGACAATGTCTGATTTCTTCAAATGTAGGGTTGCAGCAATGACTTCAGGTTTAGGCTCTTTTTCCAAGCCTGTGAATGGTTTATGATCAAGGATAGGTATACCCAGAAGCTTGGAGAACTCTTCCATTATAGGAACCAACTGATAGTCGGGGAATGTGAAGCAATGATGTTTAGGATCAAAGAACTGAAACAGGACACTCATCATGTCTTCATTGAACCCTGAAGTGACTAGATCCAGTAGGTGACCATGCTTCTTGATGAACTGGGAGTTTTCAGAAACTTGAGAGACCAATTCTTTAAGCTTAGGAGGTATCCTAACAAAGTTGATCCGGATAGTATTCCTACGAACAGAAGCCATGACCTGCAACAAAGAACAAAGATAAATCCTTTGGTCCTTGAAATGGTTAGTGAAAATGTTATGCTTATGATTCATGATGATGCTATGATGCTATGCTCAATCACAAACATGTGGCACACACAAACAAGTCACACAATAGCCCTAGGTTTGAAGGCTTGCATGAGGTTTAAAGGTAAGTACCCTCCCCTAAAGTTTAGTTGGTTCATCCTGTCCTATGAAGTAACCAGGTTCTAAGGGATCTGAATATCATTGATCCTTCACAAGGGTGGTTGTTCAGTAGGCAACTTACTTGCCAACCAAAACCCTCCAAGTTTAGGATCTCAATGAGTGTAGCATCGAGTATCAACCAACTTCAGTCTTCACCAAAGCTGGTTATCTCACTACTTTCTAAAGGCCAAGATGGGATGACTAGGGTTCTAAAAGTCAGTTAGTGTATTGACGACATATGGCAGCCTCATATTATCCTCAACTTTACTTAAGGAACATAAGCACCAACCAAGAAGTCACACTAACTATGGCCACCAGATCAACCATATCGGTATACGCCGTACAATTTCCTTGGTCTATTGCCATTTACCTAAGGTACACTAGATCCGGGTTAGGATCTTTCACACATAAGAGCACCCAACAAGTAAAGTAAAGCAAACAAAGCAAACAAATTTAAAGTGATCTAATTCCTAAGGGTACCCCTCTTTTATTAAATCCCCAGCAGAGTCGCCAGTTCTGTAACACGGTGGGAGAACTGACTTTAGTTATGTTGCGGATAGCAAGAGTCGCCACCGACTTTTATTTTATCCAAAGGACCTTAAAAGATATTTGAGTTCGGGGGGTAGGTTATACAAAGGGAAGGTGTTAGCACCCTTTATATCCATGGTTATCCATGGGCTCTTAGTTACTTAACTCACTTTAAACTGTTTTGAGAAGTGTAGTGTGTGATTGAAAATTTTCTTAAGTACTTTATAATGATCCTTGTATGGATGTATATAAAGACTTTGTTTTGAAAAATTTATTTGAAATGTGAAGTGTAATGAAGTATTTTTGAAGAAAAGTGAGCAAGTACTTAAGAGGAACCTACCCTATGTTAAATCTTTACTGTTCTTGAATGTTCTTTCAATGGTAAGACTATCCCTATTATTAAGGAATAGGTAGTCATTACCTTGGATGTTATAAGGGACATGTGAAGGGTCATCTGTGTTTAGGCAACTGTAAGGTGTCTTAGCAATACGAAGGGACTTATCATCTTATATTCGAAGAGACAAGATCTTTTACCTTAGGCAACATCGAAGGGACTTGATCTTATAATCGTAACAGGGACTTGATGATATTTTATGAGAAGGGACCTTGCTTTTTAGACACCTTACTTGACATTTTTATTTAGGCAACATGAGGGATAACCTTAGGAAGTGCAAGATGGCGATCAAAGATCGACTTACGTGTGTGAGTGTCCATGTTCAAATATTTATCTTATGATTAGTGATCTAAATTAATTTTAAAGCGCAAACATGTTATCACTCCCTATAATTACTAACCATGGCAATATAAACATTTATAGGTAATAAAATAAAGACGCAAATAAAACCTACAACTATTTCAAGGCTTTCGCATTTACATAAATATAGAAACGACCGAGGGATTCATATGTTCATGCAACGGCCATGAAACCTGCAATTTCTTTCAAAATTGAACATACCAATTCAATCCTCACATCAATTACAGTCAAACCATGTTATCATAATTCATTTAAGTTAGCTTAATCGTTAAACCCTAATTTCATCCTTAAAACCCTAACAATGGCGTTTAGGCATCCGTGCACAAAACCTTCGATTCACCTGCCCAGAAATCATCCTTAGGCAATAACAAACAAGAATATAGGCACAAAAACAATTTATAATGAACGAATGAATGAAATCGAAAAATTCAATATGTAAGAAGAAAAACGATTCGGTTATGGTGTTCTAGTGCCTCATGGACGATGATGATGATTGAGTTATGTTCATTGATGTTCAAGGAACCTCTCCATGTCCTTAAAATACATTTTATTTCCTTGCAAGAGTGAATCCGAATTTGAGTTTTTAGATGAATTTTTGAAGTTTGAATGTGCACTTGGAGGCTCTGAATTCATGTCCCTTTGCTTGCTTAATGTTCTATGTATATAAGTGAATGAAATTAGGTCAAGAAAAGTCATAGCTCTTTGGGCTTTTTGGATAGTTAGAGATTGAAAAAGATGTGACATTAAAACTTGAATTTTCTTTGATCTAACATTGCTATATTGGTATGATCTGAATTATATTGGTATCAATCAAGCTTAAATGAGTGTTAAGACTTTCTAGAATCAAAATCTTTTCCAAATATATGACTTTCATATTTTATTTTAATTTAATTTGTACTTTAATAAATAAAATTCAAATAAATATTAAATAAAATATAAAAAAAATCAAAAAAGGTGTGGGTTGGGTCGTGCTTGATGATTTTGTAAAGATTGGATGGCAATTTGGTGGGCTCATTTAGCAAAAATTGGTTTTAAGTCCTTATCTGCTTCATAAATTTCCCAAAAATTTCCCAACTTTGTAAGGGCACAAATCCTTAAATTTTAATGCTATGAAGGTGTTCTTGGACATTTTGGAAAGCTTAAAGAGTCCTCTAACCAACCTCTTTGGTCTCATGTCCATATCTTTTACCATTCTCAAGTTATGCTCTTTGAAAGTTGTTGACTTTTTGTTGACTTTTAAAAGGACCTATAATGTCTTAGCTCATACCTTCCAAATGAAGCATTTTTGGGCTTGGCTTGTGAGACACAAAGTTGTAGAGAATTCAATTTACTTCAAAATAGGATTTGTATGGAAAATTCTTGATGAAGCATGTGAAAGTTATGGCTGGTCAAAGTTCAGTTGACTTTTCCTGTGAAAACCCTAATTTAGAAACTCCTGATTCTTGATGATCTGAAATCTCCTTGATGAATCATGATCAACCCTTGATAAAATGATGAATTTTAATTCATATACTTGATGTTGGAAAAAAATCATGAAGTTTGACTTTGGTTTGACCTCAGTTTGACTTTTTAACTGCTTTGACTGATTTTAACCTATCTGATCATCTGACTGAGCAAATCTTTTGGGAAAGTCTTGAAACTTGACATGGGGATTCTTGAACACATATAGGATGCTATGAAGATCACTTGAAGCCTTGGAAGTCCATTTAGCCTGATGAAAGTCAAAACCCTAGTTTAGGATGCATTGCTTAGGAGGATGCATTGTCTGAGGGAATTGTCAAATATTCTGACTAATTATGAACTTTGTGAACCTTGTGAACCTCATGAGATGTCTTGTGAACCTTGTGGACTTTGTGAACCTTTTAGTACACAATTTATTCTCTTGTGGAGGGAAAATTTTGGGGTGCAACATGTCAACATATACTGTCTCAGTCGGCGAGCAGCCCACGCTAAAGCACAACAAGTTTTCTCGAGCAGTGAATAACGTTGTTCACAGTCGGTAAACTTTTTGTTTAGGTAGTATATTGCATACTATTTTCGACTAGACTCGTCATGTTGGCCCAACACACACCCCATTGACCCTTCTAATAATGCCAGGTACATTATTAGAGGTCTTCCTTCAATTGGAGGCATGCGAATTGGAGGTTCTTACAGGTACTCATTGATCTTGTCAAAAGCCTTCTGACAATATTCGTTCCACCTGACTGTCTGTTTCTTTCTTAACAATTTGAAAAGGGGCTCACAGGTTGCAGTAAGATGAGATATGAACCTTGATATGTAGTTCAATCTACCTAGGAACCCCCGAACTTCTTTTTCAGTCCTAGGTGCAGGCATCTCCTGACTGGCTTTGACTTTGTCGGGATCAACCTCAATTCCCTTTTCACTTACGATAAATCCCAACAACTTACCAGAACGTACCCTGAATGTGCATTTGTTGGGGTTTAGCTTCAGCTGGTACTTTCTCAGACGCTTGAACAACTTTAACAGACTTACCAGATGGTCTTCTTCTGTGAGGGACTTGGCAATCATGTCATCCACATAGCATTCAATTTCTTTGTGGATCATATCCTGGAATAACGTTACCATAGCCCGTTGATAAGTTGCATCGGCATTCTTCAGTCCAAATGGCATTACCTTGTAACAAAATGTGCCCCAAGGTGTGATGAAGGTTGTTTTCTCCATGTCTTTGTCATATGGAATAGGCCCTGGAACCGTAATGGTGACTGGGCTAACTGCAGCAGAGGTTGGAACCGTTATTGTATGTGGATCATAGAAAATGGTGACAGGACTTCTGGTGGATGTTGGTGGTGATTGATTGAAGCTTGATTGTTGTTGAAACTGTTGCTGAGATTGTTGTTGATAATTTTTGGAATCGGGACCGTTGTAGGGTCATAATAGATGGTAACTGTGGAGACGTCGTTGTTGGTGGTTGCTGTAGTTGTAAAAGTGGATGCAATGGAACTGTTGTTTGTTGAAGTGATGGAAGAAGTGGTTGTTGTAGTTGTAGATGAGTTTGTAGGAACAATTGTCTTTGCAGTTGTAGGAGAATCATTTGTCATTGAAAAAGGAGTTGCTGGTGTTGTAGAAGCTGTTGTGGTTATTTGCAAAATGCTTTCTTTGATCAGGCTATTAATGCCATTCCTCAAACTTGCACACCCGTTCTCGGAAACCTTGCTAGATTCACAACAGGCCTCACATCCTAGAGACACTTGGCATTTCAAAAGCTGAGCTTTAACCTCTGCCAGAGGTGTCTGAATACTTGCAGTATCTTCAATCAAACTCATGGGTGAGCCTTCCCCTATTGCATTAATCCTTGGCCCATCATGGTTGGGCATAGGATTCTTTATGACATTGGGAGGTGGTGCAAAATTCAGGGCCTTTGAATCTACCAGATCCTGGACCTTCATATGCAGAGCCCTGCACTTTTGTGTGGAGTGACCAGGTGTATTAGAATGAAAAGCACACTTGGCATTGACGTTGTAATTTCTCGGAAGGTTTTGAGGATCTGGTGGAGCCAATGTCCTTAACTCGACAAGATTAAGCTTTAGGAGTTGAGGTAGAAATGTGGCATATGGAATTGGTATAGGGTCAATCACCCTGTTGATCTGAGATGGCCGCTGTTGAAAAGGGCGTTGTTGTTGGTTGTTGTTATTATTGTTATAGGATCTTTGTTGAGGAAACTGCGGCTGTTGAGGAAAGTGTTGTTGTTGTTGAGTGTATTGAGGAGGTGGAGTTGGAATAGTGACGGCGGCAACTGATCTTGGCAGATACTGGGGTCTCCCTTTTCCTATATGTACAAAATTTGTTTCACCAGATCTGCGGGGCCCTGCAAATGGCTTCCTTGCACTGCTTGAACTGGCACCGTTGTCGGAAATCTTTCCCATTTTCAGTAAGCTCTCAATTCTTTCCCTAGCTATAACCACATCTACAAAGCTGGTAGAAGAAAATGCAGCCAACCTGTCAATATAGGTACCCTGGAGAGTGTTCATGAACATATCTGCCATCTCCCTTTCTAACATCGGGGGTTGGACGGCAGCAGCTAGTTGCCTCCATCTTTGTGCGTACTCTCTAAAGCTTTCTCGGGAAGACTATGACATTCCCATCAGAAGGGTTCTGTCTGGAGCAATATCCAAATTATATTGATATTGACGAATGAAGGCTTCGGCCAAGTCTTTCCAATTTCTAACTGTGGCCCTGGTCAAGTGAGAGTACCATTCCCAGGATGCCCCTGTCAAGCTATCCTCAAAGTAAAACATCCACAGTTTCTCATCCATGGTGTAGGCTTTCAATCTCCCCAGGAAAGATTGAAGATGGGTACGTGGGCAGGATGTGCCATTGTATCTTTCAAAACAGGGAGGTTTGAACTTGTGAGGAATTCTAACCCCCTCCACTAATCCCATATCCATGACATCAAAACCCAGAGAGTTTTGGGATTCAAGAGACCTTAGCTTTTCTGCTATTTCATCCAACCGACGATCGTAAACTTCGTCTCCAGCCCCAACCACAGTAAACGGTTCTTCCTGAGGGTCCTCCTGCAAGGCCCTCCCTCCAGTGTTACCTTGGGTGTTTCTTATAGCATTAAATCCGAACAGAAATGAAAATTGGATAGTTATAGAGCACAATCAAAGTTTCATACAATGGTTGAAGGATCATATATATTCGAAGCGCTCTTCAGATCCTTCTTCGGTAACAGAAAGGTTGAGATGTTTGGCATATGGTCCAAGTTTGCATGTGTTTTCTCATAGTGCATACTCAATTAATGGATACACATTTTATACCAAAGAACAAGATGATAAGAGTACTATGCAAAATAGTGGTGTCACCGTGCTAACTGAAGCAATGCATATATCAAGTATGAAGGACTTAAACCCCAAATATGCAAAATTGTCATATTTTGGAGTTATTGAGCACATTTGGGTGTTTGATTACGAGAAGTTTCAGATTCCCATCTTTGGTTGCAAGTGGGTGAATAGTAGTGGCATACGAATGGATAAGTCTGGATTTTTGCAAGTTGATCTTACTAGGGTGGGGTACAAAGATGAACCTTTTATTCTAGCATCTCAAGCTAAACAAGTGTTCTATGTGAATGACCCGAAGAGTACAAAATGGTCTATAGTGCTTTTCTCTAACAAAGTGACTGATGATAGCGGTGTCGATCAATGTGATATTGATGTTGAGAATGAGTCATGCATTAGACTGAATGAGTTGAATAGAAATGATGAAGTTGAGGATCTTATACCGGATGAGTCATATATAAGAAACGATCATAATGAGGGAATTTGGATCAATTCATCCGTACGCATTGCTAAGAAACAAGTGATTAATATTCCAACAAAGAAAAGAAATAGATGTTAGTGACTGAGGTAAATTATGCATGGTTTCTTTATTTTTTTGTTTTCAATTGCTTTGATTATAAGTTATATCTGATAATGCATGATTTCGTTATATTTTTGTTTTCAATTGCTTTGATTATAGGTTATATCTGATAATGCATGATTTCGTTATATTTTTGTTTTCAATTTCTTTGATTATAAGTTATATCTGATAATGGATGATTTCTTTATTTTTTTTGTTTTCAATTGCTTTGATTATAAGTTATATCTGATAATGCATGATTTCGTTATATTTTTGTTTTCAATTGCTATGATTATAAGTTATATTTGATATTTGATGGTTTCCTTGGTTTATTACAGGTTAGACATGGCTGATGACCAACATGAGGAAGTTAGTTAAAAAGTATTCGCGGAAGAAGAAATTCGAAGAGGCATCACAGTAATGAGAAGGGTGGTCCAAGGAAGATCTCGAGGCATCATACTAGATGTCTATTGGAGCCACCAGGGATAGCTTGTAGAACCTAATGGACATACCTTAACTAGTTTTATCGGTGCACTAGTAAGGAATGAAATTCCCATTACCTGTGATGATTGGAGAAACAAAGAGCTGAATGACTCCAAAGAAAAAATTCGGAGTGAGATAAAGGTACAATCATTTGGCCCTTAATTATACGGTATCAATTATGTTTTTTCAATTACCGGTACTAACTATCAATCTGTATGTTTTTCTTAGCGATGTTTTAACATCGAAGAAGAAAGAAGAGGTTTTTGTATGAAATTGGCCGGAAAGCTTTTAAGAGGGTTTCGAACATTTTTATCATCCAAGTTCCTTAGGGATGCGGATGGTAATTATGTGGATGCGGAGCTTCCTAAAAAATATGAAAGTTTGATATCAGCTGAAGAATGGGAAGCTTTCAATTCCAAACGACAAGACCCGGTTTTTAAAAGAATAAGTGCCACAAATCGGGAAAGAGCATCAAGTCCCGCATATCCGTACCGAAAAGGACGTGTCGGATATGGACGCTTAGAACAATCCATGGTAAGTATTTATAAATTGCGATAACAAATTTGTTCATCATATATTAGTTTTATCTGATCAAATTGTATGACTTAATGTGTAGCTGCAGAAGGAGAAAAGTTCAGAAACATCTTTTCCTGCACATGTTTTGTGGAAGGAAGCCCGTGTGGGCAAATCTGGAGTTCCTCAAGAAGAAGTTTTACACGTATACCAGAAATGTGTAAGTATAACATTTTTTCATTAATTGAATAACATTTTTATACACAAATATTTGACAAGTATACGGTATTCATCTGATTTTTCAGGAGGCACTATCTCAGTCTTTATCTCCCGATAATACTAGGAGCATACTTAGTCGGGCATTAGATGTCCCTGAGTATTCTGGTCGGGTGAGGGGTAAGGGATTTGGAGTCACTCTGACCTCCCTGAGTGTTAAAAAAGGAAAGGCTCCTAGTAATCGGGAGCTTCATGCAAGATTGGAAGCCATGCAAGCTGAGCTTGATGCATTGAGGAGAGAAAGAGAGGCTAGCGCCTCAGCATGTTTCAAAGATGGTTCGGACAAAGACAGTATCAACTGTAACTTTCAGCCGAACATTCCAGAGGTAATTACATATAATTGTCTTAAATTGAACTATTTGCTTAAATTATGTATTTGACATATATACACATTAACAATTTCTTGTTATTATTGGTTTTAGGGCATTTCCCATTGTCAGCTATATTTGTCGTCACCATACAATCGGATGGTTGGCAAGGGAAAAGTTCATAACGTTAGTGGAGTATTACTCCACACTAGAGAGCTCCCTGCTGGATGTTTGAAGGTATCGGTTGATATTGCAGTTGAGCCGAATGCATCATTACCATATCCTAACGATGATTCAGATGCAACAACGGTGGACGAAGCAGTAGGTTCGTTTGTTGCATGGCCGACAAACCTCATATGCGTAGGATATGAGGTATGCCTAAAACCTATGTTAACTTTAATGTGTATATTCAAAGTTTTTACACGCATTTTACGTACATATTTTCCTTGGTTATGTTAAATAGACTCCCACAAAATCCAAATCAAAAGATAATGCTATTCCGCGGCATACCGAGTCTGTGGTTTCAAGAAAAGAGGTAATATACAATTATATGACATATATTCATGGAAGTTGTTACATTCTTAATTTGATCTAACTATTTATATGACATGTAGCTTCAAGAAAATGAGGTTAGCAACGCCTCCGCACAACAAAAAAAGGAGGTTAGCAACGCCTCCGCACGGGTAAAAAGTGATGGTGCTAAGAAGACCGTAGCTAGGAAAAAACCTACCACCATGTATAGGTCGTGCCTCAGGACATTTCTAGAGATGACCGATATACCGACCGGAGGTGTTCGGAATGTACATATGGAGGTAGGGATTTTCGGCTTTGATTACGACCAAATGATTGGTAATGAAGACTTCATGCAAGTTTCTGGTCGTGAAGAAATCGGCGTCACCGTTGTCAATACATATATTAGGTAAATCCGGTCTACTTTGTTTTATTAATTGAACAACTTATTTACTTTATGTTTCAAAAGAGGTGTCTAATGTTAATGATGTTTTTATATTAGGTTTTTGTATGACAAATTGATGCGCCCCAATGGTTTGGACGTGTCATTCGGATTCTTAGCACCCGCGACCGTCAACTTAAGTTTAATCTTAAGTAGACCGGATATCGTGATGGAGTATGTTCTTCGGATCCTCATGGACAATAAAGATGCGGAGAAGTTGTTATTTATACCGTTTAATACCGGGTTAGAATTTCATTCTAAATTCATCTATTATAATTTTTTTCCAAGTTAACATCTAACATTTGCTTAATCATTACAGTGGACATTGGTTGTTGCTCGCAATCAATCCTATCCGAGAAATCGTGTATTATCTTGACTCGTTAGGAAATGATTGGACAACATACCCGGATATGAAGGTCATAATTGACACGTAAGTGAGAATGTTCAAAAATTTTCTTAGTTTATGTGAATTGTTCTAATTGCTTCATTTTTATTTTATTAGCATCCTACAAGCTTTTCGGGCCCAACGAGATATCCAAACCTCAAAGAGGGGCGCCAACTCCATTACATGGATTCAAGTGGCGGTATATTTTTAATTATCACATTTTTTATTATATTAGTGATGACACTTGATAAAACTTAGGATTTATCCATATTTTTTTCATATGTAGTGTCCTCAACAACGTAATCAAATAGATTGCGGGTATTTCATGTTGAGGTTTATGTGAGATACTCTTGTTTTGGGCCGATTAGAGATTCCCACCGATGTATGTATTTCTAACTTATGAGTTATTTTTATATTTACACATACCTCATATAATTAAATAGTTGAAATTAAATCAAACTATGTTATATTATTATGTAGTACTTTGATGAATTCAAGTGTGCATTTTATACAAAGGATCAAGTGGACGAAATCAAAGAGGAATGGTGTTAATTCATCATAGAGCTCAATGTTTTAAGTAATGACTTGTAAATTTGTAGTATATTGTACATGACTTGTAAATTTGTACATAAATTTGTGTAATTATATTGTACATTTGTAGTATATGTAATGACTTGTAAATGTGTACATAAATTTGTATATATTTTGATACATTTAAGGCAAAATTGGTTTGAATTGGTATATATATATTTGTTAGCCAGAAATTGGTAGAAAAAAGGCCAAAATGGTTTGAAATGGCATATATAAAATGTGATATTTGTCTGCCAAAATTTGGTTGAAAACAGGTAGAAATTCTGGTTTATAAACCTAGAAAAAATGTGGTTTAAAACAAAAGCTGCAAAAAATTTCGTATACCTTAGACAGCGCTTTTGGCAAAAGCGCTGTCTAAGGGGGGGCTTAGAAAGCGATTTTGGCAAAAGCGTTGTCTAAGGGGGGGCTTAGACAGCGCTTTTGAAAAGCGTTGTCTAAGGTATACCTAAAAAAATAAAAACAGGAGGGGATTAGACAGTGCTTTCACCAAAAGCGCTGTCTAAGGTATAGGGGCTTTGAAAGCGCTTTTTCAAAAGCGCTATCTAAGGTATTCCTAAAAGCGCTGTCTAAGGGTACCTTAGACAGCTCTTAGACAGCGCTTTTAAGATTTAAAAAAGCGATGTCTAAACCTTTAGCAGCGGAGGTTTAGACAGCGCTTTAAAGCGCTGTCTAAGGCTAAAAAAAGCGTTGTCTAAGGTCTTGTTTGGCATAGTGTTGGTTCAAATGCATTTCACTATATGTGTATGATGTTTAGCAATCAATTAGAGGTCATGAATGGCTTGGAGCTTGAATTTGCAAAAAATCCTCTTTGGCATGAACTTGAAAATTATAGGAATTTTGCCAACTTTGGAAGGCCATATCTTGAGTTCTAGGATGAATCAAGACATGTTCTATTACTTTTTGAAAATGGGAAGACATAATCTACAACTTTCATGCCCAAGAATTTTTCATTTGAAGCTTTTTTGGTCATGAAAGAATAGGTTGAAAATCTTTCCCAAAATGGAAAGTTTTCATTACAAGTCATTTCCAAAAATAGAAAGTGTGCATTTGGCTCAAAATTCTTCAACTTTGTGAACTTCCAAACACTTCTAAGATCAAATAAATATCACAGAGACTCAAAATGATGATGATGACCCTTTGGTAACCTTGATGGGGGCCTCAGATGCCCTGATTTTGACTTTACTTGCTCAAGAAGTTACCCAATGATCAAATGACTTCCACAGTGAACTTCTTCATCACACTTGGTACACATGATCCATATAACATATTAAGACCATTAGAAATAAGAATGACCAAAAAATTTGGGATTAAGGCCTCTGAAACCAAAACCCTGATCTTGGTCATCTATGCAGGAAAACCCTAGCTCTGCCTCCATGCCTTTGCCATTCTTTGTGATTTTTGACTTTCATGAACTTCTGGGGAGCATATTATGATCATGGAAACATACATGGACCCTCTTGGAAAGCTTCAAGACCTTTGGGATGGCTCAGGTCACTTCTTGGATTGCTCAGATCACAAACCCTAGATGCAGATGAAATGGAATTATGCAGTGAAACAAATATGCACTCTGAGATGGTATGCTTAGGCTAATGCAAAAATGAAAGATCACAAGCAATGGTGTGAGAAAGAGTGAGGTAAAATTTGGGGTGTTTACACAGAGTCCCTTTATTGTGCTATTTTGAACAATCATGCCATTGTCCGACAAGCAGTCTGGGCTTGGGACCACATACAGACTAAAGGAACTGCTATTTTGGGGAAGTGCAACAACATAGCCTCTGTTCAGTACACTGAATGGTCACGCATCAGAGGACAAATTACTCGTATTCCATTCACCCTGGAAGATGTACCAGGGCCATCAGCAGTTGAGCCCATAGCTACAGTAAACCTAGAAGAGTTTGAAAAATTAAAGGAAAGAAACACCCAGCTGGCTGAAGCTTTGAAGAAGACCCTTTAGGGAAGGAATGATGGTCGTCTAGAAATTGAGAGGTTAGAGAAGCTGCGCATCGAGCTTGTAACCAAAATTGAGAAGACTGAAGACTTCATCAGGAAAGCCCGAGCAGGAGAACTTGTGTTGAAGAATGCATGTAAAGAAGCA
Organism: Lathyrus aphaca; assembly: GCA_963966055.1. Lineage (NCBI taxonomy): Eukaryota > Viridiplantae > Streptophyta > Magnoliopsida > Fabales > Fabaceae > Lathyrus > Lathyrus aphaca. Next base: position 386,981,826 of record OZ014524.1, on the reverse strand, counting down.
AAGATTCAAAGGGTAAGAGCTGAGCATTATCTAGAGGAAAGTCAGGATAGATGGGTTAGGATAACTGAAGCTCGGTTGCAAGAGGATCAGAAGATGCAAGCCAAGATAGAGCAGTTAGAGTCTAATGAGAAAAGAAGCCAAGAAGCACTGCTAGCAGCTCAGAAGGAGATCTCAGAGCTGAAACTCCGGGCGGGGTTAAAGAGATCCAAAGAACAAGACAAGTATCAGAATATGACAAATGCCATTGCAACCAGAAACCTTCTCATCATAACCATTACAGAGCACCCAGTTGGACCAGTAACTAATGCTCTCCTGAAGGAAGTCAGGGAGGATGCTTTTGGACTAGATGTCTAATTTTTTGTACTTATATCTATTTGATTGTACTTTAGCTCACCATGGTGATTTTGTTTGTTGTATTATTGAATTTGATTGTATTTTGATTCACCATGGGAGTTTGTTTGTAATTCATGAACTATTTGTATTCTGGCATTGCCACTTGTATTTTTATGGTTATGTATTGGATTTTCTTATGGACTTCGTTTGCTTCAACATTTTCATCTCCCAGAGGTGTGGAAGGTCAAAACCAAGAACCAAACCGGATACCCTCTGAAGACAAATAGACATATTGCATTGCATGTTAATATCATATCCTTTGTTTTGCAGGTGTTTTGTTGTTGTTTTCTCACTTTGTTGATTGTCTCAGGAAATATTGCTCGCAGGAGGGTCTTTCCCATCAATCGCATCCACAGATATCCAACTCGACACAACCTTCCGAGTCTGCAAATGGATCAGCTACAACAGGAACTGACAGATGTCAGGACTCAAATCACAAATATGAGGACAAAAGTGAGGACCCAGATGAATCAGTTTATGGCTGTGATTACTGGACTGACCCAGTCCCAAGAAAGATTAAGGGATTTGGTCGAGCGGCAAACTCCAAAAGATAACCACCTAGGCACTGGAGGTACGAGTAACAATGCACGCGAGCAGCCGCAAACGACTCTGGTAGTGTTTGGACCTAACAATAATCCTGAAGTTAATATCCTTGGGAATGGCTAAAAGAACACTGGAGATTGTATTCTACAGGAAGATCCTCAAGATGAGCAGTTTACAATTTTGGGTGCTGGGGATGATGAAGCTTATGATCGTCTTCTGAACGAGATATATGAGAAGCTAAGATCCCTGGAATCCCATAACTCCTTAGGATTTGATGTGATGGATATGGGCTTAGTTGAAGGGGTAAGGATTACCCAAAAGTTCAAACCCCCGTGTTTTGAGAAGTATAATGGTACCTCCTGTCCTCGTACCCATTTGCAATCTTTTCTGGGAAGATTGAAAGCGTATACCATGGATGAGAAACTGTGGATGTTTTACTTTGAAGACAGTTTAACTAGGGCATCCAGAGAGTGGTATTCACACCTATCAAGGGCTACTATTAGGAATTGGAAAGACTTAGCAGAGGCATTTGTACGCCAATATCAGTACAACCTGGATATGGAACCCAATATGACCCTCTTGATGGGTATGTCTCATTCCGCGAGAGAAAGTTGTCACGAATACGCTCAAAGGTGGAGAAAACTCGCTGCTTCTATCCAGCCACCTATGTCTGAAAGGGAAATGGCTGATATGTTTATGAATACCTTGCAAGGGACCTACATTGATAGACTTGTTGCCTTCTCTTCTACCAGTTTTACTGATGTGGTTATAGCATGCGAGAGAATTGAAAGCCTATTGAAGATGGGTAAGATTTCTGACAATGGTGCTAGCTCCAGCAATGCAAAGAAACCCTTCTCAGGACCTAGAAGGACAGGGGAGACTAATGCGGTGCATGTTAGTAGAGTTAGACCCTAGTACTTGCAAAGATCAGAGGGTGCAGTCACCATCCCTACTCTAACACCTCAGCAACAACAGTTCCCACAACAGCAGCAAAAACCTTACAACAACAACATCCTTTCCAACAAAGGCCTTCTCAGATTAATAGGATGATCGATCCTATCTCGATGCCCTATGCAGTCTTACTCCCGCAACTATTGAAGCTTAACCTAACTGAACTAAGGACTTTGGCTCCACCAGATCCTTTGAATCTTCCAAGGAATTATGATGTCAACACCAGATGTGCTTTTCACTCCAATGCACCTGGTCATTCAACAGAGAAGTGTAGGGCCCTTCACATGAAAGTCCAAGATCTGATTGACTCCAAAGCTTTGAATTTTGCACCACCACCAAATGTAACAAGGAATCCAATACCTAATCATGGTGAGCCAAAGATCAATACCATTGAGGAGGATCAACCAGCAATTCTGATTGATGACATTGCAAGTATTCAAACACCATTGGCCGAAGTAAAAGCTCAGCTATTGAAGTGCCAAGTGTTTCCGGGTTGTGAGGCCTGTTGTGAAGCTTGCAAGGTTTCTATCAATGGTTGTGCAAATCTGAAGAATGGTATTAGCAGTCTTATCAGAGAAGGCATCCTGCAAATCACATTAATAGTTCCATCTTCTACAAAGACAACAAAAATCTCTCCTACAACACCAACAAAAGTCATTCCAACAGAATCTTCTACAACGCCAGCAAAAATCCTTGCAACGGAATCAACTACAACAACAAAAAACACCAGTGATGACATCTCAACGGTTACCATCTATTATGATCCAGCAACCATCCATGTTTCGGAATCTCTCAACAACAACTTTCAACAAAACCCTCATCAACAACTTCCTGCACCTGCACCATCTTCAATTAAACCTCCTGTCACCATCTACTATGATCCACAGACTATCACAACTCCTTCTTCTGCTGCAATTAGTCTGGTGACCATCACAGTGCCTGGACCAATTCCTTATGATAACAAAAATATCGTGCCTTGGCATTATGGTTCGGATCTTTACTGTCACGGAAGGAATATCACTCTTGACTCCTCAATACCTGTACCACAAATTGACAATGTCAGGGGAGGTGGAGGCTTCACTCGGAGCAGACGTCTCTTCGCTTCACAGTTTCCCAGAGTCAATGCTGAAGTAGAAACTGCTGCCAAAACAAAAGGCAAAAGTGTGGTGCCAGAAGAACCAGCTGCAAAAGAAACTCAGAAGACGTCCTTTGATCAGGATGTGGACGAGTTTATGACGATTATCAAAAGAAGTGACTACAAAGTTGTGGATCAGCTCCACCAAACACCCTCCAAGATCTCCATACTATCTCTGCTCATGTGTTTCGAGGCTCACCGGAATGCGCTACTCAAGGTCCTGCACGCATCTTATGTGCCTGAAGAGATCACGGTCAACCAGTTAGAAACGGTGGTTGCAAATGTCAATACTAGTCATGGACTAGGTTTCACCAATGCTGACTTGACTACGGAGGGGCGTAATCACAACAAGGCTTTGCATATCACTTTGGAATGTAAAGGTGTTGTACTTTCTCATGTCCTTGTTGATACCGGATAATCACTCAATGTGTAGTCGAAGATAGCTTTAGTCAAGTTGGAGTATGATGGTCTTGCACTCCGTCCGAGCAACCTAGTTTTTAGAGCTTTTGATGGTTCTAAGAGATCGGTTCTCGGAGAGATTGAGTTGCCTGTGGTAATTGGCCCATACGTTTTCAAAACTACCTTCTATGTGATGGACATACAGCCTGCCTACAGCTGTTTGTTGGGTCGACCATGGATTCATGCCGCTGGGGCGGTAACTTCGACCCTTTGTCGCTCCCAAATATTTGCATCCCGGTACAAGCGCGAACGGTCGGCGAAGAGAGAAAATGAAGTGAACTGAATAGAGTCGCCAGCTAGGGATTTTTATCACGAAGGAAAGGTAATGCTGCATAAACCTAAAAAAGGATGGATAAGACGGTTGCGAACCAGAGAAACTGAGAAAGGGGGTTGGTTACAACCTAGGAAGGTATTAACACCCAGATTGTCCGTCGTACTCGACGGGATCCACGCTTAAAAGATTGTGTTTAAAGGGGTAGTTGTATGTGCTATCTGTGTGCAAGAGTTGGAAAAGAATATACAAGTGTCAATGCAAAAGGTGAATTGCTCAGGAACTGAGGCCTAGAAAAGAATGTTGAAAAGGGGGGATGACAAAGAGACTTTTGTTCGATAACAGTTAAGTTATGCCTACGTATCCTCTCGTGCAATGAGGAAGTCAGAACACCGTAGTTCGACTCAAAGAGACAGAAAGAGAAATTGACAGTGAACTGCTTACTTATCTATGCTCAAGTGTATGACTCGTCTGGCTCGAGTGCTAACTGTCTTGCATTAGACGGAAGAAGCAAGTTCTCGTTTGTGAATGAGTGTGATGAGAAAAGAATCCCGAAGGAGACGATTATTGTTTGTTTTTGTGTTTTCAGTTTTGTTATTATTTTTGGTGTTTTGCATAAGTTAATGAGCTTAAGCCTAAATCAAGGGCTTGTAAACTCATTATATCATCCCGTATTAGGGATAATGAGAATACTTAAGTATGAGATAAGCATCTCAACTTAATTTCCATGATGGTGTAGGATTAAGATCATTAACCTACTTGTGATTTTTTAGATGTTTTTGGGTTTTTGTTTAGTGTTATGTAATGAGTTTAATCTCTAATCACAAATTAGTTAACTCATTACACCATCCTAATAGAAGGATGATAAGTGAGAACACCTAAGCTGAGGAAGATACCTCAACTTAATCCATGGTTAGGGATTAAATTCATTATGTAACAAAGCCTTTATTAAGTGGATTTTAATTAAAGGATGAGATTAAGAAGTGGATTTTAAGTTTGTAAGACAACTTGAGGAGGACTTGTCCATTAAACACTAGGGTTAGTCCTTCTTAACCATAAAGGAAGAATTAGAACCATAATGTAAGGCCCAAGTTACAAGATAAAGTCTTGATGGTTATTAAGATGGTTTGATTAAGAGGTTTAAACAAATTAAAGGTTTAACACTTAGGATTAAAGTTACACATTCCATCCTAAGATAAGGATACATGCATAACCCTAATTCCAAAGTCCTAAAACATTAAGAGTTTAGTCTCTGATTATTGAGATGAGAAGAGAGACACAAGGAGACTCAAAGGTAAAAAGCTAAGGGGGACTAATCATAACCCTAATTATTATCATGCTTGGATACTCCTATGGTTTGTGAGGCTTAAGAAATATCTTCAAGGAAGCCACCAATGGAAGAAGTAGATGAAAGGAGGAGAAAGCAAGAAGAATAAGTTACTTACTTCATTGAAGAAGATAAGTAACTTAAAGAAAGAAAGTGAGAGAGATGGAACACAAGTGAACAAGTTCACTTAAAAGACAAGTAAAATGCATATGAAAGAGATAAAAATAAGTGAGAGGTGAAGGCAAATCCACCTCTCAAAATGACTTACCACCTGAAAGTGTTAGCATGGATGCATAAGGTATAAAACATAAGGAAATGAAATGAAATGAGATGATATGAGATGAAATGACCAAAGTCAGAAGTGTCTATGCAATTTGAATGTCATGTAAGATGATGCAAAGGCATACAAAATGCATATGTATGATCATACAAAGATGAGATGCAAATGGAAGCATGCTTTGAAGTTTGAAAACATATGAAAGTTAATGAAATGAAATGAATGCAAAACATGGCAAATGAATGAAGAAATGATCAAGAATGGTTCTAACATGTCCAAAGATGTCTAAGATGACATATGAATGCAAGGAAAGTCATGGCAAGTTCATGTATTGATGCATATGCAAGGTGAATGCAAATGAACACATAAGATTAGGGTTTTATGGACAAGCAAGATGCAAATGAACAAAACAGAATCATATGACATGATAAAACATTGCAATCAATCTCAAACAAACCCTAATCCCATACTAGGTCACACCCCAAAGGAGGAGGTCAGAAGCCTAACCAATCAAAAGTTATGAATTTCCTAAGTTTTCTAGGGTTTTAGGGTGGTTCAAAGGGAAAAATGCAAATCAATTTGGAAATGCAAGATAAATTTATGAGATAAATGACCTATACACTACATACAATATACAAAACAATGCAAAAGGAATCAACTTCAAACTCTTCTTGGTTAGGCAGAAATGATTTTTTCAAGTTAGGGTTCAAAAAATATGATTTTAATGACCCTTAATTCAATGAAAATTCACAAGTTATGATCAAACCTAAAAAGAAATTTGTATGAAGAGTTTGAAAATGTTTCTAAATGCATTGGGATGATTCATGATTTTTTTGGTGATTTTTAGAAACCTAAATGTATTTTTAATTAATTGAAAGACTTTAATTAATTAAAAATAACATTTAAATATTTTAAAAATACTTTTTTAATGCAAAAAATAAAATAAAAATCATTTTTGGAATGAGTTAAATATTTAAAGTTAGAATGCAAAAGCAAATATTTTTGTGATGTTTTTAGCTATTTTAAATTAAATATGCAAAAGAAATGGATAAAAATGAAATTAAAATGAAATTAAGTGAAAGTATGCGCATCCAATGGCTGGAATTCAAATTCAGAGGGTGAGTATTGATTGCACGCGTAGATGGAAGGCTGAGATTGATTCTGGCAATTTCTAATTAATTAAATTAATTAATCTGGATTAGGGTTAAGTGAGTGAATCAGGGCCATTCAAACACGCGCTAATACAAATCCAAGGGCTGATATTCAAACTGGGCCACTAAACCCTAATTAGGGTTCTAATCATTTTCAGGTGACCGGAGCTAGCTCCAGTCATCTTCTCCGGCAAGCCAAAACACCTATCTTCTTCCCTAGGCTAAATCAAACCCTCTAACTCTCCAGAAATGATCTACTAACCTCCCTCAACAAGAATCCATCATCAAAACACATTTATCATACATCAAAAACAAGATTCGAAGCAAATCGTGAAAATGAACAAAACTTTCAGAAGTTCAATACATGCTCATTTCTCAATCATTTTCAAAACAAATTATATCAGGATGATCAGTGAAGCATGTAGATTCATTTAGAAACTTAAATAACAGTTCTGGAAAAAAAGTTCATGAAGCTACCTGAGTTGAAGCTTTGTGTTCTTGAGCTTTCTGGCCTCTCTCTTGGTTCAAAACCACCACAATGATCTTCCTGACGATGAAGATGAGCTTAGAGTAAGGTTGTGATGGCTGTTTTGAGGTGTTTGGTTCTGAGGATACAGAAATCGTATTTCTGATTTAGTGGCTTTTAGGCTATGGTGAAGGGTGCTTTGTGATCCTTAGGTTATGTGGAGATGATTGGTGAAAGAAAATTGAAGTTTCAGTGGTTGGTTTTTGAGTTTTGAAGAAGGGAAGTTTTTCACAAATTTCGTTGATTCTAAGTGTGTGGAAGATTCAGGCTTCAATATTATGTGTTTTGTGTTCCTTAGGGTTTGTATAAGGTGTCTTGATTGGTTCAGAGAGTTGTTGTGGCCTAGTGTGATTGGTATGGGGTGATTTGCAAAAATGTCAACTTATGTGTACTTGAGGTATGGACCATTACAGGTCTGATTTCTTGGGGTGTCTGGCCTCAGCTGACTTTGTGGAGAGCCATAGAATCAGATTGCATAAGCTGGCACAAGTGGATGGAGAGTTTCATACCATTTTGCAATTCTTGAAAGTTTTGGCCCTTTTTTATTTCTTGAAGTTCAATTCATGAAAATACATGATTCAATGCACAATTCTGATGTTTAGAGGTCCAATTAACATATTGTGAAATGTTTGTGTCCATTTGAAGTCATTAGAATGCTTGAATATGCCAATTTGCAAAATCCCTCTTTGACATGAAACTTGAAAGTTTAGGATTTTTGCCAACTTTGAAAGGCCATATCTTGAGTTCTATGATGAATCAAGACATGTTCTTGTACCTTTTGAGAAGGGAAAGATCCAATCTACAAATTTCATGACCAAGAATTTTTCATTTGAAGCATTTTTGGTTGAGAAAGAGGAGGTTGAAAAACTTTCCCAAAATGGAAAGTTTGCATTTCAAGTCATTTCCATTTTTGGAAAGTTTGTAATTGGATGAAAATTCTTCAATCTTGTGAACTTCCAACCTCTTCTAAGATCAAATAAAGATCATAGAACTTCAACTTGATGAAAATACCCCTTTGGTTCCATTGTTGGGGGCCTCAAATGCCCTTATTTTGACTTAACTTGCTCAAGAAGTTACCCAGTGAACATATGACTTCCACAATGAATTTCTTCATCAAACTTGGTACATATGATCCTTACAACATCTTAAGAACATTAGAAACAAGAATGGCCCAAAAATTTGGATTTAAAGCCTCTGAAACCAAAACCCTAATTTTGGTCTTCTGTGTAATGAAACCCTAGCTCTGCTTCCATGCCTTGGCCAGTTCTTGAGATCCCTTGACTTTTATGAACTTTGAGGAGCATAATATGATGATATAACACACATGGACCCTCTTGGAAAGCTTTGAGGCCTTTGGGATGGCTCAGATGGACTCTTGGATTGCTCAGATCACAAACCCTAGATGCAGATGGACTTGAACTATGCAGATGAAACAAATATGCAATATGAGGTGTGATGCCTATGCTAATGCAAAAATGAAGGATCAGAAGCCATGATGTGATATGAGTGAGGGAAAATTTGGGGTGTTTAGAGCTGCCCCTATTCAAGCATGAGTTAGTTGTGCAGGATGTAAGCACCTGGCTTAACAGACAAACAAGATAACTTGTGGTTGAATACCAAAGACAGCCCAAAATTTGCACTCGCTGGATAGAAGAAGAAATGGGATATAAATTTTAAAAGGTAGTATAGCATGATTATCAAATGAACACGATGGAGGACGACCATCGAGCAGAGGACGACTGTTGGGGATAAATTGGTAAACCAAGCAATGACGGGGACAGCCGACAAGCTGGGGAAATAAAGAGACCATGACGGGGACGGCCATCGGGTAAAGAAACAAGATTCTCTGGGGATTAAAGTAAAGGCAATGATAGGGATGGCCATCAGGTTTGCAAAGTAAAGTAAACAACGATGGGGATGGCCATCGGTTTAAAGAATAAATGGAATAATGATGAGGGACGATCATCAAAGCTGAAGGACGATCACCTAGCAGGGGACGGTTGCTCTTTATCACGACATAGGACGAATGTCGGACAGAAAAGGTCGACGATGGGGACGACCATCGGATAAGCATGATGAAGGACGATCATCAAGAGGTGAAGGACGATCACCTAGCAAGGTACGGCTGCTCTTTATCATGACATAGGACGAATGTCGGATAACAAGATCAACGATGGGGACGGCCATCGGATAAAAGATGAGGGATGGTCATCAAAAGGTGAAGGACGATCACCTAGCAGGGGACGACTGCTTTTTATCACGACATGGGACGAATGTCGGATAGAAGAAGGTTCCACTAATGGAGACTCCACTGGGGAAGGGATGAGGGATGGTCATCCAAGGGTGAAGGACGATCACCTGGCAGGGGACAGCTGCCGAAAGTATCACGACATAGGACGAATGTCGGATAGAAGAAAGTTGTTTTTGTTGGTGACTTATTGAGGATTGGTAAACACGGACGAGTGCTTACGCTTAAGAATAAAAAGGTATAAGTGTTTGACGCTGTGTATAGATTAAAAGATGCGGACGAGCATCCTTTGTATCATGATACAGACCAGTATCAGTAGAAACAAACGCTGACGCTTGTTTAGAGATGATGGTACGGACGAGTACCAACTGGTTAACAAAAACCACGGACAAGTGTCGAATCTGTTGAGGAGTGATATATATATATATATATATATATATATATATATAAGATACGGACGCGTATTAGAGACTTCTGTATAAGTATGAGTGACTATTGATCTGTTGGTGAAGTATGAGTAAGACACGAACGAGTGTTCGACTTGCTGGGGAATGCATGACACGGGCGAATGTCAAATATGTTCTATATAAATAGGCATCTTGTTTTGAGATTGCAAAGAGCGATACTTTGGCTTTCTGTGGGGATAGGATGACACGGACGGGTGTCGGAAAGAGTGTGTTATAAACAAGTATTTGTTTGCAGAAGGTGTTTTGGCAACCATGTTGGGGAAGTATGACACGAACGAGTGTCAAAAAGAGCATGTATAGGTTTTTGTATTTGAGACTGCAAAGGGACGCTTTGGCTTTTATCTGCAGGGGATATGAGTTTTGTATATTGCTGATGAAATATTGATGGTGTTTACAGGTGACTGGTTCGAACCTGGCTTGTGATCATGCAAACGTTTGATTTTTGTCGTAATGCTCCATATTAGATGGAATGCTACGCTTATTTGGTGAATATGATGCTGATGCTATGATTATGTAAAGAGAAACTGATTCGGGATTCGGATCCTGCTGGGATAAAGATCTTTGGCTGATCTGCTTGGAAGAATAACCCGGCTGGGGAAGAGATCAATGGATCTGTCAGGAGAGATGACTCTTCTTGGGGAAATAGATCATTGGTAGATCTACCCGTAAGGAGAACTCAACTGGGGAGAAGGAAACTTTTGTCACTTTGTTGGATAAGAGTTTCAGGCATTGCTCTTCTGGGGAGAGGATGGAAACTCTATGGGGAGACAATTCTTTTAACCTGCTAAGGATGAGATCTAGCACTCTGGTGGGGATCTTGGCTGGGGGAGCTCTTGTTGAGTAGACTTGTGCTGGGGATGAGGAGGCTTTGGCAACTCCGCTGGGGAAAAGCAGTTCAGATCTTGCTCGGGAGATCCCGCTTTGGGAAGTAGTATGTTGGGGATTCGATGCTTGGAATGCCCCATGTTGCGTATTGAATACCTGCAACCTGTTAAGACAAAAGAAATGCACAAGTATTCTGAGATATCCCATACCATATTCCGTCATAGGAGTTAGGCTTTGCAGAAAGTAAATTTATTTCCTGCAAGCATTTATAAAAAAAATGGCTCATTTGTTTCATGCAAGTGTTGTATCATGAACATCGGACATTTTGCAAACGAAAACAAAATATACAAAACGAGGTGTGACTGAAAATTCTGATTTTATTAATCTGGGTGCCCTGAATTGGCAAATACAATCAAAGAAACAAATCCCCTGAAAGGGGAGATTGCTAAAAATTGAGAAAATAAAAGTGTTGGCAATGTTGACGACGACGCTCCAGTGAGCTTCCTTTGCTATGACCTGTATGACCTTGACGTTCTTCTCATCTTGCTTTCTGAAGAAGGTTGATTCTGACTGATGCTTTGTCCTTTTGAAGCTTTCCATGTTGTGAATGATACAGACGAATTCAGAATGCAGTTGTTCGCTTATTCCTTGATTTTTCGTGGATCGCCTTTTCGGGTTTTCAATCCACCGAGATACCCATTTTTGCCTGAGCTGTCCAATGCGGCTTTTCAACTCAGCGGGTGTACATTTTTTTTTCAATTTTCCCTTATTTTTTCCCGAGTCTTTTATTCTGTTTTTGACTCGCCGGGATGCCCTATTTTTGCCTGGACTTACATTCTGTTTTTATGTCCAGCGGATCATTTCATGCGAAGTATTTTTTAACTGCATCTGAATTCACAGGGGATAAGAAATCTTCACCATCCATAGTAGTGAGCATCAGTGCTCCACCATAGAAAACCTTCTTTACTATGAATGGACCATCGTAATTTGGAGTCCACTTGCCCTTGTGGTTTGTATGAGGAGGAAGAAGTCTTTTCAGCACAAGATCTCCCACTTGGTATTCCCGAAGCCTGACTTTCAGATCGAAGGCTTTCTTCATCCTCTTCTAATATAACTGCCCATGACAGATTGCAGCTAGTCTCTTTTTCTCGATCAGATTTAGTTGGTTGTACCGAGACCGGGCCCACTCTGCTTCTTCTAGCTTTACATCCATCATTACCCGTAAGGAGGGTAGCTCAACTTCAACAGGTAGGACTGCCTCCATACCATACACAAGCTGATAAGGTGTTGCCCCAGTGGACGTTCTGATTGAGGTTCGATATCCATGCAAGGCAAATGGTAGCATTTCATGCCAGTCTTTTGTAAGTAACCACCATCTTTTGCAAAATCTTCTTGATGTTTTTGTTAGTTGCCTCAATAGCGCCGTTCATCTTTGGCCTGTAAGGAGAAGAGTTGTGATGTTGGATTTTGAAGTCTCGGCACAGTTCTGCCATCATTTTGTTGTTCAAATTGGAACCATTATCAGCAATGATCCGCTCGGGTACTCGATATCGACAGATGATGTCTCTTTTCAGGAATCTGGCTACCACTTGTCTGGTGACGTTTGCATACGAAGATGCTTCAACCCATTTGGTGAAGTAATCAACGGCTACCAGGATGAATCTGTGGCCATTTGAAACAGTCGGTTCGATCTTTCCAATCATGTCAATGCCCCACATGGCAAAGGGCCAAGGTGAAGACATTACATTCAAAGGATTTGGAGGCACATGCACTTTATCTGCGTAGATCTGGCATTTGTGGCATTTCCTGGCATAGGCACAATAGTCTGCATCCATTGTGATCCAGTAGTAATCTAATCTTAACAATTTCTTAGCCATTGCATGTCCTCCTGCATGGGTACGGAAAGATCCTTCATGTACCTCGTGCATCAACAAGTCTGTTTCTTTCTTGTCAACACATCTGAGTAGCACCATGTCAAAGTTTTGCTTGTATAATGAACCATCAGCATTGAGGAAGAAACTATCGGCCAGCCTTCTTAATGTCTTCTTATCATTGGATGATGCCCCAGGTGGGTATGTTTGATCCTCTAAGAAGCTTTTGATATCATGGAACCAAGGCTTGTCATCTTTAACAATGTCCACAGAGAATACGTATGCTGGTCGGTCTAGTCTGGATACCGAAATCCGAGGCACATAATTTTCAGTTTGAACTTTGATCATGGAGGAAATGGTAGCTAAAGCATCTGCGAACTGATTTTCGTCTCGAGGGATGTACTCAAGTTTGACTATTGTGAAGAAAGTCAATAATCTCCTCGTATAGTCACGATACGGAATTAGATGCTCTTGGTGAGTGTACCATTTGTCGTTGGTTTGATTGATTACCAAAGCTGAATCACCGAATACATTCAATGTCTTGATCCTGAGGTCAATGGCTTCCTCAAGACCCATGATACAGGCTTCGTATTCAGCTTCGTTGTTAGTGCAGGCAAAGGTGAGTTTTGCCGAGAAAGGCATATGAACTCCTTTAGGTGTAATGAGCACTGCACCAACTCCACGACCATTCATATTGAAAGCCCCATCAAACATCATAGTCCATTCTTCTTCTGGATCAGGCCCTTCAGTGTGAACTGGCTATTCACAATCTTTTGCTTTTAAGTACATGATGTCTTCATCAGGGAAGTCAAATCTCATGGGCTAGTAATCATCAATGGGTTGCTCAGCTAGATAGTCAGACAGCACACTGCCCTTAATGGCCTTTTGAGATGTGTACTGAATGTCATACTCTGTCAGAATCATTTGCCATCTTGCAACCCTTCCGGTAAGTGCTGGATTCTCAAATATGTACTTGACGGGGTCCATTTTTGAGATCAACAAAGTAGTGTGAGTCATGTAACATGGTGGGAGAACTGACTTTAGTTATGTTGCGGATAACAAGAGTCGCCACCGACTTTTATTTTATCCAAAGGAAAGGGCATAAAAGAACAGGAAAGACCTTAAAAGATTCTTGAGTTCGGGGGGTAGGTTATACAAAGGGAAGGTGTTAGCACCCTTTATATCCATGGTTACCCATGGGCTCTTAGTTACTTAGCTCACTTTAAACTGTTTTGAGAAGTGTAGTGTGTGATTGAAAATTTTCTTAAGTACTTTATAATGATCCTTGTATGGATGTATATAAAGACTTTGTTTTGAAAAATTTATTTGAAATGTGAAATGTAATGAAGTATTTTTGAAGAAAAGTGAGCAAGTACTTAAGAGGAACCTACCCTATGTTAAATCTTTATTGTTCTTGAATGTTCTTTCAATGGTAAGATTATCCCTATTATTAAGGAATAGGTAGTCATTACCTTGGATGTTATAAGGGACATGTGAAGGGTCATCTGTGTTTAGGCAACTGTAAGGTGTCTTAGCAATACGAAGGGACTTATCATCTTATATTCGAAGGGACAAGATCTTTTACCGTAGGCAACATCGAAGGGACTTGATCTTATAATCGTAACAGGGACTTGATGATATTTTATGAGAAGGGACCTTGCTTTTTAGACACCTTACTTGACCTTTTTATTTAGGCAACATGAGGGATAACCTTAGGAAGTGCAAGATGGCGATCAAAGATCAACTTACGTGTGTGAGTGTCCATGTTCAAATATTTATCTTATGATTAGTGATCTAAATTGATTTTAAAGCGCAAACATGTTATCACTCCCTATAATTACTAACCATGGCAATATAAAAATTTATAGATAATAAAATAAAGACGCAAATAAAACCTACAACTATTACAAGGCTTTCGCATTTACATAAATATAGAAACGATCGAATAATAAATAAATAAATAATAAAGAGGGTTAGTAATAAAACAATTATAAGAAAAAGAGGTTAGCATGAATACAAAAATATATACAAGTCAATTAAATATTTTTAAATTAAATAAACATTTAAAAGAATTTTTGAAAGAAAATATAATGAGAATAATAATAGAGTAAATATTTACAAAGAAAACATTATTAATTATTTAATTAGATATTTAATTAATTTTAATATTTAAAATTGAATAAGAACTAGGGTTAGAGGCTTAAAAATAAAATAGGGTTTTAGAAATTAGGGTTTTATATATTTTAGAAATAAAAATTAAGGTTAGAATATTTAATTAATATATTAATCAATTTATTCACAAAATAAACTATATAGAATAATAATAAAAATAAAAGTGAATTATATTTGAGAAAATGAAAATATTGATTTTAAAAAAAATAAAATTTTATACTATGAAAATACATTATAGTATTTAAAATTAACTTATTATATAATATATAATTAAATAAAAACAAAAAGGAAGAAAAATTGAAAAAAAGGAAATTAGGTTAAAAAAATAATGGGGAGGCCTGGATTTGAACCCAGGACCTCCCCTGTACCTGAATGAAGGACTGTCACTGGGCTGCGTGTGCATTGGTGATGGCTAATAATCCCAATTGATCATATGCGTAACCTGCAAAATAGAACAAAGTAAGAAAAAAATAACACAGGACCTGGGAATTGAACTCAGGTCCTTTACCACCAAAGCAATTCACCAAAACCAGCTGAGCTACGCGCTCATTTTGATATCTATACGAAATTAATTCGTTTTAAGCCCTGCACAAAATTCAAATATCATTTTCGCGCGCCAATGACCTTCTTCTTCCTCATAACCTGCGAAATTTCCTACGAAATTTCCTACGAGCTTTCCTGCGAACTGGTTTTCGCAGGGATTCCGATGTTCATGCAACGGCCAAGAAACCTGCAATTTCTTTCAAAATTGAACATACCAATTCAATCCTCACATCAATTACAGTCAAACCATGTTATCATAATTCATTTAATTTAGCTTAATCGTTAAACCCTAATTTCATCCTTAAAACCCTAACAATGGCGTTTAGGCATCCGTGCACCAAACCTTCGATTCACCTGCCCAGAAATCATCCTTAGGCAATAACAAACAAGATTATGGGCACAAAAACAATTTATAATGAACGAATAAATGAAATCGAAAAATTCAATATGTAAGAAGAAAAACGATTCGGTTATGGTGTTCTAGTGCCTCATGGACGATGATGATGATTGAGTTATGTTCATTGATGTTCAAGGAACCTCTCCATGTCCTTAAAATACCTTTTATTGCCTTGCAAGAGTGAATCCGAATTTGAGTTTTTAGATGAATTTTTGAAGTTTGAATGTGCACTTGGAGGCTCTGAATTCGTGTCCCTTTGCTTACTTAATGTTCTATGTATATAAGTGAATGAAATTAGGTCAAGAAAAATCATAGCTCTTTGGGCTTTTTGGATAGTTAGAGATTGAAAAAGATGTGACATTAAAACTTGAATTTTCTTTGATCTAACATTGCTATATTTGTATGATCTGAATTATATTGGTATCAATCAAGCTTAAATGAGTGTTAATACTTTCTAGAATCAAAATCTTTTCCAAATATATGACTTTCATATTTTATTTTAATTTAATTTGTATTTTAATGAATAAAATTCAAATAAATATTAACTAAAATATAAAAAATCAAAAAAGGTGTGGGTTGGGTCGTGCTTGATGATTTTGTAAAGATTGGATGGCAATTTGGTGGGCTCATTTAGCAAAAATTGGTTTTAAGGCCTTATCTGCTTCATAAATTTCCCAACTTTGTAAGGGCACAAATTCTTCAATTTTAATGCTATGAAGGTGTTCTTGGACATTTTGGAAATCTTAAAGAGTTCTCTAACCAACCTCTTTGGTCTCATGTCCATATCTTTTACCATTCTCAAGTTATGCTCTTTGGAAGTTGTTGACTTTTTGTTGACTTTTAAAAGGACCTATAATGTCTTAACTCATATCTTCCAAATGAATATTTTTGGGCTTGGCTTGTGATACACAAAGTTGTAGAGAATTCAATTTCCTTCAAAATGAGATTTGGATGGAAAATTCTTGATGAAGCATGTGAATGTTTTGGCTGGTCAAAGTTCAGTTGACTTTTCCTGTGAAAACCCTAATTTAGAAACTCCTGATTCTTGATGATCTGAAATCGCCTTGATGAATCATGATCAACCCTTGATCAAATGATGAATTTTACTTCATATACTTGATGTTGGCAAAAAAATCATGAAGTTTGACTTTGGTTTGACCACAGTTGACCTCAGTTTGACTTTTTAACTGCTTTGACTGATTTTAACCTATCTGATCATCTGACTGAGCAAATATTTTGGGAAAGTATTGAAACTTGACATAGGGATTCTTGAAAACATATAGGATGCTATGAAGCTCACTTGAAGCCTTGGAAGTCCATTTAGCCTGATGAAAGTCAAAAACCTAGTTTAGGATGCATTGCTTAGGAGGATGCATTGTCTGAGGGAATTGTCAAATTTTCTGACTAATTATGAACTTTGTGAACCTTGTGAACCTCATGAGATGTCTTGTGAACCTTGTGGACTTTGTGAACCTCTTATTACACAATGTCTTGTCTTGTGGAGGGAAAATTTTGGGGTGCAACAGCTGCCCCTATTCAATTTTTTGAAACCTGAGGGGTTAGATTGGTGTATGTGCCATTCGTAACCTGGAAGGTTGAAGGGGATTGAACACAAAAGCCCAAAAATTTGCACTCGTCAGTGCGTAAAGTAACACTGATGATTAATTGTATATGCTTGAGTGGGTTTGAAGATGCCACTTGGAAGAACTGGAGATGGGCTTATAGATGCCATCCATAATATCAGGAGGTGATAATATCTTGATGTTGATACTGGATATCAGTACTAGGTCTTCGTATAGGCCGTCTCTGAATCATTTATGCAACATCGTTTGAATTGGTGAATAGGCTGGTAGAAATAAATCTTCGTGATGATTATCTCTTCTGGAAATATCTTGGATTAGGGAATGGATCTTCGTATAGACCGTTTTCCTACTCTCCAAGGACAAAAGAATATCAGGATTAATTCTTCTGAAAAATATCTTGAACTAGGGAATGGATCTTTGTACAGACCGTTTGCCTACTATTCAAGAGAGAATAGATTAAATCTTCTGAAAATATCTTGAACTAGGGAATGGATCTTTGTACAGACCGTTTGCCTACTATTCAAGACCAGATAGATGAAATCTTCTGGAAGTATCCTGGACTAGGGAATGGATCTTTGTATAGACCGTTTGCCTACTATTCAAGAACAAATAGAGTGTCAGGATCAAGTTTCCTGGAAGTATCCTGGATTAGGGAATGGATATTTGTACAGACCGTTTGCCTACTCTCCGAGGACAAAAGATTGTCAGGATTAAATCTCCTGAAAATATCCTGGATTAGGGAATGGATCTTTGTACAGACCGTTTTCCTACTCTCCGAGGACAAAAGAGTGTCAGGATTAAATCTCCTGAAAATATCCTGGATTAGGGAATGGATCTTTGTACAGACCGTTTGCCTACTATCCAAGGA
This sequence comes from Lathyrus aphaca, assembly GCA_963966055.1. Classification (NCBI taxonomy): domain Eukaryota; kingdom Viridiplantae; phylum Streptophyta; class Magnoliopsida; order Fabales; family Fabaceae; genus Lathyrus; species Lathyrus aphaca. Next base: position 386,963,819 of record OZ014524.1, on the reverse strand, counting down.
CATCTCGAGTAATGATTAAGGATCAGCACTAGACCTTCGTATAGATTGTTTCTGACCTGTTGTGAATTGTTGATATTGTTTTATCTGCATATAACTGTCCTGCAAAGAAAAGGTTAGTTTATGCAATATGTATGCATGTATGGCATGGTGCATCTAAGTAAATGTATTATCCATTTGTGATGGTATGATGTAAATGATGTATGTATGAATCAAGCAGCCTGAAACGTCTGGATATCTTGTATAACAACTGCTGGCTAGGGAAAATAAATCCCAATTCGTTGCTGAAGAATATGAGGAACTTGTTCCCGTCTTGTTTGATAGTATAGTATTTATATCCTCCCGTCTTCGTTCGTCGTACTTCTGTTGAAGGAATAAGTTCCTGAGTATCCCGCCTGAGGATAAAAGAGATGGACATAAATTCAAGGGGAGACGTAACTTGAAGTATCTATAATGATAGATTTTCCCTACTGGGGATTTGTAATTGTCTTATGGGGATGAACCGGCGAAGCTTCGTTGAATTCCTACCTTAGTAAATACTATTACTGCATTTTATGCATTTCTGGTAAACATCAATCATATTCAAAAGCATGCATACATTCAAACACAACCAATGGACGTTTTCGCTTATGTAAATAGGGTAAAAGTAAATCTGGATTCAAAGATGAAATTTTATTTATATTACAAAGTGACCTATACATAGGTAAGTTTGTACAAGGAGACAAAAATCCTAGTAAGAGGAATTTGTCGTAAAAAAAAAAATTTACAAAGAAAATCATCTATGTGAGAAATAATCCTATTGAGTTTCAATTCTAATATTGCCATTATCTTCAAGTATCTCATCTTCTGCTGTTGAGACGGAAATGATTGGATTGATCTTTATCTGTTTGAACTTGATTTAAGTAGCACAACTGGTTGGAGTTACATGGGTGATCCAAATGAGACATAGTCATACGCTTTAATCCCTAACTTTTGCCTGGATTGCCCTTTCAGGTTTTCAATCCACCGGGATATCCTTTTTTGCCCAAGCCGCCCTTTCAGGTTTTCGACTTGCCAGGTGTACATTTTTTATATATATCCCTAATTTTTGCCCGAACCCTTTTGGTTCGCCGGGATGCCCTTATTTTTGCCTAGGCCAGTCAACCTAGCGGGTCTCTTTTTATGCGTAGTATTTTTTAACTATGTCTGCGTTTACAGGCTGTGGGAAGTCTTCACCATCCATAGTAGTAAGTATCATGGCACCTCCTGAGAATACTGTTTTGACTACAAATGTTCCTTCATATGTAGGAGTCCACTTGCCCCTAGGATCACCCTGTGGTAATATGATACGCTTGATTACCAAGTCACCAGCCTGATATACCTTTTGCTTAACCTTCTTATTAAAAGCTTTGATCATCCGTTTCTGGTACATCTGACCATGACAAATAGCCGCCAACCTCTTCTCATCAATCAAATTTATCTGGTGAAGTCGAGTCTGAGTCCACTCATCTTCATCCAAGCCTGCATCCTTCATGATTCTTAAAGAAGGGATCTGAACTTCAATGGGCAGAACTGCTTCCATACCATAGACTAAGGAGAATGGGGTTGCCCCTGTTGAAGTACGTATTGTAGTACGATAACCATGAAGAGCAAATGGTAACATCTCATGCCAATCCTTATAAGTGACAATCATCTTCTGTAGAATCTTCTTAATGTTCTTATTAGCAGCTTCTACTGCCCCATTCATCTTCGGACGATACGGAGAAAAGTTGTGATGCTTAATCTTGAACTGCGTGCAGAGATCAGTAATCATAGTGTTATTCAGATTAGAGCCATTATCTGTGATAATCATTTCAGGGATACCATACCTACATATGAGATTATTCTTAATGAATCGAGCCACCACATTCTTAGTAACATATGCAAATGAAGCTGCCTCCACCCACTTTGTAAAGTAATCAATAGAAACCAGGATGAAACGATGTCCATTAGAAGCAGTAGGCTTGATCTCACCAATCATATCAATGCCCCACATGGAAAAAGGCCAAGGAGCAGTCAACACATTCAATGGTGATGGAGGTATATGTACTTTATCAGCATAGATTTGACACTTGTGACATGTTCTGGAATGTTGATAGCAGTCAGCTTCCATGGTAGACCAATAGTAACCTGCTCTCAATATCTTCTTTGCCATGGTATGACCACTAGAATGAGTGCCAAAGATCCCATCATGCATGTCTTCCATAATCTCTGTTGCTTCCTTCTTATCCACACAATGAAGCAAAGTTGAATCATGATTGCGCTTGTACAAAATTCCATTACTCAAAAAGAACTTAGCAGAAAACCTTCTCAGAAACTTCTTATCTTTGACAGATGCCCCTTCAGGGAACTCCTGAGCTTCAAGATATCTTTTCACTTCATAGAACCAAGGCTTCCCTTCTGCTTCTTCAGTGTCAATCTCATTGCAGTATGCAGGCTTTTCAAATCTATCAATGGTAATTTTGGGAGCTTCATCATCCCAGCTAATCTCAAACATAGATGCCATGGTGGCTAATGCATCTGCCAACTGATTTTCTCTTCGTGGAATATGTGCAAAGGTAATCTCTTCAAGATATGGGATCAAAGACAACACATGCTCTCTGTAAGAAATGAGATTATCATGCTTGGTATCCCAATCTCCTTTGATCTGACTTACTACCAGGGTTGAATCTCCATATACATCCAAGAACTGAATCTTCATATTAATGGCAGCTTTGATGCCCAGGATACATGCCTCATACTCAGCCATGTTATTCGTACAATAGAAACAAAGTCTTGTAGTAATCGGGGGTATGACAACCTTCAGGGGAAATGATCACAACACCAACACCATTACCAAGTGCATTAGAGGCTCCATCAAAAACCATAGTCCATCGGGATCCTTGTTCAGGTCCGTCATATTGTCCAGGTTCTTTGGTAATAATCATAATGTCTTCATCAGGGAATTCAAAACTCATTGACTGATAATCATCCACTGCTTGATGAGCCAAATGATCAGCCATAATACTTCCTTTAATGGCCTTCTGAGTAGTGTACTGTATATCATATTCTGTTAAAATCATTTGCCATCTTGCTATTCATCCGGAGAGAGCAGGTTTCTCGAATATGTACTTGATTGGATCCATCTTCGAAATCAACAAGGTAGTATGAGTCAACATATACTGTCTGAGCGGCGAGCAGCCCATGCCAAAGCGCAACAAGTTTTCTCGAGCAGTGAGTATCTTGTTTCACAGTCGGTAAACTTTTTGCTAAGGTAGTATATTGCCTGCTCTTTTCGACCAGACTCGTCATGTTGCCCTAATACACACCCTATTGAGTTGTCTAATACTGTTAAGTACATAATCAAGGGTCTTCCATCAACTGGTGGCATCAAAATTGGAGGTTCTAGGAGATATTTCTTGATTTCATCAAAGGCTGTCTGACACTCATCATTCCACTCCATTACCTGATCTTTCTTCAACAGCTTGAAGATTGGCTCACAGGTAGCAGTTAATTGGGAAATAAATCTTGCAATGTAATTCAATCATCCCAAGAATCCTCTAACTTCCTTCTCAGTACGGGGAGCTGGCATTTCTTGTATAGCTTTCACTTTTGCAGGATCCACTTCAATACCTTTTCCACTGACGATGAAACCCAGGAGTTTACCAGACCTCACTCCAAAAGTACACTTGTTCGGGTTCAATCTCAACCTGTATTTCTTCAACCTCTCAAACAACTTATGCAGATGATCAAGGTGTTGCTCTTCATTCTGGGACCTGGCTATCATATCATCCACATATACCTCTATCTCATGATGAATCATATCGTGAAACAAAGCCACCATAGCATGCTGATATGTTGCCCCGACATTCTTCAAACCAAATGGCATCACTTTATAACAAAAAGTGCCCCACTGTGTAACAAATGTAGTCTTCTCCATATCTTCAGGTGCCATCTTGATTTGATTGTAACCAGAGAAACCATCCATGAAAGAGAATATCTTGTGTTGAGCAGTGTTGTCTACTAGAACATCAATATGTGGAAGTGGAAAGTCATCTTTGGGGCTGGCCTTATTCAAATCCCTGTAGTCTACACACATACGTACCTTACCATCTTTCTTAGGTACCGGTACCACATTTGCAACCCATTGAGTATAAGAAGTCATAGCTAAGAACCCTGCATCAAACTGTTTCATTACCTCTGCTTTAATCTTTTCTGACATTTCAGGACGCATGCGACGAACCTTCTGCTTCTTTGGAAGACAATCTTCTTTTACCGGTAGACGGTGAACCACAATGTCTGTATCCAACCCTGGCATATCTTCATAGGACCAAGCAAAGATCTCCACATAATCATGTAACATCTGAATTAGTTTGCTCTTAACACCATCCTCTAATTCAGCCCCTATCTTGACCTCTTTCCTGTTTTCTTCAGTTCCCAGATTCACAACTTCGATTGGCTCTTCATATGGTTGTATAGCTTTCTCTTCTTGTTGTAACAATCTAGCAAGCTCTACAGGTACTTCACAATCTTCCTCCTTTCCATCTTCAGCTTGATAGATCGGATTCTCGAAATTATAATTGGCAATAGTAGAACTGTTATCAACAGGATCCAGTGTGGATGAGGATCTGCATTTTAGTGATGTGGGTGTGTGTAAGAACACATAGCTGATAAAACAAAAAATAAAATAAAAGAAAGACAAAGAGCACAATATTTACGAAAATGAAACGTCCACTGATTTTTATTGAATGAAGTATGCAAATGAAATGACATCCCGAAACAAGCATACCATTGTGCCCCGGGTAAGGCACAAGGCTTAAAAGTCTAATTGTTCAGAATTACAAACTTAAAAATAACAACACAGTAATAGTATTTACTCCTGACTGTAACACGGTGGGAGAACTGACTTTAGTTATGTTGCGGATAGCAAGAGTCGCCACCGACTTTTATTTTATCCAAAGGAAAGGCATAAAAGAACAGGAAAGACCTTTTAAAATATTTTTGGGTCCGGGGGGTAGGTTATGTAAAGGGAAGGTATTAACACCCTTTACATCCATGGTTATCCATGGGCTCTTAGTTACTTAGCTCACTTTGAATTGTTTTTGAAATGTGAAGTGTGTGAATAGAAATTTTCATAAGAGTTTAATAATGATCCATGTACGGATGCGTAAAAAACTTGTGTTTGAAAATAGTTTGAAATTGTGAAGTATTTGAAATTTGTTTTGAAATAGTGAGCAAGTAATTATGAGGAACCTACCCTAAAGTTTAAGTCTTTCTGTTCTTGAATCCTTTAAGTGGTAAGACTATCCCTATTATTAAGGAATAGGTAGTCATTACCTTGGATGTGAGGGACATATGAGGGACATCTGTTGTATAGGCAACTGTTGGGTGTATTAAGCATTTTGGAGGGACTGTCATCATTATTCGGAAGGGACAAGATCATATTGAAAGGCAACCATTAAGGGACTTGATCCTTGATTATTTTAGGGACTTGATGACTTTTCTTTTTAAGGGACTTTGCTTTATACACCCCACTTGACCTTTTTGAATAGGCAACATTGAGAGGCAACCCTAGAAAGTGAGATGGCGATTAAAAATCGACTTACGTGTGTGAGTGTTCAATTTAATATTTATCTTATGATTTAAATGATCTAAATTCAATTTTAAATATAATACAGGTTTACACTCCCTATTTTACTAACCATAGCATGAAAATTAAATAATTTAAATATTTACAAAAATTACATCCAGGAGCATTTACATAATAATAATAAGCAATTAATAATAAATAGCAAAATAAATAAATAAGCAAAAATAATAAATAAATAAGCAAGAATAATTATAATAGGGGTTAGTAATAATAATTAAAAATAAATAAGGTTAGTGAAATAATAATAATAAGCATAATTTAAAAATAAATGGATTAGTAATAAGCATGATTAGTAATAATAATAAACAAAATAAGGTTTTAATGGCTTAATTAGAAAAATAAAAACAATTATATTAAGTAATCATAAAATTTAAAATTATAAACAAATTAAATAATGAACATATTATGAGCAATTATTAAATTTTTGCAATCTTTTAGAAATTATTTATATATAATTGATTATAAACAATGATAGAATATTTATATAATGGGATTAATTATAATATAAAATATATACATAATAATTATATTTACAAGATTTAATTATATTAAATATTATATTTACAAAAATTAGAAATTTAAATCATAAGATAAAATTAGTTTTTTTTTATTATTTAGAAAATAAATTAGGGTTTACAAAATTAGGGTTTGTTTAGAAAATATTTTTTAGGGTTTATAATCTAATATACAAAATTATTTTAATAAATATACATATACTATAATTTAATTACATAATAAAAAAAAGAAATTTGAATTAAGAAAATAAAAATTTTTAGAATTCTAGAAAATATAAGTGTTATTTTAGAATTATTTAAACATATATATATGCATAATTATTTTTTAATTAATAATAAGAAAACAATTAAACAAATTAATCAAATAAATTAAAACAGAAAAAAGTGATAAAAAGAACTTACCTGGGTGGGATTTGAACCCAGGACGTTCAGCTCGCCATCAACAAAACGCACCATCAGGCCAGCCATGCACGTGTGATAGAGGAATGTACTTAATTGGTTTTATTCCTTGTCATGAAAAATCCAGAAAAATAATAAGAAGCAAAAAGGCCTGGGGGAGAATCGACCCCAGGACCTCTCAAACAATCACATGTACACATTGCCAATCCTGCTGGGTGAGCGCGTCTGCTAGAATATTGACTATAATACATAATATATAATACTTCATGATTAACCTGAAAAAAAAGAGAAAAAATGCACAAAGCCAGGTTTCGAACCAGTGACCTCACGCAGCACACAAACAAGCCTTACCACTGAGACAAGCATTCGCTTGTGAAATATAAACAGGATTAATGCATTATATTTTAAGATAGAAATTCAAATTGAGTTTTGGCGCCAACATAACTTCATCTTCTTCCTTGAGAACTGCAGATTTACCTGCGAAATTTGTTAAGCATTTTCCTGCGAAATTTTATTCATAGGAAAACCTACGAATTTCAAACACACACAAGCAGTACAGTTTTGTCAAATTAAGAACATATTTGAGTTCCTTGTGACCTGTACAATCCAATTTTATCAATCAAATTCATTTATAATGCTTGAATTAAAGAACCCTAATTTGGAGGTCAAAACCCTAACATGGCATCTCACGGGTTTCTCATGGTTTCTTTGATTTCTTTGCCCAGAAACATTCTACACATCATCACAAACATCATTAACCAAACAAAATTCATTGAAAAGCAATAAATTAATGAAACCGAAAAAATTATATTCAAGAACAACCAAGCTTCGGGTTTTGTATTATGGCATGGTTTTGATGCATATGAGTGATGATAATGATTCAGTGATGTCCAATAGTCATAGCCATGTCCTCAAAATACCTTCTAAAGCTCTGGAAATTCAAAACCGAATGTGAGTTGTGGAGAGGTTTTTTGATTTGTAAACTTACTCTTGAGGAGGCTGAAATTCGTGCCTTGTTAGGGTAATGAGTTAAGTACTTATAGGAGACTGAATTTAGGTCAAAAAATTAATCCCTTGTGTTGAAGATTTGATATGAAAAGATTCAAAATGATCATGCCTTAAAAATCAAATATTCATGTGTGAATGCTTGCTATTTTTGGCTAAACCTCATGATTTCTTTCCTCTTCAATTCAAATCAAATTTATGATTTTCTAGAAGCTTGATCCAAACCAAATCTTACATTTTCATATTTTATTTTTATTTAAAATGATTTTTAATGAATTAAATCAAAATAAATAAAAATAAAATAATAAAAATATGATTTTTAATGGTTTGGGTCGTGCATGAAGTTATTGTATGGATTGGGTCATCATTTGACAAGCCCATTTGGAAGAAATTGGTTTTAGACCTCCATTTTCATCATAAACCAACCCAAAATTTCCCAACTTTGCAAGGGCACATATCCTTCAGTTTTAATGCTATGAGGGTGTTCTTGGACATTTTGGAAAGCTTGAAGAGTCCTATAAACAACCCCACTGGTTTCATGTCCATATCATTTACCAATCTCAAGTTATGCCCTTTTGAAGTTGTTGACTTTTTGTTGACTTTCAAAAGGACCTATAATGTCTTAGCTCATACCTTCCAAATGAAGCATTTTTGGGCTTGGCTTGTGAGACACAAAGTTGTAGAGAATTCAATTTCCTTCAAAATGAGCTTTGAGTGGAGACTTGGTGATGAAGTATGTGAAAGTTATGGCTGGTCAAATTTCAGTTGACTTTTACTGAGAAAACCCTAATTTAGAAACTCCTGATTCTTGATGATCTGAAATCTCCTTGATGAATCATGATCAACCCTTGATAAAATGATGAATTTTACTTCATATAATTGATGTTGGCAAAAAAATCATGAAGTTTGACTTTGGTTTGACCACAGTTGACCTCAGTTTGACTTTTTAACTACTTTGACTGATTTTGACTTATCTGATCATCTGACTGAGCAAACTTTTGAGAAAAGTCTTGAAACTTGTCATGGGGATTCTTACACATATATAGGATATTATGAAGCTCACTTGAAGTTTTGGAAGTTCATTTAGCCTGATTAAAGTCAAAACCCTAGTTTTGGATGCACTGCTTAGGAGGTGCATTGTCTGAGGGAATTGTCAACTCTTCTGACCAATTGTGAACTTTGTGAACCTTGTGAACCATCATAAGCTGTCTTGTGAATCTCATGGGAGGTATTGTGGACCTTGTGAACCTTGTGAACCTCATAAAGTGACTTGTAGACTTCATGAACCTCATGAAAGGTCTTGTAAGCATTGTGAATCTTGTGAACCTTGTGAACCTTCATGAAGTGACTTGTAGACTTCATGAACCTCATGAAAGGTCTTGAAAACATTGTGAAACTTGTGAACCTTCTTAGCACACAAAGTCTTGTATTATGAGGGCAAATTTTGGGGTGCAACACTGACTAAAGGAGATAGGAATAATGTCTTCAGCCTTCCAATTGTTGAGCCCATCACCCACAGTAGGAAAGATCCAGTTATCCAGGTTGTAATCTTCATTATAGTCACCCACAACATTGATTTGATCTCTCATGACCCCTTGATTGGTGATACGAACAGCACGAGCACGCCGAACATCCTTCTGGGATTCTGCAGTGAAACCCAAACCAAACTTGTCAAACTTGTAAGGAATGTCAGGAAGCTGACCCCAAATAGTACAACCACCTTCTTCAACCACAGCTCTAGCGTCTTTGAGGGAGGCCATTGTAGGAGGTACTCTGGTAACCACATGAATTCTTTTAACAACAGGAGGAGCTTCAGCAGTAGGAACAACCCAAGGAACTACTTCAAATGTCTGACAAGGAGTCTCAACATATTCACCTTCCACTTCAACATACTTAAATGTATTCACATGACTGATCATATATTCTTCCTCTCCGTAAATAGTGACAACCTTTCCCTTCACTGGATATCTCAACTTCTAGTGTAGAGTGGAGGTCACAGCACCTGCCCCATGGATCCAGGGGCGCCCAAGCAAACAGGAGTACGCAGGACGAATATCCATTACATAGAAAGTAGAATTGAAGACTTGAGAGCCTACTTAGATTGGGAGGTCTATTTCTCCATGAACCACTCTTCTTGAACCATCAAAGGCCCTCACCACTATATTACTTGGTCTTAACACAGTATCTTCAGGACTAAGCTTGTTCAGAACCTCTTTGGGAAGTACATTCAATGAAGAGCCATTGTCTATCAATACATGAGACAAGGTAGTGCCCCTACATTCAATGGAGATATGCAAAGCTCTGTTATGGTTCCTCTTGGACGGAGTCAAGTCAGCATCAGAAAAACCCAACCCATTATCATAAGTCAGATGTGCAACACAATTTTCAAATTGATCCACAGAAATCTCATTTGGTACATGAGCAGTCTTCAAGAACTTAATCAAGGCTTTAGCATGAGCCTCAGAACACAACAATAAAGACAACATGGAAATTTTGGAGGGAGTATGCCCCAATTGGTCAACAATATCATAATCACTCTTACGAATGATCTTCAGTACTTCTTCCATCTGTTTGGAAAGATTTTCAGCAGTCGGTGCCTCAGCTTGCACAGGTTCAATTACAGGACCTTTGCCCCGAGCATCAGTACTTGGCTCAGAAGTGGAGGTAGTGGTTAGAGTAACTGCATTTTTTGAGGTAGCCGGAGGAGAGAAAATTCTTCCACTTCTGGTGATCTTACTAGATCCAGCAATATTATCAACATCAAGATTCTTATCAGTAACAGGTGTATCAACTAAAGGTTCTTGTTTAACACCATGGATATAAACATCGGAACCGTAATTCCAGGGTATAACGTTATCAGAAGTATACGGAATAGGGCCAGGAGTGGTAATAATCATGGGAGCCACTCTAGCTTCAGCAACAGTCTTCACAGGGCCTTCAGCTGTAATCCTGACAGGACCCTTAGAGGTGATCCTGACAGGGCCTTTGGAGGTAATCTTCACTGGCACTTTATCAATCATATTCACATCTTCAACCTTCGCACCTTGAGTTAGATGTTCAACCATACTTTCCACAGAAGGTGCCCTCTCAAACAATATAGTGTAATTTTCCATGAGGCGTTGAATACCATCCTTCAACTTCCAGCAGCTATCAGGTTTGTAAGCACAATAAAAACAGTCTTCGTTGCAACCTGGAAAGAATCCAGCCTGCACCAGCTTCTTCTTGATAATGGATAATGGAGTAGTCACATCTGCAACTGAGGAAATATATGAAACTTCATCAATGGCATTGACAGTCTTCTCATGATTTGGCATGGGAGCAGTAAACACATTTGGAGTCCCAGGAGGGTCAAATTCAATCTCTCCAGCATCAATCATATCTTGAATCTTGTTTTTCAATATCCAACAATTGTTGGTATCATGTCCCGGACAATTAGAATGATAAGCACATCGTGCATTAGGATTGTATCGAGGAGAGGAAGTATTAGGATTCTGAGGAGGGTCCTTCAAATTAATGAGTTCCCCTTTCAACAGGTGTTGCAAGGCTTGGGCCAGTGACATGTTGATCTTGGTGAACTGTCTTCTAGGCTTCTGCTGATTGCTCTGTGGTGGCTCTGGTGTTGCAGGAGTAGGATTAGAAATATGAACTGCTCCCACAGACTGGTGACTTCTATTACGACTGGGTTGACCATATACAACATTAGACTCCTTCTTTCCACTAGGGGGATTTTTGCAGTTCTTGATGAAGAGGAACCCATCTGTATCTTACAACTTCTTATACCACTCTCCACATGCTCTCCAGTCATTATCAGCTCAGTGAAACCAGATGATGAGCTTCCAATGAGGTGACTATAGAAAGGACCACTCAGAGTACTCATAAACATATCTACTAGCTCCCTGTCAGTCAGAGGAGGTTGAACTCTGCCAGCCAAGTCTCTCCACTTCTGGGCATACTCCTTGAAATTCTCCTTAGCACCCATAGACATGCTTTGGAGCTGCATGCGAGTAGGTGCTAAATCAACATTGTATTGGTATTGCCTGTAGAAGGCCTCAGCAAGATCATTCCAATCACGAATGTTGGCACTCTCCAGTTGATAGTACCATTCCAATTGAGCTCCCGTCAAGCTCTCTTGGAAGAAATGAATCCATAACTTCTTATCAGCAGTATGTGGTTGAATCCTCCGGACATAGGACCTCAGATGCAGCTTGGGACATGAGACACCATCATGCACCACAAAAGCAGGAACTTTGAAACCAATAGGTATAACCACTCCAGATATTAAGCTCAAATCTTCAAAATCCAACCCAGAAGATTTTTGTAATTCCATGGCATTCATTCTATCTACCAGCATCTTGTACTTATCTTCGTTAGGATCATGATAATAATTTTCTTCAGAATCAGAATCTCCCACAGTGTCATGGAGACTGCCTCCCTCTTTCTCAGAATTTTCAGACTCATAATCATCAACCTGTTCCTTGGTCTTGATAGGACCTCTGAACCTTCTTCCCATATTAATAAGGCCTCCTGATCTTCTAGTCTTCTTATTCTTCTTAGCCAGCAGTGTCTTCAACTCATCTTGTCCCTTGGACAAGTTCAGAATCAACTCTTAGAATTGTACATTCTGAGCCTGGAGATCTTTGACAGTCTGTTCAAGAGCCATTTTTTGCTAAAATAAATGGCGAGAAGATGAGAAACCTGTACATAAGAAACCTGTGATGCAATGATATGGTGTATAAATGCGTATGCAATGTTTTCGAGGACCGCAGGATTTAAATTTGTTTAAACAATCAAAAAGGTAAACTTTTATTAGTAATCAAATCAACTTGTTTTCCCCTTGGGCTTACAATAAAAATGAAATGAATACAAAAATGAGGTTTTAAGTCTCCCATGGACGTTTACTCTTTGTGTTGAAGTATGAGTTGAGATTCCGCTCCTCGTGAAGTTGTTTTGTTAGCTCCAGGATTCTTTCTTGACTTGGTTTGTAATGAGTCTCAAAAGTATCTCTTTGCTCTTTCAACTGGATCCAGGACCTCTGTAACTCTTCCATGTCAGTGGGCATGTCTGGATGAAGGATGGTATAAGGAGTATCTCCTTCAGCAACAGGCTCCATAGTAACTGGCAGGATAGCAGGATATGGCATCATAAGAGTCTGAGCACGAGATCGCACCCATCTGAGATAAGGTTCCATAGGAATGGTGTACTTGGGTTCCAGAGTCGTGCTGTCAACCTTGTTCACTTTACCCCATGCACGTATAAACCTTTGACGGTAACCTTGCAGATCGTTGTTGTAGTCGAACACAATACCCTGAATCAACATGTCATGAGGACCATCACTCCGAGCGTAACCAAACTGACGTAGAGCTAAGGAAGGATTGTAGGTAATGCCCCCTCTTATGCCAAGGAGTGGCACATTAGGGAACTCCCCACAACGGTCAATGATAGTAACATTCTCGATAGATCTAGAGCACCAATGAATATCTGAATGAGAAAGTGACATAATCCTCTTGGACCACCTGAACCCTTGTTCATTCTTCATCACCGATCGAGGAAGGTGAGAAATAAACCACCTAGATAGAAGAGGTATACAACACATCAGAGTTCCTCGTGCCTTCGTAGTACGGGTATGAAGAGAGTGTAAGATGTCTCCAAGTAATGTAGGCACTGAATTATGAGTCAGAAATATGTTGATAGCGTGTACGTCTATGAATTGGTCTGGATTGGGGAACAACACTAAGCCATAAATCAATAAGGCTAAGATCTCCTCAAAAGCATCATAATTCATAGCCTTCAGGAACACTTGAGCTTTCTCCATCAATACCTTAGCAAGAATACCCTTAACTCCACTTCTCGTTTCTAGGACAATGTCTGATTTCTTCAAATGTAGGGTTGCAGCAATGACTTCAGGTTTAGGCTCTTTTTCCAAGCCTGTGAATGGTTTATGATCAAGGATAGGTATACCCAGAAGCTTGGAGAACTCTTCCATTATAGGAACCAACTGATAGTCGGGGAATGTGAAGCAATGATGTTTAGGATCAAAGAACTGAAACAGGACACTCATCATGTCTTCATTGAACCCTGAAGTGACTAGATCCAGTAGGTGACCATGCTTCTTGATGAACTGGGAGTTTTCAGAAACTTGAGAGACCAATTCTTTAAGCTTAGGAGGTATCCTAACAAAGTTGATCCGGATAGTATTCCTACGAACAGAAGCCATGACCTGCAACAAAGAACAAAGATAAATCCTTTGGTCCTTGAAATGGTTAGTGAAAATGTTATGCTTATGATTCATGATGATGCTATGATGCTATGCTCAATCACAAACATGTGGCACACACAAACAAGTCACACAATAGCCCTAGGTTTGAAGGCTTGCATGAGGTTTAAAGGTAAGTACCCTCCCCTAAAGTTTAGTTGGTTCATCCTGTCCTATGAAGTAACCAGGTTCTAAGGGATCTGAATATCATTGATCCTTCACAAGGGTGGTTGTTCAGTAGGCAACTTACTTGCCAACCAAAACCCTCCAAGTTTAGGATCTCAATGAGTGTAGCATCGAGTATCAACCAACTTCAGTCTTCACCAAAGCTGGTTATCTCACTACTTTCTAAAGGCCAAGATGGGATGACTAGGGTTCTAAAAGTCAGTTAGTGTATTGACGACATATGGCAGCCTCATATTATCCTCAACTTTACTTAAGGAACATAAGCACCAACCAAGAAGTCACACTAACTATGGCCACCAGATCAACCATATCGGTATACGCCGTACAATTTCCTTGGTCTATTGCCATTTACCTAAGGTACACTAGATCCGGGTTAGGATCTTTCACACATAAGAGCACCCAACAAGTAAAGTAAAGCAAACAAAGCAAACAAATTTAAAGTGATCTAATTCCTAAGGGTACCCCTCTTTTATTAAATCCCCAGCAGAGTCGCCAGTTCTGTAACACGGTGGGAGAACTGACTTTAGTTATGTTGCGGATAGCAAGAGTCGCCACCGACTTTTATTTTATCCAAAGGACCTTAAAAGATATTTGAGTTCGGGGGGTAGGTTATACAAAGGGAAGGTGTTAGCACCCTTTATATCCATGGTTATCCATGGGCTCTTAGTTACTTAACTCACTTTAAACTGTTTTGAGAAGTGTAGTGTGTGATTGAAAATTTTCTTAAGTACTTTATAATGATCCTTGTATGGATGTATATAAAGACTTTGTTTTGAAAAATTTATTTGAAATGTGAAGTGTAATGAAGTATTTTTGAAGAAAAGTGAGCAAGTACTTAAGAGGAACCTACCCTATGTTAAATCTTTACTGTTCTTGAATGTTCTTTCAATGGTAAGACTATCCCTATTATTAAGGAATAGGTAGTCATTACCTTGGATGTTATAAGGGACATGTGAAGGGTCATCTGTGTTTAGGCAACTGTAAGGTGTCTTAGCAATACGAAGGGACTTATCATCTTATATTCGAAGAGACAAGATCTTTTACCTTAGGCAACATCGAAGGGACTTGATCTTATAATCGTAACAGGGACTTGATGATATTTTATGAGAAGGGACCTTGCTTTTTAGACACCTTACTTGACATTTTTATTTAGGCAACATGAGGGATAACCTTAGGAAGTGCAAGATGGCGATCAAAGATCGACTTACGTGTGTGAGTGTCCATGTTCAAATATTTATCTTATGATTAGTGATCTAAATTAATTTTAAAGCGCAAACATGTTATCACTCCCTATAATTACTAACCATGGCAATATAAACATTTATAGGTAATAAAATAAAGACGCAAATAAAACCTACAACTATTTCAAGGCTTTCGCATTTACATAAATATAGAAACGACCGAGGGATTCATATGTTCATGCAACGGCCATGAAACCTGCAATTTCTTTCAAAATTGAACATACCAATTCAATCCTCACATCAATTACAGTCAAACCATGTTATCATAATTCATTTAAGTTAGCTTAATCGTTAAACCCTAATTTCATCCTTAAAACCCTAACAATGGCGTTTAGGCATCCGTGCACAAAACCTTCGATTCACCTGCCCAGAAATCATCCTTAGGCAATAACAAACAAGAATATAGGCACAAAAACAATTTATAATGAACGAATGAATGAAATCGAAAAATTCAATATGTAAGAAGAAAAACGATTCGGTTATGGTGTTCTAGTGCCTCATGGACGATGATGATGATTGAGTTATGTTCATTGATGTTCAAGGAACCTCTCCATGTCCTTAAAATACATTTTATTTCCTTGCAAGAGTGAATCCGAATTTGAGTTTTTAGATGAATTTTTGAAGTTTGAATGTGCACTTGGAGGCTCTGAATTCATGTCCCTTTGCTTGCTTAATGTTCTATGTATATAAGTGAATGAAATTAGGTCAAGAAAAGTCATAGCTCTTTGGGCTTTTTGGATAGTTAGAGATTGAAAAAGATGTGACATTAAAACTTGAATTTTCTTTGATCTAACATTGCTATATTGGTATGATCTGAATTATATTGGTATCAATCAAGCTTAAATGAGTGTTAAGACTTTCTAGAATCAAAATCTTTTCCAAATATATGACTTTCATATTTTATTTTAATTTAATTTGTACTTTAATAAATAAAATTCAAATAAATATTAAATAAAATATAAAAAAAATCAAAAAAGGTGTGGGTTGGGTCGTGCTTGATGATTTTGTAAAGATTGGATGGCAATTTGGTGGGCTCATTTAGCAAAAATTGGTTTTAAGTCCTTATCTGCTTCATAAATTTCCCAAAAATTTCCCAACTTTGTAAGGGCACAAATCCTTAAATTTTAATGCTATGAAGGTGTTCTTGGACATTTTGGAAAGCTTAAAGAGTCCTCTAACCAACCTCTTTGGTCTCATGTCCATATCTTTTACCATTCTCAAGTTATGCTCTTTGAAAGTTGTTGACTTTTTGTTGACTTTTAAAAGGACCTATAATGTCTTAGCTCATACCTTCCAAATGAAGCATTTTTGGGCTTGGCTTGTGAGACACAAAGTTGTAGAGAATTCAATTTACTTCAAAATAGGATTTGTATGGAAAATTCTTGATGAAGCATGTGAAAGTTATGGCTGGTCAAAGTTCAGTTGACTTTTCCTGTGAAAACCCTAATTTAGAAACTCCTGATTCTTGATGATCTGAAATCTCCTTGATGAATCATGATCAACCCTTGATAAAATGATGAATTTTAATTCATATACTTGATGTTGGAAAAAAATCATGAAGTTTGACTTTGGTTTGACCTCAGTTTGACTTTTTAACTGCTTTGACTGATTTTAACCTATCTGATCATCTGACTGAGCAAATCTTTTGGGAAAGTCTTGAAACTTGACATGGGGATTCTTGAACACATATAGGATGCTATGAAGATCACTTGAAGCCTTGGAAGTCCATTTAGCCTGATGAAAGTCAAAACCCTAGTTTAGGATGCATTGCTTAGGAGGATGCATTGTCTGAGGGAATTGTCAAATATTCTGACTAATTATGAACTTTGTGAACCTTGTGAACCTCATGAGATGTCTTGTGAACCTTGTGGACTTTGTGAACCTTTTAGTACACAATTTATTCTCTTGTGGAGGGAAAATTTTGGGGTGCAACATGTCAACATATACTGTCTCAGTCGGCGAGCAGCCCACGCTAAAGCACAACAAGTTTTCTCGAGCAGTGAATAACGTTGTTCACAGTCGGTAAACTTTTTGTTTAGGTAGTATATTGCATACTATTTTCGACTAGACTCGTCATGTTGGCCCAACACACACCCCATTGACCCTTCTAATAATGCCAGGTACATTATTAGAGGTCTTCCTTCAATTGGAGGCATGCGAATTGGAGGTTCTTACAGGTACTCATTGATCTTGTCAAAAGCCTTCTGACAATATTCGTTCCACCTGACTGTCTGTTTCTTTCTTAACAATTTGAAAAGGGGCTCACAGGTTGCAGTAAGATGAGATATGAACCTTGATATGTAGTTCAATCTACCTAGGAACCCCCGAACTTCTTTTTCAGTCCTAGGTGCAGGCATCTCCTGACTGGCTTTGACTTTGTCGGGATCAACCTCAATTCCCTTTTCACTTACGATAAATCCCAACAACTTACCAGAACGTACCCTGAATGTGCATTTGTTGGGGTTTAGCTTCAGCTGGTACTTTCTCAGACGCTTGAACAACTTTAACAGACTTACCAGATGGTCTTCTTCTGTGAGGGACTTGGCAATCATGTCATCCACATAGCATTCAATTTCTTTGTGGATCATATCCTGGAATAACGTTACCATAGCCCGTTGATAAGTTGCATCGGCATTCTTCAGTCCAAATGGCATTACCTTGTAACAAAATGTGCCCCAAGGTGTGATGAAGGTTGTTTTCTCCATGTCTTTGTCATATGGAATAGGCCCTGGAACCGTAATGGTGACTGGGCTAACTGCAGCAGAGGTTGGAACCGTTATTGTATGTGGATCATAGAAAATGGTGACAGGACTTCTGGTGGATGTTGGTGGTGATTGATTGAAGCTTGATTGTTGTTGAAACTGTTGCTGAGATTGTTGTTGATAATTGTTGGAATCGGGACCGTTGTAGGGTCATAATAGATGGTAACTGTGGAGACGTCGTTGTTGGTGGTTGCTGTAGTTGTAAAAGTGGATGCAATGGAACTGTTGTTTGTTGAAGTGATGGAAGAAGTGGTTGTTGTAGTTGTAGATGAGTTTGTAGGAACAATTGTCTTTGCAGTTGTAGGAGAATCATTTGTCATTGAAAAAGGAGTTGCTGGTGTTGTAGAAGCTGTTGTGGTTATTTGCAAAATGCTTTCTTTGATCAGGCTATTAATGCCATTCCTCAAACTTGCACACCCGTTCTCGGAAACCTTGCTAGATTCACAACAGGCCTCACATCCTAGAGACACTTGGCATTTCAAAAGCTGAGCTTTAACCTCTGCCAGAGGTGTCTGAATACTTGCAGTATCTTCAATCAAACTCATGGGTGAGCCTTCCCCTATTGCATTAATCCTTGGCCCATCATGGTTGGGCATAGGATTCTTTATGACATTGGGAGGTGGTGCAAAATTCAGGGCCTTTGAATCTACCAGATCCTGGACCTTCATATGCAGAGCCCTGCACTTTTGTGTGGAGTGACCAGGTGTATTAGAATGAAAAGCACACTTGGCATTGACGTTGTAATTTCTCGGAAGGTTTTGAGGATCTGGTGGAGCCAATGTCCTTAACTCGACAAGATTAAGCTTTAGGAGTTGAGGTAGAAATGTGGCATATGGAATTGGTATAGGGTCAATCACCCTGTTGATCTGAGATGGCCGCTGTTGAAAAGGGCGTTGTTGTTGGTTGTTGTTATTATTGTTATAGGATCTTTGTTGAGGAAACTGCGGCTGTTGAGGAAAGTGTTGTTGTTGTTGAGTGTATTGAGGAGGTGGAGTTGGAATAGTGACGGCGGCAACTGATCTTGGCAGATACTGGGGTCTCCCTTTTCCTATATGTACAAAATTTGTTTCACCAGATCTGCGGGGCCCTGCAAATGGCTTCCTTGCACTGCTTGAACTGGCACCGTTGTCGGAAATCTTTCCCATTTTCAGTAAGCTCTCAATTCTTTCCCTAGCTATAACCACATCTACAAAGCTGGTAGAAGAAAATGCAGCCAACCTGTCAATATAGGTACCCTGGAGAGTGTTCATGAACATATCTGCCATCTCCCTTTCTAACATCGGGGGTTGGACGGCAGCAGCTAGTTGCCTCCATCTTTGTGCGTACTCTCTAAAGCTTTCTCGGGAAGACTATGACATTCCCATCAGAAGGGTTCTGTCTGGAGCAATATCCAAATTATATTGATATTGACGAATGAAGGCTTCGGCCAAGTCTTTCCAATTTCTAACTGTGGCCCTGGTCAAGTGAGAGTACCATTCCCAGGATGCCCCTGTCAAGCTATCCTCAAAGTAAAACATCCACAGTTTCTCATCCATGGTGTAGGCTTTCAATCTCCCCAGGAAAGATTGAAGATGGGTACGTGGGCAGGATGTGCCATTGTATCTTTCAAAACAGGGAGGTTTGAACTTGTGAGGAATTCTAACCCCCTCCACTAATCCCATATCCATGACATCAAAACCCAGAGAGTTTTGGGATTCAAGAGACCTTAGCTTTTCTGCTATTTCATCCAACCGACGATCGTAAACTTCGTCTCCAGCCCCAACCACAGTAAACGGTTCTTCCTGAGGGTCCTCCTGCAAGGCCCTCCCTCCAGTGTTACCTTGGGTGTTTCTTATAGCATTAATTTCTGGGTTCAGATGAGGTCCAAACTCTGGGGGATCAATATGAGGTTGTACGTGATCGTTGTTGCTGGTACCCCCTGTCCCTGGATGGTTTTCCTCGGGAGTTTTCCGCTCAACTAACTCTCTCAGTCTCTCCTGGCTCTGAGCCAAACCAGTCATCACTGCCATAAATTGATTCAATTGGGCCCTCATCTCTGTCCTTTCATTGGCCATTTGGGTCCTCACATCAGCCAAATCCTGTTGAACTTGATCCATTTGCAATCCCGGAAGGTTGTTTCTTGTCGGATACCAGTGCACTCTATTGATGGGGAACACTCTTCTACGAGCAATGTTTCCTGAAATCATAAAAAAGTGAGAAACAACAAAACAAAAACCTACAAAACAAAGAAATGATGTTAGTATGCAATGCAGGATGCCTATTTGTCTTCCAAGGGTATCCGATTTGGTTCTTTGGTTTTGACCTTCCAGAACTCGAGGAAATAATGATGTTGCAGAGAGATAAAAGCCCACAGAATAATACAAACCATATATTACAAAAATGTGAAGATACATAGTTTGATTACAATAAAGTTCCCATGGTGGGTCAAAATACAACAACAAAATCAAAAGTACAAACAAAAGGAAATACAAGTACAAGGAAATCAAACATCCAATCCAAAGTCATCCTCTATGACTTCTTTCAGGAGAGCCTCAATCACTGGATCTACTGGGTGCTCTGTAATGGTCCTGATGAGGAGGTTTCTGGTGGCAATGGCACTGGTCAACTTCTTGTGCTTATCCTGATCCTTTGACCTCTTTAACCCTGCCCAGAGTTTCAACTCAGAGATCTCCTTTTGTGCTGCTAACAAAGCTGCCTGATTCTTCTTCTCACTAGCCTTCAGCTGCTCTATCCTAGCTTGGGTTCTCTGATCTTCCTGTGCACGAGCCTCAGTGATCCTGATCCACCTAGCCTGACTCTTCTCTAAGTAATGCTCAGCTCTGGCCTTCTGAGTTTTAGCTTCCTTGCAAGCATTCTTCAACACTAACACTCCTGCTCTAGCCTTTCTGATGTAGTCATCTGTTTTCTCAATCTTGGTCAAGTGCTCAATCCAGAGCTTCTCTAACCTTTCATTATCTAGACGGATGTCATTCCTCTCCCAGAGGGTCTTCTTCAAAGCTTCAGAGAGCTGAGAATTCCTTTCCTTCAATTTCTCAAACTCCTCTAAACTGACAGTAGCTGCAGGCTCCACTGCTGATGGTCCAGGTATATCCTCTAAGGTGAATGGCATACGGGTGATATGTCCCCTGACACGAGACTAGTCATGATATTAAGTTGAGGCTATGTTGTTACACTTGCCAAGAATAGATGTCCCCTTAGTCTGAATATTGTCCCAGGCCCAGGCTGCCTGTCTGACAATGGCAAGGTTGTGCTGGATATCGCAATAGAGGGTTTCTGTCAAATCTTGGCCTCTTGGGGGATGTACCAAAGCATACCCTAATTGCCTTTTGAAATGCAAAGGGTTGTAGTTGATGCAACCTTTTACTCCAATCAAGGGTACATTGGGGTACTTCCCACAGCTAGTGATGATATCTTTACCCTTGGTGCTCTGAGTGCACCATCTGATGTCTTCTGATGTAAGGGCAATCATTCTCTTAGCCCAGTTCCTTGGCTGATGAGGATTCAAGAAAGTGTCTGACTTCGGCAAGTGCCTTAGCAACCAACAGTGGAAAAGGGGTGCACAGCATTTGACCAATCTCCCCCTTTTCTTCTCATTCCTTTGATCCACTGAATAATAAAAGTCTCCAAGCAAGGTAGGAACTGGATTCTTCAACATGAAAAGGTGGATAGCACTCTTGCTCACAAACTTAGGCTCGTCTTCAAACAAGATGATTCCATATATGCTGAGGGCCAGGAGAGCACAAACAGTCTCCCACTTCCCTACTGCAGCATGCAGGGTGGCCTGGGTAACCAAGAAGTCAAAGTGAAGGCCTGGGATTCCAGCCTTAGTGGTCATGCTCTGGTCAATAAGGGTAGGCTCCAAGTGCAAAGCCTTAGCTATATATTCATTCTTAGGAGCAACCATCTCAGGGTTGAAAGGAATCCCTCTCCTGATAGGGACACCTAACAACATGGAGAACTCTTCCATCAATGGTCCTAGCTGAAAATCTGGGAAAGTGAAGCATCTGAGTGGAGGGTCATAGAACTGTAGCCATGTGTGAATCATGCTCCTCTAGGATGCATCTAGGTCCATGATCATGTCCATAATGCCACCATAATGCTCCCTAAATAAATGGACATGATCAGGAGTGATGAGAGACTGCATATGTCTGATGCATGTCAAAGTGGGCTCAAAGAAATGATAGGTGATGTTGCTCTTCCTGGATGTGTCCATGCTGATAATGGATGCTGATGAAGAAGACTGAGGGGAAACACTGATGAAGGAAACTGCTGAAGACTGATGGAGATAACTGGAGAAAGTACTGAAGAAGAACCCCTGATGAAGATAACTGATGAAGAGGCTGATGCAGATAACTGAGCAGTAGAACAGGTCAAAACCAAACCAAAGATAAGATGTGGATACCCTGTAAAACAAATAGACAAATATTAAATGATGCAGAATGATGTATGTAGAATGATATGCAAAGGGTTTGTGATCAAGTGTTGGATCTGTTATCTGCCTTGATAGGGTCCATGTGTGTTCATAAGTCCGGATGGAGGCTTAGAAAACCAGTAACCAGGTGGGGGACTCAAATAAAGAGTCACAAGTCCAGGGTTTCACAAGAACAGTCCAAAATGATACAGCCTTAAAACAACATTAGTAACAAGGGTATGATGAGGCCAAGGGTTCCTGCAAACCTGTAAACATCCCAACCCCCTCACATGTATTGTTCTAGAACAAGGATCCTCAGACTTGGATCAGTTATGAGAAGTGTAAACACTTCTAACCCGGAGGTAAAGTGTTTACAATAATCATAAAGGTTCCTCCTCTAATTCACCTCAGATGCTGAAGGTCATAAAAGGTCATCCAAACTTAGCAGGCTTCCCAGATAGCCCTAGTACTACAGGAAATCCGTAGCACAGAGTTCTCAAGAAGAAACACATGTCTGAACCGTGTTTCATATTCCCGCACCAGACCGAAATGGAATGGGAAAGAATATGAAGCCACTCTATCATATGTTTCACTCAGGTCCCTGGTATGGAACCTTAATCACTCAAAATCCCTCCCACCAAAGGAAACAACAGATCCAACACAGATGATAATAACAGAATGAAATGCATAAAACTGTAAATGAAAGCAATAAATAAAACTATACAGAAAGCAATAAACAACAAGCACAAGTAGCACATAACACCCCCGTAAACACAAGTCAAACAAGCGCTAGGAGAAACCCATAAAAAGAACCAGAAGCCCTGGCTGCAAGATAAGGCTCCCCAGTAGAGTCGCCAAGCTGTTGCTCCCAAAGATATGCATCCCGGTACAAGCGCGAACGGTCGGTGAAGAGAGAAAATGAAGTGAACTGAATAGAGTCGCCAGCTAGGCATTTTTATCCCGAAGGAAAGGTAATGCTGCATAAACCTAAAAAAGGATGGATAAGACAGTTGCGAACTAGAGAAACTGAGAAAGGGGGTTGGTTACAACCTGGGAAGGTATTAGCACCCAGATTGTCCGTCGTACTCGACGGGACCCACGCTTAAAAGATTGTGTTTAAAGGGGTAGTTGTATGTGCTATCTATGTGCAAGAGTTGGAAAAGAATATACAAGTGTCAGTGCAAACGGTGAATTGCTCAGGAACTGAGGCCTAGAAAAGAATGCTGAAAAGGGGGGATGACAAAGAGACTTTTGTTCGATAAAAGTTAAGTTATGCCTACGTATCCTCTCGTGCAATGAGGAAGTCAGAACAACGTAGTTCGACTCAAAGAGACTGAAAGAGAAATTGACAGTGAACTGCTTGCTTATCTATGCTCAAGTGTATGACTCGTCTGGCTCGAGTGCTAACTGTCTTGCATTAGACGGAAGAAGCAAGTTCTCTTTTGTGAATGAGTTGATGAGAAAAGAATCCCGAAGGAGGCGATTATTTTTTGTTTTTGTGTTTTCAGTTTTGTTATTATTTTTGGTGTTTTGCATAAGTTAATGAGCTTAAGCCTAAATCAAGGGCTTGTAAACTCATTATATCCTCCCTGATTAGGGATAATGAGAATACTTAAGTATGAGATAAGCATCTCAACTTAATTGCCATGATGGTGTAGGATTAAGATCATTAACCTGCTTGTGATTATTTAGATGTTTTTGGGTTTTTGTTTAGTGTTAAGTAATGAGTTTAATCTCTAATCACAGATTAGTGAACTCATTACACCATCCTAATAGAAGGATGATAGATGAGAACACCTAAGATGAGGAAGATACCTCAACTTAATTCATGGTTAGGGATTAAATTAATTATGTAACAAAGCCTTTATTAAGTGAATTTTAATTAAAGGATGATATTAAGAAGTGGATTTTAAGTTTGTAAGACAACTTGAGGAGGACTTGTCCATTAAACACTAGGGTTAGTCCTTCTTAACCATAAAGGAAGAATTAGAACCCTAATGTATGGCCCAAGTTACAAGATAAAGTCTTGATGGTTATTAAGATGGTTTGATTAAGATGTTTAAACAAATTAAAGGTTTAACACTTAGGATTAAAGTTACACACTCCATCCTAAGAGAAGGATACAGGCATAACCCTAATTCCAAAGTCCTAAAACTTTAAGAGTTTAGTCTCTGATTATTGAGATGAGAAGAGAGACTCAAGGAGACTCAAAGGTAAAAAGCTAAGGGGGACTAATCAAAACCCTAATTATTATCATGCTTGGATACTCCTATGGTTTGTGAGGCTTAAGAAAGATCTTCAAGGAAGCCAGCAATGGAAGAAGCAGATGAAAGGAGGAGAAAGCAAGAAGAATAAGTTACTTACTTCATTGAAGAAGATAAGTAACTTACAGAAAGAAAGTGAGAGAGATGGAACACAACTGAACAAGTTCACTTAAAAGACAAGTAAAATGCATATGAAAGAGATAAAAAGAAGTGAGAGGTGAAGGCAAATCCACCTCTCAAAATGACTTACCACCTGAAAGTGTTAGCATGGATGCATAAGGTATAAAGCATAAGGAAATGAAATGAAATGAGATGATATGAGATGAAATGAAATGACCAAAGTCAGAAGTGTTTATGCAATGTGAATTTCATGTAAGATGATGCAAAGGCATACAAAATGCATATGTATGATCATACAAAGATGAGATGCAAATGGAAGCATGCTTTGAAGTTTGAAAACATATGAAAGTTAATGAAATGAAATGAATGCAAAACATGGAAAATGAATGAAGAAATGATCAATCATTGTTCTAACATGTCCTAAGATATCTAAGATGACATATGAATGCAAGGAAAGTCATGGCAAGTTCATGTATTGATGCACATGCAAGGTGAATGAAAATGAACACATAAGATTTGGGTTTTATGGACAAGCAAGATGCAAATGAACAAAACAGAAGCATAAGACATGATAAAAAATTTCAATCAAGCTCAAACAAACCCTAATCCCATACTAGGTCACACCCCAAAGAAGGAGGTCAGAAGCCTAACCAATCAAAAGTTATGAATTTCCTATGTTTTCTTGGGTTTTAGGGTGGTTCAAAGGGAAAAATGCAAATCAATTTGGAAATGCAAGATAAATTTATGAGATAAATGACCTATTAACTACATGCAATATACAAAACAATGCAAAAGGAATCAACTTCAAACTCTTCTTGGTTAGGCAGAAATGATTTTTTCAAGTTAGGGTTCAAAAAATATGATTTTAATGACCCTTAATTCAAAGCAAATTCACAAATTATGATCAACCCTAAAAATAAATTTGTATGAAGAGTTTGAAAATGTTTATAAATGCATTGGGATGATTCATGATTGTTTTGGTGATTTTTAGAAACCTAAATGTATTTTTAATTAATTAAAAGACTTTAATTAATTAAAAATAACATTTAAATATTTTAAAAATACGTTTTAATGCAAAAAATAAAATAAAAATCATTTTTGGAAAGAGAAAAATATTTAAAGTCAGAAAGCAAAAGGAAATATTTTTGTGATGTTTTTAGCTATTTTAAATTAAATATGCAAAAGAAATGGATAAAAATGAAATTAAAATGAAATTAAGTGAAAGTATGCGCATCCAATGGCTGGAATTCAAATTCAGAGGGTGAGTATTGACTGCGCGCGCAGATGGAAGGTTGAGATTGATTCTGGAAATTTCTAATTAATTAAATTAATTAATCTGGATTAGGGTTAAGTGAGTGAATCAGGGCCATTCAAACACGCGCTAATACAAATCCAAGGGCTGATATTCAAACTGGGCCACTAAACCCTAATTAGGGTTCTAAACATTTTCAGGTGACCGGAGCTAGCTCCGGTCATCTTCTCCGGCAAGCCAAAACACCTATCTTCTTCCCTAGGCTAAATCAAACCCTCTAACTCTCCAGGAATGATCTACTAACCTCCCTCAACAAGAATCCATCATCAAAACACATTTATCATACATCAAAAACAAGATTCGAAGCAAATCGTGAAAATGAACAAAACTATCAGAAGTTCAATACATGCTCATTTCTCAATCATTTTCAAAACAAATTATATCAGGATGATCAGTGAAGCATGTAGATTCATTTAGAAACTTAAATAACAAGTTCTGGAAAAAAAGTTCATGAATCTACCTGAGTTGAAGCTTTGTGTTCTTGAGCTTTCTGGCCTCTCTCTTGGTTCAAAACCACCCCAATGATCTTCCTGATGATGAAGATGAGCTTAGAGCAAGCTTGTGATGACTGTTTTGAGGTGTTTGGTTCTGAGGATACAGAAATCGTATTTCTGATTTAGTGGCTTTTAGGCTATGGTGAATGGTGCTTTGTAATCCTTAGGTTATATGGAGATGATTGGTGAAAGAAAATTGAAGTTTCAGTGGTTGGTTTTTGAGTTTCGAAGAAGGGAAGTTTTTGACAAATTTTGTGGATTCTGAGTGTGTGGAAGATTCAGGCTTCAATGTTATGTGTTTTGTGTTCCTTAGGGTTTGTATAAGGTGTCTTGATTGGTTCAGAGAGTTGTTGTGGCCTAGTGTGATTGGTATGGGGTGATTTGCAAAAATGTCAACTTAAGTGTACTTGAGGTATGGGCCATGGCAGGTCTGATTTCTTGGGGTGTCTGGCCTCAGCTGACTTTGTGGAGAGCCATATAATCAGATTGCATGAGCTGGCACAAGTGGATGGAGAGTTTCATACCATTTTGCAATTCTTGAAAGTTTTGGCCCTTTTTGATATCTTGAAGTTCAAGTCATGAAAATACATGATTCAATGCACAATTCTGATGTTTAGAGGTCCAATTGACATATTGTGAAATGTTCGTGTCCATTTGAAGTCATTAGAATGCTTGAATATGCCAATTTGCAAAATCCCTCTTTGACATGAAACTTGAAATTTTAGGATTTTTGCCAACTTTGAAAGGCCATATCTTGAGTTCTATGATGAATCAAGACATGTTCTTGTACTTTTTTAAAAAGGAAAGATCCAATCTTCAACTTTCATGACCAATAAATTTTCATTTGAAGCATTTTTGGTTGAGAAAGAGGAGGTTGAAAAACTTTCCCAAAATGGAAAGTTTGCATTTCAAGTCATTTCCATTTTTGGCAAGTTTGCAATTGGCTCAAAATTCTTCAATCTTGTGAACTTCCAACCTCTTCTAAGATCAAATAAAGATCATAGAACTTCAACTTGATGAAAATACCCCTTTGGTTCCATTGTTGGGGGCCTCAAATGCCCTGATTTTGACTTAACTTGCTCAAGAATTTACCCAGTGAACAGATGACTTCCACAACAAATTTCTTCATCAAACTTGGTACATATGATCCTTACAACATCTTAAGAACATTAGAAACAAGAATGGCCCAAAAATTTGGAGTTAAAGCCTCTGAAACCAAAACCCTAATTTTGGTCATCTGTGTAATGAAACCCTAGCTCTGCTTCCATGCCTTTGCCAGTTCTTGAGATCCCTTGACTTTTATGAACTTTGAGGAGCATAATATGATGATATAACACACATGGACCCTCTTGGAAAGCTTTTAGGCCTTTGGGATGGCTCAGATGGACTCTTGGATTGCTCAGATCACAAACCCTAGATGCAGATGGACTTGAACTATGCAGATGAAACAAATATGCAATATAAGGTGTGATGCCTATGCTAATGCAAAAATGAAGGATCACAAGCCATGGTGTGATATGAGTGAGGGCAAATTTGGGGTGTTTACACCCTTCACCAGAAGTTATAATATGAGTGGGAAGGCCAAATTATCACCATCTGTGGAGAAGAAGACATCTTTGTCAGTCACCTGGCTACATACAAGTACATAGAGATGGATGGGGAGATCCATGAAACCATGAGTCAGGGTTTCGAAGCTTTGAACATCAATGAAGCTACAACTGAGGTGTTTTCTGCATCCCAAGAGGAAAGGATGGGCACCTCAATTGCTTCCTACAAACAGGCTCGGAAGGTTGTGGAAGAAGGGAATGCCCAAGGATGGGGCAAGTTGCTGAAGGTTCAGATGAAAGAAGAAAAATTTGGTTTTGGTTACAGACCATCCCGACAAGTTCCAGAGGAGGTTGCTGAAGCTCCCAAGTTCATAAGTGGGGGAATGCTGACCCCGGATGCTGTCAACACTTTGGAAGACAAGGCTAAGAGCGACTACAACCTGGAAAGCTGGATCCGTCCAAGAGTCCCAGGCCAACAAGTCCTCAACTGGTCTTCCCAGAAAATTATAAGGGTTACTGCTGCAGAGTAATTATTATTTCCTGTTTTAAGCATACATCAAAGTCCTGCATCTTTCCCAAGATGTCGGGACTCATTTTGTAATAGGGCCATATGTATTTTGTGCAAATTGAATATTAATGAACAATGGACATCATTTTGCAAACAATCTTTTTCGCTCACTGTCTTTTCATTTTTGTCATTTTCGCACAAAACAATAAGTGGCAATGTTTTTCTTAATAATAACTTCATTCACTTTTTCTAAATAAGATAAAATCAATAACTAAAATAAACCAAATCTCAACCCTTGCAGAGATAGCCCTCCAGATTGCACCGACAACGACACTGCTATGACCTTGTGTGACTTCGAAAATCCGATTGATCAAGCAGATGAAGGGGTTGAAGAAGACTAAGATTTACCTGAAGAGTTAGCCAGGTTATTGAGACAAGAGGAAAAGGTGATTTCTCTTCATCAGGAGGAGGTTGAGACTATCAATCTTGGTACCGAGGAAGACGTGAAAGAAGTGAAGATTGGAGCCAGTCTG
Organism: Lathyrus aphaca; assembly: GCA_963966055.1. Classification (NCBI taxonomy): domain Eukaryota; kingdom Viridiplantae; phylum Streptophyta; class Magnoliopsida; order Fabales; family Fabaceae; genus Lathyrus; species Lathyrus aphaca. Next base: position 386,934,625 of record OZ014524.1, on the reverse strand, counting down.
CAAGCTCCCGTAAAAGAACAACTTGTCAGTATGCTGCGATAATATGTCGATGTGTTCGCTTGGTCCTATCAAGATATGCCAGGTTTGGATACATATATTGTCATGCACAAGCTGCCGTTCAAAGAGGATTGTCCGCCAGTTAAATAGAAATTGTGCCGTACTCGCCCAAACATGGCCATGAAAATCAAAGAAGAAGTACAAAAGCAGTAGGATGCCGGTTTTCTTGCTATAACTAGTTACCCGCCTTGGGTTTCTAACATTGTACCCGTACCTAAGAAGGATGGCAAGGCGCGTATGTGTGTTGATTACTGGGATATGAATAGAGAAATCCCAAAAGATGACTTCCCAATACCTCACATTAATGTATTGGTAGACAACACAACTCAGTTCTTTGTATTTTCCTTCATGGACGAATTTTATGGATACAATCAGATCAAGATGTCACCTGAAGACATGGAGAAGACAACCTTCATCACACCCTGGGGAACATTCTGCTACAAAGTAATGTCGTTTGGTCTGAAGAACGCCGATGCAACATATCAACGGGCTATGGTAACATTATTCCACGATATGATCCATAAAGAAATCGAGTGCGACGTGGATGACATGATTGCCAAGTCCCAAACAGAGGAAGACCATTTGGTGAACCTACTAAAACTATTCAAGCGTCTGAGGAAGTATCAGCTAAGGTTAAACCCCAACAAATGCATATTCGGGGTACGTTCTGGTAAGCTGTTGGGTTTTATTGTAAGCGAAAAAGGAATTGAGGTTGATCCTGACAAAGTCAAAGCAATTCAGGAAATTCCTGCACCTAAGATTGAGAAAGAAGTTTGAGGGTTCTTAGGTAGATTGAACTACATTTTTAAGGTTCATATCTCATCTCACTGCAACCTGCGAGCCCTTGTTCCAACTGCTAAGAAAGGAACAAACAGTCAGGTGGAACGATCATTGTCAAAGAGCTTTTGACAAGATCAAAGAGTATTTGCAAGAACCTCCAATTCTCATGCCTCCAGACGAAGGAAGACCTCTAATAATGTACCTAACAGTATTGGATGAATCAATGGGGTATGTGGTGGACCAACATGACGAGTCTGGTCGAAAAGAGTACGCGATATACTACCTAAGCAAAAAGTTTACCGACTATGAACAACATTATTCACTGCTCGAGAAACCTTGTTGTGCTTTAGCGTGGGCTGCTCACCGACTAAGACAGTATATGTTGACTCATACTACCTTGTTGATCTCAAAGATGGACCCTGTCAAGTACATATTTGAGAAACCAGCACTTACCGGAAGGGTTGCAAGGTGGCAAATGATTCTAACAGAATATGATATTCAGTACACCTCTCAAAAGGCCATCAAGGGCAGTGTATTGTCTGACTATCTGGTTGAGCAACCCATTGATCATTACCAGCCTATGAGATTTGATTTCCCTGATCAAGACATCATGTTCTTAAAGTCGAAAGATTATGAAGAGCCTATTCACACTGAAGGGCCTGATCCAGAAGAAGCATGGACTATGATGTTCGATGGGGCAGTTAATTGTAACGGTCGTGGGGTTGGTGCAATGCTTATTACACCCGAAGGAGTCCATCTGCCTTTCTCAGCAAGGCTCGCCTTTTCCTGCACTAACAATGAAGCAGTGTACGAAGCTTGTATCATGGGTCTTGAGGAAGCCATTGACCTCAGGATAAAAACCTTGAATGTATTCGGTGATTCGGCTTTGGTGATCAACCAAACTAATGGCAAGTGGTATACTCATCAAGAGCATCTGGTTCCCTACCGTGACTATACGAAGAGATTGTTGACTTTCTTCACAATAGTCAAGCTTGAATACATCCCTCGAGATGAAAATCAGTTGGCAGGCGCCTTGGCCACTATTTCATCTATGATCAAAGTACAAACTGCTAACTATGTACCGCGAATTTTAGTATCCAGACTAGACCGACCGACATATGTCTTCTCTGTGGACACTGTCCTTGATAACAAACCTTGGTTCCACGACATCAAATGCTTCTTGGAGACTCAAACATACCCACCTGGGGCATCGTCTAATGATAAGAAGACATAGAGAAGGCTAACCGACAGTTTCTTCCTGAATACTGATGGCTCCTTATACAAGCGGAACTTCGATATGGTCTTGCTCACATGTGTTGACAAGAAGGAAGCAAACCTACTAATGCACGAAGTACATGAGGGTTCTTTCGGTACCCATGTTGGAGGACATGCAATGGTAAAGAAATTGTTAAGATCAGGTTACTACTGGATCATAATGGATGCAGACTGTTGCACCTATGCCAGAAAGTGCCATAAATTCTAGATCTACGCAGACAAAGTGAATGTTCCTCCCAATCCTTTGACCATATTGTCTTCACCCTGGCCCTTCGCAATGTGGGGCATTGATATGATTGGAAAGATCGAACCAACTGCTTCAAATGGTCACAGATTCATCCTGGTAGCCATTGATTACTTCACCAAATGGGTCGAAGCAGCTTCATATGCAAACGTCACCAGGCAAGTGGTAGCCCGATTTCTGAAAAGGGATATCATTTGTCGATATGGAGTTCCCGAGCGAATCATTACTGATAATGGTTCAAACCTTAACAACAAGATGATGGCAGAACTGTGCCGAGACTTCAAAATTCAACATCACAACTCTTCTCCTTACAGACCGAAGATGAATGGCATTGTCGAGGCAGCTAACAAGAACATTAAGAAGATTGTGCAAACTATGGTAGTCACATACAAAGACTGGCATGAAATGTTACCATTCTCCTTGCATGGGTACCGAACTTCCATCAGAACATCTACCGGGGCAATACCTTATCAGCTTGTGTATGGTATGGAAGCAGTCCTACCTGTTGAAGTTGAATTACCCTCCTTGCGGGTAATGATGGATGTAAAACTGGACGAAGCAGAATGGGTCCGATCTCGTTATAACCAACTGAGCCTGATTGAAGAAAAGATATTAGCAGCTATCTGTCATGGTCAGTTATATCAGAAACAGATGAAGAAAGTCTTTGATCAAAAAGTTAGACCTCGGGCATATCAAGTGGGAGAGCTTGTACTAAAAAGAATCCTTCTTCCTCATACAGACCACGGGGAAAAATGGACACCAAACTATGAAGGTCTCTATGTGATAACTAAAGTCTTCTCTGGCAGAGCACTGATGCTCGCAACCATGGATGGTGAAGACTTCCCGTCTCCTGTGAATTCAGATGCAGTTAAAAAATACTTCGCATAAATGACCCGCTGGACATAAAAATAGAATGTAAGTCCAGGCAAAAAAAGGGCATCCCGGCAAGTCAAAAACAAAATAAAAGACTCGGGCAAAAATAAAGGAAAATTTGAAAAAATGTACACCCGCTGAGTTGAAAAGCTACATCGAACAGCTCAGGCAAAAAAGGGTATCCCGGTGGATTGAAAACCCGAATGGGCGATCCATGCAAAATCAGGGAATAAGCGAACATCTGCATTCTGAATTCGTCTGTATCACTCATATAACATGGCAAACTTCGAAAGGACAAAGCGTCAATCAGAATCAACTTTCTTCAGAAAGAAAGATAAGAAGAGCATTCAGGTCATACAGGTCATAGCAAAAGGAAGATTGAAGCATCAACTTCAACATTGCCAAATAGGACTTTTATTTTCTCAATTTTGTAGCAATCTCCTCATTTTAGGGATTAGCTTATTCACTGTACTTGCCTATTCAGGGCACACAAATCAATAAAGTCAAATATTAATTCACATTTTGTCGTATTCCTTTTGTTTTGCTTGCAAAATGTCCAAAGTTCGTAATACAACATTTGCATGAAAACATATAAGCCATTTTCAGTAAATGCTTGCAGGAAATATGTGCTCTTAAGCGAACCTAACTCCTATGACGGAATCTGGTTGAGGATACCTCAAGGCACGTGTGCGTTTCCTTTGTTTGACAGGTTGCAGGTACTCAAGGCGGACAACCTTTCATAGCATGGGGCATATCAGGCATTATATCCCCAGCCAAGTCGACAGTCACATAATCAGAAGGACTACTTGACGAAAGTATTCCCCACAGAGCTTTTTATCCCCTGAAGGTATCACCCACAAAGTTGATCCTCCGACAGATTACTTCCCAGAAGTTCTCTCCTCCCCGAGCAGAATCTCCAAAGCAATGCCCAAATCACTTTTCCCCAACAAGTTTCCAGATCTTCTCATCCCCAGCATTTGATCCCCACAAAATTCTTCCCCCAGAGTTCTCCAGATAGATCGTGCAGTGATCCTTTCTCCCCACAGATCGCCCAGTGATCCGATTCTCCCAGCAGATCTTAGATCTCGGATCTCGTTTCTCTCATTTGCATAATCATAGAATTCACATCATTCCTCCCCAAACAGAGTGTAGCATTCCGTCTAATACGGAGCATTACAACAAAAATCGAACATTTGCATTATCATAAGCCAGGTTCGAGCCAGTCACCTACAAAATACCAAAATCACTCCTCCAACAATACAAAAAAAAACTTATCCCCTGCTAATAAAAGCCAAATATCCTTTTGCACTCTCAATACAAATACTTGTGCATACTTATACACAATCCTTCTAATACTCGTCCGTATCCTACTGATACATATTTCTTTGATACTCGTTTGTATCTTACGCATCTCCCCAGCAGATCAACATTCGTCTGTGTTCCTTGTTCAAACAGTTGATGCTCGTCCGTATCATCACTCCTTAAACACGCGTCGTTGTTTGTTTCTATCGATACGCGTCCGTATTGTGGTCCTAAGGATACTCGTCCGTATCTTTAATCTATTCACACTGTCGAAACACTTATACCATTTTATTTTTAGGGCTTAAACACTCGTCCATGTTTATGTATCCCCAGAAATTGCCAACAAAACAACTTTCTATCCGACTTTCGTCCTATGTCGCGATAATCCTCAGCAGTCGTACCCTGCTAGGTGATCGTCCTTCACCTTTTGATGACCGGACCTCATCATTTTATCCGATGGCCGTCCCCATCGTCGATCTTCCCATCCGACATTCATCCTATGTCATGATATCTTTTAGCAGCCATACCCTGCTAGGTGATCGTCCTTTACCTTTTTAATGACCGTACCTCATCATTCATCTGATGGTCGTCCCCGTCGTCGATCTTTTTATCCAGCATTTGTACTATGTCACGATAATCCAGAGCAGCCGTCCCCTGCTAGGTGATCATCCTTCACCTCTTGATGACCGTCCCTCATCAGTTTATTCGATGGCCGTCCCCATCGTCGATCTTTTTATTCGGCATTTGTCCTATGTCGCGGTAATCCAGAGCAGTCGTCCCCTACTAGGTGATCGTCCTTCACCTCTTGATGACCGTCCCTCATCATTTATTTTGATGATCGTCCCTCATCAGTTTATTCGATGGTCGTCCCCATCGTTGATCTTCCTATCCGACATTCGTCCTATGTCGTGATATCTTTTAGCATCCATCCCCATTCATGTAAATATACACATGAATGAGATAATAAGAGGTGGGAGGTGAAGGCAAATCCACCTCTCAGATAACTTACCAAAAGTTCCTGAAAAGGTTAGGATGGATGCATAAGACATAAAGCATAAAGAAATGTAATGAAATGAGATGCAAAGACCAAAGTCAGAAGTGATTATGCAATGCAAATGGACTATGAGATGATGCAAAGTCATACAATATGCATATGTATATTCATACAAAGATGAGATGTCATGAAAGCATGTTTAGAAGCTTGAAAACACATGGATGTTTATGAAATTTAATGAATGCAAGACATAGAAAATGAATGAAGAAATGATCAAGCAATGTTCAAGCATGTCCTAAGATGTCTAAGATGTCATATGAATGCTTGAAATGTCATGGCAAGTTCATGTGATGATGATATGCAAAGGAGAATGCAAAAGAACATGAGAAATTAGGGTTTTATGAATGTGTGAGATGCAAATGACCAAAACAGAAGCATACATCATGATAAAAAATTTGAAATCAATCTCAATCAAACCCTAAACCCATATAAGATCATACCCCAAAGGAGAAGGTCAGAAGCTAATCCTATTGAAAGTTATGAATTTTCTAAGTTTGCTAGGGTTTTTGGGTGATTCTCAAGGTAAAATGCAAATCAAATTGAAAATGCAAGATAAATTCATGAGGAAAATAACCTAGACACCACATGCAATATGTTAAACAATGCAAAAAGAATCAAGTTCAAACTCTTCATGGTTAGGCAGAAATGAATTTTTCAATTTAGGGTTAGAAAATGTGATTTTAAAGTACCCTAATTCAAAGAAAATTGTGAAATTATGATCAAACCTAAAAATAAATTTGTATTAAGAGTTTGAAAATGTTTCTAAATGTATTGGAATGGTTCATGATTTTTTTGGTGATTTTTAGAAACCTAAATGTATTTTTAATTAATTAAAATCCATTAATTAATTAAAAATAACATTTAAATAATTTAAAATTACTTTTTAAATTCAAAAAATAAAATAAAATTCATTTTTGGATTAAGAAAAATATTTTGATCAGAAATGCAAAAGATAATATTTTTGTGATGTTTTTAACTATTTTAAATAAATTATGCAAGAGAAATAAAGAAAAATGAAATAAAAATGCAATTTAAATGGAAGTCAACGCATCCAGTGGCTGAGATTCAAACAAAAAGGGAGGGAATTTACTGGCGCGTGTTTTAAAGGCCAGGATTGCATCTGGGCTAATTAACTGATTAACTTAATTAAATAAAAATTAGGGCTAACTGAAATGATCTGGACCATTAAAAAACGCGCTAAGCAACATCCAATGGCTTATATTCAAACTGATCTGATTAAACCCTAATCAAACCCTAAGCATTTTCAGGTGACCGGAGCTAGCTCCGGTCATCTTCTCCAGCAGGCCACTCAACCTAACTTCTTCCCTAGGCTAAGTTTGATTGATCAGAAGAGTTGTTGTGGCTCAGCTTGATTGGTATGGGAGGTTTTGCAAAAAAGTCAACTTTGTGTACTTGGAGGTATGTGCCATGGCAGAGCTAGATTTTTGGGCTGTCTAGTCTCACCAAGATTCATGGAGAGCCATAGAATTGGTTTGATGCAGCTGGCACAAGTGGATGGAAGGATCCAAGGCATTTTGCAACTTTCCCTTTTTGAACTTTCTTGAGAAGCAAGGCATGAAAACTATGCAATCTTGGGCCAATTCTGATTTTTGAAAGTTGCCTTGACATGTTATGATGCATAGAAGTTGATTAGAGGTCATAAAAAGGCTTGGCAAGTGAAATTGTAAAATTCCCTCTTTGGCATGAACTTGAAAATTATAGGATTTTTGCCAACTTTGAAAGGCCATATCTTGAGTTCTAGGATGAATCAAGACATGTTCTAGTACTTTTTGAAAAGGGAAAGACCTAATATACAACTTTCATGTACAATAATTTTTCATTTGAAGCATTTTCGGTCAAGAAAGAGGACGTTGAAAATCTTTCCCAAAATGGAAAGTTTCCATTACAAGTCATTTCCAAAAATGGCAAGTTTGCAATTGGCTCAAAATTATTCAACTTTGTGAACTTCCAACCACTTATAAGATCAAATAAATATCATAGAACTTCAATTTGATGAAAATGATCCTTTGGTACCCTTGTTGGGGGCCTCAGATGCCCTGATTTTGACTTTACTTGCTCAAGAAGTTACCTAATGATCAGATGACTTCCACAATGAATTTCTTCATAAAACTTGGTACACATGATCCTTATAACATATTAAGAACATTAGAAACAATAATGACCAAAAAATTTAGAGTTAAGTCCTCTGAAACCAAAACCCTAATTTTGGTCATCGGTGCAGGAAAACCCTAGCTCTGCCTTTATGCCTTTGCAATTCTTTGTGATTTCTTGACTCTCATGAACTTTGGGGAGAATATTATGATCATGGAACACACATGGACCCTCTTGGAATGCTTCAAGACCATTGGGATGGCTCAGATTGATTCTTGAATTGTTCAGATCACAAACCCTAAATGCAGATGAAAATGGAACTATGTAGTGAAACAAATATGCAATATGAGATGGTATGCTTATGCTAATGCAAAAATGAATGATCACAAGCCATGGTGTGAAAAAAAGTGAGGGAAAATTTGGGGTGTTTACAGTACCTTGGTTACTCTTTTGGTTGTGGATGATTAAGTTCACCATACCACTATTATGTATATTATTATTACTATTACTATACTAACATTTTAATTTCCTTCTTGCACCTTTATCACTTGTATTTTTATTATTCTTTATATTGCTTTATCATCCATTATCATGTTTATATTCTTGTTACTATTATTGTGTTGATTTTCCTTTTGTCCATTTGGATACAAAAATATTAATAAAGGATTAAACCTCTAAAAAACTTGTGATCTTGATCTTGGACTATTGGTTACTATTCTTTGCATTGGAATTGGAGTTTTGGACTTAGATTCTAGAACACCTTCCCTTTGCTTTGATTTTCATGGAGTTGGTAGTTTGCCTTTATTTGGCATTTTGTTAGCTTATAAGGATGGAACTCTTATGATCATAAAATGTGAAGCATCATCAAGGGTTGTAAGATCTTTCCTCCTTTATCTCTTTTATTTTCCTTTTAGGATAGTATCTTCATCTCCTCCCCTTCTTAAATTTTTAAAACTTCTCCCTCTTTTCAAAAACTTCTTTGTTTCCAAACTTAAAACCACTTTCATAATCAGACCTTGACTTAGGTCAAGTGATTTTTACCTTTTTTTTTATTTTCTTAATAAATGTTAGGCTAAATACTCAAATTGGTCCCTTAACTCCATCACTGGGTCCAATATGGTCCCTTATCTCTAAAAAGTGACAAAAAGGTCCTTTAATTTGTTAAATTGTACCACGTTTGTCCTTCCGTCACCAACCGTTAGTCAAATTCAAGTTATCATACACATGTGGAGCTTAGCTTGGGTGACTCATCTGCCATGTAGGATGTGTTTGCCTAAAGTGTATACCAAGTAGTTTCATAACCAGTTGTACGAAACTTGGTGAAAATAGAAAGGAACCCTAGCGCAGCACCATTGAAGCTTGAAGCATCATAACCAGCTACCATTGAAGCTTGAAGCATCATATCCATTTCTGAAGCATAATCCACCAGGTATTCGATTTTACAGTTTGAAATGTTATTCGATTGCAGTTACTTTAATGATTTAGGGTTTGTATGTTTTAGGGATTTTAGGAAAAGTTACTGATTTAGGGTTATTTGATTTCGATTAGGGATTTGTGTCAATAGAGATGAGTGAGTACCTGAATCTTACAATTCACCACAGTGGTGCATTTATGGATGACGAGCTGAGTGTATACGAAGGGGGAGAGATTACAGAATTGAAAATAGATGTTGATAGATGGAGCTATTTTGAACTGCTAGGTTGTTTTAAGGATTTAGATTACACCTGTATTGGGAAAATTTACTATAAGGATCCACAATTTGGGATGCGCGCCTTGGTTGATGATAAAGGAGCCCTAGAGATTGTTGATTTGTTTAGGGTTCACCTTAGGGTTGACATATACATCACACACATATTGTCACAACCTGATTTTTATGATGGTCCACTTGATGAAGTAGAAGCAGATGTGATGGAAGAGGATGACACTGAAGGAATTCTTGATGCAATGCTTGATGAAGTTAATTTTGATGTGAATAATACTGAGCCCTTGAATGAGACAACTCCAAGGATGGAAGAGGAAGTTTTGAATCAGAATGAAGGGAATAATATTGATCCTGTGAATAATTCTGATCCTGTGAATCTGAATGCTGAGGTGAATAATTTTGATCCTGTGAATCCGAATGCTGAGAATGAAGGGGATAATACTGATGTTAGTGAGGATGATAGTGATGATGAAAACTCCAATTATGACAGTGCAATGGAAGTTGGTTTTGATGATGAATCAGATGAGTTTGATGATGAGGAGGGTGATATGATGGAATCTGTGAATGATCAAGAGGGGAAGATGAATAAGGGTAAAGAAAAGTGCGAAGATAAAGTTAGCGATAATGAAAGTGATGATTTACAAAGTAGGTGTGAAAGTGATGATACTAGTGATGTTGTTAGGAAAAAGTACCTTTTTTTTTAAATTACAGAAAGACATGTCGAAATTCAAATGGGAGGTTGGGATGTATTTCACAACCAAGGTTGATTTCAAAGAAGCTATAGCATCATATGCTGTGCAATCTAGCAGGGGTCTTAGGTACATTAAGAATGACAAGGTAAGGTTGAGGGTTAGATGCAAGGAAGGATGTGATTGGGAAGCCTACTGTGAAAAGTTACCTAATAAGGATTCTTGGCAACTAAGGAAGATCATAGACAACCATAGTTGTAGTAGAGAGTACAATGTAAAGTTGATGAGTACAAAATGGTTAAGTAAGAGGCTACAAAATTCACTGAAATCCAATCCAAGATTGAAGCTTAGGGACATAAAGGAAAAGGCACAAAAAAATGGAATGTAGGTGTTAGCAAGCAAAAGGCCATAAGAGCAAGATTTGCTGCTAGAGACATGGTAGATGGTTGTTTTCTTAGGGACTATACAAGGATCTATGACTATTGCTATGAACTTTTGAGATCTAACCCAGGTTCTACTATGAAAGTCAATGTGCATCCTGTACTAGAGGGTTCTGCAGATCAGAGACCATATTTTAAGAGGCTGTACATTTGCTTGGCTGCTTGTAAGGAGAGTTTTAAATTATGTAGACATTTCATTGGGCTAGATGGTTGTTTTTTGAAAGGGTTGTGTGGAGGGAAAATCTTGGCAGCAATTGGTAGAGATCCAAATGATCAAATGCTACCAATATCATTTGCTGTGGTTGAAAGTGAAAATAAAGATAGTTGGACTTGGTTCTTGGAGCATCTTATTGATGATCTAGGTGGGAGAGAAAAGTGTCTCACATACACCTATATATCTGATCAACAAAAGGTAAATATGGTCTAAGTTATATTTTCTAAGTTATGTTCACTTATAGGTACTTATGTTATTTGTACTAACTTATGTTATTTTTGTTGCACTAAGGGTTTATTACCTACCATGGATGAGTTGCTACTTGGAGTTGAGCAAAGATTTTGTGTCAGACATCTTTATAATAATTTCAGAAAAAGATATATAGGCAAGAAACTCAAGGAAATTATCTGGAAAGCTGTAAAGTCCACATATTACCAAGCTTGGGAAAGAGAGATGAAAGGGATGAAGGATATCAATGTGGAAGCATACAAGCACATGATCAACACTCCACCAAGATATTGGAGCAGATCATATTTCAAGACTCATAACAAATGTGATGTAGTCCTCAACAATATGTCTGAGGCATTCAATAGTGTTATTCTGGATTCAAGAGCTAAACCACTAATTACTATGGTGGAAGAAATAAGGATATATATGATGGAGAGATGGGCAACAAATAGGATGAGGTATCAGAATCTGGCTGATGGGGAAGTCCTACCAAACATAAGAAAGAAAGTTGAAAAAACAAGCTCTTACACAAACCTTTGGATTGTCAGGTATATGAATTGTTTTGTGCTTATAGTAGATTAATGAAGGAATTCAATTCTATTTTGTTGCTTATAGTAGATTATTAGTAATTGGTATATGAATTCAATTATGTTTTGTGCTTATAGTAGATTAATGAAGGAATTCAATTTTGTTTTGTTGCTTATGTGAATTGGTATATGAATTCAATTCTGTTTTGTGCTTATAGTGGATTATTAGTGAATTCAATTCTGTTTTGTGCTTATAGGATGGCTTCTGAACATATTTTTGAGGTGAGGCATCTAGAAAACCAAGCAGACAAATTCACTATAGACCTTAAGGAGCAAAGTTGTTCATGTAGAAGATGGGAGCTGACAGGGCTACCTTGTGTGCATGCCTTGTCAGCTATGAAGAGTAGAAACTACAACATTGCTGACTACATTCCAGAATATTATAGAAAGGAGAGATACATGGAGGTCTATGAATTTGTGATTTTTCCAGTTAATGGTTCTAATTTGTGGGCCAGAACTGAATATCCAGATGTGCAGCCTCCTAAGTATAGGAAGATGCCTAGAAGACCAAAGAAAAGAAGAAATTTAGAGCAAGGTGAGATTTATGGTTCAGACAAAAAGATGAGAAGGACTGGGTTTAATGTTAGGTGTAGCAGGTGCAAAAAGGCAGGTCATAATAAACTGACCTGCAAGGACCACACCAGTCAGCAGGTATCACAAGGCCAGCTGTAAACACCCCAAATTTGCCCTCACTAAGTTTTCACCATGGCTTGTGATCTTTTCATGTGCATAAGTTCAATCATATCATCTCATATTGCATTTTTGCTTCACTGCATTGGTTCAAAGTCATCTGCATCTAGGGTTTGTGATCTGAGCAATCCCTGAGCTATCTGAGCAATTCCAAAGGTCTTCAATCATCTCAAGAGGGTCCATGTATGTTCAAATATCATATTATATCCTCCCAAGATCAAAGAAGTCAGAAAATCACAAGAACTGAGAAAGGCATGGAAGCAGAGCCAGGTTTAACTACACAGATGACCTAAAATTAGGGTTTTGGTTTCTGAGGCCATAACTCCAAAGTTTTTGGTCATTATTGTTTCTATTGGTCTCTATATGTTATAAGGATCATGCATATCAATTTTCATGAAGAAATTCAATGGGGAAGGCATCTAATCAATATATGACTTCTTGAGCAAGTCAGTGCAAAATCAGGGCATCTGAGGCCCCCAATCATCCAACCAAAGGGTCTTCTCCACCATTTTGGGTGTATATGATCTTTATTTGATCTTATAAGAAGTTAGAAGTTCACAAAATTGAAGAATTTCAAGCCATTTGCAAAGTTTCCATTTTGGGAAAGTGACTTGTAATGCAAACTTGCCATTTTTGGAAAGTTTTTCAACCTCCTCTTTTTGATTCAAAAATGCTTCAAATGAAAAATTCTTGGTCATGAAAGTTGTAGATTGGATCATTCCCTTTTCAAAAAGTACAATAACTTGATCTAATTCATCATAGAACTCAAGTTATGGCTTTGCAAAGTTGGGAAAAATCACAAAATTTCACATATGTACCAAAGAGGGAAACTTGCAAAAACTCATGTCAAACCAATTTGTGACCTCAAAGTGACTTCTAACCATTACACAAACATCATACATGACCTATAATTCATAATTGCCCAAAGAATTCTCAAGTTTCATGCCTTGATCATCAAGTATTTCAAAAGGGGCCAAAACCTTCACAATTTGCAAAACCACCCACAAACTTCATCCTACTTGCTATCTTGCCTCAATCTGAATTCCATGGACCTCCCTAAAGTCAGCTGCGCAGGACATGCCCTTGTCCTTGGCCTGCCATGAGCCCATACCTCCAAGGACAACTTTCTTGACTTTTTGCAAAAGGAGCCATACCAATCACACTGCTCCACAACAACTCTCTGACCTATCAAGGATTGATACATGGACCAAAAGCAACACAACACACACAAGAACACAAGTTGAATCCTCCCACAACTCAGCATTCACCAAAATCCCCTCTTATGCATTTCTCTTCGAAACACACAACTCAGCCATCAAAACTCCAAACTTTTTCCACCATTCAACTCCACACTCATCATTGATCATTTCCCACCCTTCATTTTGCCTTTAAACACCCCATATAAAAAAAATACGATTTTCACCTCCCTTGACCTGAGCTTTAGCAAACTTCACATAGAGGCCATATAAACTCCAACCAATCATCAAAGCTTCTTCAGGGAGATCATTGGAGGGGTTTTGAAGCAAAGAAGCAGTCAGACAGTGCCATTTTCGAAAGCTTCAGTTCAGGTAACCTCAAGAACAAATTTTCCAGAAACTTGATTTTAGGTTATAGATTTTTTCCTCATGTTGCACTGATCATGTTGATGCTTTTCTTTTTGAAAATGGTTGAGTTTTAAGGATTTTATGTTGCTCTGAAACTTTGTCCGTAAAATGCGTTTTGATTCGATTCTCATGATTTACGAAAAATAAATGAGTTTTGTTGTGTGGTTTGTGTTTAATGATGTTCAAGGATTGATTCTGGAGAGCTTGATGAGTTTTTGTGGCGTTTTGAGAGAGATTGAATGAGAGTGCTGCCAGAGAAGATGACCGGAACACTGTTCCGGTCACCTGAGAGTCATTAGGGTTCAGATTAGGGTTTAATTGTGTAATTAGGGAGATTTGAATGTGAGCCATCCAGATGCGTGCGTGGTCTTTCCCTCCCTTTCCAGATTCAAATCTCAGCCTTTAGATCAACATACTTTCTATTTAATTGATTTTTATTTCATTTTATTTCTATTTTATTTGTGCGAATTTTTAAAAATAGCAAATGACATCAAAAAATTCTGAAATTTTTTATCCAAACCTTTATTAATTTTCAGAACCCTAAAATATTTTTATTTTTATTTTTTTGCATTAAAAATTATTTTTAAATCATTTAAATGTGTATTTTTAATTAGTTAATGGAAATTAATTAATTAAAAATACATTTAGGTATTTAAAAATCCCAAAAAAAAAATTCAGAGAGCATTTTAAAACATTTACAAACTCACAAAGCAAATTTCTTTTTGGTTTTGATCATACTTTGACAATTTTCATTTGAATTAGGGTTTTAAATTTGAATATTTTTAACCCTAACTTCAAAAATTCATAACTTTTAATCCAAGTTGAGTTTGTGAATGGTTCTTTTTGCATTGTGTTGTGCATACTTTCAAGCATCTAAAAACATTTTTGTTTCATTTTTATCTTTCATTTTCCATTTATTTGGCATTTTCCCTTTAGGATCACCCTTAAAGCCTTGAGAACTTAAAAAAATCATAAGTCCCTTAGGGTTTAGCTTCTGACCTTCCCCTTTGGGAAGTGAACTTGTATGGGTTTAGGGTACCTTTGATCCCATTTTAAATTTTTTATCTCATGCTTTGCTTCTGATTTTGAATTTTGCATCTCATGTTGTACATAAACCCTAATATTTGCTTTCATTTGCATTCATTCTTCATAAGCTTGCATACATGAACTTGCCATGACATTTTGTGCATCCACATGACATATAAGACATCTTAGGACATGTTGCAATCATGTTTGATCATTGCATCCTTCATTTTCCATGCTTTTGCTTTCATTTGATGTCATATGCATTCATGAACTTTCATGATTCTTACATGCCTCATTTGCATCCCCATCCTTTGTATGATCATCCACATCTCTTGGTATGCTTTTGCATCATCCCATAGCATCATTTGCATCATTAACATGCTTCTGACTTTGGTTTTCCTCTTTGTATCTTTCTCATTTTCATTTCATTTCATTTCTTGTTGGTAACTTTTCAGGTGGTAAGTGTTTGAGAAGTGAATTTGTCTTCACTTCTCATAATCTCTTCTCATCTCTTTTATGCATTCATTGCTGCATTTTGTCTTTGTGCTAGAGTGAGCTTTCTCATTCATGTTCCTTCCCCTCCTTCTTTCTTCAAGCAACTTATCTTCTTAAGTGAAGTAAGTTGTCTTGCTTCTTCTTGCTTCTCTTCCTTCATCCTGCTTCTTCCTTGGTGGCTTTTTCTCTTGAAGATCTTCTTGCAAGCCCCATAAACCCTAGGAACACCCAAGCATGATCACAATTAGGGCTTGATTAGTCCCCCATTAGTTTCTACCTTGGTGTCATCTTTGAGTCTTCTCTTCTCATCTCTTAATCATGGACTAAACCTTCAAGGTTTTAAGGCTTTGTGATTAAGCTTGTGCCTGCATCCTTCTATTAGGATGGAGTGTATAACTTTAATCCTAAGTGTTAAACCCTTAATGTGTTTAAATCCTTTAATCAATTCACCTAATAATCATCAAGACATCAAGCTTGTAACTTGGGCCTTGCATTAGGGTTCTAATTCTTCCTTAATTGGTTAAGAAGGACTAACCCTAGTGTTAATGGACAAGTCCCCCTCAAGTTTTCTTACAAACCATAAAATTCATTTCTTAACTTTACCATTAGCTAAAATCCACTTTAATAAAGGCTTTGTTTTGTCATGAGGTTAATCCCTAATCATGGATTAAGTTGGGTATCTTCCTCAACTTAAATGTTCTCATCTATTATCCTTTTATTAGGATGGTGTAATGAGTCCATTAAATCCTTGATTATGGCTTAAACTCATTACTTAACACCAAATAGAAACTCCAAGAACATCTAAATAATCACAAGTAAGTTAATGATCTTAATCCTATACCATGGTAATTAAGTTTGAGGTGTTTACTTCATACTTAAGGTATTCTCATTACCCCTAATCAGAGGGAGGATGTGATGAGTTTACTAACCCTTGGTTTAGGCTTAAGCTCATTATCTTATGACAAACACAAAAAGCAATAAAAGATTGAAAACACAAAAAACAAACAATAATCGTCTCCTCCGGGATTCTTTTCTCACCTCATGCACTCACAAACGAGAACTCGCTTCTTCCGTCTAATGCAAGACAGTTAGCACCTGAGCCAGACAGGTCATACACTTGAGCATAGACAAGCAAACATTTCACAAGTTAATTTATCTTTCAGTCTCTTTGGGTCGAACTACGGTGTTCTGACTTCCTCATTGCACGAGAGGATACGTAGGCATAACTTAACTGTTATCGAACAAAAGTCTCTGTATATCCCCCCTCTTCCAGCATTTTTCTTTAAGCCTCATAGTCTTGAGCTTTGGACTCTTTCCTTACACTGACACTTTTCCACTTCATTTCACATTTCTTCTACACTGACACTTGCATTCTTTTCTAGCTTTTGCACACAAAATAGCACTGACACTACCCCTTTAAGCACAATCTTTCAAGCGTGGATCCCGTCGAGTACGACGGACAATTTGGGTGCTAATACCTTCCCAGGTTATAACCAACCCCCTTTCTCAGTTTCTCTGGTTCGCAACCGTCTTACCCATCTTTTCTTAGGTTTATGCAGCATTACCTTTCCTTCGGGATTAAAATGCCTAGCTGGCGACTCTATTCATTCCTTCTCCTTCGCCGACCGTTCGCGTCTGTACTCCTCTTGGCCAGGTGTCATTTGGTGGGAGCGACAGCTTGGCGACTCTGCTGGGGACCCTTATACTGCAATTAGGGCTTCTGGTTCTTTTTGTGGGTTCCTCCTAGCGCTTTTTTGATTTGTGTTTACCGGGGTGTTATATGTTATGTGTGTTTATTTATTTTGCTTTATTTACTGCTTTATGTACAACTTTATTTATTGCTTTCTTTACAGTTTTGCATACTTCACTGTCATTTGCTGGATCTGGTCTGCTGTTTTGGTGGGTGGGGTTCCATTGAGAGTTTAAGGTCCTATACCTGGGACCTGAGTGACACCAAGGCTAGAGTGGCTCATATTCTTTCCCATTCCATTTCGGTCTGGTGCGGGAATATGAAACACGGTTCAGATGTGGGTTTCTTCTTGAGAACTATGTGCTACAGATTTCCTGTAGTGCTAGGGTTATCTAGGAAGCCTGCTAAGTCTGGATGACCTTTATTATGACCTTCAGAAGCTGAGGTGAGTTAGAGGAGGATCTTTTATGGTTATTGTAAACACTGTACCTCCGGGTTAGAAGTGTTTACACTTCTCATAACTGATTCAAGTCTGAAGATCCTTGTTCTAGAACATCACCTGTGAGGGGGTGGGGTTGTTTACAGGTTTGCAGGAACCCTTGGCCACATCATACCTTGTTACTGTATTGTTTAAGAATACTTCACTTTGGACAGTTCTTGTGATTAACCCCGGACATGTGACTCTTTATTTGAGCCCCCCACCTTGGTTACTGGATTTCTAAGCCTCCATCTGGACTTTTGAACATACGTGGGCCTTATGTCAGGACAGAAAATCAGATCCAGCTTGATTACAAACCCTTGCATATCATTTGCATATATCATCATTGCATCATTTAACATTTGTTTATTTGCTTTTCAGGGTATCCATTTCATTGTATCTTGGTTTTGGTTTTGACCCCTTCTTCTGCATAGACCTCTGCTTCAGCTGTCTTCATCAGTTATCTGCTTCAGTTATCTCCATCCTCACCAGCACCAGTCTTTCAGTGGTCCACCTTCAGCATCTCAGTCTGTAATTTTCATCAGTACTTATCTTCATCTTCCCCAGCAACACTCATGACTACTCCCAAGAAGAGCAACATATCCTATCACTTCTTTAAGCCATATTTGACTGGTATCAGGCAGGTCCAGTCACTTATCACACCTGACCGCATCCCACTGTTTAGAGAGCACTATGGGGGTATCTTGGATATGGTTATGGACCTTGATCCTTCTCAGAGGAGCATGATCCACACATGCTTGCAGTTTTATGATCCTCCATTAAGATGCTTCACCTTTCCTGACTTTCAGATGGGACCTTTGTTGGAAGAGTTCTCTTTATTGATTGGAGTGCCTATCAGAGGTGGGATCCCATTCAACCCAGAGATGACTGCTCCTGGAAGTGAAGAGATAGCAAAGGCATTGTGCTTGGAGCCTTCCCTTTTTGAGAAAAGTATGACAACAAAAGCTGGGATTCCTGGTTTGCATTTGGACTTCTTGATTTCTCAGGCCATCCTGAAGGCTTCATTGGGAGAGTGGAAGGAAGTCTGTGCATTATTAGCCCTCAGCATATATGGGGTTATATTGTTTGCAGATGAGCCTAAATTTGTCAGTAGGAATGCCATCCATTTGTTTCTTCTGAAGAACCCAGTACCTACATTGCTAGGAGACTTTTATTACTCCATTCATCAGAGGAATGAGAAACAAAGGGGGAAGTTTGTAAGATGTTGTGCTCCTTTGTTTTACACATGGCTGCTCAGACACCTGCCTAAGTCAGATGCCTTCTTGAACCCACATCACCAGAAGAATTGGGCCAAGAGGTTCATTGCCTTGACTTCAGATGATATTAGATGGTGCACCCAGAGCACCAAGGACAAGGACATTATCACCAGTTGTGGGCAATACCCAAATGTGCCTCTGATAGGAGTAAAAGGTTGCATCAACTACAACCCCTTACTGTTTAAGAGACAATTGGGCTATGCCCTAGTTCACCCTCCCAGAGGACAGGATTTAGCTGAGACCCTATATTGTGAAGTACAACCTAATTCAGCTGTTGTCAGACAAGCATCCTGGGCTTGGGACAACATCCAGACAAAAGGGATAGCTATTCTTGGAAGATGTAATAATGTTGCTTCAGCTCAGTATATAGACTGGTCATGTACTAGAGCTCATATTACCAGAATGCCTTTCACCTTGGAAGATATACCTGGACCATCTACAGTACAGCCTGTAGCAACAGTTAGCCTGGACGAATTTGAAAAGTTAAAGGAAAGGAATGAGCAGCTATCTCAAGCCTTGAAGAAGACTCTTTGGGAAAGGAGTGATGGTCGCCTGGACATTGAGAGATTGGAAAAGCTCAGGGTTGAGCACCTTGCCAAAATTGAAAAGACAGAAGATTACATAAGGAAAGCAAGGGCTGGGGAACAGATATTGAAGAATGCCTGCAAGGAGGCCAAGATTCAAAAAGCTAGGGCTGAGCACTATCTACAAAAGAGCCAGGCTAGGTGGGTCAGGATCACCGAAGCCCGTACATAAGAAGATCAGAAGACTCAAGCCAAGATTGATCAGCTGGAAGCCAATGAGAAGAAGCAGCAGGAAGCTCTGTTGGCTGCACAGAAAGAGATATGAGAGTTGAAGCTCAGAGCAGGATTGAAGAGATCAAAAGACCAGGATAGGCATAAGAAGTTGACTACTGCTATTGCTACCAGGAACCTCCTCATTAGGACCATTACAGAGCATCCAGCTGGTCCAGTGACTGAGGCACTCCTGAAGGAGGTCAGAGAAGATGAGTTTGGACTGGATGTTTGACTCTTTGCTTGTTGTTTGTTTCCATTTGATGTACTTTTCCTTTTGTTGTATTTTGACCCTTCATGGGCATGTATTGTAAAACAAACTATGTATTGTTCATCAGTTGTAATATATATGTTAGTTTGCTTTCTTTGGGCTTTCTCTCAACAACATCAAGCATCTTCCTCGAGGTCTGGAAAGTTCAAAACCAAGAACCAAACCGGATACCTTGGAAAACAAATAAGCATATTGCATTGCATACTGACTTTGTCTTTGTTTTGTAGGTTTTT
Organism: Lathyrus aphaca; assembly: GCA_963966055.1. Classification (NCBI taxonomy): domain Eukaryota; kingdom Viridiplantae; phylum Streptophyta; class Magnoliopsida; order Fabales; family Fabaceae; genus Lathyrus; species Lathyrus aphaca. The sequence continues at coordinate 386,914,510 of OZ014524.1, read as the reverse complement.
ATTACTTATTTTTGTCTCTAACTTTGTTGTGATCTCAAGAAACATTGCTCGTCGCCGAGTGTTCCCTGTCAACCGCACGCACCGGTACCCGACTCGTAACAACCTTCCCGGCATTCAAATGGAACAAGTACAATAGGATCTAACTGAGGTCAGAAATCAGATGGCCAATGAGAGAGTAGAGATGAGAAATCAGATGTCTCAGTTTATGGCAGTGATGACTGGCTTAGCCCAGAGTCAAGAAAGGTTAAGAGAGCTGGTGGAAAGACAAACTCCTGAAGAGCCTCATCTGGGAACAGGGGGAACTAGCAACAATAAACGGGGCCAGCCTCGTATTGATCCACCAGAGTATGGACCTCATTTGAATCCAGTAGTTAACATCCCAAGGAATGTTCAAGGTAATACTGCTGGGGGCAGAATCCTGCAAGAAGATCCCCAAGAAGAACAGTTTACTGTTATAGGGGCTGGAGATGAGGTGTATGATAGAAGATTGGATAAGATTGCTGAAAAGTTAAGATCTTTGGAATCTCAAAATTCTTTGGGCTTCGATGTGATGGACATGGGCCTAGTAGATGGGGTGAGAATTCCCCACAAATTCAAACCCCCGTGCTTTGAAAAGTATAATGGTACCTCCTGTCCCTGCACTCATCTGCAGTCTTTCTTGGGAAGGCTCAAGGCTTATACCATGGATGAAAAGTTATTAATGTTCTACTTTGAGGACAGTCTGACTGGAGCTTCGAGAGAATGGTATTCGCATTTGACTAGGGCCACCATAAGATGTTGGAAGGACTTAGCCGAGGCCTTCATCCGGCAATATCAGTACAACCTGGACATGGCTCCCAATAGAACTCTTCTAATGGGCATGTCTCAGTCTTCTAGAGAGAGCTTCCGGGATTATGCTCAAAGTTGGAGACAGCTTGCTGCTGCTGTCCAACCACCTATGTCAGAAAGGGAAATGGATGACATGTTCATGAACACATTGCAAGGGACTTATATTGATAGACTTGATGCCTTCTCCTATACCAGTTTTGCTGATGTGGTCATAGCCGGTGAGAGAATTGAAAGCCTATTGAAGATGGGAAAAATCTCCGACAGTGGTGCAAGTTCTTCCAGCAAACCAAGAAAACCTTTTCTGGGACCCCGAAGGGCAGGTGAAACAAATTCCATTCATTCAAGCAGGGGCAGGCCCCAATATTCTCACAGGTCAGTAGCAGCTGTTACCATCCCAGCTCCAGTATCACAACAACCATTGTATCCCTAACAACAACAACCACAGTATCAACAACAAGCTCATTATCCACCACAAAGGTCGTATAACAACAACAATAGCAACCAACAACAGCGTCCCTTTCAACAAAGGTCATCTCAGGCAAATAGGGTAATTGACCCAATCCCAATGCCGTATGCTGCACTCTTGCCACAACTCCTAAAGCTCAACCTAGTTGAGTTAAGGACGCTGGCTCCTCCAGATCCTCTCAATCTGCCAAAGAACTATGATGCAAATGCCAGGTGTGCATTCCACTCGAATGCACCGGGACATAATACTGAAAAATGCAGGGCCATACAGATGAAAGTCCAGGATTTGGTGGACTCAAAAGCTCTCAATTTTGCTCCTCCTCCGAACTTCACAAGAAATCCAATGCCTAGTCACAATGGGCCTAGGATTAATGCTATTGAGGAGGGAAAACCATCCACATTAATTAGTAGTGTTGCACATATCCGAACACCTTTGGTTGAAATCAAAGCTCAGTTGTTAGAATGCCAAGTGTTTCCCGGGTGTGAGGTCGGCTGTGGATATTGCAATATTGTTGTTAATGGATGTGAGAGACTGAGAAACGGCATAGATGGCCTCATTAGAGATGGCACTCTTCAGATTACAACAACAGCGACTACAACTCCAACAATTCATTCATCAACAATCACAGATACTCCTACAACATCAGCAACCCTTGTTCCAATAAATTCTGCTACAACTCCAACAATTACTCAATCAATCACATCAACGGATACAAGTTCAGTCATAATTCCTTCTACAACGACAACACTCATTACTCCATCAGTTCCTGCTACAACTTCAACACCCGTCCAGTCAACAGTACCATCTACAACATCAACAACAGTTAATGAAAGCATCTCAACGGTTACGATATACTACGATCCCGCAAATGTTCCTTCCAACAACTCACAACAAAATGCTACTCCTGTCAGAGCTCCAATTACCATATATTATGATCCACACGCCATTGTGGTCCCCTCTGCAGCTGCTATCAGTCCGATCACTATCACAGTGCCTGGGACAATTCCTTACGAAAGCAATAATGCCATCCCTTGGCATTATGGCTCAGATCTATACTGCGAGGGGCAGAAAATCACTTTAGAGTCATCAACTTCTTCACCTCAGGTAGACAATGTGGGGGGAGGCGGAGGCTTCACTAGAAGTGGACGTCTCTTTGCCTCGCTAATACCAAGACCCATTGCTGAAGCAGAAACTGCTGCTAAGGCAAAAGGGAAGAACGTGGTGCAAGAAGAACCAGTTGCTAAAGAAACTTTGAAGACTCCTTTTGATCAAGAGGTTGATGAATTCATGCGGATAATCAAGAAAAGTGATTATAAGGTGGTGGACCAGCTTCACCAGACACCTTCCAAAATCTCCATACTATCATTGCTAATGTGATCCGAGGCTCATCAGAACGCACTATTAAAAGTCCTGCACACAGCTTATGTGCCGGAGGAGATTATTGTCAATCAGTTAGAGGTTGTGGTTGGAAATGTCAACGCTAGTCATGGACTAGGATTTACCAACGCTGATCTAACAACGGAAGGTCACAATCACAACAAGGCTTTGCACATTACCTTGGAGTGTAAGGGTGCAGTTCTTTCTCACGTATTGGTGGATACAGGGTCATCACTCAATGTCCTACCCAAGAAAGCCCTTGTGAAGCTGGAACATGATGGATTGGCACTACGCCCAAGCAACTTGGTAGTGAGAGCCTTTGACGGTTCTAAAAGATCAGTTCTGGGAGAGATAGAGTTGCCAATAATAATTGGCCCACAGGTTTTCAAAACGACCTTCTTTGTGATGGATATACAGCCTGCCTACAGTTGTCTATTGGGTAGACCATGGATACACGCCGCTGGCGCCGTGACGTCAACCCTTCACCAGAAGTTAAAATTTGAGTGGAAGGGCTAAGTCATTACCATTTGTGGGGAAGAAGATATCTTCGTTAGCCAGCTGGCTACTTTCAAATACATTGAAATGGATGGGGAGATCCATGAGACCATGAGTCAAGGGTTTGAAGCCCTTAATATTAGTGAAGCATCTGCTGTATCTGGGACTTCCATCACATCATATCAACAGGCCCGGAAGGTTGTTGAGGAAGGTAATGCTCAAGGCTGGGGCAAGCTGCTGCTAGTGGAAAAGAAAGAAGACCGATTCGGGTTGGGTTACAGTCCAACTCGACAAGAACAACCAGAGGCTGCAACGGAGCCCAAGTTTGTCAGCGGGGGAATGCTCACCCCGGATGCTGTGAACAGTCTGGAAGATGAGTCAGAAGACGAGCGCAACCTGGAAAGCTGGATACGTCCAAGGATCCCGGGGAACCATGTCTCAAACTGGTCTTCCCAGGAAATTATAAGAGTTACTCCTGCAGAGTAATTATTATTTCCTGTCTTTAAGCATGCATCAAGTCCTGCATCTTGCCCAAGATGTCAGGGCTCATTTTGTAATTGGGCCATCTTGTATTTTGTGCAAACGATCAATTAATGAATATCAGGACATCTTTTGCAAATGAGTCTTTTCTTTTCCGCTCACTTTTTTTCATTCTTTAATTTTTGTACAAAAATAAAATGGTAATGTTTTTCAAAATAATAACTTCATCTTTCACTTTTTCTAAATAAGATAGAACTGATCACTAAAATGAACAAATCTAAACCCTTGCAGAGAGTGCCCTCCAGACTGCACCGACAACGACACTGCTATGACTTCTGGTGAGACGAGAGGAGAAGGTTATCACTCCTTATCAGGAGGAAGTTGAGACGGTTAATCTTGGTACGGAAGAAGACTTGAAAGAAGTTAAGATTGGGGCCTGTCTGCAAGATTTAGTGAAAGAGCAACTTATTGACATGCTTCAGGAGTATGTGGATGTTTTTGCTTGGTCTTATCAGAATATGCCAGGGTTGGACACCGACATTGTTATGCATAAGCTACCTCTGAAAGAAGACTGTCCGCCAGTAAAACAGAAGTTACGCCGTACTCGTCCAAATATGGCAATGAAGATAAAAGAAGAGGTACAAAAACAGTGGGACGCAGGTTTCCTTGCTGTAATTAGTTATCCTCCCTGGGTTGCTAACATTGTACCTGTGCCTAAGAAGGATGGAAAAGTGAGGATGTGTGTGGATTACAGGGATCTGAACAGAGCCAGCCCGAAAGATGACTTCCCATTACCTCACATTGATGTATTGGTCGACAATACGGCTCAGTTCTCGGTGTTCTCCTTCATGGATGGATTTTCAGGATATAATCAGATCAAGATGTCACCTGAAGACATGGAGAAGACAACTTTCATCACACCCTGGGGCACATTCTGTTATAAGGTAATGTCGTTCGGACTGAAGAATGCTGGTGCCACTTATCAACGGGCTATGGTAACATTATTCCATGACATGATCCATAAAGAAATTGAATGTTATGTGGATGACATGATTTCCAAGTCCCTCACAGAAGAAGACCATCTGGTGAATTTGTTGAAGCTATTCAAGCGTCTGAGGAAGTACCAACTGAAGCTAAATCCCAACAAATGCACATTCGGGGTGCGATCCGGTAAGCTGCTGGGATTTATTGTAAGTGAGAAAGGGATCGAAGTGGACCCTGACAAAGTCAAAGCCATTCAAGAAATGTCGGCACCGAAGACTGAAAAAGAAGTTCGAGGGTTTCTGGGTAGATTGAACTACATATCAAGGTTCATATCTCATCTTACAGCAACCTGTGAGCCTTTGTTCAAATTGTTAAGGAAAGAACAGACGGTCAGGTGGAACGAAGACTGCCAGAAGGCTTTTGACAAAATCAAGGAATACTTACAGGAGCCTCCAATTCTTATGCCTCCAGTTGAAGGAAGACCTCTAATAATGTACTTGACAGTATTAGAAGAGTCAATGGGGTGTGTGTTGGGCCAGCATGACGAGTCTAGTCGAAAAGAGTATGCAATATACTACCTAAGCAAAAAGTTTACCGACTGTGAACAACGTTATTCACTGCTCGAGAAAACATGTTGTGCTTTAGCGTGGGCTGCTCGCTGACTAAGGCAGTATATGTTGACCCACACTAACTTATTGATCTCAAAGATGGACCCAGTCAAGTACATATTTGAGAAGCCAGCACTTACCGGGCGGGTTGCAAGATGGCAAATGATTCTCACAAACTATGACATTCAGTACACATCTCAAAAAGCCATCAAAGGCAGTGTATTGTCTGATTATCTTGCTGAGCAACCCATTGATGATTACCAGCCTATGAGATTTGAGTTCCCTGATGAAGACATCATGTTCATAAAAGCAAATGATCATGAAGAGCCTATTCACACTGAAGGGCCTGGCCCAGAAGAGGAATGGACTATGATGTTTGATGGGGCTGTTAATATTAATGGTCGTGGTGTTGGTGCAGTACTCATTACACCTAAGGGAGTTCAGATGCCTTTCTCGGCAAAACTCACCTTTAACTGCACTAACAACGAAGCTGAATATGAAGCTTGTATTATGGGTCTTAAGGAAGCCATTGACCTCAGGATCAAGACTTTAACTGTATTCGGAGATTCAGCTCTGGTAATCAATCAAACCAACAACAAATGGTACACTCACCAGGAGCATCTGATACCTTACCGGGACTATATAAGGAGGTTACTCACATTCTTCACAACAGTCAAGCTTGAGTATATCCCTCGAGACGAAAATCAGTTTGCAGATGCTCTGGCTACCATTTCATCCATGATTAAAGTTCAAGCTGTCAACTTTGTACCTCGGATTTCAGTGTCCAGACTTGATAGACCAGCATATGTATTCTCAGCAGACCTTGCCAAAGATGATAAGCCTTGGTTCTATGACATCAAAAGCTTCTTGGAGGATCAAACATACCCACTCGGGGCATCATCCAATGACAAGAAGACATTAAGAAGGTTGGCTGGTAGTTTCTTCCTGAATGCTGATGGTTCCTTGTACAAGAGAAACTTTGATATGGTACTTCTCAGATGTGTTGATAAGACAGAAGCAGACTTGTTGATGCACGAGGTGCATGAAGGATCTTTTGGTACCCATGCTGGAGGGCATGCTATGGCTAAAAAGTTGTTAAGATCAGGCTACTACTAGATCACAATGGATGCAGATTGTTGTGCTTATGCCAGGAAATGTCATAAATGCCAGATTTATGCAGATAAAGTGCATGTGCCTCCGAATCCTCTGAATGTGATGTCTTCACCTTGGCCCTTTGCCATGTGGGGCATAGATATGATTGGCAAGATTGAACTGACTGCTTCAAATGGCCACAGATTCATCCTGGTAGCCATTGACTATTTTACCAAGTGGGTTGAAGCAGCTTCATATGCAAATGTCACCAGGCAAGTGGTAGCCCGATTCCTGAAGAGAGACATCATTTGTCGGTATGGATTGCCCGAGCGAATCGTTACTGACAATGGTTCCAACTTGAACAATACGATGATGGCAGAACTTTGCCGGGACTTCAAAATCCAACATCACAACTCTTCTCCTTACAGGCCAAAGATGAATGGCGCTGTTGAGGCAGCTAACAAGAATATCAAGAAGATTGTGCAGAAGATGGTGGTCACCTACAAAGACTGGCATGAAATGCTACCATTTGCCTTGCATGGGTACCGTACATCAATCATAACATCCACTGGGGCAACATCGTATCAACTTGTGTATGGTATGGAGGCATTCCTACCTGTTGAAGTTGAATTACCCTCCTTGCGGGTACTAATGGATGTCAAACTGGATGAAGCAGAATGGGTCCGATCCCGGTACGAACAACTGAGTCTAATCGAAGAGAAGAGATTAGCTGCAATCTGTCATGGGCAGTTATATCAGAAAAGAATGAAGAAAGCCTTCGATCAAAAAGTCAGACTTCAATAATACCAAGTAGGAGATCTTGTGCTGAAAAGACTCCTCCCTCCTCATACAGACCACAGGGGCAAGTGGACTCCGAATTACGATGGTCCGTTCATAGTAAAGAAAGTATTCTCTGGCGGAGCACTGATGCTCAGCACTATGGATGGTGAAGACTTCCTGTCCCTTGTGAATTCAGATGCAGTTAATAAATACTTCGCATAAAATGACCTGCTAGACATAAAAATAGAATGTAAGTCCAGGCAAAAATAGGGCATCCCGACGAGTCAAAAACAGAATAAAAAGACTCGGGCAAAAATAAGGGAAAATAAATAAAAAATGTACACCCGCTAAGTTGAAAAGCCGCATTGGACAGCTCAGGCAAAAATGGGTATCCCGGTGGATTGAAAACCCAAAAGGGCGATCCACGCAAAATAAGGGAATAAGCGAACAACTGTATTCTGAATTCGTCTGTATCACTTACAACATGGCAAGCTTCAAAAGGTTAAAACATCAGTCAGAATCAACCCTCTTCAAAATCAAGATGAGAAGAACGTCAATGTCATACGAGTCATAGCAAAAGGGAAGCACACTGGAGCGTCATCAACATTTCCAGCATCTTTTTGTTTCTCAATTTGTAACAATCTCCTCATTTCAGGGGATCTGTTTCTTTGACTGTACTTGCCAATTCAGGGCACACAAATTAATAAAATCAGATTTTCAGTCATACTCCACATTGTACATTTTTATTTCATTTGCAAAAATGTCCGATGTCCTTAAAATATCGATTGCATAAATACGGATACGTCTCTTCTAAATTACATGCTTACAGGAAATATGTTTGCTCCCGGGAGTGTCTAAATTCCTATGATGGAATCCAGTAAAGGATACCTCGGGGTACTTGTACGTTTCTTTGTTATAACATGATTGCAGGTGCTCAAAATGCAACATGGGGCATGAAAGCTTCTCCCCAGCAGGATGCCAAATCATTAATTCCTCAGCACTTTATCCAGGACAACATCAGGAGGAGCTCATTTCCCCAACTGAGTTCATCATCCTTAGCAGGATCCCCACAGAAATCTCTAGGAAGATCATTCGGTGACTGTTCCTCCCCAGCCGAGTGCTAGACAGGGAACCACCTCCCCGCAGAGCTCCAGCCTCTATCCAAAGTAGCGATGTCTGAAAATCTCACGACAAAGTGACGAAAGCTACCATAGCCCCAGATGGGTTCCTCATTATCAAGATTGGTCTATCAGTGGCCTATTTTCCCAAGCAGAATCATCTGTATCAGATATACCAATGGTCTCATCCCCAACTGGGATATTCTTTCAAGGAAGATCAGTCAGAGATCTCTACGGCAGCGGGATCCGAATCCCGGATCAGTATCTTTTGCATAATCATGGCATTTACATCATATTTTCCCTCCAAAGCGTAGCATTCTGTTTAATACTGAGCATTACGATAAAAATCAAACATATTGCATAATCACAAGCCATGTTTTGAATCAGTCACCTGTGAATACTGACATACCATCAACAACATACAGAAAACCTCTCAAATTCCCCGGCATGAATGTCAAAGCATTTTCTTTACATGCCCAAAAATACAGATACATGCTTCTTTTGGCACTCGTCCATGTTTTCTTCCCTAGAAAGCCGCCGAAACACTTTCCGCAAACAGATACTTGTACATAACAGATACTCCTTGACACTCGTCTGTGTCATATTCCCAGCAGAAAGTCAAAGCGTCGCCTTTGCACTCACAAATACATACCCCCTGCAGATGTAAACCACAAGTATACTTCTTTGAATACAGAAACATACACACTCTCCCGACACACGTCCGTGTCACCTATCCCCAGCACAGTTGCCTAAACACTTGCTTATTATACCTTCCCGACGCCCGTCCGTGTCACGCTCTCCCCAGCAAGTTGAGCACTCGTCTGTGTCTCGCTCATGTTTATTTTACTCATACAGATACTCGTCCGTATCTTGTATACATACTTAGTTCCCCTCAGATTCGACACTCATTCGTGTTCTTTGTTAACCAGTTGGTACTCGTCTGTATCATCGTCTCTGAACATGCGTCAGCATTTGTTTCTACCGATACTCGTCTATATCATAGTCTTAAGGGTGCTCGTCCGCATATTTAATTTATACACAGCGTCAGACACTTATACCTTCCCTTTATTGAAAGTAGACACTCGTCTGTATCTACTATTCCCCAGAAGAGTTCCCAGCCAATTCTTGGCAAAGTTTCTTTTCTATCTGACATTCGTCCTATGTCATGATACTTTCAGCAGCCGTACCCTGCCAGGTGATCGTCCTTCACCTTTTCGATGATCTTCCTTCATCATTTCCCCAGCGGAGTCTCCATTATTGGAACCCTTTTCTATCCGACATTCGTCCTATGTCGTGATATTTTAGCAGCCGTCCCCTGCTAGGTGATCGTCTTTCACCTCTTGATGATCGTCCTTCATCAGTTTATCCGATGGTCGTCCCCATCGTTGATCTTGTTATCTGACATCCGTCCTATGTCATGATAAACCATGAGAGCGGCCGTACCCTGCTAAGTGATCGTCCTTCACCTCTTGATGATCGTCCTTCATCATGCTTATCCGATGGCCGTCCCCATCGTCGACCTTTTCTATCCGACATTCTTCCTATGTCGTGATATTTTCAGCAGCCGTCCCCTGCCAGGTGATCGTCTTTCACCTTAGATGACCGTCCCTCATCTTTCTCCCCAACAGAGCAGCCGTCCCCTGCTAGGTGATCGTCCTTCACCTATGATGACCGTACCTCATCATTTTTTCATTTATTTTATTAACCCGATGGTCGTCCCCGTCATTAACTTTACCTATAATCCCCAGAGAATTTTGTTACTTCACCTGATGGCCGTCCCCATCATAATCCTTTATTTCCCCAGCATGTCGGTCGTCCTCATCTTTGCTTATCCCCAGCAGTCGTCCCCTGCTCGACGGTCGTCCTCCGTCGCCCGCACTTTATAATCATAATTTACTTTCTTTTACGATCTATATCCCTTTTCTTCTTCATTTAGTGAGTGCAAATTTTGGACCGTCTTTGGTATTCAACCACAAGTTATCTTGTTTGCCTGTTAAGCCCGACGCTTACATCCTGCATAGCTAACTCATGCTTGAATAGGGGCAGCTGTAAACACCCCAAATTTTCCCTCACTAAGTTTGCACCATGGCTTGTGATCTTTTCATGTGCATAATTTCAATCATATCATCTCATATTGCATTTTTGCTTCACTGCATTGGTTCAAAGTCATCTGCATCTAGGGTTTGTGATCTGAGTAATCCCTGAGCTATCTGAGCAATTCCAAAGGTCTTCAATCATCTTAAGAGGGTCCATGTATGTTCAAATATCATATTATATCCTCCCAAGATCAAAGAAGTCAGAAAATCACAAGAACTGAGAAAGGCATGGAAGCAGAGCCAAGTTTAACTGCACAGATGACCTAAAATTAGGGTTTTGGTTTCTGAGGCCATAACTCCAAAATATTTGGTCATTCTTGTTTCTATTAGTCTCTATATGTTATAAGTATCATGCATACCAATTTTCATGAAGAAATTCAATGGGGAAGGCATCTAATCAATAGATGACTTCTTGAGCAAGTCAGTGCAAAATCAGGGCATCTGAGGCCCCAATCATCCAACCAAAGGGTCTTCTCCACCATTTTGGGTGTATATGATCTTTATTTGATCTTAGAAGAAGTTAGAAGTTCACAAAATTGAAGAATTTCAAGCCATTTGCAAAGTTGCCATTTTGGGAAAGTGACTTGTAATGCAAACTTGCCATTTTTGGAAAGTTTTTCAACCTCCTCTTATTGATTCAAAAATGCTTCAAATGAAAAATTATTGGTCATGAAAGTTGTAGATTGGATCATTCCCTTTTCAAAAAGTACAAGAACTTGATCTAATTCATCATAGAACTCAAGTTTTTGCTTTGCAAAGTTGGGAAAAATCACAAAATTTCACCTATGTACCAAAGAGGGAAACTTGCAAAAACTCATGTCAAACCAATTTGTGACCTCAAAGTGACTTCTAACCATTACACAAACATCATACATGACCTATAATTCAGAATTTCCCAAATAATTCTCAAGTTTCATGCCTTGATCATCAAGTATTTCAAAAGCGGCCAAAACCTTCACAATTTGCAAAACCACCCACAAACATCATCCTACTTGCTATCTTGCCTCAATCTGAATTCTATGGACCTCCCTAAAGTCAGCTGCGCAGGACATGCCCTTGTCCTTGGCCTGCCATGAGCCCATACCTCCAAGGACAACTTTCTTGACTTTTTGCAAAAGGAGCCATACCAATCACACTGCTCCACAACAACTCTCTGACCTATCAAGGATTGATACATGGACCAAAAGCAACACAACAAACACAAGAACACAAGTTGAATCCTCCCAAAACTCAGCATTCACCAAAATCCCCTCTTATGCATTTCTCTTCGAAACGCACAACTCAGCCATCAAAACTCCAAACTTTTTCCACCATTCAACTCCACACTCATCACTGATCATTTCCCACCCTTCATTTTGCCTTTAAACACCCCATATCAAAAAATACGATTTTCACCTACCTTGACCTGAGCTTCAGCAACCTTCAAATAGAGGCCATATAAACTCCAACCAATCTTCAAAGCTTCTTCAGGGAGATCATTGGAGGGGTTTTGAAGCAATGAAGCAGCCAGATAGTGCCATTTTCGAAAGCTTCAGTTCAGGTAACCTCAAGAACAAATTTTCCAGAAACTTGATTTTAGGTTATAGATTTGTTCCTCATGTTGCACTTATCATGCTGATGCTTTTCTTTTTGAAAATGGTTGAGTTTTAAGGATTTTATGTTGCTTTGAAACTTTGCCCGTAAAATGCGTTTTGATTCGATTCTCATGATTTACGAAAAATAAATGAGTTTTGTTGTGTGGTTTCTGTTAAATGATGTTCAAGGATTGATTATGGAGAGTTTGATGAGTTTTTGTGGCGTTTTGAGAGAGATTGAATGAGAGTGCTGCCGGAGAAGATGACCGGAACACTGTTCCGGTCACCTGAGAGTCATTAGGGTTCCGATTAGGGTTTAATTGTGTAATTAGGTGTAAACACCCCAAATTTTCCCTCACCCATTCACACCATGGCTTGTGATCATTTCATATGCATAAGTTCAAATCATACCATATCATATTGCATTTTTGATTCACTGCATTGATTCTAAGTCATCTGCACCTAGGGTTTGTGATCTGAGCTATCCAAGAGCCACTTGAGCCACTCCAAAGGGGTACATGTATGTTCAAGCATCATATTATATCTCCACAAAGTCAAGGAAGTCAAAGAATCACAAGAACTGAGAAAGGCATAGGAGCAGAGCCAGGTTTGACTGCACAGATGACCTGGAATTAGGGTTTTGGTTTCAAAGGCCATAACTCCAATTTTTTTGGTCATTCTTGTTTCTATTGGTCTCTATATGGTATAGGGATCATGCATATCAATTTTCATGAAGAAATTCAATGGGGAAGGCATCTAATCAAGAGTTGACTTTTTGAGCAAGTCAGTGCAAAATCAGGGCATCTGAGGCCCCCAATGACCCAACCAAAGGGTGTTCATCATCATTTTGATTATGTGTGATCTTTATTTGATCATAGAAGATGTTAGAAGTTCACAAAATTGAAGGATTTCAAGCCATTTGCAAAGTTGCCTTTTTGGGAAAATGACTTGTAATGGAAACTTGCCATTTTGGGAAACTTTTTCAACCCTTGCTTTTTGATTCAAAAATGCTTCAAATGGAAAAACTTTGGTCATGAAAGTTGTAGAATGGATCATTCCCTTTTCAAAAAGTACAAGAACTCATTCTAATTCATTTTGGATCAAAAGTTATGGCTTGTCAAAGTTGGGAAAAATCACATAATTTCAAGTTTTCTACCAAAGAGGCAAAGTTGCAAAACCACTTGCCAAGACAATTTGTGCTATCAAATGGACTTCTAACCTTTGTGCAAACATGAACCAAGGCCTAAAGATCAGATTGCATCAAAAGTTTGGTCATTTTCATGACTTGTGGATCAAGAAATCACAAAAGGGGCTAAAGGTCACAAAGTTGCAAAATATCCTTCAAAGCCTAATCCATTTGCTGGCTGGTTGCAAAACTGATCCTAGGGCTCTCCACACTTCTTGCTGCGCAGGACACCCCTCTTGTCCTTGGCTAGCTATGAGCCCATACCTCTCTTACACAAAGCTTGAATTTTTTGCAAAAGACCCATACCAATCACCATAGGCCACCAACAACTCTCTGACCTATCACCACTTGATACATGGACCAAAAGCAGCTCAACACACCACACACACAAGCCTGAAACAGATCATAAGCCATAGTTCCAAGTTTATGCCTCATATGCATTTTCATTCGAAACACACTCCACAAGCATCAAACATTCAAACAAACTTCACAAAACATCTCAACATACTCCCCTGATCATTTCCCTGCCCTCATTCATCCCTGAAACATCCTCAAACTGAAACACGATTTCTCTCCCTCACTGAACAGAACTCAAGAAATCTCACAAACTAGCCAAAACAAACTCCAGATAAGCTATGCAAACACTTGAGGAAGGTCAGTAGAGTTGATTGGAAGCAAGGAACTGGTCCAGAAGCTCTTGGGTTGAAAGCTTCGATTCAGGTAGCCATTGAAATTCATTTTTCCAGAACTCTTATTTCTTGTTTCTAAATGATAAAGCATGCTCTCCTGATCACATTGAACTTTGTATTTTTGAAAATGGTGGAGAAATGAGTATTTACTGAACTTCTGAAATTTTTGCCATTTTTGATGTTTCCTTCGAACCTTGATTTTGGGTGAAAATAAATGAGGATTGAGGTTAGGGATGAGTTTAGGGAGGAGAGAGGAAGTGATCTGGAGCTTTAGAGCTCCAGAAATGACCTGGGGAAGAAGTTAGCAACTTTCAGGTGAGGGTCTGGCCGGAGAAGACGACCGGAAGTCTTCTCCGGCCACCTGAAAGTGATTAGTGTCTTAATTGCGTTTAGGGTTCAGTTTGAATATGGACCATAGATTAGGCTGACTTTGTTTGACTCCCGCGCGTTTGAAGGGTCCAGATCCATTCACTTAAGCCCTAATCCACGTCATTAATCTAATTAATTGAGTTTTATTTTAATCTGGCCAGTTTGAATGAGAGCTGTAGGATAGCGCGCCAGTCTTTCCCTCCATTCCCAGTTTGAATCTCAGTCTCAGGATGCGCTGACTTTCTCTTTATTTGTATTTTTATTTCATTTTATTTCATTTGTTTTTGCACATTTATTTTAAAATAGCTAAAATTATTTTAAAATTATGAAAAATTTTGTCAAGGTTTTCATTATTTTTTAGAACACAAAAATATTTTTATTTTTATTTTTTGCATTAAAAATCATTTTTAAAACATTTAAAAGATTATTTTTAATTAGTTAATGAAAATTAATTAATTAAAAATACTTTTAGGTATTTAAAAATCACAAAAAAATTCATGTTGCATTTAGTAACATTTAGAAACATTGTCCAACCCTCAAACCAAATTTCTTTTTTGTTCTTGATGCCTTTTGATCATTTTCAATGGAATTTTTGTGACAAACTTCAAAAATTCATTTCTGTCTAACCTTTGAGAGTTGGATCATGATTCTTTTTGCATTGCATCTTGCATAGCATGTAGTTTATAGGATAAAATTGGTTTGAATTGACCTTGCATTTTCAATTTGTTTGGCATTTTTCTTGATGAGGTACCTTAAAACCCTAGCAATCTTAGGAAATTTGTAACTTCCACTAGGTTAAGAGTTGGATCCCCTCCTTTGGGCAGTGAGTTTGTGTAGGTCTAGGGTACCTTTGATAGCATTTTCAAATTTTTATTATGTCTCTTGCTTCTGGTTTTGGTTTTTGCTTTGTGTGTTAATCATAAACCCTAATTTATGCCTTCATTTGCATCCATTTTCCATTTGCTTGCATACCATGACTTTCCATGACATTTTGTGCATTCATTTGATTCATAATACATCTTAGGACACATTAGAATCATGTTTGATCATTGCATCTTTCATTTACCATTTTGTATGTCATTTGCATTTCATAACTTTTCATGTATGTTCATGGTTCTAAGCATGTCTCATTTGCATCTTTATGTTTGTTTGATCATCCTCATGTCTTGCCTCATGTTTGTATCATCTCTTAGCATCATTAACATCATGTATTTGCTTCTGACTTTGTCTTGCATCATGCCATTTCATCTCATTTGCATTGCATTTCATTTCTGTCACTAACTTTTCAGGTGGTAAGTTACTTTGGGAAGTGAATTTGCTTTCACTTCTCATGATCTCTTTTCATCTCTTTCATTTCCCTTGCTACATTTTGTATGTGTTTTGGAGTGAGCTTGCTCATTCTTTTTCATCCTACTTTCCTTCTTTAAGCAACTTGTCTTCTTAAGTGAAGCAAGTTGTTTTGCTTCTCTCTGCTCCTTCCTCCTTTCATCTGCTTCTCTCCTTGGTGGTTCTTTGAAGATTTCTTTCTTAAGCCTCATTAACCCTAGGAACAACCAAGCATGACAATAATTAGGGTTTTGATTAGTCCCCCATTTAGCTTTTACCTTTGTGTCATCTTTGAGTCTTCTCTTCTCATCTCAATTCAGGGACTAAACCCTAAAGGCTTTAAGGCTTTGTGATTAAGCTTATGCCTACATCCTTCTATTAGGATGGAGTGTATAACTTTAATCCTAAGTGTTAAACCCTTAATGTGTTTAAATCCTTTAATCAATCCATCTAATAATCACTAAGACATCAAGCTTGTAACTTGGGCCTTGCATTAGGGTTCTAATTCTTCCTTAACTGGTTAAGAAGGACTAACCCTAGTGTTAATGGACAAGTCCCCCTCAAGTTGTTTTACAAACCATAAAAATCATTTCTTCATCTTATCATTAACTAAAATCCATCTAATAAAGGTTTTGTTTTGTCATGAGGTTAATCCCTAATCATGGATCAAGTTGAGGAGTCTTTCTCAGCTTAAATGTTCTCATCTATTATCCTTCTATTAGGATGGTGTAATGAGTCCATTAGATCCTTGATTATGGCTTAAACTCATTACTCAACACTAAACAAAAACAACAAAAACATCTAAATAATCACAAGTAGGTTAATGATCTTAATCCTACTTCAGGGTGATTAAGTGTGAGATGTTGACTTCACACTTAAGGTATTCTCATTACCCCTAATCAGAGGGAAGATGTGATGAGTTTACTAATCCATTGGTTTAGGCTTAAGCTCAGTAACTTATGACAAACTTCAAAAAGCAATAAAAGACTGAAAACACAAAAACAAACAATAATCGTCTCCTCCGGGATTCTTTTCTCATCTTATTCACTCATAAACGAGAACCTACTTCTTCTGTCTAATGCAAGACAGTTTGCACCTGAGCCAGACAGGTCATACACTTGAGCATGGACAAGCAAGCAGTTCACAAGTCAATTTATCTTCCAGTCTCTTTGAGTCGAACTACGGTGTTCTGACTTCCTCATTGCACGAGAGGATACGTAGGCATAACTTAACAGTTATTGAACAAAAGTCTCTGTATATTCCCCTCTTTCCAGCCTTATTCTTTAAGCCTCATGATCTTGAGCATTTCATTCCTATTCTTACACTGACACTGTACATACTACACTTCACATTTCTTTTACACTGACACTTGCATTCTTTTCCAGCTTTGATACACAGATTGCACTGACACTACCCCTTTAAAACACAAATCTTTTAAGCGTGGATCCCGTCGAGTACGGCGGACAATCTTGGTGCTAATACCTTCCCAGGTTGTAACCAACCCCCTTTCTCAGTCTCTCTGGTTCGCAACCGTCTTATCCATATCTTTCTAGGTTTATGCAGCATTACCTTTCCTTCGGGATAAAAATGCCTAGCTGGCGACTCTTTCTTTTTCTTGAGTTCACCCTTGTGTGTTCTCTTCCTCTTTTCGCCGACCGTTCGCGTCTGTACCCCTTCTGACCAGGTGTCATTTTGGTGGGAGCGACATTAGGGAGATTTGAATGTGAGCCGTCCAGATGCGCGCGTGGTCTTTCCCTCCCTTTCCAGATTCAAATCTCAGCCTTTAGATCAGCATACTTTCTATTTAATTGATTTTTATTTCATTTTATTTCTATTTTATTTGTGCGAATTTTTAAAAATAGCAAATGAAATCAAACAATTCTGAATTTTTTTGTCCAAACCTTTATTAATTTTCAGAACCCTAAAATATTTTTATTTTTATTTTTTTGAATTAAAAATTATTTTTAAATCATTTAAATGTGTATTTTTACTTAGTTAATGGAAATTAATTAATTAAAAATACATTTATGTATTTAAAAATCCCAAAAAAAATTCAGAGAGCATTTTAAAACATTTACAAACATTTACAAACTCACAAAGCAAATTTCTTTTTGGTTTTGATCATACTTTGACAATTTTCATTTGAATTAGGGTTCTTTAATTTGAATATTTTTAACCCTAACTTCAAAAATTCATAACTTTTAATCCAAGTTGAGTTTGTGAATGGTTCTTTTTGCATTGTGTTGTGCATACTTTCAAGCATCTAAAAACATTTTTGTTTCATTTTTATCTTTCATTTTCCATTTATTTGGCATTTTCCCTTTAGGATCACCCTTAAAGCCTTAAGAACTTAGAAAAATCATAAGTCCCTTAGGGTTTAGCTTCTGACCTTCCCCTTTGGGCAGTGAACTTGTATAGGTTTAGGGTACCTTTGATCCCATTTTCAATTTTTTATGTCATGCTTTGCTTCTGATTTTGAATTTTGCATCTCATGTTGTACATAAACCCTAATCTTTGCTTTCATTTGCATTCATTCTTCATAAGCTTGCATACATGAACTTGCCATGACATTTTGTGCATCCACATGACATATAAGACATCTTAGGACATGTTTCAATCATGTTTGATCATTGCATCGTTCATTTGCCATGGTTTTGCTTTCATTTGATGTCATATGCATTCATGAACTTTCATGATTCTTACATGCCTCATTTGCATTCCCATCCTTTGTATGATCATCCACATCTCTTGGTATGCTTTTGCATCATCCCATAGCATCATTTTCATCAAGAACATGCTTCTGACTTTGGTTTGCCTCTTTGCATCTTTCTCATTTTCATTTCATTTCATTTCTTGTTGCTAACTTTTCAGGTGGTAAGTGTTTGAAAAGTGAATTTTCCTTCACTTCTCATAATCTCTTCTCATCTCTTTTATGCATTCATTGCTGCATTTTGTCTTTGTGCTAGAGTGAGCTTGCTCATTCATGTTCATTCCCCTCCTTCTTTCTTTAAGCAACTTATCTTCTTAAGTGAAGTAAGTTGTCTTGCTTCTTCTTGCTTCTCTTCCTTCATCCTGCTTTTTCCTTGGTGGCTTTTTCTCTTGAAGATCTTCTTGCAAGCCCCATAAACCCTAGGAACACCCAAGCATGATCACAATTAGGGCTTGATTAGTCCCGCATTAGTTTCTACCTTGGTGTCATCTTTGAGTCTTCTCTTCTCATCTCTTAATCAAGGACTAAACCTTCAAGGTTTTAAGGCTTTGTGATTAAGCTTGTGCCTGCATCCTTCTATTAGGATGGAGTGTATAACGTTAATCCTAAGTGTTAAACCCTTAATGTGTTTAAATCCTTTAATCAATTCACCTAATAATCATCAAGACATCAAGCTTGTAACTTGGGTCTTGCATTAGGGTTCTAATTCTTCCTTAATTGGTTAAGAAGGACTAACCCTAGTGTTAATGGACAAGTCCCCCTCAAGTTGTCTTACAAACCATAAAATTCATTTCTTAACTTTACCATTAGCTAAAATCCACTTTAATAAAGGCTTTGTTTTGTCATGAGGTTAATCCCTAATCATGGATTAAGTTGAGGTATCTTCCTCAGCTTAAATGTTCTCATCTATTATCCTTCTATTAGGATGGTGTAATGAGTCCATTAAATCCTTGATTATGGCTTAAACTCATTACTTAACACCAAACAGAAACTGCAAGAACATCTAAATAATCACAAGTAGGTTAATGATCTTAATCCTACACCATGGTAATTAAGTTTGAGGTGTTTACTTCATACTTAAGGTATTCTCATTACCCCTAATCAGAGGGAGGATGTGATGAGTTTACTAACCCTTGGTTTAGGCTTAAGCTCATTATCTTATGACAAACACAAAAAGCAATAAAAGATTGAAATCACAAAAAACAAACAATAATCGTCTCCTCCGGGATTCTTTTCTCACCTCATGCACTCACAAACGAGAACTCTCTTCTTCCGTCTAATGCAAGACAGTTAGCACCTGAGCCAGACAGGTCATACACTTGAGCATAGACAAGCAAGCAGTTCACAAGTCAATTTATCTTTCAGTCTCTTTGGGTCGAACTACAGTGTTCTGACTTCCTCATTGCACGAGAGGATACGTAGGCATAACTTAACAGTTATCGAACAAAAGTCTATATATATCCCCCCCCCCCTCTTCCAGCATTTTTCTTTAAGCCTCATAGTCTTGAGCTTTGGACTCTTTCCTTACACTGACACTTCTCCACTTCATTTCACATTTCTTCTACACTGACACTTGCATTCTTTTCTAGCTTTTGCACACAAAATAGCACTGACACTACCCCTTTAAGCACAATCTTTCAAGCATGGATCCCGTCGAGTACGACGGACAATCTGGCGGCTAATACCATCCCAGGTTGTAACCAACCCCCTTTCTCAGTTTCTCTGGTTCGCAACCGTCTTATCCATCTTTTCTTAGGTTTATGCAGCATTACCTTTCCTTCGGGATTAAAATGCCTAGCTGGCGACTCTATTCATTCCTTCTCCTTCGCCGACCGTTCGCGTATGTACCCCTCTTGGCCAGGTGTCATTTGGTGGGAGCGACACCAGCCATCTGAAGCATTTGTTCAGCACCATCACAATCTCAGCATGGTTCACATCCTCAGCATGCTGCACAATCTCAGCAGCCATCACAGTCTCAGCAACCATCACAGTCGAAGCAGCCATCACAAGATCAACCTCAGCATAATTCAAGGAAAACCAAGCAAGATCAAGGAAGGCCAAACAAGCTATCTTTCAGAAGGCCAACTAAGCCTTTCATGCCCCCAGGCCCAACCACCAGGATGAGTGCAGCCAAGACTGCTGTAGGCCCAACAACAAGGAGAAGTACACCAACAAAGAGATCAACAAAGACTTGGAAACTTTAGGAAGATGCATTTTGTGTGGACTGCTGTATTTTGTTTAGTTGTATTAGACTATGTCAATGTTAAGACAATTCTGTCAATGTTATGTGTTTTGTCAATGTAAGAATTTTGTTGTTGTATTAGACTATGGTACTGCTAACATTATGGTTTTGTCAATGTAAGAATTCTGTTTTGTCAATTATGATAAGCAATTATGTCAATTATGTTTGGTTCTGTCAATGTAACAATTCTGTTTTGTCAATTCTGATAAGCAATTATTTCAATTATGTTTAGCAATTATGTCAATTATGTTTAGCTGATAAAAAATGCTAACATTATGGTACTATCAACATAACAATAGCAACTACCATTGATCACAAATAATCCATTACAAATGTCTAATTGGTACTGTCAACTACATTGACAAAAAATTGATTCAACAACAACAACATCCTAAAGCATTCTAAAAACAGTGAGAACAAATTGATTCAACAACATCCTAAAGCATTCTAAAAATAACTACAACAAGGCCTATGAACAAAATCAATTTCCAGAATTTTATCAACTTCATGAGCTTCTTCATGTCATTTTCCATTTTGCTTATTTGTTTCCCATATTCTTCAATAGTCACTTGAGCCTTTGCCACTGACTTTGAGAGCTTCTCAATTCTATCCATCAAATTTGCTCCTTCTCATCTCCAACCTCTTCAAAATACCATCCAAAGTACCCACAACCAACATTGCTTGATCCCTACAAAATACCATCTTCAACATCAACCATTTTAAAACACAAATACAGCTACAGATTTTAAACAAACATACATATGACATACCTTAAAATTAGGACATCCCCAAAAATGTTTCCCATAGTTCTTAAATGTTGTGGCCATACGAAGAACAGCTAAATCCCCACAGTGACATATAGGTTTCCAAGTTGTGCTTGTGTTGACATTCGATCCTTCCTTCGAAGAACACCCACCATAACCGTGTTTTGCTTTCATCACTGGCGTTGGCGTCGACCCACTGGATTTCATTTTCGTGACTCTATGATTTTACTATTTCTTGAATCAATTTGGGGATGGATGAAGAGAAATTTTCGCAGAACACTAGAAAATCATGAAACTATTTAGGGATGAAGAAGCTCAGTTTAAAGGAGGAAGATGAAGCCATGTCATCTGCCACGTATAGAAAAGTTAACGTCTGTTTGGGGTGGTGGACGGAAAGGATCTATTTGGTACAATTTAACAAATTAAAGGACCTTTTTGTCACTTTTTAGAGATAAGGGACCATATTGGACCCAGTGATGGAGTTAAAGGACTATTTTGGGTATTTTGCCTAAATGTTAAACCATATAAGTATATTAAAATATTTTTCATAAGACCATAAAAATACAAAAACTTATCAAATATTTTTGTGCCTTTGTGCACTTTTCCTTTTAACCTTTTTCTTTACATGTTTAGATATGATTCATTCTTTCTAGCGAAATTATTTACTAACGAATGACGACTTATCTTTACATTTTAAAATCAATCCAACACACTAATTTTTCATTATTTGTACAATAAACTACGGGGTTTTGATCTCTCATTTCACTTTGTGGGTACGTAGGCATGAGGTGGTAAACCTCTCCAAACACAAAAACATTAAAAATCAATTCTTTTCTCATCCCTCCACTCTCTTTTGCAAACATTTTTCAAACCGAAAGCAATAAATTTTTCAAAGGGCTCCCGTGGAGTACCACAGACATTTTGGGTGCGTAAAACCTTCCCATTTTGTAACTTATCCCCTTAACCGGCTCTCTGCTAGTTTCTTTACCTTTTTACTTTTAGATTCATTAGGATTTATTCGCTCTTTTTTCCTTTTCCACGTGGAATAAAATAAAAGCGCGGTGATGACTCTATTTACTTTGAGTTAAGTTAACTAATAGCTTACACTCATGATTTTACTACTACAGAAAAGTGGTGACTCTGCTGGGGATTAGACCCTAAGTGGATTCAACCTACTTTGATTTATTTACTGCTTTGGTTTGATTTGTTTGTTATTGTTTGTACCGTTTCGGTTTTGGTATTCCTCTGTGAGTGAGATAGATTTTATATCCGGATCTGAGTTAACTTATGATAGGACGATGGTATTTGAAGTAATATGTGACGGAGTAGTCCAAAGCGATATCTAGTTGATAATATACACTTGGTTTAGATCTTTCAGATTACTAGTGACATGATGAGTTTTCGTATCATGGCATTGTTTCCGACTTTGACCTGATCATACTGAGGACCATAGAACCCTTAACCCATCCAAGCCAATTTAGGAACGTAGTGCAGAAGCTATATGTCGCTCCCCGGACTTCCGTCCTGGTGCAGATGCGAACCGTCGGTGATGTTGGAGGTTGAGGTTGAATAGAGTCGCCAGCTAGGCATTTTTATCTCGAAGGAAAGGTAATGCTTCATAAACCTGGAAGGGTATGGATAAGACGGTTGCGAACCAAAGAAACTGGGAAAGGGGGTTGGTTACGACCTGGGAAGGTATTAACACCCAGATCATCCGTCGTACTCGACGAGATCCACACTTACTTGATTATGTTTAAAAGGGGTAGTGTATGTACTGACTGTGCATAAAATGCTAGGGAGGAATGTACAATGTATCAGTGCAAAAAGAGAGAGAGTGCTCAAGAATGAGGCTTAGAAAAGAAAGCTGAAAGAGGGGGATGACAAAGAGACTTTTATTCGATAACTGTTAAGTTATGCCTACGTATCCTCTCGTGCAATGAGGAAGTCAAAACACCGTAGTTCGACTCAAAGAGACTGGATGATTTTGTTGTGAACTGCTTGCTTGTCTATGCTCAAGTGTGTGACTCGTCTGGCTCGAGTGCCGTGTTACTACACTCGGTCGAGGTCCTCTTAGGAAATTATCAGTTGGGGAGTAGTCCAATGTACCGATGATATCCAAGGATGGCTGCTAACTTTGGGTACCTTTGTTAGCACCCTTTTGGATTTGTGCAGGTACAATGAAGATAAAACCTTAGTATGTATGTGGGTTGGTGTTCTTATACCCTTGACTTCATGCTCATGACTCGGAGGAATACATGCACTCATGCATACATGTGCATTATTCTCAAGATTTCAAGGGACTTATGGATACTTTTTCCAAAATTTCAGAT
Organism: Lathyrus aphaca; assembly: GCA_963966055.1. Lineage (NCBI taxonomy): Eukaryota > Viridiplantae > Streptophyta > Magnoliopsida > Fabales > Fabaceae > Lathyrus > Lathyrus aphaca. The sequence goes on along the minus strand of OZ014524.1, from coordinate 386,890,996 downwards.
GTCTATGGTTATGGATGTTGAAATGAGGAATACATGGAAGTACAATTTCAAAAGTCCTAATCTAGTAGAGTTGAGAAAGCTTGGAGCTTTATTGGTCGATACCGATGGGTTCCAGAAATGTTATGGAAAGCTTTTGTTCATCTTGGATACCGATATACCGATGTGACATTTTTTATATTAAAATAAAATTTAATTAACTTTAAGAAAAATATTTTTCTATATGCAATAGTTATAAAATAAAATGCATAATATTTTTCAATCATATCTCTTTATTTAATAAAATATAATAATTAGTGTATTATGTAGGTTGAATAATTGGAAGGTGAAAAAAAAAGTATGAAATAGAGGCAAAAAAGTGTGCTAATTAATGTTGGTTTATTAGAGAATTAAAATTAGATTAAAATAATAGTACTAATTGAATAAAATACTTATTAAATGTCAGATGCATAGTGTGAAATTCATTTATTGCTATTCATTTGGAAAATAATTATAGATAATATGTGATTATTAACACTATTCATTTATTGCTATATCATTAAAAGGAAGTTTGAGGCCCTAGGCAATTGCCTAGCTGGCCTATACCTTGGGTTGGGCCTGTCTGATCTTAGTGGGAAGTTTCTTCCAAAAGGGAATGTTTGTGGTATTAATGCCAAGTTCTTAATAGGGAAAGCTTCTACTTCTCTTACTTCAGGTTATAAGGATGCATTTGAGGCTATTCTTGCTTTACTTATCTACGGGATTGTCTTGTTTCCCAACTTAGATGGTATTGTCGATGAGAATGTTATTCAGATTTTCTTGAAGAGCAATTTGGTGCCTACTTTTCTTGGGTATTGTATCACTCTATTCATCATAGGACCTCAAAAGGTGATGGAGAGATTGTGTGTTGTGCGCCTCTTCTCTATAGGTGGTTTATTTCTCACCTACCAAAGTCCGATGTCTTCAAGGATAATAGAGAGAAGCAAAGATGGTCTCAAAGGATCATGTCTCTCACTCATAAGGATATGACTTGGTATTGTTCTTATTACGACACTGGAGTGCTTATTGACGGTTGTGGAAAGTTTCCCAATGTACCTCTTCTCGGTACATGTGGGGGAATTAGTTACAACCATATTCTTGCTAGGCGACAGTTAGGATATTGCTTGAAAGACATACCAAGAAACCTTTCACTATCTAGTTTCTTCTTTCTCAATGTCTAGATCATGTAGAAATGAAGAAAAGGATTGCTCATTCTTGGCATAATGTTCATCGGAAATAGAAGGGTCAATTGGGAAAACAACACCTTGCTCCTTCCGAGTGTTACATCCAGTGGGTTCGATCTAGGGCTTCTAAGCTCAATATGCCTTATCCACCTGAGGAACCATTGTTTCCTATATTGCCATTATCCAATTTTCTTCCTCCCGTTGATGAAAAGGTTAATCTTCAAGAAGAGTTGGAAAAGATGAAGAAAGAGAACGAAGCTTGGCTACTTGAGAAGACGATTATGCAAGAGTAACTGAAGGAGAATGATGATCTCATTGAATTACTTGAGAGATATGTCATGAAAAGGCCAAGAGAGGATTTATTTTCCTCTAGTACTCCATCTACCATTCCTCCTACATCCAGTAATTGGAAGGCCATTGTGGACCAGTTGGTAAAGGATAAGGAAGACATGAAGAATCAGCATAAGAAAGAGATTAAGAGGATTCACATGAAGTACCAGCCGAGATTCAGAGCTTCTTCGAATATGATCCCATAGGCCTGGTTTACTTCTTCTTTCATGTATTAGGGTGATTGAGACTTGTACTTCACTTGTAATCCTCACTTTTATATTAATGAGAATGAGTTTTTAGTACATAAAAAGTGTTTCTTATATAAATATTGCAATTTATCTTATAGTCCCTTGAAATCTTTGCATTTGCATACGCATACCATGCATCATGCTTGCATTGGTCTTACTTCTTGAGAGGTTTCCAGGGGTCTTATGTTATTTCTTGATCTTCATCCAGTTCTCCTATCAAGCTGACTCACCATATCGATACTCGTTCTAATCAAAGAAAGATGTAGGAAGCCTTACAATAAGAGAAACGCAAACTGCGCGAGTGTCGCACCTCGAAAAAATACGACCTCGCGATAAAAGTACCGCGGATAAAAATTAAACAACAAAGTCGCCACCGAACTTATTTTATTCCAATTATGGAAAAGAAAATATCGAGAAACTTTTGAAAAAAGGATAGAACAAGGTCTTTGAAACCAGATTCTAGGTTCGGGAGTCGATTCCATAAGGGGAAGGTATTAGCACCCCTTACGTTCATTGTACTCAACGGGAACCTCTTAGTTTAACTTGCGATTTAATGTTGACTTATGCTTTCTGTTTTCTTCGAATATTAAAATAAATGCGAACGATTCTAAGCTAGGGCTAATAGGGGAAATGGGATGTTTTGTTCCTAGGGTGCTCGAAAAGGAGTAAGATCTGTGTGCCTACGTATTCCCTTGTGCAATGGGAAAGTCAGAGCCTCGTAGTTCGTGGTACTAAGGTTGGTTGGTTGGTTTGTTTTAATGAACGATTGTTTAGACCGCATTTTAACTGCTAACGTTGGCTTATCTGCTCACGATAGGAGGAGGAAGCGCTAGCTTGTTTGCGAGATAAAAGGGATTTAAATAACGTTCGCTTAAAAAATGTATGATTTGATTAGTGTTTTAGGAACAAAAGGTCGAATGAACCACGTCCTGTGGGGTGAGCCTCAAGATCGTCCATTCAAGAATTCGAGGAATGCTAGACTCCAGAATTCAATTCTTTCGTTATTTGATGTGTAGGTTAAGCATTTTAATTACGGAAGGTCAAATGAACCACGTCCCGTGGGGCGAGCCTCAGGAGCGTTCATTCAAGAATTCGAGGAATGCTAAACTCCAGAATTCAGTACTTCCGTTATTTAATTATGAAAATATTTGAATATTCGTGTTGGAAGAAGTTTGATTGGTTTGATGGAAAGGCACGGTGCACTCGACTTACATGGTTTGCGAATAAATTAAAGCGATAAAATTGCGAAAAATAAATTAAAGGCAACTATTCGGAGACATTGGACCTTTTTATTCGGACACATCGAAATATCGTTCGTTAACTTCCTTAGAACCGATTTAAAGTTGAAATCGTTCTATGAGGAGTCGAGCGTTTTTGTTGGAATGAGATAAAATAAATAAACTAAATTGACTAAATTAAATTGCGGAAATTAAATCGGAATAGAGTGACAAATGAAAAAATAAATTGAATCAAATTCGATAACATGACAAATAATCGAGATAATACAATGAATAAAAATAAACTAAACTAAATGGTCTCATATTGATTAAATTTTTCGACTTAATGAAATCAGAAATAATTTAACCGTTTAATATATCATCGGCCCAAATCGAGAAGAAAATAAAAAAAAAAGATGATATTAATATTCAACTAAATCTATAATAAACTTAGAGACAAAATGAAGTTAAATTTTTTTAAGAACAATAAAAATTATGATAATCAAGAACTAAAAAAAAAATTAACAAAATGTAACAAAAAAGGATGTACGCAGGAATTGAGGGTATGGTTAACAGCAAGATCCATGGACTACCAAGCCCATAATCTGAACACAGTAAAATTAAAAATGAAAGGGGTTTAATGTTGAGCTGGGTGTATATGCAGTAGCAATATTCATGTAGGTCGAAAGGTATATAAGCCCATAATCTACTAAACTTATAAGAACAAAATAAAATTAATTTAAAAAAATAAAATAAACAAAATAAACTCAGTAAATAAAAATAAATAAAAGTGCTCTTCTTCAAACATCAAAAACTCACGTAGCAAAAGGGGTTTAACGCAAACAAACTTTTTTAGATTTCGAATTTCACGGTGCCATCCTCACAGATCCGTCTGTCAATGTTTGACGGCTCTATGTCTCCATCACGAAATCGCCTTCGTCCGCAAAAGTCTCTCCCTCAGTTAAAACTCTCACGCGATTGGCATTTTCGATTCGATGTTTCTCGTTCATCAAACCCGACGGACTTTCGTTCAGATTCGCGGCGGTTTGTGGAGGCGGCTCTCGGTCTTCTCTCCCTATCTCGCTCTCAATCTCTCTCTCAGTCGCTCATGGATTATGGTTGGTGTATGTTCGTGTTTCAGTTTTAGAGGATATCGCGGCGAGGTTTTGATTGGTGAGGTTCATTGGCGGTTTGTGGCGTTTTGGGGTTTTCGTCGGTTTGGGTTGACGTGTTTTCCGGGTTGGTTTTTTTTGTTCTGTGATTTTTTTACTCTTCACGGTTTCGGATCTGAGATTTTTCTGTGATGATTTTTTTGTTCTGTTTGTGATTTGTAATGAATCTGAAGGTGTATTTGAGTTATGGTTGAAAGAGGAAGAAGAGGATGGGTCTAGATATTATGAAGGTGATGATAGGAAAATGAGGGATGTGTGTAAGTTTTTGAAATAGAATGTTTATAAGTTGTTCTGCGATTTCCTCTTCTTTTTTTCTTTCTCTCAGAAGTTCTGATTTTATAATGGAGTAAATGGAGGGTGAATTAGGAATCTTGGAAGGAATTTGTTAGCTGTGGAATCATTCTGTTGCAGTGATATATTTCTTTTTTTACGTTGAAAATTTGTTGCTAGTGCGTTGCGGAACTGATCATTGCGGAAAGATATTATGGTAAGTGGCGAGAAGAATTATCGAGTGGTCATGAGTATACGTTGGAAATTTGTGGGGTCCATTATTCTGCCAAAAATTGAAACCGAATTAGGGTTGGGTGATCATTGGCAATTGTAATTTTTTTTAGGAGAGTACTACTGGTACGATTTAGAGTGTGCCTAGGAACCCTTGTTGTACAAGCAAGAAAATATGGGGTTTGAGTGGGCCATGTTGTTTGTGGAAATTGTTACCATGAGAAAAATTGGTTTATGTAAGCATCATGATATTTTTCCGTTAAAAAAACAATGGTGGTCTTACACATTTTTGAAATTTGTTAATAAAATAAAAAGAAAGTCATAATAATAATAATAATAATAATAATAATAATAATAATATTGGAAATAATATTTTTTTAATTGTGAGTTTAAGAAAAAAATGGTGATGATAATAATAGTAATAAAAATGATAATAGTAATAATAATAAAGAGAAATAATAAGAAATGACGATTTTTTTTGTGATTTTATTATAATAGAAAATGGACTTAAGAAGAGAGATAATGGGCTCAGGTGAAATGATTTTAAAAGAAATAATAATAGATTTTTTTGTATTCTTTGATTATGAAATCAATAACCAATGATAATATTAAAATAAAAAGAGTTTTCTTTGAAAAAAGAAACAAATGCATTTTTTTGGATTTTTTCGAATATCAGACAGAAAAATAAAGTAGTACATATTTTTGGATTTTTGAATAATGGTTAGATAGGAAAATAAAATGATGCGGATAGTGTAAGTATACGAGTGCGCCTAAGAGGGAGGGGGGGTGAATTAGGTTCTTAGAAATTTTTCCGGAATTTTATCGATGGATGAATGATTCTTGATTATTGTTCTAAGTTTAAAAAGCGGTAAAGCGGAAAAGTAAAGTGGACATGGTGATATATAGTGGTTCCCCTCACAATCCGAGAGTACTCCACTCCCCTTGCAACATGAAAGAGAATTTACTATAGTTTTGGACAATTACAAGTCACTAAAAATATATCCACCAAGATCAATCCTCTTGGAATTTTCCACTATGTCTTATTGAGAACAATCCTCTCAATAAAAGACTTCTTGTATCCACAATTCGGATAACAAGAACAAAACAATAATGCTGAATTTTATAAGAGAAATTTGAAGCTTTGATTTTTTTATCAATGTAGCAATTGATCTTCTCTTTCTTTAACAATGATTCACAATCATAAAATATTAGATAGCTCAAGAATTTTTCAATTATGTGATATGAAGAATGTAGAAAAATTCTTGTTGAAAGTTTAAGAGTTTTGTGAATATTTTATGAAAAATATTTTTGAAAGAGGTGACAAATGATTTGAAAAAGTTTGGAATTTATATGCACATAACACCCTTATGAAACAATGTAATTAACAGTAAAAATTCATGAACAAATGCTAATGCATTATGAAAAGGTTCCATGAAAAGATACATGAAGAGGTGTTATTAAAAATACTGATTTTTCAAAAATGTACAAACTGCAATCGATTGCACTATTATGCAAATCGATTGCATATGCATACGTTGCCAAATTTTTCAAAGTTTTGAAACATGCAATCGATTGCACCTAGCTAAAAATGCAAAAATACTTAAAACAAATAGATGCAAATCGATTGCATGAAAGTGCAAATCAATTGCACCAAGTTTGAATTTGAAAAATGCAATTTTAAATGATGCTAAGGTTAAGAGATGATTATGCCATGATATAGGTATTTGATTGAGCATCTAAGATTTTAATATTTGTGTATAATTGCTAATATACCTTCATGAAGCTTCTTCTTGAAGAAATAAGTCTTTGAATCATGATGCATTAATCTTGAATATCATCTTTGCCTTCTTTATCATATTGTAGCTAAGAGATGTGTCTTCATCAAAACAAGTGTTGAGCATGGAGAAGCTTGACTTCACAGATAGGACAAATTTGGGGTATGACAGTTGCCCCTATCGAATTGGCTTAGACCGAGTAAGATGAATTGCCTCGCGTTCAAATTTTCAAGGTATAAGACAATTAGATACTAACAGACTCCAAATTTGTCTGACAAAAGAAAATGTGTAAAGATAAAAGCTAATGATTGAAAACTGGAAAGATGAGTGACACAGCTAAAATACAAGTTGATTGAAAGTAAATAAATCGCTATGACCAAAAGGATGATAGGGCGACCCCAACACTCGATCTAGGTCGATATGGATGTCGAGTGACATAAAATTAAATAATTGCTACCACCAAAAGATGATAGGCGACCCCAGCACTCGAACTAGGTCGATATGGATGTCGAGTGAAAGAAAAATTAAATAATCGCCACCATCAAACATATGATAAGAGACTCCAGCACTCAAACTAGGTCGATATGGATGCCGAGTGACAGAAAAATTAAATAATCGCTACCACCAAAAGGATGATAAGGCGACCCCAGCACTCGAACTAGGTCGATATGGATGTCGAGTAACAAAAAATTAAATAATCGCTACCATCAAAAGGATGATAAGGCGACCCCATAACTCGAACTAGGTCGATATGGATGCAGAGTGACAGAAAATTAAAAAATCGCTACAACCAAAAAGATGATAAGGCGACACCAACACTCGAACTATGCCGATATGGATGCCGAGTGACAGAAAATTAAATAATCGCTACCACCAAAAGGATGATAAGGCGACCCCAGCATTCAAACTAGGTCGATATGGATGCCGAGTGACAGAAAATTAAATAATCGCTACCACCAAAAGGATGATAAGGCGACCCCATCACTCGAACTAGGTCGATATGGATGTCGACTGACATAAAATTAAATAATCACTACCTCCAAAAGGATGATAAGGAGACCCTAACACTCGATCTAGGTCGATATGGATGTTGAGTGACAGAAAATTAAAATAAATGACCCCCGCCACCAAAGGGAAAACCGGGTGACTGAAATTAAATACGACGATCCCTGCCGCCAAAGGGAAAACCGGGCGACTGAAAATTAAATATCATTATCACCAAAAGGATGATAGGACGACTTGGTTGAGAAATACTGGTAAAATGAGTAAAATTGCTTGGGGAACAAAAGGTTGAAGAGAATTATCCAATGGGAGACAGCCACTGAATAACACTTGGTAAAAAATATTGCTTGGAGAAAAACATAATGAAGCTGAGAATCAGAGCTTTATTAACAAAAGGTAAAGAGAAAAGAACCAATGGGGGACGACCATTGGAATTTGCCGAGGAGATGCCTAGAATCTAAGATTGATCCTGGATCCTGACTTATGCATGTTTGCATGTTTTTTTTTTAAATGGCACTCCATAATGATGGAAATACGATGCAAATGCTTTATGCAATAAGATGAAAATTAAAATGTTGGGGATATGAAAAGCTTATTTGTTTATGTATGCAAATGATCTGTATGTTGTAAATGATTGATGTAAATGATGTGTAATGATGCACATGAGGTGATTGGAAAATGAAAGGTGTCGGCTTGTTGAACTTTTGGTCTAGTAGTTGCCAATAATGATTGGACTTTGGGTCGGTGGAGGGTTTGATTCCTCGACGCACGATTTTCGATAGCGTATGGTTAGAAGATGAATCTGAATGCTCCAAGTTTGGTCACTTGCTGATGAGTGAAGCGACTTGGTTGACACATGAAGACTGCTTTGCTTTGAATGGTTGCCAATATCAGGCAAGATCAACTTGTTCAGCTGGGGAGTAGAGATAGGAAGATTTGCTCATTGTTTGCTTTCCCATGTCTGTAGGGTATTTGAAAGAATTCTGATGGGGGAGTTTGAGAATGACCATGACATGATCTTCCCCAGTGTCTGGATTTGGTAGGCGTCTGCCCCTGATTTAGCTGTTGAGGACGATTTGCCCCTGATTGAGCTGTTACAGATGATTTTTACCCTGATTAAGCTGATTTTGAAGAAGTGTTGATTCATGTTAGTACCAATGAAGTTCAAGTTTCTATTTTGATTGCCCCTTGATGGGATTGCTTTGATGTCAAACACTGATTTGCAATTAAATTGTTCATACACAAATGGTAGTGTTAAGGTAACGTTCATGTAAGTTTTGAAAAAGTCAATTTATTTGAATGTCGTGAAAGTGTGACGAATGGACCATTAGTCCAAACGAGGTGCTGATTTGGAAAGTGCGTGAAAGATGCAGCGAGAATAGTTTGCAATCGAGATTGAAGATTAGCAAATATATGGGAGTCAGTTTACGCAACCTTATTGATAGCATGCTTTTAGAATAAACCCTGCCTCAATTAGGACTTTTGAGGATTGTAACGTGGTCTGCTTCCTGGTTATTGAAACAAAGGTATAAGGCTCAAAGTTTGATTTGTACCCACCCCTTCTTCGTGATGTTATCTAGTCCTACGTTCAGTTAACTCTACACAAACATTTGTTTTCGACATTGCAAGAGTGAAGATGAAGCTTTGACAACGCTTGGAAGTGGCTATCATCTTATTTTCTTGGTATTAGTGACCCTTTGATTCTTGATTTGGTGGTCACCTGATATTTGTTTTGCTTTTGCTGAGGATTTGAGCTCCTCTTTTGATTTGTTCTCTTTTTTTTGTCGACTAAGTCTCCTTTCGGGTGCTCAAATTAGTGGTTTTTCTTTTCTATTTTTTTTTTGTATTTTTTGAATGTCGTGACTGCCAAGTCATTTGTTGATGGTCCTCCGACAGGATGTCTCATTTTGCACTTCGAAGGTGTAGTCAGGTCAACTGAACAACTACCCTGCCATGGGTTAAATGTAAGGGTTTGTATCCGAAAGAAACTCATACTTCTAGACTTGAAGTGGTTGACTAGGGATTAACTCATTATCTCTAGTGTTTGGGGATTTGAAAAATGCCTGTACATCATTGATGAGGTTTTATCCAAAAGCATACCACAACAGTTATGGGTATTTAGTTTTCATCATCCTCCCTCAAATACTTGCTAAAGTGAAGTGAGGAAATATTTTTGTGATTTTTGTGATAAACGATAAATAATGAGCAAATGCGAATAAACTGATTCAAAACATGCATAAACATAATATTAACAATACGGAATACGAAATATCAATGTTCAAAATAAATAGTACTTAAACAAACAATACAAAATAACAAGAATGCCGAAAGGTAAATGGCGACAACTGCCTTGATTTTAGGAATGAACTTCTCTTGATTGGACTTGCTTCTTCAAAGTTGGAGACTACTCAGCTCGGTCTTCGACAACCCCTTCAAAAGCTTTCACTTACTGGCCCCATGTGGCGGCAATGGATTGGCCTGGACATTTGGATTCTTCTGAGTGAAGGTGAGATCCTTAGAGTCGATCAGGTCTTGAACTTTGTGCTTGAACGTTCTTCAGTTCTCAATTATGTGACCTGGAGCGCCTTTGTGATACCCACAGTGAGCATTGGCATCATAGTCTCGAGAGGTACCAGTTGGAGGTGGCATATCTTTCAAGGTAAGAGATCCCTTTTCCATCAGCCCATTAAACATTTATCCATATGACATAGGTAGTGGATCAAAATTTCTTTCAGGCCTCCTTTGTTGATAGGGTTGGTGTTGTTAAGGAGCGCGTTGCTATTGTTGACCAGGCTTTTGTGGATAAGTCGGTTGCTGGTATGGATTGGGTGCATATTGCGCAGCTGCAATTAAAGGATGTGGATGTGGTTGATAAACCATATAATGCGAAAATGGAGCTTGAATGGCCTGCTGATAAGGCATTGGAGGGACTGGCTGATAAGGCACAGGAGCATATTATGCAATAGCAACATACGAATACTGGTAGTAAGGGAGTGAAGTAGGCACACTCTGTTGAGGATTCCCACTTGAAGTAGAAATGGCATTTGTTTCGCCCTTTTTGTATCCGTTGAAAGGCTTATTGGCATTGGCTTGGCTACTAGATCCTCCTTGGATTTTTCCGCTTTTCAAACCTTCTTCGATTCTTTCTCCAACAATCACCATGTTTGAGAAACCAGAAGACACACTGCTGATAAGCTTTTCGTAGTATTTCCCTTGCAAAGTTCCCATGAAGATATCGATCAGTTCACGGTCAACCAATGGCGGATAAACTCTAGAAGTTAGCTCCTTCCAGTGTTGTGCATACTCTTTGAAGGATTCATTCTCCTTTTGAGTCATACTCTAAAGTTGAGTACGGTTCGGAGCTAAGTCAGTGTTGTACTTGTACTTCTTTTTGAATGCATCAGATAGTTCAATCCAAGTACGCACATTGTTACGTTTGAGCTGCATGTACCATTCTAAAGACGCTACAAATAGGCTGTCTTGGAAGAAATAGATCATGAGCTTATCGTCTTTAGCGTGGGCGACCATTTTTCTGCAATACATCCTCAAGTGGAGCTCAAGACAACTGAGGCCTTTTTATTTCTCGAATACAGGCAATCTGAACTTAGCAGGGATCACAACATCTGAAACTAAGAACATATCTGAGGCACTCAGAGAAGTTGAATTATGTCCTTCCATAATTCGGATTTTTTCAGCTAGCTCGCGACACATCTTCATAGCTTCGGAATCTTGAACAGGATAAGGATTGGTGATTGGAACAACAATATGCATCTCGTACTCAACGTGTTGATCCTCTTCAGCATGAGGCATATGAAACTGAGTTGGAATAGGTTGAGCTTAAGGAATAGCATCAACAGTAACACCAGAGGTAGGTATTGGTTGAGAAGTGGCTTCTTCAGCAGCATGAGTGAATCCTGGAGGAAAACCATAGACCAAAGGATTTGGAACAGGAACTGAAGGCATTGTTTGCAAGGTAGATCCTTGCACGAGAACATTGTTCCTTGGGGAAGCAGCTTCGCGGTGTTCCTCCATTATGGACAAGGCTTGTATAGTCTCATAAATCTGGTCAATATTGCTCTTGACCAAGTCAATCTCTTCCCTCATAGCAGCTTGCTCTTCTTGAATCACGTCCATCATTCTTCTAGTGTTGGCTCGAGTTAGGTACGGGCGTCGGGAAACCAGCTTGATATACTGAAGATGAAAGAACAGGTAATGAGTTTACGACTTTGGAATGAAATGAAAGATGAACAATTAATGCAGATAAAATTAATATGTGTATGGATGCAATGTAAGATCCAGGATCACGAGTATAATCTGCTCTGAGGTGAACCATAGTAACGAGTAAATAACCGGTATCTCTGATAAAAGTAATCTTAGCAGGTAGACTCTTATAAGATTGTTCTAAGTTCTTTACCCGTAAAATTACTCACAGGATAGTTTCTACGGTTATGGATAAGATACTCAAGGTCATGGACACTAATCGTACTAACGTCCTGCCACAGGCTAGCTATATTATGACGATAATAACGATAAGGTCTACCTCGAGTGGAGTTCGCATGTTAGGTGCACAAGGAAGGGGTCCTCGGAGACTAACACTACGCAACTGCCAACATTGAAACTGGTTCTAAAAGTGGGTCCCATAGTCACAACCCTTTCATGAATCAAGTGATGCGACAGGCTAGCTGCGTTATGACAAGATCTATGAATAGGTCTACTCTCTGAGGGGGGCTTTCATGTTAGGCTTGCAGCGAGAAAGTCCTTGGAGACAAACACTAATAACTTCCAATTCTAAACTAGGTGTTCCCTCTTCTTTTTCGGAGCTCAGATGTCATCCCAGGATCCAACAAGCAAGTATGATAATGATCATAATAAAGAGAGAGAAAATAAACAAGCATAAATAAAAATCCTGAAGAAAACAAATAAGCAAAATCAACATTGATCGCAAAGTTAACTAAGTTAGGCTTGACTCTCTGACTGTCCCCAGCAGAGTCGCCATCTGTCGCACCTCGAAAAAATACGACTTCGCGATAAAAGTACCGCGGATAAAAATTAAACAACAGAGTCACCATCGAACTTATTTTATCCCAATTAAGGAAAAGGAAAATATCGAGAAACCTTTTGAAAAACGGATAGAACAAAGTCTTTGAAACCAGATTCTAGGTTCGGGAGTCGATTCCGTAAGGGGAAGGTATTAGCACCCCTTACGTCCGTTGTACTCAACAGAAACCTCTTAGTTTAACTTGCGATTTAATGTTGACTTATGCTTTCTGTTTTCTTAGAATAATAAAATAAATACGAACGATTCTAAGCTAGGGTTAATAGGGGAAATGGGATGTTTTGTTCCTAGGGTACTCGGCAAAGAGTAAGATCCGTGTGCCTACGTATTCCCTTGTGCAATGGTAAAGTCCAAGCCTCGTAGTTCGTGGTACTAATTTTGGTTGGTTGGTTTTTTTTAATGAACGATTGTTTAGACCGCATTCTAACTACTAAGCGTTGGCTTGTCTGCTCGCGATATGATGCGGAAGTGCTAGCTTATTTGCGAGATAGAAGGGATTTAAACAATGTTCGCTTAAAAAATGTTTGATTTGATTAGTGTTTTAGGAACGAAAGGGAAAATGAACCACGTCCCGTAGGGAGAGCCTCAGGAGCTTTCATTCAAGAATTCGAGGAATGCTAGACTGCAGAATTCAATTCTTTCTTTATTTGATGTGTAGGTTAAGCGTTTTAATTACGGAAGGTCAAATGAACCACGTCCCGTGGGGCGAGCCTCGGGAGCGTTCATTCAAGAATTCGAGGAATGCTAGAATCCAGAATTCAGTTCTTCCGTTATTTAATTATGAAAATATTTGAATATTCGAATTGGAAGAAGTTTGATTGGTTTGATGGCGAGGCACGGTGCACTCGACTTACATGGTTTGCGAATAAATTAAAAGCGATAAAATTTTGAAAAATAAATTAAAGGCAACTATTCAATGGCGTTGGACCTTTTTATTCGAACGCGTCAAAATATCGTTCGTTAACTTCCTTAGAACCGATTTAAAGTTGAAATCATTCTATGAGGAGTCGAGCGTTTTTGTTGGAATGCGATAAAATCAATAAACTAAATTGACTAAATTAAATTGTGGAAATTAAATCGGAATAGAATGACAAATGACAAAATAAATTGAATCAAATTCGATAACATGACAAATAATCAAGATAATACAATGAATAAAAATAAACTAAATTAAATGGCCTCATATTGATTAAATTTTTCGACTTAATGAAATCAGAAATAATTTAACCGTTTAATATATCATCCGCCCAAATCGAGAAGAAAATAAAAAAAGATGATATTAATATTCAACTAAATCTATAATAAACTTAGAGACAAAATGAAGTTAAATTTTTTTAAGAACAATAAAAATTAGGATAATCAAGAACTAAAAAAAAATATTAACAAAATGTAACAAAAAAGGGTGTACGCAGGAATTGAGGGTATGGTTAACAGCAAGAACCATGGACTACCAAGCCCATAATCTGAACACAGTAAAATTAAAAATGAAAGGGGTTTAATGTTGAGCTGGGTGTATATGCAGTAGCAATACTCATGTAGGTCCAAAGGCATATAAGCCCATAATCTACTAAACTTATAAGAACAAAATAAAATTAATTTAAAAAAACAAAATAAACTCAGTAAATAAAAATAAATAAAATTTATCTTCTTCAAACATAAAAAACTCACGTAGCAAAAGGGGTTTAACGCAAACAACCTTTTTTAGATTTTGAATTTCACGGTGTCATCCTCATAGATCTGTCTCTCAACGTTTCACGTCTCTATGTCTCCATCGCGAAATCGCTTTCGTCCGCAAACGTCTCTCCCTCAGTTTAAACTCTCACGCGATTGGGATTTTCGGTTCGATGTTTCTCGTTTATTACTCCCGACGGACTTTCATTCCGATTTGCGGCGGTTTGTAACGGCGGCTCTCGGTCTTCTCTCCCTATCTCGCTCTCAATCTCTCAGATTTTTGTTCTGCTGTTTTTTGACTCTTCACGGTTTCGGATCTGAGATTTTTCTGTGATGATTCTTTTGTTCTGTTTGTGATTTGTAATGAATCTGAAGGTGTATTTGAGTTATGGTTGAAAGAGGAGGAAGAGGATGGGTCTAGATTTTATGAAGGTGATGATAGGAAAATGAGGGTTGTGTGTAATTTTTTGAAGCATAATGTTTATATGTTGTTCTGCGATTTCCTCTTTTTTTTTCTTCTCTCAGAAGTTCTGCTTTTATAATGGAGTAAATGGAGGGTGAATTGGGAATCTTAGAAGGAATTTGTTAGTTGTGGAATCATTTTGTTATAGTGATATATTTCTTTTTTTTTTACGTTGAAACTTTGTTGCTAGTGTGTTGTGGAACTGATCATTGCGGAAAGATGTTAAGGTAAGTGGCGAGAAGAATTGTGGAGTGGTCATGAGTATACGCTGGAAATTTGTGGGGTCCATTCTTTTGCAAAAAATTGAAACCGAATTGGGGTTGGGTGATCATTGGCAATTGTAATTTGTTTTGAGGAGAGTACTACTGGTACGATTTGGAGTGTGCCTAGGAACCCTTATTGTACATGCAAGAAAATATGGGGTTTGAATGGGCCATGTTGTTTGTGGAAATTGTTACCATGAGAAAAATTGGTTTATGTAAGCATCATGATATTTTTCCGTTAAACAAACAATGGTGGTCTTACACATTTTTTGAAATTTGTTAATAAAATAAAAGAAAGTCATAATAATAATAATAATGATATTTTAATAATAATAATGAAAATAATATTTTTTAAATTTTGTAAGTTTAAGAAAAAAATGGTGATGATAATAATAGTAATAAAAATGATAATAGTAATAATAATAAAGAGAAATAATAAGAAATGACAATTTTTTTGTGATTTTATTATAATAGCAAATGAACTTAAGAAGAGAGATAATGGGCACAAGTGAAATGATTTTAAAAGAAATAATAATAGATTTTTTTGTATTCTTTGATAATGAAATGAATAACCATTGATAATATTAAAATAAAAAGATTTTTCTTTGAAAAAAGAAACAAATGCATTTTTTGGATTTTTTCGAATATCAGACAAAAAAATAATGTAGTACATATTTTTGGATTTTTGAATAATGGTTAGATAGTAAAATAAAATGGTGCGGATAGGACAAATTTGGGGTATGACAACGAGGAAGTTTCATCTCTGAAAGATAGCTTGGAAAGGATTACCGCCGTGATGGAAAGCTTGGTAGCTGCTAAAAATCAGCCACCCCCTCCTCATGATTCTCCAATATAGGGAACAGTGATCTCTGAGATTATCATTGCATCGATTCCTGCTGAAACTATTATTTCTCTACGCTACTGCATGCCTTCTAGCACACCGTAGGGTATGCTAGTTGATTTTGTTCCTACTGGGTATCATCCTCCTCTTGAGACTTTTGCATTTGGTACTCTTCAGTCGGTGATGACTACTACACTGCCTGTGATGCACACTAATCCACACCTTGATGAAATGATTTACCATGCTGAGCCCAGTGAAGGCGCTGGTGTAATGGAAAGGCTCGATGATTTTCACGGCCGTTTTGCTGAGATGCAGAAAGAGATGAAGGCTTTGAGGCATAAGGATTTGTTTGGTAAAGATGTTTATGATCTCTGCTTGGTTCCTAATGTCAAGGTTCCACACAAGTTCAAGCTTCCTGAGTTTGAGAAGTATAAGCGCAATACTTGTCCCCTGAGTCACCTGACTATGTATGCTAGGAAGATGTCTGCTCGGACAGAGAATGATCAATTGTTGATTCATTATTTCCAGGACAGTCTGATTGGTGCAACTATGAGATGGTACATGGTTTTGGATAGAATCTAAATCAAGACTTTCAATGATTTGGGAAAGGCTTTTGTAATGCAAAATAAGTATAATGTTGATATGGCACCGGACAGAGATCAACTCCGTGTTATGTCCCATAAGGACAAAGAAACTCTTAAAGAATACGCGCAGAGATGGCGTGAACTTGCAGCTCAGACTGTTCCTCCTTTGGAAGAAAAAGAAATGACGAATATCTTTTTGAAGACTTCAGGTTTTTTCTACTATGAGAAAATGATTGCAAGTGCTCTGTCTGATTTCACTAAAATGGTGAATATGGGGATGTGACTAGAAGAAGGTTTTCGTGAGGGACGTTTAAGTTAAAAAGTAATGCTGGCTCAAGTTATAAAAGGTTCAACTTCGGTAACAAAAAATAAGGTGAGACTAATGATGTGTCTCGTGAAAGTTACATAAGACCCCGTGGTCGTGAGAATTGTCATCAACAGCATGTAACTTTTGTAACTCTGATTATTAATGTGACTCCTACTATGCCAGTGGCTCCAAAATATCAGTCTCGTTATTAGCAACCTTATACGCAACAGAATGGAAATCAACAGGGTCGTGCTAAGCCAAGTTTTGATCCTATTCCAATGTTGTATGTTGACTTGCTTCCATCGCTGATCGAGAAGAATCTAGTGTAAACACGCTCTCCATCTCTGATTCCAGAGATTATTCCATGGTCGTATAAACCAGAGGCTCATTGTGCTTTTCATCAAGGGGCCCCGGGGCATGATACTGAGAATTGTTTTCTACTGAAGATTGAAGTACAGAAACTGACAAGGAACAATGTTTTGTCTTTTAATGATGTTAATCTGAATGTGAAGACAAATCCACTTCCAAAGCATGGTAATATGTATGTGAGTATGGTAGGTGGTAACATTGAGGATCATTCTACTATTGCAATCATAGAGGACGATTATGGTTTGGAAGATGATCATGGAAAAGAGATTTCGTATGACCTCTATGAACCGTATCTTGAAGACCCTAGATCTTACTCTGATGGAGAAGATGCTTTTGAGTCTTTTAGACCTGATATGGAGGTCGGTGCCATCATTAAAGATGATGAAGATGAAGAAAATCCTAATTTTGTTACGCACAGGAAGATTTGCAAAAACTAGATTGCTATTGATGTTCATTCTATTGTTCATGATTCAAAGTAATTTTTTTTTATTTTCTTTCAAAAATCCTTTCACTATGCCTAAGGTGAAAGCAGTGTTTGTAGGGCTTTGTTTCAAATTTTATCATCATCAATAAAATGTTATTTTGTTATTTCCACATGTGTTTTTCCTTTTTGCTTTATTATGAAAAATGGTAACATAAAAAACCCAAAAAAAATCATTGTTTATCTGCATAATATTTGCACTTTTGTTCATACTCTAAAATAAAAATAAAATCATTGAGCAGATTGATTGATAAACCCATTGAAAACAATGATCCTATGCCCACTCCCAACTTTGAATTCCCTACGTTTGAAGATGAGAAACAGGATATTGAAGAGATTCCTGATGAGATATCTTGGTTGCTTTAGCACGAGGAGAGAATTATTCAGCCTCATGATGAGTTATTAGAGATGGCCATCTTGGCTTTTGGAGATGATAAGAAAGAAGTCAAGATTGGAGCATTACTTGGTCCTGATGTTAAGAAGAGGATGGTAGAGCTTCTTATAGAGTATGTTGATGTGTTTTCTTGGTCTTATCAGGAAATGCCAGGTCTTGATACTGATATTGTGGAGCATAAATTTCCGCCGAGGCCTGAATGTCCACCTGTGAAACAAAAGCTAAGAATAACTCTTCCGGATATGGCAGTAAAGATCAAAGAGGAGGTTTAAAAGCAGATTAATGCAGGTTTTCTTGTGACATCTGATTATCCTCAATGGGTGGTCAATATTGTGCATGTTCCAAAGAAAGACGGAAAAGGCCGAATGTGTGTTGATTATAGAGATTTGAATAAAGCCAATCCAAAAGATGATTTTACATTACCACACATTAATGTGTTGGTAGATAATACGACTAAGTTTGATGTATTCTCCTTTATGGACAAATTTTCCGGTTATAATCAAATAAAGATGGCACTCAAGGACATGGAAAAGACTATATTTATTACACCATGGGGAACATTCTGCTATAAAGTGATGCCCTTTGGATTGAAGAATGCTGGTGCGACATACCAAAGAGCTATGACTACTCTTTTACATGATATAATGCACAAATAAATTGAGGTATATGTTGACAATATGATCGCTAAGTAGAGGACTAAAGAAGATCATGTTGAACATTTGTTGAAGTTGTTTCAGAGATTAAAGAAGTTTAAGCTTCGTTTGAATCTGAACAAGTGCACTTTTGGTGTACGTTCTGGAAAGCTGTTAGATTTCATTGACAACCAAAGAGGCATTGAAGTTGATCCTGATAAAGTGAAAGCTATTCAAGAAATGCCTGCTCCAAGAACTGAAAAGCAAGTAAGAGGATTCTTTGGTCGTTTGAATTATATTTCGAGTTTTATTTCTCACATGACTACCACATGTGCTCCGATTTTCAAGTTGCTTCGGAAAGACCAAGGTTGTGTCTGGACAGACGATTGTTAGAAGGTGTTTGAAAGAATCAAATAGTATCTTCTTGAACCTCCTATCTTGTCTCCTCCGGTGTAAGGTAGACCATTGATTATGTACTTGATTGTGTTAGAAGAATCCATGGATTGCGTGCTTGGTCAGCAAGATGAATCTGGAAGAAAAGAATGTGCAGTTTACTACTTGAGTAAGAAAATCATTTATTGTGATTCTCGGTAGTCCATGTTTGAAAAAACTTGATGTGCCTTAGCTTAGGCTGCAAATCGTCTTCGCCAGTATATATTGAATCATACAACTTGGTTGATATCTAAAGTGGATCTGATCAAGTATATCTTTGAAAAGCCTGCTTTGACTGGTAGGATTGCTCGTTGGTAAATGTTGTTGTCCAAATATGATATCGAGTACTGACCTTAAAAAGCTATAAAAGGTAGTATCTTGGCTGACCATTTGGCACATCAACAGATTGGCGATTACCAGTCTATCAAGTTTGATTTCCCGGATGAGGAAGTGATGTATTTAAAAATGAAAGATTGTGATGAGCCTTTGATTGAGGAAGGGCCTAACTTGGATCTCGATGGGGTTTAGTTTTTTATGGTGTTGTGAATGCACGTGGAAAAGGAATTGCGGAAATGATCATTACTCCCCATGGTTCACACATTCCTTTTGCCGCAAGATTGACTTTCCCTTACACCAATAATGAAGCTGAGTATGAAGCCTGCATTATGTGTCTTGAAGAAGCTATTGATTTGAGAATTAAACATCTTGATGTATATCAATATTTTTCCTTGGTAATTAATCAGATCAAGGGTAAATGGGTAACTCATCAACCTCACTTGATTCTGTATAGAGATTATGCTAGGAGAATATCAACTTTCTTCACTAAAGTTGAGTTTCATTATGTGCCTCGCGATGAAAATCAGATGGCAGATGCTTTGGCAACTATAGCTTCTATGATAAAAGTACACCAATGAAATTATGTTCCCACGATTAGTGTGATGCGGCTTGAAAGACCATCTCATGTGTTTGCAGTGGAAGAGATCCATGATAACTAGCCTTGGTATCATGATATTAAATGTTTCCTCTATAGTCAAGAATACCCACTTGGAGCATCCGATAAAGATAAGAGGATTTTGAGGAGATTGGCAGGCAATTTCTTCCTGAATGGGAATGTGCTTTATAAGAGGAATTTTGACATGGTTTTGCTCAGATGCGTGGATAGACACAAAGTAGACATGTTAATGAAAGAAATTCATAAAGGATATTTTGGTACTCATACCAATGGGCATGCAATGGCTAAGAAGATGTTAAGAGCATGTTACTATTGGCTGACAATGGAATCAAATTGTTGCAAGTATGTGAAAAAGTGCCATAAGTGACAAATGTATGCTGATAAGATTCATGTTCCACCAACTCATTGAAGGTGCGCAAAACACAGGGAAGGGGGGGGGGAATTGGGTTTTCTTTAACAACTAAAAATAACTTCTAATGACACTTTAATTTATCCTGGTTCGTTTGAACTCAAACTACATCCAGTCCACCCGCCAAGGTGTTTTCGCCTCTACTGAGGTCTTAATCCACTATTCAATTATGAATACACACACTGACCTAGAGTCAATGTCCTCTTGAGTCTTCTGACTAAACTTAGTCACTCAAAGAAGTAAAATAACTATTACAATGATAATAAAGAAGTAACAAAGAATTGCTTCTTGTTAAGCAAGGATCACTAGGTGAAAGTTACAATATATTAGCACAAGTTGATTCAGTCGTTTTGCGTGTGTGTGTTCAATTCTTCAAATGAAATCCTTTATATAGTTCTTGAATGAAAGTAGCCGTTGGAGACATCTTGAGCTAGTTTAGGATAAATAATTAATACCATAACTTCCTTCCATAAGTAGAGATACTTGTCTTAACCATTAATCAAAATATTATTTAATTAATGTCTTAAATATGAATATCAACATCTTCTAAGCGGAAATCAGAGATAGTAAATGTTAGATGCGCAGCCAATAATTATGTCATTTAATGATGGATTCTTCATTAAGAGTATCTTCTATATGTGGCTCAATGAATCATCTATTCAAGTACGTCTCCCTTAATTGAATTGATCTTCTACACAAGAATAAAGATATTTATTAGAACTTCTATTCTATAACAATCTTTGTTATCATCAAAACACTTGGAGGTTCAGAACCATAATTGTTCTAACAATCTCCCCCTTTTTGATGATGACAAAACATTTAGATAATGAGAATAGAGTTTAATAATATTAAAGGAACTCCCTTTTATTTAATAACATCACATATTTCTTATAAAGATTTCTTCAGATGTTCCATGATCCTTAGCTCCCCCTGAGTTGATTACTTGACCTGTTTCTTTTCTATGATCACAACTCAATTAGTTTTATTAGAATATTATATGTAAGAGGCAAATTATGGTAAACTGCTATGGATCAGAATCTTCTACGTTTCTCCCCCTTTTTGTCATAATCAAAAAGAGACAATGCACAAAAAAAATGTAGAAGCAGAATGTTACCATTAATTATATAAAACCTTGTAAAGACAAATCTAGCAGAACTTTAAAAAGTTATGAAGAAGCAGAAGATAAAACAGAAACAACTAAAGCAGAAGATAAGCATAAAATTAGGAGTTCATCTTAGTAACTAAGGCCTCCAGCAAAGATTTAATCTCAGATGATGATTCCACTTGCTTGCCAAGCAAAGTCTTCAGTTCAGCAGTGGTTTCATCTTGCTTATCTAGACGTTGCTTCACCATCTGATTCTCCTTCTTCAGCTCTTCCAATGTTTGCAGAACAAAATTTGTTGTCAGAGGTTCTTCAACTTCTGGGGCAGCTTGATTCTCAGGTTCATCAACATGATCTTCTTCAGAAGGTACCGAAACCATTTGAAGTGCAGAGTGATCTTCCAGAGTTTCTGACTCTGTCCAAGGCTTATTGTCCAGCAGAAGGGGTTTAGACTATTCAACATTAGAAACAACTGCTTGAAGATACTCACAGAAGTTCTGGTGAGCAATATCATAGCATATGTCCTTGAGTCTTTCTGACTCAGTATTAAACCACTTTCTGAAGGTAGCCCACAGAAAGTCAGAAGCAGCTGGATCTGTAAGCTTTGAGCACGCAGACTTCAGATCCTCTAACTTCAATTTCAAGACTGTTTCAAAAGCAAGTAATAAAGCGGAAATGTTTGTTCTAGAGGGTTTTGGTTTAGGTATAGGTATGGCTGTTTTGTTAGAGACTGAGGACAATTTTTGTAAAGCTTCAAAATTAACAGATGTTCTAAGTGGATTATCATGTTCAGTTTCTTCTGGAGGAGTGTCAGTGATGTTTATAAAGGCAGGTGAGTTTGGAGGTGTAGATTCATATGAGGATAGTGAACTTTCTCTTATAGGGGATAGTCTAGGAGTATTATCAGAGGATGGAATTTGGACAGATTCTGAGGATTGAAAATTGTCAATATCAGAGAGGGCATGTTGCAGGGAAGTTTGTGTTTCAGTTATAGGAGAACGATCAATGTCAGACAGAGGAGTAGTATCTATTGGTATGTCAAAATCAAAAATTGTTTGTGGTTGATTGGGTTCATCTTCTGGTGGATAAAGTGATGAAAGGATGGATGCGACAACAACAGATGCAGGTATTTCAGTTGGAATAGGATTATAAGATTGAGGTGGTTCAGAAGAAGGGATTGGTGCAGAAGGAATGTCAACAGAAGGTAATGGGTTAGAAGGTAATGGGCTAGAAGGTTTTTCAGACACTTCTACATTAACTGCTTCTACTACAGAAATGAATTCAGAGTTAGAGGCAGAAGTTTTACCTGATCTTCTGGATGATTTTGGAATCTTCTGAGATGTTCCTTCAGCAGCCTTTCTCTTCTTGAATCTTGCAGAGGCAACATCTGGAGTTTTCTGTTTGAGTTCAGTTGGCTTGAATTGGGGGTCCACACCATGTTGCTTGCAAATATCCAGGTAATTTACCACAACGTCTGGAGGTGTGTCAGAAGAGAAGAGAGGGAAGTTCTCCAATGGAATCCTCCTGGTGGTGATTACTTCTCTAGAAGGAAGGACAGGTTCTTGCTGAATAGAAGTAATAAACTTCATCTTCTTCAAATTCTTCGCATTCAGAGGTTTTCCAACATCTGTTTCAAGAAGTTGAGTTTGCTTTAATTCTGCTAGAAAGTCTACCAGCTTGTTTTGACAGAGGATGTCAGAAATAACACGTCCTAGAGGGATCCAATCCCTTTTGGTTTTCTCCCCATCTCTAGTTTCCTTCACACTAGTTTTCAAATGTTGGAATAAGGTGTGTGCAAGGTTGATCTTTTTCTGTTTGGCAATGAAGTAAAGTAGAAATTGTTGATCCAAATTGATGTAGTCTGGAGAGTTGGTAGGCTTCCTATGACAGATTGTCCCAAGAATGATCTTGGCCCAAATTCTGAGAGGGGTCTTCAAATCCTTTATCTTATTTGAGGGTTGGCCAGAGGTGAAGATCTCCTTGGCTATCACTGTTGTATCAGACATCCTATCCATGTCACTGCACTTAATACCATTTCCATCAGCTTCTATGAGTTTGGCAATGTGATCTTCAGAAATAATTATCCTTTTGCCCAGCACGTACGATGTAACATGTGAGTTGAAGGTTGTTGCGTAAGCCCAGAATTCCTTTACCGGTTTTGGGAAGACTGGTCCCATTAAGCGATTAAAGTAATTCTCCCAGCCCTGAGCTTGAACGTCCGAGAAGAGATCAAAACCGTTAACCTTAAGACTGTCGAAATCCACAAATAGTTCACAAAGGACTTCCAGTTTTTCAGCAGGAGTAGTGAGAGTCTTCGTAGGTTCAACATAGAACACATCAGAGAAGTCTTTTCTTTGTTGAGAAGAGGAAGCCATTTGTTACTAAGATGAGGTTTTGAAGGTTTAGGGTTTTAGAAAGTTTTAGAGAGAATGAAGAGAGAGCGTGAAAAGATTTGCAGTAAAAAATGCACTAAGAGTAAAAAAGTGAAAGTGAAAGTGAAAAGTTTACTTATATAGGAAAATAATGCATTTAATTAGACGAGAAATTAGTGGGAAAAATTAATTAGACGAGAAAAAAAAATGCATTTAAAAAAACATAATGATTGTATGCAATAAATGCAGCAGACATAGGGTAAGGCGTAAAAGATTCTGGAACAGTTACCCAAGAGATTTTTGCCTTTTTGGTGTCAATTCAGCCGTATCAGTTTCCCAGAAGATCAACAGATGTCCTTCTGTAGAGGACAGTTGACCAATGCATGTTTTGTCACTTCTCAGAATTTTGGACACTTGTTTTGATTCTAATGGGATTCCTTATAGCCTTGTTGACATTTGTTGATTTGAAGATCTGCATGGTATTCCTTTGAACAGAAGTTCTCAGAATGAAGCAATTAGAACATAGTATCTTCTGAGGAAATAATATAGAGGATAAATTTCAGAAATTCTAAGAGGTAAATACATATAATTAAATCATTTTCATTCTGGACATAACTTCATGCTAAGGTTAGTTAGTATGAAATTAAATCTATCTTCAGGAAGGGGTTTTGTAAAGATATCAGCCCATTGGTGATTTGTATCTATGAATTTTAACATTAAAATTCCCTTCTGAGTATAGTCCCTAATGAAGTGATGTTTAACTTCTATGTGTTTAGCTCTAGAATGTAAAATTGGATTTTTAGATAAACAAATAGCAGAGGTATTGTCACAGAGGATGGGAATGTTACTCTCATAAATATTGAAATCCTCAAGCTGATTTTTCATCCAGAGCATCTGAGTACTGCATCTAGCTGCTGCAATGTATTCAGCTTCTGCAGTTGATAATGCTATGGTTGACTGTCTTTTGCTAGACCACGAGATTAGATTGTCTCCCAGAAATTGACAACTTCCAGAAGTACTTTTTCTTTCTGTTCTGTCTCCATCAAAATCAGCATCACAATATCCTACAAGTTTATACTCTTCTGATCTTCTGTAATACAGACCAAGATTAGTAGTACCTTTCAGATATCTAAAGATTCTCTTAACTGCTGTGAAGTGAGTTTCTCTAGGATCTGATTGGAATCTAGCACATAAACATACACTGTATATAATATCTGGTCTAGAGGCAGTTAGATAGAGGAGAGATCCAATCATACCTCTGTAGAGCTTCTGATCTACTTTCTTACTTACCTCTTCTTTCTCCAGAATACATGTAGGATGCATTGGAGTTTTAGATATTATGCTTTCTGATAGATCAAATTTCTTCAGAAGTTCTTTTACATATTTGCTTTGATGGATATACGTTCCTTCTAATGTTTGATTTATCTGAATTCCCAGAAAGAACTTTAGTTCTCCCATCATGCTCATTTCAAATTCTGCCTGCATAGACTTAGCAAATTCCTTTCCCAAGACACTTTTAGTAGAACCAAAAATTATATCATCCACATAAATTTGACATATCAGAAGATCATTTTTAATGTTTTTACTGAAGAGAGTTGTATCCACTTTCCCTCTGATGAAATTATTTTCCAGAAGAAAAGTACTTAGTCTTTCATACCAAGCTCTGGGAGCTTGTTTCAGACCATAAAACGATTTTTTGAGTTTGAAAACATGTTCTGGAAATTTTGTATTTTCAAAACCAGGGGGTTGGTGTACGTACACTTCTTCATCAATATAACCATTTAAAAATGCACTTTTGACATCCATTTGATATAGAATGATATTATGGTTTACAGCAAATGATATTAGAAGTCTAATTGATTTTAACCTAGCAACTGGTGCATAGGTTTCTGTATAGTCAATTCCTTCTTGTTGACTATAACCTTGTGCAACCAGTCTTGCTTTGTTTCTGACAACTACTCCTTGCTCATTTAGCTTGTTTTTGAATACCCACTTGGTGCCAATGATGTTGAATCCTCTGGGCCTAGGAACTAGATCCCACACATCATTTCTGGTGAATTGGTTAAGTTCTTCTTGCATAGCCAGAATCCAATCATTTTCTGAGAGAGCTTCTTCTATAGAAGTTGGTTCAATCAGAGAAACAAGTCCCATTAAAGATTCTTCAGAGTTTCTGAATGATGATCTTGTTCTGATTGGTTCATCTTTCTTTCCCAAGATTTTATCTTCTGGATGATTTACCTTGCTTCTGGATAGTTTCTTCTGAGTGGGTTCTTCAGACGTTGTTGGAGAAATTGTATTGTTTTGATCTTTAGGTGATTGATCTTCAGAAGTTCTATTTGTAGAGATTTCTACTTCTATATCTGCAATTAATTCATTCTGCTTTGGTTTTTCAGAACCAAGCTTATCATTAAATCTGACATAAATAGATTCTATCACAATGCGTGTTTCTGTATTGTATACTCTGTATCCCTTAGAACGTTCAGAGTATCCTAACATATAACACTTTTGTGCCTTAGAGTCAAATTTATTCAGAGTATCATAAGTATTTAAAATAAAACAAATACATCCAAAAGGATGAAAATATGAAATGTTGGGCTTTCTGTTCTTCCACAATTCATAAGGAGTCTTTTCAAGAATAGGTCTTACAGAGATTCTATTCTGAATATAGCATGCTGTATTTACTGCTTCTGCCCAAAAATGTTTAGCCATATTAGTCTCATTGATCATGGTTCTGGCCATCTCTTGCAATGTTCTATTCTTACGTTCTACAACCCCATTTTGTTGTGGAGTTCTAGGACAAGAAAAATCATGAGAGATGCCATTTTCATTAAAAAAAGATTCTAATTGTTTATTTTCAAATTCTCCACCATGATCACTTCTGAATTTAATGATTTTAGATTCCTTTTCATTTTGAACTTGTTTGCAGAAGTTAGAAAATACAGCAATTGACTCATCCTTGTGTCTAAGAAACTTTACCCATGTCCATCTGCTGAAATCATCTATGATCACCAATCCATACTTCTTGCCACTGACAGAAGCAGTTTTCATTGGTCCAAACAAGTCAATATGCAGAAGTTCTAATGGTCTAGAGGAAGATACAACATTTTTAGCTTTAAAACCAGGTTTTGAAAATTTGCCTTTCTGGCATGCTTCACACAGAGCTTCTGAGTTGAACATCAAATTTGGAAGTCCTCTGACTAGATTGAGTTTGTTAAGTTGAGATAATCTTCTCATATTAACATGTCCCAATCTTCTGTGCCAGACCCATTGCTCAGTTTCCACAGACATTAGACATTTTACATTTTGAATTTTTAATTCTGAAAGTTTTATTTTATAAATGTTGTTCTTTCTCTTTCCACTAAAGAGGATTGTTCCATCTTTCTGACTAACAACTTTACAGAACTTTTGATTAAATATTATGTCATAGCCATTATCACTTAATTGACTTATGGATAATAAGTTATGCATTAATCCTTCTACTAATAGAATATTAGAGATAGAGGGAAGATTTCCATTACCAATAGTTCCAGAGCCAATTATTTTTCCTTTTTGATTGCCTCCAAAACCTACGTGGCCTCCATCCTTTAATTCAAGACTTTGGAACATATGCTTTCTTCCCGTCATGTGTCGTGAGCATCCAGAGTCCAGGTACCATGATTGGTGTTTCAGTTTTGCTGTTAAAGACATCTGCAACATACACAATTTTATCTTTGGGTACCCATATTCTTCTGGGTCCTTGTTTGTTAGTTTTTACAAACTTCTGATTTATTTTAGGTTTTAAATCAGAACTTGTGGAATAAGATGACTCACTAGTGTATATTAGATCATGGTTATGACCATAGGTAAAATGAGAACTTAGAGGTGTATTAGTTTTTATGACAATGTCATCAATCTTTTTATACTTCAGAGTTTCTTTAGTTTTCACATAGCCTATGCCTCTTCTATCATTTCTGCTAATTCCATAGATCATAGATGCAATTTTGCTTCTATCTATGCTTTTAGCTAGAAATTTTTGAAATCCATAGTCATACTGTTTTATGATACTATCAGAATTGATTAGATCTTCTAATTCAGATTCCTTCTGAGCTTTAAGTTTTTCAAAAGAATTTTTACATTCAAAGATATTTTCTTTTAGCTCAGATTTTTCTGTTTTTAGTTTTCTAACTTCTTCTAATTCAGATACCAGACTTTGTTTCATGTCTTTGTATTTGAATTGAAGCTTCTGATATTTTTCAAGAATTTCTGAGAGGATAGCTTCTAATTGAGATCTGGAAAGCTTAGAAAATACCTCTTCTGAATCTGATTCTGATTCTGATTCTGATGAATGATCATCTTCTGGTATGTTTGCCATTAATGCAATATTAGCTTGTTCATCTTCAGAATCTGACTCTGCTTCAGATGATTCAGAATCATCCCATGTTTCCATGAGACTCTTTTTCTTTTCTCTGCTGAATTTGTTTCTGGGTTTCTCTTTCTGAAGTTTTGGACATTCACTTTTATAGTGTCCTGGTTCTTTGCATTCGTAGCACACAACTTCTTTACTTCTGGATTTCTTGTGACCAGATGTTGATTCAGAATAATTGTTTGTTCTTCTGGTATTTCTGAACTTCTTCTGACGATGCTTCCAGAGTTGTTTAACTCTTCTAGATAGGAGAGATAATTCATCTTCTTCTGATGAGCATCCAGAACTTTCTTCTTCTTCTGCCTGTAAAGCTTTAGAAACAGATTTGTTAGATTTAAGAGCTACATACTTACCTTTCTTCTGGGGTTCATCTTCTTCTAGTTCAATCTCATGACTTCTCAAGGAACTGATCATTTCTTCTAAGGAAATTTCATTCAGATTTTTTGATAGCTTTAGAGCAGTGACCATGGGCCTCCAAGCTTTTGGTAAACTTCTGATGATTTTCTTCACATGATCTGCTATTGAGTAGCCTTTGTCTAGAACTTTTAGTCCAGCTACCAGGATTTGGAACCTTGAGAACATTTTTTCAATTGTCTCATCTTCTTCCATCTTGAAAGCTTCATACTTCTGGATGAGGGCTAGAGCTTTAGTCTCCTTGACTTGAGTGTTGCCTTCATGTGTCATCCTCAGAGAATCAAACATGTGTTTAGCTGAATCCCTGTTTGTGATCTTCTCATATTCTGTGTATGAGATAGCACTTAGAAGTATGGTTCTAGCTTTGTGATGATTTCTGAATTCCTTCTTTTGTTGAGTTGTCATATTTTTTCTTTCAATCTTCTGACCATCTGCTCCAACAGGATGAATGTATCCATCTGTCACCATGTCCCAGAGATCTCCATCTAGAGCTAGAAAGAAACTCTCCAGAACATCCTTCCAGTAGTCAAAATTGTCGCCATTGAACACTGGAGGTTTAACGTTGATCTTGTCATTCTGATAGTCATTGTTGTTAATTCCAGCTTCTGTCATGTGATTAACTTCTGGATCTTTTACTGACACGGTTAAGTGTTTTTCTCAGAACCTAGCGCTCTGATGCCAATTGAAGGTGCGCAAAACACAAGGAAGGGGGGGGGTGGAATTGGGTTTTCTTTAACAACTAAAAATAACTTCTAATGACACTTTAATTTATCCTGGTTCGTTTGAACTCAAACTACATCCAGTCCACCCGCCAAGGTGTTTTCGCCTCTACTGAGGTCTTAATCCACTATTCAATTATGAATACACACACTGACCTAGAGTCAATGTCCTCTTGAGTCTTCTGACTAAACTTAGTCACTCAAGGAAGTAAAATAACTATTACAATGATAATAAAGAAGTAACAAAGAATTGCTTCTTGTTAAGCAAGGATCACTAGGTGAAAGTTACAATATATTAGCACAAGTTGATTCAGTCGTTTTGCGTGTGTGTGTTCAATTCTTCAAATGAAATCCTTTATATAGTTCTTGAATGAATGTAGCCGTTGGAGACATCTTGAGCTAGTTTAGGATAAATAATTAATACCATAACTTCCTTCCATAAGTAGAGATACTTGTCTTTACCATTAATCAAAATATTCTTTAATTAATGTCTTAAATATGAATATCAACATCTTCTAAGCGGAAATCAGAGATAGTAAATGTTAGATGCGCAGCCAATAATTATGTCATTTAATGATGGATTCTTCATTAAGAGTATCTTCTATATGTGGCTCAATGAATCATCTATTCAAGTACGTCTCCCTTAATTGAATTGATCTTCTACACAAGAATA